>OY728128.1:1695249562-1696469675 GCA_963277665.1 Viscum album | reverse complement strand
CTAGAAACCCCCCCTGGACACCCCCTGGACACCCCATACCCCATTGGCCAACCCCCTAACCCCCTGGACACCCCCACCCCTGGACACCCCTACCCCCTTGGAAAGCCCCCTCACCCTCTGGACACCACCACCACCTCATGGACACCCCTACCCCCTTGGACAACCCCTCACCCCCTGGACACCACCCCCATCCCCTTGGACATCCCTGGACAGCCCACCCCTTTGGATTGCCCCCACCCCCTGGACAGCCCCCCAACCCCCTAGAAACCCCCACCCCCTGGACACCCCCACCCCCATGGACAGCCCCCAACCCCTGGACAACCCCCACCCCCCTGAACACCCCCCACTTCCCTAGACAACCCTACCCCCTTGGACAACCCCTCACCCCCCTGGACACCACCCCCAACCCCCTTGGAAACCCCCTGGAAACCATACCCCCAACCCAATTGGGCACCCCCTAGACACCCCACCCCTTGGATATCCCCCACCCCCTGGACACCCCCACCCCCATAGACAGCCCCCAACCCCCCAGACATCCCCACCCCCAGACACCTCCCACCCCCTTGAAACCCCCTACCCCCTTGGACAACCCCCTCACACCTTGGAACACCCCTACCCCCTTGGAAAGCCCCCTCACACTTATAAACCACCCCCACCCCCTTGGACACCTCTTGGACACCACCGCCCCCTTGGAAAACCCCCACCCCTATAAATCCCCCACCCCCTGGACATCCCCACCCCTTGGTCATCCCCCTCACCCCCTGGACACCACCCCTATCCCCATGGACACCCGTACCACCTTGGACATCCCCCTCACCCCCTTGGACACCACCCCCACCCCCTTGGACACCCCCTGGACACCCCCACTCCCATGGGCATCCACCCCAACCCCCTGGACAACCCCCACCCTCCGGACACCCCCACCCATAGACACCCCTAACCCTTTGGACAACCCCTCACCCCCTGGACACCACCCCCACCCCCTGGACACCACCCCCCACCCCCTGGACACCCCCTACCCCCATGGAAATCCCCCCACCCCTTGAATACCACCCCCACCCCTTGGAAACCCCCTAGATACCACCACCCCCTTGGATAACCCCCACCCCCTGGATAGCCCCCACCCCTGGAAACCCCCACCCCTTGGACACCCCCCTACACACACATGAAAGTACACACACACACATGATAAAAAACACATGGTAGCAACAAAAATCATAGAACTTTCATGATATCACTCTCATTTTTTATTTACCAAAAAATAATTTAGCATGGTATAAAATAACACCATGACACTTACCATGATAGTAAGAATAAAGATAGAAAAATAACATATCAAAACATAAGTTTAGGGAATCACGAAAAATAAAAAATGAAACTGAGGTTTTTGAGGATTACTTGAGTGTTGAGAGTCAACCTGATAGATCTAGTGATAATAAAGATGATTAATGATGTTGTCAAAATGAGGTTGGAGGACATGACTTCGAAGAATCATTTCTAGGTTTTCTGTGTGAGAGAGACGAGTCGCAGGCCACCCAATCGAAGAAAACAGAATGACAAAATATGGGGTGCGATAAATCATTTAAAAGCTTTCTCATGTCGGTTATTTAATAACCGACGTAGAAAATCCTTTATCACATCGGTTATTTTTTAACTGGTGTAAAAAATCATTTCTCATAGAATTATCACATCAGTTATTAAATAACCGATGTGATAAACCAATTTTTCCAACTTTGCATATTGGTTATATAGAACCGACGTGAAAAACACTGACGTGTTAAATGTTTTTTTTCACTAGTAAAGGTTCCATACGATAATAATCCATCAAAATCGTAGAAGCACTAGGATATAATTCTATCCCAAACTCAACATCACACTGAGGGGGTAGCATCACAACCTCCTCGCGGAAAACATCCAGGAACTCCCCAATGACCCTATGAATCTATTCCATCCCAACATCCATTGATTCCACTGAAAAATCATCTAATAAAGAAATAAGGGGCTCCACATGCCGACTGCTCACCTAACAACTCCATTCACCAATGAAAACCACACGCTATCTATCCATGATCAAAAACACTACATTATTATAAAAGAAGTTGAAATATCCCATATAGAATAAAACAAGTATATGATGAGAATAAGATAATATGGTTGCATATTTAACAAGAAAATATCCCCATGAGATTGATGCCATCCCAACATCATTCTACACCCCCGACACACATCGAACAAGTCGGCCTGGCCTCTAACAAGGATAGTCAACACCAAGGGTGCGAGAAGCCTCTCTACATTTAGTACCAGATAAAGGGCTAGAGGTGGTGAAATAAAGTAGTTTGAATCTCTTGAATCAAACAATACACAAAAAATGGTACTAAACAAAATGATCATAACTCTGACGATCTTTATCCCCTTTGGAACTACTGCCTCCATTGCGTTCAACTAACCACGCTCATCTTCTATACTTCTATGAAGATGAAAAACTCCATGTCCATACTTGGGTAGTAGTCCCTAAACATGAGGAACATCCTGAGGCTATCCTATAATTGCTCCATCTCCCCTTGGTAGAGAAAAAACCAGATAACCCTGCTGCTGAAATGGCCCCACTAGAAACTGTTGCTGAGCTTAGTGTTGAACCTTTCCACATCCATCAAACTGAGATTGGGGAACCACTGGGAATTGGATCTAGCTACATGAATAATCCCCACAACCAAAAAAACATTGGAATAAAGACCCCATGAAAATAATGGTAACTACTAGTACCAGAAGGCTAGAAAGGAAGCTGTTGAGGTCGACTGCATGCTGGTCAAAACCTAGAAGGTCTTGGTTTCTGAGACCTTCCATAGACAACTCTTCACCTAGAAGAGCCCTATCGGTTCCCTTCTTGTAGAAAACCTCCATGAAAGTAAATCCATTAAATGAACACTTCCTTATTATGAACCTACATATACATTGGAAATGTAAAAGGAGTAATTGCGTACTAGATAGAAGGACAACGTGCCTCTTTAAGACATCTCACATTAGACTCCTCATCCAGAAAAAGATCTAGGGAAATACATAGAAGGTCATTGAACTTGATTTCTAACTCCTACATTGGAATTCTCTGTTGATGATGATAAATAAGATCCTACTCTATACTTCCTTCATGGTCAATGAAAGGAAATATTCCTGAAACTCCTTCTGAAAGTAGACCCAAAAAACATCAATCTCCTTCTACTCTCCTAGATACAGCTTCCACCTCTGACGTGTCATCTGATTGACTTCCAAAGGTACCCAATACTCTGTTGGTGCCTAGATCAAACAGAAAGTGATCTCAAGCTCCTCCATCCAACTCTCTATCTCCACTTCTAAAACATTTCCATCATAATTTCCCATATCATTCCACTGGAAAGAATGAAACATACTATAACACTGATCATCCTTCTCAACAAGCTTTACCCTGCGGTGATCATCCGAATCAGCCTACTGAACCTCAACTACCTAAGACAGATGAAGATGATGACTAGGATCCATAGATGAAAGGAAAACAAGGATTTCCCAAGTCCGAGTAGTATGGATTTTCATTATAATATTCATTTCAAATTATTTAATTTATTTTTTTATTCACTTAAACTTTCACAAAACAACCCAATTCAAACAAGAAAACAAGTAATTATGATGCATGTTACTCTCCTAGGTTTCTACCCTACAATTAGGTCCATCTCACTTGGTCGTTAAATAAACATAGATTCCATGCACTGGATTACGAGGGGCCCTAAAATCCCATGTCCTAGCTAGTATCCCTAGCTTATGTCACGTACCAAGGTTGACTGGAACTATTTCCATACTAACCCATGCAATTCTCATTGTGCCAAACTCCAAAAATCCATCCTATATCTCAACCATCACCTATGATACCACTCTATTACTAACACCTCCCTCCAAAGATACTGCAATGAGGGGAGAGAGATAATGACCCCCCTGAGTCCTGACTCCAGTAGGCCTCATGTTGGAAACTAGCACCAAGGGTGTACTAATATCAAAATATGGGAGGCATTATCCTTTATAGGAAAACAACATTGGTAGATTAGATGAATCATCCACAAAAACTCCAAGACACACACACACACAGATATATATATAAGGAAACCCAAAAACCATCCTGTAATGCATGTATAAATATATATGATATAAAAACAATAAAGTCTCCAAAGTAAATACCCAAAAGTAAAGCTAAAGCATCAACACAACAATTGTACCAAGGCCCGAGCTAATAAAACCCAAAATGGTCCATGTAATCCTCTTGAAAACCTAAAAATAGTTTTATATACGTAGGGTGATCATACAAATATACTCAATAAAAAAACCAATTTTTCTCATGCAGATGTGAAAGAAGCATAATAATTCCCTTGTGAGAAAACATTAGAACCAAAGAGAACCTATCAAGGTATACTAACCATCCCAACCTCACCAAGGCACGCTCACCAAGTAACAAAAGTGAATTAATATAATATAAATTAAACCATATTGATGATAGGGTACCACACCCCACTATCCCACTGGTATGACACTCTCACCCAACATCATGCTTCCTAGAACTCTCATACCTTCCATATACTACATCACATCCCACCCATACACACCTGGGCCTCACAACACATCTTTCCTGCACACACATGGGCCTCACAACACAACAAATCATATCAAATCTCATCACATATCATCCCAAAGACACTTGAGACAACACATCACAACTCATCCTGAAGACACCTAGGAAATCACATTACAACTCATCCGAAAGACACCCAGGATACCGAAACTGCTATCTACTACCCTAATAGACTTCTGACCCTCACAACCTGTGCAATACCGATCTTTCCTGGAAGAGAGAGCAGAAAAGAGAAGGTACCCAGCCATCTGTACTCCTCATTAGATGTTGGAAAAAACACCCCCTGCATGACTATGTGGGTCTTCGACACATAGTTCTCAATGTGGGTGGGGTGCATATGAAACTCAAAATAATATAAAAGTGTATGAATATATATAAGGAAAATAAAACAATCCAAAGATATGGGTTTATAACCAACTAACCAACTCACATCACCGTCACTTGTGCTGCTACCTCTAAATGCATTTATTAGTATATGAAATAGTCATTTTAGAAGGTAAAGAGTCTTAACATGTGGATTCAAATTTAATCTCTTTTAACAACCATTCATTTCATTATTTATAATCAACCAACTTTGATCACACAACCCATCATTATATTCTATTAATATCTTTAATCTCATTAACCAACCATCCCAATTCATTCAAACATTATTAAATAATCATTTATTTATTCCATCACTACTCAGGCATCTAGAATAGAAAACCACATTTCACAACTAGAAAAACATTTTGTCCCTCTCCACCCTACAAGCATGGCTAAACCACCACTATATCAATGTTCCACAAGCATAACCAAACAAACTATCACATCACCATCCCACAAGCATGTCCAAAAAAACCATCAGCCCCGCAATCCCCAACCGCACACATTATAGCACATTAACATTAATTTGAATATTTACAAAGGGAATTTTATCACATTAGCTTTAATTATTTCGTGAATGATCACACAAACCTAAATCCTTGGAAAACCATTTCATTATCCAAGTATAATTAATTAACCATTTTCCATTTAGGGTGATAACAAAAAAAGCACAACAAATAAGGGATACACAACACATTTCAAAAATTGAAAACAAAACCACCAATAAGCAAAATTTTCAGTGGGGAGTTTAGGTCTTACAATAAATCACATAATAATAACAATAAAGCTGCAAAAACATATGAACAAACCCCTTTAACCTTCAATTTAAACTTAACCAATTTCTTTATCTTTAGTTAGTCCAGTAAAACCATATCTCATATGTAAATGAAAGGAAACCCCTCCCACATGATACACAATAAATATAAATTAGGGAAATCCTTCCTTAAATAAGATTTCTAACTTGCAGTACACCATAGGGTGAAGAATAAACCACTCGGAAACCACAACTGCACCATAAGGAACCACAGATAAACCTACACCACACAAAATGTGGTAAAAAACCCAAACCAAATGTACCCAAAACCAAAGAAACACCACCACAGTGGATCCTCAGGAGAATAAGGTAAGAAAACAAGGGATAACAAGAAGAAAAATTACCATGGATCGACCAAAAATTTCCAACGAACAACCACCAGGATCAACAGAGCAAAAAGGGAGGAATAGGGATTGAAGAACACCACAACGCAACTAGGGTTCACTCAATATGAGAGGAAGATGGAGGAACGACTGAATGAATGAGGGTTCAACCAAAAAATAATTTTAAAACTACACTGGACCGAGTCATTACACAACATTTAATAGCCTTTCATGTCATGTAATACTCAAGGTTTGGTTTCTACCTAAAAACACTTTGCCTCTTTATTTTATTATTTATTTTTAATCCTCAAAATACTACACATCATGAAACCCTCTTTCACAACATGTAAAATTTGTACACATTGTGAAACCCTCTAGAAAAACCATGAAACCAACTTTCACATCATTTAACCCACTTACACTATGTGTAATCTCCATGCTTCTAGCCTTTAGAAACTGGACTTCTTTAGAATCACTTCGTTCCCCCTTCGAACACCACCAACAACTGAAACTAGAAAAGTAACCGACCGATAAGGCAAAAACCATTACACTCATTAGTAAGAGAACCTTCGAACAAACGACCCCAACTCCAGCAAAAAATTCCACTTGTATAAAAAAAATTCTTATGATAGTAATACTACAATGAAATAAATTAAACATAAATAGGAAATAATACATTAATAAAATTTCAATTTTAAACTAAAACTACATAATTTGAGTCATACCGGGTACACCATGTATCATATTGAGATATGATTGATTTCATCACGCCTTTTTATCTTATAGTGCATTCAATATTCTGGGTTATCTAACAATATTGTTATTTGATAACCCAAAATGCTGAATGCATTAGAGAATAAAAATAAAATTGTTTCATCAAGAGTGTATCATCCATTTTGAGTGCATGATCATAGTACAAGAGTGAATCAACTATGTGGTAATGTAATTTATTTATGATTTCTATGAAAATTAACAAAATATATACCAGATAAAAATGATAAGGAAATTAACTAAAAAAATTATACCGAATAATGAGAAAATCAACTAAATAAGTAGTAGGAAATCACATCTTCATGATATATGTGTACATTATATCACCAAGTACGCTTATTAGTAGTTTCTAAAAAAATATTTTTCATCTTGTGAATAAATTACTTTTGACAGTCATGATAGTACTAGAAAAATATAAATACACAAAGGATTAATAAATATTTTAAATGAAATAATCATTATCTTTGACAATACCCTTTTATGGATGCTAGTTTATTGATAGTACATGATATATGTCATAAATTTGAAAACATAATAACCATTATATTTGAAATTAGTTTGTTTCAGAAACTGAATAAACATTGAAAGAAATAATTAATTTGTTTTGATATGTTTTTTGATTGTGAAATATTATTATATATACCATAATACTTATCCACTTGTAGAATTTGATCGACACCTTGTACACATAGAATATCCTCATACCATGATTTTGATGATATTTAAACACCTCCCTATCATAATATAATTTGAATTAAAACATAATATAAAATATGTAACTTGAATTTTAGTTCTAAAACATTGGATTTAGTGTATTACAAATTGACTAACATCATCATGTGTGGTCGGTTTGTTGGGTATCCATGCAGTGAATCTAGAAAATAAATCTTCGGAGTATCTAAATTTATTGTAATGATTATCCAATGATTACCAACAAAATAAAAGGAATAATTAATGAAAGTAATGAAAATGTATTTTATATGATTAAATTTTTGAGTTTTACCCTTGCATCATTGGTAATAAAAAGCTTCTGTCATCCATAAGTTTTCTTTCAAATATTGCGGCTAGTTTTTCTACTATTACATCAATCTAGTCTGAATCTAATTATGTTAGTTATGTTGAAGTGATGTGAGGACTAATATGTCCATATTTATGTTCAAAATGTTTTCCATTCAAATAATTTTGATATAGATGGCTGCAAAAAATATGAATTGTATTTAGTCATAATTAACATAGTAGATCAGATATTAGAAAAACAAATCATGAAAAAACACCTCATGTATACATTTACAATTGAGACTTCTATTTATTCATACTTTAGGATTTAATTTATATTCTCAAGATTAATGTAGTTTGTAATGGATTCTCCATATATTTTCCCTCAATATAAACTATGAAATTATTACCAATTTGTAACCTTGTATCTGCATGAACCTTTAATTTTAGTAAATGAAGATATTTAATGGGTAGGGAGACGTTGATTTTTGAAGATATTTCTAATTGGTCGGTTTATCCATTATATTGTTTTGATTCTAAATTTTGTTTGAATACCTTCACTTTGTCCTTCTGTAATAACATTCATCGAATCATACCTTTTTTCATTATTTGTTAAAGTATTTGTATAAAAAATAAATTAGAAATGAATACCACCTTGTTGATATGTTTTTTAGAAGATCTAATATCCATGATATGAATGTCACAATAACTTTATCAACCATGTGAATATCTATTTCATCAAGTGGAATAGGTAGCTCGATGCTTAGTACATGAGCAGTGTTAATCCATACTCTCACATGGCCTATTGGAAGTTGTCTGTTGTGTAGATTATCTTCTTGGATATTGAACATAGTACCCCTTGAAACAAGGTTATGGGTGGGTGTTTATAGATATAAATCACAATCATTTTCATCATATATAATATCGATACAGTAAAGGTATTAGTGTCTGTCACATTCGTATTTCATAGAAATAATTATGAGAATATTGATTACCTCATCTAAGACATCTCTTTGAGGGGAATAGCTCACCTCAAAGATGGTGGGGTGTAGGGGAGAAGGTATCTTCATTCCATGGTTGTTCATGAGTTTTTTCTTCTATTTAATTCTTCTACATAACATTTTCTAGGAAACTATGACTACCAATTGAATTTTTCTTCAAGAGTTACTAATCATGCATGTAACTTTTACATTTTTTATATTTATCCACCTGTTCATTTATTTTATCAAAGTATGTTTGGGATGTTACCCAAAAACCCGGACCTATGACATGGACATACTGTTCTAGCTACTTCATGGCCACTGATAGTTGTAGCTCATCTGGTAAAACTGATGATGATTCTTATGTCTAAGACAAATAAAAAATGGAAAATAATTAATCTTTATTATGTAATACCTAGTTAAAGAATTATTTTTATTATGTCATACTTACACATGATTCCCACACTTTTTTGTATTTTCATCTATTAGTATCACATCTTTATTTACACATGCATCCTTCTATATCACATGACATAGGATGGAAGTGGCTTTGGATTTGGATTCATCGATCTTTATATAAATAGGGGAAAATAATTATGTTGTTTTTTCATGTCACATAAAACTATTACGATAGATTTAAAATAAGTACCAATTTTCATTCAAGTGAAGCATATCCCATCCTTATTTTACGATAGTGGTATATTAGTTTTTCTTCCCATTTCTTATTTCTAGCACTCGTTTGTTGTTTCATAAATTAACAATTCTTAATCAAAGTGATTATTACATATATTATCAAATAATGTACCCAATGTACCTGAAAATATCTCTCCTCCTTATGGACAATAAATGCATCCTGTGTTACTTGGATTACCAAGTGTACGTACATCTACGTTGGGTGAGGATTTATTTTCCATAAAACATATTTGATATGAAACTTTGTATGAATTATGTGAAAGACTATGTGAGAATTTACAGTAAGCATTAATAAAAATTTATTTCAAGATTCATCTACTATAAATATACTCTGCAATGGTTAATGAAGAGTAAGGTAATGTTTCATTATTTTGTTTTTTAGTAAAATAAACAAATAATATCACAATTTTAACATAATATCTTCCCAAACTAGTTTCTTAAGCATGAGCACAACATTATTCCATGAATATATATCAATCAGTATGCGCTACCGAGTAGTGAGCCTAATGAAACTATTGGACATGGCATTATCGGGGTTAATAATCTGACTACGTGCATTCCATCCAACCTTGAATTTGATACCCTTGTTTCTCATATTAACAATTTTTTATTTTACCATCATTCTATGATGCTTCTTATTTTTCCGGAACACTAGTTTTCACTTTATATTATTTCCTTGGGCTCAACATTATTACTATGTTAGTCCTCTAGATTGGTATCATTGTCATGTGAAGAAGGTTATTATCTCCCTGTATTGGGAGAATTGAAAAATTGAGATACCTATTGTTCCTCAGGATTGGGAGAATTGACATGTGAATAAGTCATTATCTTCATAAGTGGTTTAAAATTTAATTTATATTACATAAATTTAACAGTGAATAGAAAATAATATGAGGTAACAAAATGTATATTATAAGAAAATATAACGTGATTATTGAAATCTTTTTTTAAAAGGTTGGAGGTATTTGAACCCTCTATCAAGTATCCAAATCCATTTATTGTGATCTAATCTAACATACAAGACCCCATCTACATTGGTACCATTATAAAATTGTTATGACACCCCAATGAAAAGGCCACCCTTAGTTGAATTTTCATATGTGCCTTCAGTGGTTTTTCTCAATAATAGAATAATTGATAACTTTTATTCTGTGGGATATGGAACTTAAAATACTATTACTTCCAGTGATTCCATTATAAAAAGTTCATCTTTGTACCCTTCCTTACTAAAATCCACTTCTAAAAATGCCAATTCATCTATTTTAACAACGCTCATGTTATCAACCCACTTTAATTGAAAAATCAGCACTTGGAATATTGTATAATCCAACTCTGATATTTTTTTTAATGATGAAAAAATAAGATATAATCATATAAATTGTATTTATATCATTGCTACCATATACATGCATCTCTTCATCCATAAGTGTTACTCCACAATTTTTCATGGTACTACCTTCATCATGTTCATTTTTATATAATGTATAACCATTAATTACATAACCATTATAAGATAATACATGAAAATTTTGTCATATAGATTTCCATTGAAATTGTTTTAAAATTGAATTTGGATTTTCATCTAACTCCTTACAAATGCGGCCTTGAAACCATCATATAAACCATTGATTGTGTGTATTTGATATCTAGTTTTCTTACCTTGATGGATTAAAATACCTAATAATTTCTTTATGGGTTTAAACATATGAAAAAAACTCTACAATTTCATGAAAAACATAAAGGTGTGATTGATCCTAATCAGTAATAATTATTGTAACAATATCAATTCCATAAATTCCTTCACCCACAAGCCACCAAGTGTGATGAGATTTTAGTAGACCAATGTTTTCCACACCGAACATGTACTTGGTATAGAATTCAATTGCTTCCTCAACAATATATCTCTCCACAATAAAACATTATAGTTTAATTCTATTTTTGATATATCCTTTTAAAATATTTATATATCATTCAATGGGGTACATAAATCTATAATGTATAGTACCATATAGTCGAATCTCTCTTACTAAGTGAACCATCATATAAAATAATTCCAATGGGAATAACATGTACAATTCACATAATATGAGAGAAATTTATTTTTACATAGTTGGAAATTTCATCAGGCATATAACTTTGTTGCATATAGCTTCAAAAAAGAAATATAGCTTGGTTAATGTATGACAGAAATTCTTGGAAAAAATGAAATGTAATGAAATAATCATTATATATTGCATCAAAACATTATAGTCATGTGATTTTATACCCTTTAACTTTAAATCAGTCATTAACATGAAATTATTTATATCTAATGAATACCCCTATGGAACATTTACATCATTTAATATGTTGAAAAAATGATATATCTTTTGTCTAGAAAGATTATAAGTAGCTATAGGAAGAAAATCACATTTTTCACCCTTCACTGGTGCCAACTCTTCCCATATTCCCATGTTAATCATAATTAAATCCTTTTTATTGGGTAATTTTAGTAATTTTCCAATGAAACTATCACATATATTTTTTTAAACATTCATAACATCAAGAAAATGACTGATGTTCAAACAATTCCAGTAAAGTAATTAAAAAAACTGATCTCTTTTTCAAACTAGTTTTCATAAGGTTTTTCAAAAAAAAATTACCAAAATAAGTGTATATATATTTTACTTTCTAAAATAGCTGATCACCAGTTAGTTGAGTCAGTGTTGTACATTCTTCTAAACTCCCATAAAATGATGTTGTCTAAGATCAACAGTCATGTCATCTGGGTAGAAATCTATGATGTCCTAGAAACACAATCTTTGATAAATGTTCAAACTAATTAACTATGTACATTGTTCGCAAATAGGATATCCTTGAGTTCCTTTAATTATATATCTTGAAAAATTTCCATAAGCAAGAAAATCATTTATCATATAGTACAACATGGCTCTCAATGTGAAATCATCATTTCTGTAAGCATCATAAAGTGTAACACTTGAATACCATAATAATTTCAAATCTTTGATCAATGAATCCAAATCAACATCAATATTATTACCCAGTTTTTGTGTTCCTAATGTAAGAATATATAACTTAATGTATTTTCATTTCATACATAACCATGGTGGAAATTTATTATTTACCAACATAACTGGCCATATATTTTGAGTACTTCATTGGAAACAAAAAGGATTCAATCCATATGTAGATAGCGCAAGAGGAATATTTATCAGCTCATTTTTAAATTTAGGATACTCATGATCAATTCTCTTCCACTAAGGATAGTCTACTGGGTGATGAATTTTACCATATTTATTTCTTATATCTGTATTCCACTCCAATTGTGTTGTATTCTCATCAATTCCATATATGTTCCTAAACCTTGGAATGATTGGAAAGTACTATAAATATTTGATAGGACCTGATTCATATTTCTTATATTGAAAAGCACTAAACCTTTGAAATTATTTAAGTGATTTATGATCCTTACGAAATAGTATAATATCATTTAGACAAGCATGTATTATTTTAGAAATCATACCCATTGAATATAGAATTAGTTTAGCATCATATGTTCAGTTAAGAAGTTCATTATATTCTAGGAGCATATAATTGAAGAGATAAAGTAGTTTAGTAAAACTAGAGTCACTCCATCTATTACTAGGTTTTAAATTATACATCTTTAGTATGTCTTACAATGCTATATATTTAATAAAACTTGCATACAATGGAATCTTTTTACAACTCTTTAACATCTAAAACAATTTTGTATAATCACAAAGTTCATCTTCCACTATCATTTTCATTTCATCAATACGATATTCATCATCATTCACACCTGTAATCACATCCTCAATATGGTGTTCTTCATTGTCCACACTTTTTATCATATCATATGATACATAAAACATAGTGTTATCCTACTCACTAGATACATTCACTTTTTCCCATGTTTATTCTAAAATTTATAACTTCAATATATTTCATGATAGATCAACTATTCTTACAAATCCTATTGAATAATTGGTCTCGAATAACAACAACATAAATATAGAAAAAGGATTTGAGAAGGTTTATATGAATGATATTTTTCAAAATTTATAAACTCTTTAACCCTATCTTCATACTCTTTTTTTATAATATTGGTATCCATCCATTTCTGATTAATATCCATCCTATTTGATTCAGTAATATTAATATTTAAGAAAATAAATAAATACTAAATGGGTCTTTAAAATAAGGGGAACCCAATATTTGAATGTTTCAAATAATTTCATCATTATTTGAAGGAAATGGGTAATTGAATTTAAGAAAATAATTACTCTAACGGGGGTAGGTTTTATCCTCTGAATTCATCCACAATGATCACTAGTACCTAGTATGGGATGAATACTACTTAGGGCAATTCAAGCAACAAAGGTGCATGTCTTGAAGAGATAGGTGATGGGTATTAGACAAAAAAATGAGATAAAAACTATTTGGGAGATGAATCTAATGAGGACGAAAATTGTCTCCTTAAATTTAAATGTTCCAAGGACGGGGAGTTGGTAAAGCACCAGACAACATTTCTTAATTTGTTGTCTAAAGTTAAAAAAACACAGTAGTAGTAGTTTAATCCCAACAAGGGTCTCCTTGATTGGTGTGATGATGAGAAGGCTCAACTGGATGGTATTACATGCACTCATGCTGAGATAGTCATTGCAGCTTCAACATTTAAAGAAATCCATCAATTACTCCATGTAAAGGAAAAGGTTTTTGGTCTAAGGATTGAATTTAAGTAGAGTATATCTTCATGTGAGGCCAAGGTTGTGGGAGTGGGGTTATGATTGATATCCTATAAGTTTGATAGAGTTAGTGACATGACCTTGAAATTGTATTATTATAAATCTATATTATGTAAGACATGATACTCTATATAACTATGAGGTATCTAAAAGTTAATATGATCATATAAATATATATACCACCCTTGTTCCTTACATATGTATGTATTTATAAATATAGATACCACTCATCCCTTTCTCAATGATAAATTACCACTTCTCTAGAATATTCAATGTTCCTTAGGTTTGGTTAGAGTGGATGGTTTTCTTGGATGATTCCAAGGTAATACATTTTTTCCCTTTTCTAGTTTCATAATTCATATAAAAAACAAGAAAATCCCAAATTTTATGGATTTATTTTTATAAGATGTTAGGAACAAAAGTGAAAATATAATTCAAGTGGCTGATACAAGAAATTCATTCAAAAAATTTCTTAATGTAAGAATCCAATTACGGAATAGACAGCTTGATCATCTCATCCAAAAAAACATGAGTAGGATCTCTTAAGGATAAAATGTTTGTGACCTGCCAATATTAAAAATAGAAATGAATATGATGATATAAACCTTCCTAAAGGAAACATTTGTTAACTCTTCACAAAATAATTTAGAGATACAATATACTTAATAATAGAAGATAATTTATTTATATAATCATGTGACTATGAGGAAGTATTCAAAAAATGGAGAGAGGTATATTATTTCCATTATTAATAAATTTACCTAAATTAAATTAATTTCTTTTATTATACATAAATCATAGGATCCAAATATGTTTAAATGTTTTAGAAGAAAATTAGTGAAGGATTTCAATTTCTCTTTATAGATGATCCCGGAAGACAATGGTATGGAATTTATAATGGGAACAATTGATTATTATTTTTAGAATCATGCTATTCACCACAAACTTAGTGTACCATATAAGATATAATAAAATGTTTTTTTGAATAGAAGAAAAAAATTTAAGATGATATGGCTCAAACATTTCTAAAAGTGAATACTACATTATAAAATAAATCGATGAATCTATTCACTCAAATTTTAAATAAAAAACTCCATTTTAAATTCAATATGAAATTAAAAATATCCTTTATTTAAATCATCATTAAAAGCCAAAATATCATCCTCATTCTGAAACATCATAGAAATCCAATTTATTAGCTTTAAAACTAATCATTTACCCTTAAAATCACATAGATATTATAAAAAATGATAAATATTGTCTTAATAAATGATTGGGATACTTTTTATTAGTTTTTTAAAATGATTTTCACTGCTAAAAAACATGTTTCCCTTTATTTAAAATCACTTTTTAACAAAAAAATTTACCCATTAATTTTTTTTTTGAAAAATAAAACACCAAATTAATTTTCAATTTTCCTTAGAAAACTCACTCACTATTTTCAAAACCAACCCCTTTCCATTTTGAACCAAGATTTCAAAATTTTAATAGCAGGTAACCCCCATTGAGAATATTACCTGACATAATATATTTTATAATTTTTATAACAATTTAAAAATAAATATTTACATGGAAATATAAAAAAATAAAAGCTATATTATTTGAAAACTATTCATATAAAAAAATATAGCTATTGAATATAATAATGGTTCCACAAATAAAAAAAGAAATATTATATTTTTTAAAATCTTTTCAACACTAACAACACATATAATGAAAAAAATTTAATTAATGGTTCCAATAAACCAGAAATGTAAAATGATCACTATTAATGAATCACAAAAATATGCGGTAATGTTACCAAGAAAAATTATTTTAATTATTCAAAACCGGAAAACATAATAATGAAAATGATTATTATAAAAAAATTGAATTATAAATTAAAATCTAATCAATTTCCATTTTTAATTTGATATAATCACTCAAACTAAATTTGGATATAGGTTATTAAATACTAGAACTCAGTTTAAAATATTTCAAGTATCAAACTAGGAAGCTTGAAGGAGTTTGATTAAGCCACCACTACTGAAAATTTGGTTTTCCCCAACACTCCTATACCAACGGTTCATCAAAACTGTTGGTATAGAAGACCTTTACCAATAGTTTCATCAAACCATTGGTAAAGGTTGAGATAGGTGATGATTTCCAAATGGTTTGAATAAAACCGTTGGGAAATCTTCATAGGCTGCTCATTTTACCAACGGTTTATACAAACCATTGGTAAAGGTAAGATTTTCCCAACGGTTTTTAAAAACCATTGGGAAAAGATCCCCAAAATTACAGCAAAATTGAGAAAATGTGCCTGCATTCACTAGTTCTCCCCCAATTTGCAGAAGCCCCCACGCATGCCCCAGGTGAACCTCTATCAAATCGACTGAGACTCCCCCACCAGGTTAGATGGGATAAGTCCAAATATTCATGTCTTCTTGATCATTTTCCACTTCTCTTACATATTTATCCATTTTTATTGAAGGAGGAAACCCTAAATTCGGTGTTGTAAAAACTTATGGTTTTTAATTGTGGATTTGGTTTGTTTTATTAGGGATTAGGTGTATGAGGCATTCATATTCCTATTATAGGTGGTTTTAATAAAAATTTATGATGTTGGAACCATTTATGATGTTGTTTTCTCTATTTAATCTCATTTCCATTGACTTAACATTAAATTCTATATCACATTTGGTTTATATTTTTTTAATTTCCAGTTAAATTATTTGTGGTTGATGATTGTCCCATGTTAGTTGTTTTCAATGGTTTGGCGTGGAAATTGGGCATATAATGTGACTTTTACAAATGGGGGTGCCTTGAGAATACTCCAAATATTTGTTAAAAATTATCAAAGGGAATTTATTATTTAAAATTGATTTCAAAAGATATTTCAGAAATGATTTAATCTTGAGGAAAGTGTTTTATTAAAATGGGAATTTTTTAGTAAGTCTTGTGTAATGTATTTTGTTATAGTACACTTGTTATGTGACTATGTTTGGTATTTAGTAACACATGAGATAACTGGTGTGTGAGAATGTGTTGTGAAAGAGATTCCATGGTTGGTTCAAGATTATATTTACGTTTTGATCCTATTAATGAGTTGTTTTAAAGATATTTTGAGATATTTACCTATTGGTGTTAAGTCATACAATGATCATGGTGGATATTATATGTTTTTGGTGAAAATTGGGAGCTGTAGAGGTGGTTCATGATTAAGGCATATAATTAGTGCTAAACATGTGGATAAACCATGTATAGTAGTGAATTATTGAAGTGTTTGATGTTTCTAGTCCTTTTTTATTTGAAGTTTCTTTTGATGTTGATGTTTCTTATTGATAACTATGATGGGAATTTATTTTAGTTTATAAATCGGCTGAGACTCCTCCACCATGCACAGTGTATGAAACCTCTACCCTTATTTAATCATTCTGTTTACACAGCCTATGCAACCTCTACCCTCATTTAATTAGTGAACTAAAGTCATTAATTCAAGCCTTCATTCTCACTAGCATGTAAGAAATTGAATGATGTATACCCATCCTCCCATGATTTATTACCTTAAATAGTGTTGAACATATGGAATACGAGCTTTTGAATTCATCAGTTAACTGGGATCATATATTCCATTTCCCCCAAGATGACTATACTAATATAACTTTAGGGTCAATTAAATATGGTTTTCATTGTACGTTGTATATTATGTGTCCTTCATGGCCAATACTCACTTTTATGAGGGTGGGGTTCTTTTCACTAGCCATGCTGGCATGTGTAGACATCCATAAAAATATTAGATAAGTCACTAGTTTAATTCGGTAATGTTTTTATCATTGACATGCTTTATTATTAATCTCAAATTTAAAAATAAATGTTTTTTTCTATACTTTATGTGAACTTCTTGGACAATAAATATTTTTGTCTATACTTTTTGAAATTAAACCTTGGTCCCCAGATAGCTCCCCGGACAGCCCCCCACTCTCCTCCTTGGACCCCAAACAGCCCCCCGGACAACCCCCCAGACATCCCCCCACCCTCCTCCCTAGACCTCGGACAGCCCCTCAGACACCCCCACCCTCCTCCTTGGACCCCGGACAGCCCCCAAACATGAATAACATTTTCCTTTTGTACCACTGTGTATGCAAGTAAATTAGACTCGTATGCGTTATGTAAATAACTATTACAAGTTGATTAAATGTTATACCTCATGGATGATATGTAAATGTAAGCATGTTGATTTCACATGCCTTTTTTTTATTTCTCTGGTCATGCAATGTTATTTAGGATTATTAGATTTTTTTATGTCTTGAACTATATGAATGTATTGGTAAACTTATTAGCCAATTCTCATCAAATGCATGTGATGACATTCTTTAATTTGAATACAAAGCCTTGTTGTAAATTCTCCATGTTATGTGAATTATGACTTGTTTGATTTGGATTACTTGTCAATTGTTAGGATAATACATGGGTTGCATGTTAAGTAATCATGGATGGACTTATCATGCTCAGGGAATTTAGACTTTAAATTCTAGGATGTATGCTTTGGTTTCCACGTGAGGGCTACCAAGATGGTTTCTATTACTCATGAGCGATATTGGTTCCATTGGAGATAAACTGAGGACATGTATTTTTTGAAAGATGGTAATACCATGCCTCAAGTGATACCTGGTCCCCTATGTGAGATACTTGGAAAGCAAGGCCACCTAAATCCAAGGTGCGGTGTGGCCGGCACCACTCAAAGTGTCTCTCTTATGTTTAAAATAGACATCATTTTAAGTGAAAACAACAACTGACATACGAAAAACTGAACAAAAGAATTATTATTCTATTTATACTTTAGGAAAACGATCCATGAGTCATATGTGATGTTTAAGAGTCAACCCCACCTCAATCCGATGTGCGGTGTGGCCTACACCACTCAAAATGTCTCTCTTTTTCTTAAAATGCAAATCATTTTAAGTGAAAACAACAACTGCCATACGGAAAACCAAAAAATGCATTAAGATTCTATTGAAACTTTAGGAAAATGATCCATGTGTCATATGTGATGTGTACGAGTTAACCCCGCCTCAATTTTAGCTTGGTGTGGCCAGTACCACTCAAACTGTATCACTTTTGTTTAAAATGGACATCATTTTAAGTCAAAACAACTGGCATACGAAAAACCATCCGAACGGATTCGGATTGTGTTGATAATTTATCAAAATGATCCATAAGTCATTTGGGACGTTTACGAGTTAACTCCACCTCAATCCGAGGCCCGGTGTGGCTGATCGCACTCTAACTATGTCTCTTTTGTTTAAAATGTACAGGATTTTATGTGAAAAGAACAACTAGCATACGGAAAACTGACCAAACGCATTTGGATTCTATTGATACTTTCGCACAATGATCCATCTATCATATGTGATGTATACGAGTCAACCCTACCTCAATATGAGGCTTGGTGTGGCTAGTATCACTCTAAGTGTCTCTTTTCTTTAAAATGAACTTCATTTTAAGTGAAAACAATAAATGACATACGGAAAACTGACCAAACACATTCGGATTCCATTGAAACTTTAGGAAAATAATCCATTGGTAATATTTGATGTGTAAGAGTCAACCTAGACTCAATACAAAGCTCGGTGTGGCCGATATCACTCTAATTGTGTCTCCTTTGTTTAAAATGGACATGATTTTAAGTGAAAAGAACAACTGGCATACGAAAAACTGACCAAACACATTTAGATTATATTGATACTTTAGCACAATGATCCATCTATCATATGTGACGTATACGAGTCAAACTCACCTTAATCCGAGGCACGGTGTGGCCAGTATCACTCTAAGTTTCTCTCTCTGCTTTTTTTTAAAATGGATAACATTTTAAGTGAAAACAACAACTGACATACGTAAAACTGACCAAACGCATTCAGAATGTGTTGATGATTTAGGAAAATGATCCATGGGTCATATGTGACGTGTACGAGTCAACCCTGCCTCAATATGAGGTGTGGTGTGGCTGACACCACCCAAAGTGTCTCTCTTTCGTTTAAAATGGACTTCATTTTAAGTGAAAACAATAAATAACATACGGAAAACCAACCAAATGCATTAATATTCCATTGAAACTTTAGTAAAATGATCCAAGGGTTATATGTGACATGTACGAGTAAACCAAAACTCAATATGAGGGCTGGTGTGGCCGGTACCACTCGAACTGTCTCAGTTTTATTTGAAATGGACAAAATTTTAATTGAAAATTACAACTGACATACAGAAAACCGACCAAAAGTATTCATATTTTATTGATACTTTAGAAAAACGATCCATGGGTCATTTTTCCAGTTTAAGAGTCAACCGCGTCTCAATATGAGGCTCGGTGTGGCCGCCACCACTCAAAGTGTCTCACTTTTATTTGAAATGGAAAACATTTTAAGTGAAAACAACAACTGACATACGAAAAACCGACCAAACGCATTAGTATTCTGTTGAAACTTTAGGAAAATGATCCATGGGTAATTTTTGATGTGTACGAGTCAACCCCGCCTCAATATGAGGTGCGGTGTGGCAGGAACCAATCAAAGTGTCTCTCTTTAGTTTAAAATGGACTTTATTTTAAGTGAAAACAACAACTGACATATGGAAAACTGACCAAACACATTTGGATTCTATTGAACCTTTAGGAAAAAAATCCATGGGTCATTTTTGATGTTTAAGAGTCAACACCACCTCAATACAAGGCATGGTGTGGCCGACACCACTCAAAGTGTTTCTCTTTCGTTTAAAATGGACTTCATTTTAAGTGAAAACAATAAATGACATACGAAAAACCAATCAAATGCATTCGGATTCTGTTGAAACTTTAGGAAAACGATCCATGGGTCATATTTGACATGTATGATTCAACTCTACCTCAATACAAGGCTCGGTGTGGCCGATAGCACTCTAACTGTGTCTCTTTTGTTTAAAAAGGATAGGATTTTAAGTGAAAAGAACAACTAGCATACGAAAAATCAAACAAACGCATTCAGATTCTGTTATTACTTTAGAAAAACAATCCATCTATCATATGTGACGTATATGAGTCAACCCCACCTAAATCCGAGGAGCGGTGTGGCCAGTATCACTCTAAGTGTCTTTTTTTTTAAAATGGACAACATTTTAAGTGAAAACAAAAACTGACATACGGAAAACCAACCAAACGCATTTGGAATGTGTTCATGCTTTAGGAAAATGATCCATAGGTCATATGTGATGTGTAAGAGTCAACCCCGCCTCAATATCAGGCATGGTGTGACCGACACCACTCAAAGTGTCTCTCTTTTGTTTAAAATGGGCATCATTTTAAGTGATAACGACAACTGACATACGGAAAACCGACCAAACACATTAGGATTCTATTGAAACTTTAGTAAAAATATAAATTGGTCATTTTTGATGTGTAAGAGTCAACCCCGCCTCAATCTAAGGTGCGGTGTGGCCGAAACCACTCAAAGTGTCTCTCGTTAGTTTAAAATGGACTTCATTTTAAGTGAAAACAACAACTGACATACGGAAAACCAACCAAACACATTTGGATTCTGTTAAACCTTTAGGAAAACAATACATGGGTCATTTTTGACTTATATGAGTCAACCCCACCTCAATCCGAGGCACGGTGTGGCCGACACCACTCAAAGTATCTCTCTTTCGTTTAAAATGGACTTCATTTTAAGTGAAAACAATAAATTACATACAGATTACCAATCAAACGCATTCGAATCCTATTGAAACTTTAGAAAAACAATACATTGGTCATATGTGATATGTAAGAGTCAACTCTGCCTCAATCCGAGGCCCGGTGTGGCCAATATCACTCTAACTGTGTCTCTTTTGTTTAAAATGGACAGGATTTTAAGTGAAAAGAACAAATGGCATACATAAAACTGACCAAACACATTCGTATTCAATTGATACTATAGAACAACGATAAATGAGTCATATGTGAAATGTACGAGTCAACCTCACCTAAATCTGAGGCCTGGTGTGTCCGGCACCACTCAAAGTTTCTCACATTTATTTGAAATGGACAACATTTTAATTGAAAACAAATACTGGCATATGGAAAACTGACCAAATGCATTCAGAATGTGTTGAAAGTTTAGCACAATGATCATTGGGTCATATGTAACGTGTACGAGTCAACCCTGACTTAATCTGAGGCATGGTGTGATCGTCACCACTCAAATTGTCTCATTTTTTTTTGAAATGAACAACATTTTAAGTGAAAACAACAACTAACATACGGAAAACTGACCAAACGAATTCTGAATGTGTTGATACTTTAGGAAAATGATACATGGGTCATATGTGACGTGTAAAAGTCAACTCCACCTCAATATGAGGTGCAGTGTGGTTGGAACCACTCAAAATGTATCTCTTTTTTTAAAATGGACATCATTTTAAGTGAAAACAACAACTGATATACGGAAAACCGACCAAACGCATTTGGATTCCATTGAAACTTTTAGAAAATGATCCATGGGTCATATGTGATGTTTATGAGTCAAAACTTTCTAAATATGAGGTACATTATGGACAGAACAACTCAAAGTGTCTCAGTTTTATTTGAAATGGACAACATTTTAAGTGAAAAGCACAATTGGCATACGAAAAATTGACCAAACGCATTCTTATTCTAATTAAAATTTAGGAAAACGATCCATGGGTCATATGTGATGTGTATGAGTCATCCTCATCTCAATCCTAGGTGCGGTGTGACCGAAACCACTCAAAGTGGCTCTCTTTTGTTTCAAAAGGACATCATTTTAAGTGAAAACAACAACTAACATACAAAAAACTGACCAAACGGATTCAGATTCGGTTGAAACTTTAGGACAATGATCCATGAGTCATATGTGACGTGTATGAGTTAACCCCACCTCAATACAAGACCCAGTGTGGCCGGCACCACTCAAAGTGTCTCACGTTTATTTGAGATGGACACCATTTTAATTGAAAACAACTAATGGCATACGGAAAACTGACCAAACGCATTATAATTTTTTTGAAACTTTAGAATAATGATAAATGAGTAATATGTGACGTGTAAGAGTTAAACCCGCCTTAATCTGAAGCATGGTGTGGCCGGAACGACTCAAAGTATCTCATTTGTTTTGAAATGAAAAACATTTTAAGTGAAAACAATAACTGGCATACGGAAAACTGACCAAACACTTTCAGAATATGTTGATACTTTAGGAAAATGATCCATGGGTAATATGTAATGTGTATGAGTCAACCTCGTCTCAATTAGAGGCATGATGTGGCTAGTATCACTCCAAGTGTATGCATTTTGTTTAAAATGGACATCATTTTTAGTAAAAACAACTGGTATACGAAAAAACGAACAAACGTATTCGGATTCTGTTGATACTTATTCAGTTTTTTATGTATTTTATTGATAATTGATAATTAAATTATGTATGTATTCAATTATGAATTGAATTCCAGATTCCCCATATAATTGTCATATAAATTTTAAATTGAATTCTAAATCAATTATGTATGTTTATAATTACGTTATGAATTATGATTTAATTCTAGATGTGTATAGTTCATGAATGAATTATATGTTAAATGTGTATGAATTTGTTCTCTATATGTATGTCTTAGTTTGTTATTGTAGGTATAGTAATTGGAAAGGAGCAGAATGGACATCATTAGAGGCTGCTGTGCAAATTCAGGCTACTGTGCAATTTGCATAGCATAGCCTATGCCAGCGGTTTCAAACCGTTGGTATAGGCTTCATACCATTGGTAAAAACCCTTTCCCAATGGTTTAAAAACCGTTGGGAAAGGTTTCTAGGGATTTTTTTCCAACAGTTCAATGATAACCGTTGGCAAAAACCATTCCCAACGGTTTAGAAACCATTGGGAAAGAGTTGATTTCCTTAGTTTTACCAACGGTTTTTTTGTAAACCATTGGGATAGGTTTTACCAATGGCTTACTTCCCTATGGTTTGTAAAACCATTGGTATAACATATACCAATGGTTCTATAGGCTTTCCCAACGGTTATGAACCGTTGGGAAAGACCCCATTTCTAGTAGTGCACATAGAAGGCTAGATAATGAAGATTCCTGAAACAACATCGAAAACACCCATGGTTTGAGAGCTCATGGTTTACAGGGTCTTTGTAATGATGAAAAAATTCCACACTAGACATGGTGGGTGTTGTGGTTGTGATGAAACACCCACAAGAATTTTTCTACGCCACATAGTGATGGTTGGGTCAAACAAGAAGAGGATCAATTGAGACCGAGGTGAATTATGAAGTCTCTTTCCCAAAACAAAAAAAGTGGAATGAATCGAGAATCTGAGCTTGAAGAAGAGATAAATATGTGGTGTAATATACCTTATATTTAGAGAGGATCGATTCATTGAAAAAGTAGATGAAGATTGCGAGTAGTGGCTGCAGTAGGGTTCACCAAGAGAGGTAGCAGTAACCGAGTTCCACGAGAGCTTGAAGACACGAGAGAGGAGACTCTGTTAGGGTTCATTTTATAAGATTAAGTAAGGCTTTTATCAACACTTTCAAAATAGCATTGATAAAGAGTAGTTTTATCAGTGCTAAAATAGTAAGTGTTGATAAAACTACTCCTTATTAGTGCATTGTTAGCACTCATAAAGATACAACTTTATCAACGCTAAAAAATAGATTATAAAATGATTCTTTATCAGGGATGAAATTCTAGCACTAATAAAGAGAAATTTTATAAGTGCTTTGTTAGCACTGATAAAGATCTAATTTTAATAATATATTTATTTATTTATAATTATAATTATAAATAAATATATTTAAAAATATTTTTATATATTTATAAATATTTTTTTATATTTATAAATATATTTATATTATTATATATATTTCTAAAACTATAAATATAATAAATATATTTATTATTATTTTATAATTATTTAAATATATATATATATATATAAATTTATAATTATAATTATAAATAAATATTTTTATATCATTATATATATATATATATATATTTATATAATTATATATATATATATTTACAAACTTATAATAAATATATTATTATTTAAATATTTTAATGTAATTTTATAATAATTTAAATATATATTTATTTATTTCTAATTATAGTTAAAAATAAATATAATTATGAATATTTCTATATAATTATAAAAATATTTTTATAGTTATATATATTTATATAATTATATGTTTTTATATCAATATATAAATATATATGTAGTTAGGGAGGAACTTGAGTGGTAAACCCTGTAATCTTGCACCCAAAATACCAGAGTTCGAATCTCAGAATGCCCCTTTGAGGATTTATGATGCAGACGGTGACGTGGGAATGATGCGGGCAAACGGTGATGCAGGCTTGACACATACAATCTATGACACCGACATGATGCAGACATGCATTATGTTGCACTGAGCTTTTAGGCCATGTTCATGGGCCACTTGGACTTTAGCCTATAGGCTATGTAATGAGTATTCCTCTACCCATATAGGAGGTATTTTATTTCATAATAAAAAAGAGGCTTTGACCCCAAATGTATAAGTATATATAATTATAAATTTAATATCTATATTTATTATTTAAATATATTTATAATAATTTTATAGTTATTTAAATATATATATATATATATATTTATAATTATAATTAAGAGTAAATATATTTAAAAATTATTTACATATAAATATAAATATATAATTATAAATATATAATTATAAATACAATAAATATATTTATTATTTAAATTTATTTATTACAATTTTATAATTATGTAAATATGTATTTTTTTATAATTATAATTATAAATAAATATATTTAAAAAGTATTTATATATAATTATAAATATAATAAATATATTAATTATAATTTTATAATTAAATATATATATTTATTTATTTATAATTTTAAAAATACTTTAAAAAATATTTATTTATAATTTTGTAATTAAATATTTAAATTGAAAAATTATTATAAAATCATTTAAATAGATTAATTAAATAAATTTCAAACATATTTTAAATGTTAAAACCTAATAAATAATAACGAATAAATATTATTCATATAAATTAAAAAAAGTGAATTCATAACATTTAGTGAATTACAAACATACATATGTACACATATACATCTACACACACATATACGTACACATATGTATATACAAACATACACATACATACATGCAGTTATACATTAGTATATATATATATATTGTAATAAATAAGTATATATAATTATAAATATAATAAATATATATATTATTTAAATATATTTATTATAATTTTATAGTTATTTAAATTCAAATATACCAGGAAAGTTTAGGAGCTAAGCATACTCAGTCCTAAAAATTTATTAAAGAAAATAAAGATGCAGCAAGTACAAAACATGTGGAACACAACACCACCAAAAACATAGTGGCCAAAAATACCACCTAAAACAGATGTGATAAACAACACCACCAAATTCAGAACATTATGACCCAAGGATCCGTAAATGATGGCCCAAAGACCTTCAATAACACGACGGCCAAAATACGACCCATTCCGATTCCACAACACCTCCTGTATCCGGGTTGTCACCAAACCCTAAAAAAAGATGCTAGAACATGGCCAGCACATCTGTCTCCAACCTTCACCTGAGAACATTTCCCAAGGTTTGGAACCATAACAACCCCACGTCCCAATGAATATCTCATCCCAAGGTCTTCAAGGTCGTTGTTTTCGTAGTCCTCACCGAATTTCACACATTAACTGGGGTACCAGACCCATTGATCACAACCATCCATCCAAAATGCTTTTCAAACGTCATCACTCACAGGATCATCGATCATCCCATCGTTTCCAAGTCAGTAAGGATCTGAGATCTGAAAAACAGAAAAGTCTCAAGTCTATACCTGTCGAGGTAGAATCGACACCCTCATCCACCTAAGGTCAAACATCCTCATAGGCATTGTCGACCACCTACAGGATTTCCAGCTTAAGCCATCCACACTCTGAGAAGATCTGATCACTGTCAGTGAGCCATGTCACCATTTGCAACTCTCGTCACCGGGATCCCAAAATCGCCCAACTCCACCTTCGGGTCTCTGTCGCCAGCATCCTAGACGTGCTTCCACCGGGACAAACTCGCCTCACCACAAAAATAATAAGACCCCTCCATCTCCACAGTAATATTTCCATTCCCATCACCACTCAAACAAGAGCGGTACTCGTCAGTGACAGACTGGAGTACCCCCCGACACCCCATCGTCATCACAAGCACTCGCCATTATCCCTCGACTGAATAATAGCCCGCTACCAAAATATATATAATATATATATTATTTAAATGTATTTATTATAATTGTATAATTATTTAAATATATAAATATATATAATTTTAATTATAAATAAATAAATTTATAAATATTTTTATACAGTTATAAATATAATTATATAATTATATATATATAAATATATATGTTATTAATATATAAGTATATATAATTATAAATATAATAAATATATTTATTATTTAAAAATATTTATTATAATTATTTAATTATTTAAATAAATAAATAAATAAATATATTTATAATTATAATTATAAATAAATATATTTATAAATATTTATATATACTAGAGATGGTGAAAACCATTGATTAAAACCCATCGTCCAAGAAAATTTATTGATAAAAAATAAAAGTACACAAACAATGAAAGACGAGGGTTACAAAGAAAAAATTTGGCCTAAAAAACACTACTAAGACCAAAGATCATTCAATAGTCAGTTATGTTTATTCCTACCACCCCTTCCTTGAGAGCTACCCTGACCTCTCAAATTTATGTCTCTCTTCTATTGCTCAGGGGCCCGCCAAGTTTCATCCTAATCATCTTTTCTTGATGAATCATCTTCCTTTTCATGAGAATCTTGATTTGAGGCATTGTCATTCTAATCAGAAGAGCTCATTTCCTGAATAGTCTAAATGTCTAAGGATTTTCCTCCATAAGGTCTATGAACATTTCCAAATTTCTCATGGTAAACATCTCTGCTATTAGATCTATTCAAAATATCATGAAAATTAAAAGTTTTATTGTGACCAAAGTCTGGTAGGACATGACCACCCTCTTCTTTTACCGTCTTCCCTACTAGTGTGTCACCAGTAACTAAATTTTCCATTGTATCCTAAAGGTCATCTTCCTCATCCCTATCCTCTATCTTTTATACCTCTAAAACATCTTCATTAGACACTCTCATCCCACATGGATCTATTTGTAATGGGGCAACGTCTCTAAGAATATCTGCTCTAAATAAATCTATCCCATCCATAAAAAGTGAGGTCTTCCACATCTTGGAGGGAGAAACAAATTGATTATATTTCTTATATGATTCCAGTTGAAATCCATCCACATCTACTATAATTTTCTTGATCCTTCATCTAAGCCTATCTTTTCATAGTTTCCAACAAGGGGATCCTTAAAATAAGATCATCCATCTCCATCCTTAGTTTAAGATAAGGTCTTTCTTCTAGTAGGATCACATTGAAACTCATATTCCCGATTACAATCAACCAGCCTTTGAGTGTGACCTGCACTGGTGTTAGTAGATTCAACCATGAACTCATATGTCCTTGAAGAAAGTCCATCATTTTGAGAAAAATGTGTTCTCAAACTTAGCTGTCTTTAGTTAATAGATACATGGGTATCAACAATCCTATAACTAGGATATAATGATTTATGGACTTGCACCTATGTGTCAATACTGTTCCCCTTCATATCATAATTATTATTTGTTTCCTTGTGTAAGAACCTAAGTTTTCATACAAGGTAAATATCCTTTTGTTTTCAGTTTAGTTGCTTATGTACAACCTAATTTGAATACACTTTGAGTTTATGGGTGTTTCAAGGGTTTATGAGGTATGTTCAGAGCTTGGAACTTGGCTTTTGGGGTGAAATAGGCCTGGTGCATGGTTAGTAGAAACTGTGTGTGGAAGGATATACAATTACTTTTACCTTGTGAGGTTGGACAATGGGATGGAGGAGATCACACTGTTTGTTAAACCATGTGGCTTGGGGCACATGGTCATGATAAAATGTAAAGTTTTTAATAGTGGTCTAAGACACGGTTTGCTAATGGTTTATCAAACTGTGCACACTAACCATGTGACGTACCCATTCTAATATCATATGGCACATGGTTTGGAAAACCATGTAGCCAAACCATACAACCTAGGGATTTTTGGGAAATTAAAAAATCATCCTTAAAATGTTTAAAACACAAAATCTGATTTTCTTTTCTCTTATATTGGATAGAAACTTTATTTGAGAGCTCCTCATTGAATCAAAAATTTAGGATTTTCTATCATTTCTTCATCTAATATTGAAATCGAGCACCATTAGTCTCATTGGATATGCATTGGTGAGTACTAAATTCTTTTTATGACATTCTGTTTTTTTCTTGGTATTTATGAAGTTATTTAAGTGAAAGCTTATTTTCCCTATTTATAGGTTCTTTGTTCATTATTCATTTTTCTTATGATCTAAGTCAAATAAAAAGATTATATTGGATGATCACTCTACTACTAACCTACGGTAGGTGCTCTATAATTTTACCATTTGGTTTGGTGCTTTATTAAGCTAGTTTTCATTACCTTTCCCACTAGACTTCCCATCGCAGCCCTGAAATTTAATTGATTAATTGAATTAAATAAAATGGATAATGTTAGGGATTCCCTTTAGTTTCTTGAGCTTAGTTGGAGGTTGTTCCTACAACCAAGGCCACCCATGGGGCGTTCCCTTGCCTTTTTTTTATTGATTGAACCACCCAAGGGGTGTGTTTATGAGCATGTATTTTTATATAAACCCCAATTATAAATTAATTGAACTGAGTTGTTTTATTAGGAGATGTTTTGCTTCATTTTCCATCTGAAACATGTTGTTGAATTGTTTAATTTATGAATTGTGATTTTCTATATGAGTGGGTAAACTCATTGGTTGATTTTGAATGTGAATTTCTATATGAGTGTGTATAATCATGGGAATTGAATGCTTAATGAACGGAATGTGATGTGTATTTAATGGCAGTAGATTCCTTAGTTGGAAAGCCTTGGATATTGATTCCATTAGACACCATAAACATTTATACTATGGGTCTTGAACAAAGTAGCGGATGCCTTGGATAGAGATTTCTCCTTGGGTCTTGATTTTGTGGGATTACTTGGGCCTTGATACCCCTTGGATCTGATTTATTTGGTCCCACAGTGGACATAGTTGGTAGATATACTCCTTTGACCCAATTCAAGCATGACCGAGTTTCCATGAATATGCTCCTAGGACTCGACAAGGATGCCCTGGTCTCTTATACATTGGATATGGACCTTCATGGTCTGAGATTACGATTATACAACATGGTCATGGGTGATATGATATGCTCGGTTGTACGGTGTGGTCATTGATGTTATGAAACTTACAATTATATAGAATGGTTGTGGTTGTTCGATATACATATTATAAGTCAAGGGTGTGGTTGACGTGATACATGTTTATGCACAGCGAGGTCATGTTAGTTATTTATATTTTTCTTAGATACCTTATGATAGGATATTGACACTTGTTTTGCAGGGTGCCTTATATGGATATAGAGTATCACTTTATTTTTTGTGTATATATGCCATGGGAAATTTACCTTCATACTGCTCACCTGATTTACTTTCCAATATACTTTAGATTGTTGTTTTGCATGACCAGGATTTATTATAGACCTTTGGGTGGTTACCTAATAGGATTGTATCTCACACCCTATTCGGGCCGCTATTGGGTACCCAGACATACTATTTGGATACAAGCATGGAAAAAGAAGCATGAGACCGATCTGAGGCTTGTGATGCTATCGACAAGTGCTTTTTGTCCTTTTTGGTATTTTGATACATGTATTGTATTGTACGTGTAATAACCCAGTTAATTATAAAATAATTTATTTTCATTCTGTAATTAAATATTTAAAATCATTATAAATTTATAATGAAATAATTGATATTTATAGAAATTATGGAATTTAAACTGATGGAATAGTAACTTGACCTTAGGAATAGTAACATGACCATTAAGAATAGTAATCTGGCCAATAGAATATTAACCTCACTTAAGAAAGTATAAATAAAATTTATGCATCTTATAAGTGAAAGTATTATATATTTATATCATTGAACAAGTAAATAATTTTTTTGAAAATTATAAATTAAGTGTTGGTATTTTTGTGAGTGATAAATATTTAATTACAATTTTATAATTAATATAATGATTTAAAATATAATATATTTTCATAAAATAGATTCATAAATTATTATTTTGTTTTCTTATGGTTATAAGATAATTTTATGCGACTATAATTAATTTTTCAAGTTCTTTAAAATCAGTTATAGTTTTAAAATTGGAATTTTTCAAATAAATTTTAATTTTAATTAAAATTAAAATTTCTCATATTTATAAAATTATTTTCAAAAAATGGAGTTAATTTTTAAATTATACACATCTAAAAATGGTTTGGGTGAATTTTTGGGATTTTACTGAAATACTTGAATTTTTGGTGAATAGTAAAATACAGTAATTTACAGTATATATACATTATAAGATAAATACACTATTTATTCAGCCATGAGTGATGTAAGAACCCTAATATCGAACTTACCTTAAGTTTTTTGATATATTTTATGATAATTCTCAAACTATTTATTGTCTTGAGCCAAATTAATAAACTAATGAATATAATAATGAGAAAACACCCCTCTCCACTAAAAATACTACCCCTCACCACCTCTTATCCTCACACCTAAAATCCTTTTATATTGCTTAATTTCAGCCCAATTCCCTTCCCAATCCCATTACACATGTCAAAGACCTACTTGTATAACCAAAATTCCAAAACCGAGGGTCTTAAGGAGGTTCTCAAGGAGGAGGATTCAAGAGGTAAAAACCCTCTTTTATTTTCTTTAATTTTCTTTTCAATTATTTTTCTTTTCTTATAATCTCTTCACCTCCACTTATCCAAGAGGAATAAAAAATAAAGTAAATAATATATACTGGTATTTTATAATTTTTATGTAAAAATTCATCATCATACTTCTTCTCCTCCCCCTTTTATTCAAAAAATAAAAACATCATCCGTGATGTGTCGATTTACCGACATCGTGGACGATGTGTTTTAAATTTATATTAATAACTTAAATTCTAGAAATAAAACCATTATTATAGATAAATAATATTTTATTATACATATTATATGTTATATTATGTTCTGGAACCAATTTTTATACATAATATTGATTAATAAAACAAAAGTGGTTTTTAATGATAATAATTCACCAAAATAAACTAACGTTCGTCAGTAATGTTTTATCTAATGATTCATCATCATACCATATTACCAAACTGATATATAATAAAATTTATTATTTTTTAATTTCATTAATAACATGAATTTTGAATTTTTGAGTTGTTCTCCCATCCAAAAATAAAATCCATAATAAACGAGCCATGGAAACCCTGAAATAAACGCACCCAAAACAATAAAAATAACAAAATATTATTAAATGGGTTGAAAGATGTTATGAGAATATAATATAAGTAATTATAAATATGAATATGTTTCTATAATATATTAATAAAACTCTTTAAACCATTATACAAGAGGTTTTAACACATTTGAAGTAAGGCGAACCTAAGGTAAGGGAACTTTTAACCCAATTTCCATTATTTCAGTTAACCTTCTACTTAATTAATTATGTGGTACTAAGATTATTTGTGTAATTATTATTATTTAAATTGTGTTTTATTATGTGGATTTACAGTGTATACACTCATTCTATTAATTCTTATTTCAATTATATGGTATTTTTAAGGGACTTTTCTTTTAAAATTCTCTTTTTAAACTTCTATTTTTATAAAATTCAAAAGGGATATTTTTATGAAAGTATTATTCTTTTATGATTATGTTATGATTATTTTGAATTTTTTATGATTATGGGTGGTACCTATATCTCTCTCCAATTCATCGGATATGTTTATGTTGTAGGTCGACCATATGGTTACTCCAAGTGTAACTGCGATGGTTACACCATAAGGTAGCTGTGAGGTTTGCATCTTAAGGTAGACATGAGGGTTACATTGTAAGGTATCCATGAGGGTCAAAAATAATATGATATCCATGAGGTTCATAATATTAAATAATTAATTATCTAAACTACCTTTATGTTATTATTTATGTTTTCTATGTTTTATGGAAATCTCATATTTTCACAAAGTAACTATATGATACTTATTGGGTGAGAAGTGTGTATTTGTGAGAATGAATTCATATATTTATAAGTATTCATGTACTAATGGTTTATATCCTTATTTTTATATCCCTTACTAAGATTTTTCTACTTATCCCAAGTTTAAAATGTTTTTAATAGGGTTTAAGTATGGGTAAGAGAAAAGGAAAAGGAAAGATGAATGTTGTGAAGAATTTTCATGAAAAGATTTCAAGTTTTTATTAAAAAAATTTCATTATGAAAAACATGGATATTGTTTTAGTTTTACCCATTTTTTTGATTTTGGGTTTATATTTATGATTTATGTCATTATTTTTTAAAACACTAAACTAAAAATATATTTGGGAATGTAAAGAAGTGAATTCTAAAGGAATTTACTAGATTATGTACTGTTTAAGGCCGAGTGTTTATAGTTGGTATCCGAGCGCAATTTATATGATTTTAGGGGTTAGGATAATGTTAATAGAATACCATAAATTATTTTTACCTTATTTTTATGTTGAAATGATGTAGAATTTAAATATTACCATGTTTCTTCATCTAAGATATGTATGTTTAGAATGGTTTTCCATGGATGAAACAAGGAAGCTAAAGTAGGAAGGCACCGAGAGGATGATATATTTCTAAATCCACAGCCTGGAATGGTGAGAATTAGAACTGAATAGTTTGTGACAGTAATGGATATATTAAAATAGGCTATAAACAGTAGTGGAATCCATGAAAGGGAACAACCAGAACTACCAAAAAGGAACATGACAATAATGGAGCATTTTATGAGGCAACACCCTACGGCTTTCAGTGGATCTTCTTAACTAGTGGTGGATGAAGGGTGGACCAAATCCCTTGAAAATATATTTGATGTCATGGGTTGTTTAGATAATCAAACGGATAGTCTTTCTATTTATTGTTTTGATAGTGAAGTTGACCAGTGCGGTTTAATGGTCAAGAATATCAGAGATAATGTTGAGATTAAAGCCTTGGAATGAGATAAATTTAAGAATCTTTTCTTACAAAAATATTTTTCTAAGGTTGTTTTTGTAAGGATGGAAAATAATTTCCTTGAATTAAAATAAATTGTGGAAGGCTCAGTGGCTGTGTATGAAGAAAACTTCTCCTGATTAGAAATGTATACACCAAATCCTATTCGGGATCTTGATAGAAAAATCAATCATTTATACTCAGGTTTGAAACCAATATATCAAAGGAAATCTCCTTCCTATGAATTCAAAATTAATGAGAAACTTTTATGATGTGCTGAGAAGGTAGAAATGGAGTTTGCTGACGATCATGTGTACTTTGAAAATAAGAAGAATAAGAAGATGTCCATATGGAAAGTAATGGGTAAAAATCAATCAAGGAAATATGATGGTTAGAAAGTCTAGTTTTTAGTTTGTTAAAAGTATAGTAAAAAGAACCCCGGGAATTCCTTAATAAAACAGGGAAGTGTTTTTGATGTGGTAAGTTTGGACATATGTCCCGAGATTATAATGAAAATGATCATAAGATAAATTATGATAAGAAAAATATAAAGTGTTTTAAATTTGTTGAGATGAGTTATTATGCAAATAACTTCCCAAAGAAAGATATGAATGACCGAAATAACCCATATTATAAGAAGAAAGGTGTAGTGAGATCCTTTGTGACTACGTCGGTAGATTTTGGACCATCCAATTAAGTGGTATCATGTATTTTGTTTATTTACTCATATTTTCTAATGTATTGTTTGATACAGGGTCTACACATTCCTTTCACTACTACAAATTGGGCCTTTAATAACACTAGTAAAAGGAATTTATCAATACTATAGAAGAACTGATAATGTAAGCGATGCTAAAGGGTTGGATTTAACAATGCTCATAAAAAGTACTCATAAATTCCCCCTTTAACAATGCTAAAAAAAGCACTGATAAAGTGGGATTTTATCAGGGTTTTTAGTACTGATAAAGAGGGTCTTTATTAGAAATTTTTTAGTGTTGTTAAAGCTCAAATTTATAAGAGATTTTTTAGCTCTGTTAAAGGATGCATTTAACAGTTCTAAAAAAGCGCTGATAAAGGCCCTGCTGATAAAGGGTAGAATTTTTTTCAAGCCCCACCCACCCCTTTATCAGTGCTTCCCCCACCCGTTTTATCAGTGCTTCCCCTACCCCTTTATCAGTTCTTTAGATAATACCAACCCCAGCTTGCACCCTTGCCTCTGACGAGTTTCGAACCTAAGACCTCTAGCTTATACAAAAATACATTTTCCACCACACTATACTATTTTGTTTTACATTTTCTGATATATCTATATATTATTATATATTTCATTATATTTTTTTATCCATATATATATATATATGTTTATGTATAAAGTTATATATATTTTTTATAATATTTATATATATATATATATTTTAAAATGGATATTAACTCTAAAAACACTTAAAACATAAAAAATTTAAGAAACTATGAAAACCCTAAACCCCTAAAAACCATGGAATGACCATAACTTATGATCCAAAAGTCCATTTCATCTCCAAAACAAGTCAAATAAAAGATCATGAAACTATATTTGATATGATATGTGGTCCATGTTGAAATTTCACCTGAATCAAAAGTTATATCCATTTGAATGTTAATAAACCAAGGTCAGCAACAAAAAACCCAGTTTTGGATGCCTTATGGGACTTTTGGGGTTTAAAAACTGGACCATACTCTTCAAACTCAGTCCAAGACCATCTATATCATATAATTGATCATATGATTCGATTTGATAAGTGGTAGAGCCCAAACAGAAACCCAGATCAAAAGTTATGGCCTTTTAAAGCTCGAGTTACATTTTTAACTTATTTTAGAACTTTTATTAATTTTTTTTTATTTTTTATCTTTAAATTAATATTAAATGGCTACTACTTGGTAATAATAGTCATATTATAAATTAAAAATATTTTTTAAATAATTTTATAATTTATTTCCACAAAATATCTTATATATTAAGTGTAATTTCCAATTTAACTTATCTAAATCATATTTTAAAAATATATACATATTTTTTATATCAATATAAAAATATTTATATATTAATATATTATTTTTAATGAGATATTTTTTAAGTATAAATTTATCAGTGATTTTTTACAAGTGCTGATAAAAGAACATATTTATCAGGGTTTTTTAAAAGAACTGATAATGGGTGGGCCTTTATCAACACTTGTAAAAAAACACTGATAAAGGTCCCCCTTTATGTGCACTTTTTGTAGCACTGCTAAAGAACCCATTTAAGAGTGATAAAAAAGTGCTGTTAAAGACCCCCTTTAATAATAATTTTTTAGCACCAATAAATGGGGTCTTTAACAGCATTTTTAGATAGCACTGTTAAATCCCTAGTGCTAGATAAACCCAGTTTTATAGTAATGTTTATTTCTAATAAATTTTCTAGTAAATTAGAAATTTCACCTCAAGAAATGAGACTAGAACTTATGATTAAAACACAAGGGGGAAATATTATAATAAAAAGGAGTTATAAGAATCTTCCTATTGTTGTCTATGGAAAGACATTGCATACAAACCCCTTTTTTTCACTTGTAGAGTTTGATGTCATTCTGGGTATGTATTGGTTTTCAGTTTATCATGTTAAGATTGATTGTAGAGATAAAGAAGTTGCTTTTCAGAAAGATTTTCCATTTTTATATAAGAATTAACCCATACAATTGATAAAGTATCAATAAGTGGAGAAATTATTAAAATATGGAAATGAAAGTTATCTTGCACATATTATTTGAAATAAGGGAACTATTTATATTAATGATGATTTAGTAGTAAATGAATACCTAGATGTTTTTCCTAATGAGGTTTCTGGTGTAATACCTGATCGGGAAGTTTAATTTCCTATTGACTTAGTTCCTGATGCTAAGACAATTTCAAACCCCCCTTATCAAAAGGATCAGGTAGAACTTCTTGAATTGAAAAATCAATTGCAGGAGTTTCTTGATAATGGATTCATTTTTTCTAGAACTTCACCATGGGGTGCTCTTGCTTTGTTCATTAAAAGGAAAGATAGTTCAATGAGACTTTGTATTGATTATAGATATTTTCATAATATTAATGTTATGAATAAATATCCTTTTCTACATATCGATGACTTATTTGATCAGCTCTAGGGAGCTCAATATTTTTCCAAGATTGAATTGTGATCTGGGTACCATCATCTGAAGGCGAAGGAGGATAACATCCCAAAAACATATTTTCATACTAGATATGGGTATTATGAGTTTTTTGTTATGCCCTTTGGTTGGAAAAATTATCCTACTATATTCATGGATATTATGAATTGAATATTTTCATGAATATTTGGATATGTTTTTTATTGTTTTTATTAATGATATTTTGGCCTTTTCAAAAATTATGAGGATTATGAATAACATTTAAGGATTGTATAGAAAACTCTTAGAGAAAATAAGTTATATGGAAAATTTAGCAAATTTAATTTTTGGTTACAATAGATTTATTTTCTTGGAAAAATTATAAATAAAGATGGAATATCAGTTGATCATATAAAAAAAGTGGTTGATGAATGGCCAAGACCTCAAAATGTTACATAGATTTTTAGTTTCCTTGGATTATCAAGTTATTACCGATGAGTTTTTAAAAACTTTTCACGGTTATCTAGCCCGCTAACTAAGTAAACATGAAAAGGGGTTAAATTTATTTGGATAGAAGACTGTGATGTTTGTTTTTAGGAACTGAAGAAGAGATTGGTAAATGCTCCAATTTTGGACCCACCTTCCATAAATAGTGAGTTTTTCATCTATAATGATGCTTTATTGAAGGGACTTGGTTGTATTCTGATGCAGAATGACGAGATAATTGCTTATGCTTCAATACAACTAAAACTTAATGAGTTAAATTATCCCACACATGATTTGTAATTAGTAGCTGTGGGTTTCGCTTTGAAAATTTGGAGGCATAATTTATATCGGAAAAAATGTGAAATATAAACTAACCATAAAATTCAAAAGTATATATTAAATCAGAAGGAATTAAACATGATATAGAGAAGAAGTCATGAACCGATAAAGGATTATGATTTCACGATCAATTACTTTCTTGGAAAAGTAAACAAATTGGATGATGATTTGAGTCAAAAATACCATGCATCATTAACAATGTTACATTTGGAACAAGACCCCTTGATTAATGATTTGATGAATTTTGGTTTGGATGTTTTTTCTATAGGAAGTTCCTCTGTTTTGTTTTAGGTGTCATTGTATTCATCTCTATCATATAAAATTAAGCAAGTGTAGAAGGAAGACCTTGAGTTACATAAAAATGTAGAATTGGTTAAAATAGGTAAGTTTATAGAATTTAATGTTGATAAAGATTGTGTTTTGAGATTTGAAAAGAGGTTATGTGTGCCTTATGATTCACATTTTAAGAAAGAGTTATTAATGGAATCTCATAGTTATTTTTTTAGTTCATCCTGGTATCATAGAGATGTATAGAGACCGTTGGGAGTATTACTGGTGAGATGAAATGAAAAGGGATATCGTATATTTACCCTTAAGTGTTTGAATTGTTAATAGGTTAAAGCAGAGAGACAATTACCAAATGGGAGGCTTCAGCCTTTTCCAGTGCTATAGTGGAAATGGGAAGATATATCCATGGACTTCATGGTGAGACTACCAAATAATTCTGAAGGTAACAATGCAATTTGGGTTATTATTGATCATTTGACTAAGTCTTCAAATCTCCTTCATATTTGAGATACTATGTATTTAGATCATATTTCTAGAATTTACCTCAAATAGATTGTCAGTTTACATGGAATTCCTCTTTCCATTGTATCTAATCATGATCCTAGGTTCACTTATAAATTTTGGAAAGGCCTTCAAAATTTGTTGGGCACAAAATTAAATTTCAGCACTACTTTTATTCCTAAATTTGATGGATAGACTGAGAGAAAAATTAATACATTGGAGGATATTATTTGAGCTTGTTCAATTGACTACCAGGGATGTTGGGATCAACATATTTCTTTAATTGAGTTTTCTTATAATAAAAGTTTTCATTCTAGTATACAGATGACACCTTTTTAGGCATTATATGGGAATCAGTGTCAAACTCCAACATTTTGGTATGAAGTTCAGGAAAAGAAGTTTATGGGACCAAAATTAGTAGAGGAAGAGGATAAGAAAGTGAAGATGTTACAACAACACATGAGGACAACTCAGAGAAATAATAAAATTTATGAAGATAACATAAGGAAAGACTTTTCTTTCAAGATAGGTTGTCACGTTTTCCTTAGATTCTCACCATGGAAAAGTGGTATGTGTTTTGGTAAGAAAGAAAAGTTAAGTCCATAGTTAATTGGACCTTATTAAATCCTGGAGAAAGTTGGACCAATCACCTACTGAGTAGATTTTCCTTTGAGTTTATCTTAGGTACATAATGTTTTTCATCTTTCAATGTTGAGAAAGTATGTTCCAGATTCATTTCATGTTTTGATCCTAGAAGTAGTTCAGCTAAAAGAGAACCTTTATTATGAAATAATCCTATTTAGATTCTTGATCGTAGAGAGAAATTATTTTGGAATAAGTTAATTCACCAAGTTAAGGTTTTATTGAGAAACCGCATGGTCGAAGAAGAAACATGGGCATTTGAAAATTCTATGAGGGAAAAGTATCATCACATATTTAATAAGTGAATAAAAATTGCAAGGATGAAATTTTCAGAAGGTGGGAAGAATGTAACAACCCAATTACTTATAATTTTTCTTTCTTTCTAGAATTAAAAAAATAAATTAATTATAAATTTATAATTAAATAATTTATATTTATAGAAATTATGGAATTTAAACGGATGGAACTGCAACTTGACCTTAGGAATAGTAACATGACCATTAGGAATAATAATATGAACGATAAAATAGTAACATCATATAATAAAGAATAAATAAAATTTATACATCTTATAAGTGAAAATATGATATTTTTATATAATTGAACAAGTGAATATTTTTTTTGTAAATTATAAATTAAGTGTTGTTATTTTTGTTAGTCATAAATATTTAATTATAATTTTTTTAATTAATATAATGATTTAAAAGAATATATATTTTTGTAAAATAGATTCATAAATTATTATTTTGTTTTCTTATGGTTATAATAAAATTTGTTGAGACAATAATTATTTTTTCAAGTGCTATAATATCAGTTATAGTTTTAAAAATGGTATTTTTCAAATAAATTATGATTTTAATTAAAAATTAATTTTCTCATATTTAGAAAATTATTTCAAAAAATGGAGTACATTTTTTAATTTTATACCTCAAAAAATGGTTTAAGTGAATTTTAAAGATGTTTTCTGAAATACTGGAATTTTTGGTGAATAGTAAAATACGGTAATTTACAGTATATACACATTATAAGATAAATACACTATTACTTGAGTCATGAATAATGTTAGAAGAATAATATTTAACTTCCCTTAATTATTTTGATATATTTGATGATAATTCTCAAACTATTTATAGTCTTGTTCCAAATCAATAAACTAATGAATATAATAATGAGAAAACACTCATCTCCTCCACTATAAATACCACTCCGCACAAACTATTCTCCTCACACCTCAAAACCTTGTATATTTTTTAATTTCTATCTAATTCCCTTTCAAATCCTCTTCCCCACGTCCAAGACTTTCTGGTCTGACCAAAAGGCCAAAAAAGGGCCTTAAGGATGTTCTCAAGGGGGAGGATTTAAGTGGTAAAAATCATCTTTTATTTTCTTTTATTTTTTTTTATTTTCTTATAATATTTTTACCTAACCTTATCCAAGAGAAATTAAAACTCCAGTATATTATATATACTGTAATTTTATCATTCTTATGAAAAAAATTCATTATCATAATTCTTCTCCTCTCTCTTTTATTATAAAAATAAAAACATCGTTTGTGATGTGTCGATTTGCTGATATCGTGGACGATATGTTTTAAATTTTTGTTACTACCTTCAAGGCTGATCATAAAGCCATTATTATGGTTAAATAATAATTTATTATAAATATTATATGTTATATTATGTTATGGAACCAGTGTTTACACATTATATTAATTAATAAAACAAAAGTTATTTGTAATGATAAAAATTCACCAAAATAAACTAACGTTCATCACTAATGTTTTATCTAATGATTCATCCTCATAACATATAAAAAAATTATATATAAGAAAATTTAATATTCTGTAATTTCATTAATAAAATTAAATTTTAATTCTATATTTTTTCTCCCATCTAATAAGAAAATTTAAATAAACCAACCATGAAAACCATGAAATAAATACACCCAAAACAATGAAAATAACAAAATATTATTAAATGGGTTGAAATATGTTATTAGAATATCATATAATAAATTATAAATATGAATATGGTTTTTAATATATTAATAACACACTTTAAACTATTATACAAGAGGTTTGAACACGTTTGAAGTATGATGAACCTGAGGTAAGGGAATTGTTAACCCAATTTCCATTCTTTGGGTTAACCTTATACTCCATTAATTATGCGGTACTAAGATTACTTAGGTAATGAATTTTGATTATATTATGTTTTATTATGTGTATTTATAGTGTATACACATATTAATTTCGTTCTATTAATTCTCCCCTCAACTATATGTTATTTGTAAGGGACTTTTATTTTAAAACCCTTTTTTCAAACTTCTATTTTTATAAAATTCAAAAGGGATGTTTTTATGAAAGTATTATTATTTTATGATTATGTTATGGTTCTTGGGAATTATTCATGATGAAGGGTGGGACCTATATCTCCCTCCAATGCATTGGGTATGTTTATATTGGAGGTTTATCATACGATTACTCCAAGTGTAATTGTGATGGCTACACCATAAGGTAGCTGTGAGGGTTACATCATAAGGCTGCTATGAGGGTTACATTGTAAGGTATCCGTGAGGGTTACAAATAATACAGTAGCTATGAGGGTTACAATATTAAGTAAGTAATTCCCCAAGTTACCTTTATGGTATTACTTATGTTTTCTATGTTTTATAGAAATCTCATGTTTTCACAAAGTAACTATATGATACTTATTGGGTGAGAAGTATGACTTTGTCAGAATGATTTCATATATTTATAAGTATTAATGTACTAATAATTTCTCTTATTATTTTTATACCACTTATTGATATTTTTGTGCTCATCCCAATATTTAAAATGTTTTTCACTGGGTTTAAGGCTGGGTAATAGAAAAGGAGATGCCAAGAATAATGTTGTGAAGAGTTTTCATGAAAAGATTTCATATTTTTATTAAAACATTAGTATTATTAAAATAATGGATATTGTTTTAGTTGTACCCATTTTTTACACTTTTTGATTGATATTTATGATTTATTTTCTAATTTTCTAAAACTCTAAACCGAAAATATCTTTAGGAATGTAAAGAAGTGAATTCTAAAAGAATTTACTAGATTATGTAATGTTTAATGAAGAGTCCTTAAAATATTACTATGTACCTATTTTGGTTTCTTTATAGAGACATTTGTCATCAAAATAGTATATGAGATACTCATGGAAATTTTTATCTATTTCTGTATTGTCTATTTATCATTTTATGGTTTTATATCTGCTTTATTTATTAAAAGATATTGTTATTCCAAAGTGTTATACTCTAGTAATGAGGGAATATCCCCCCACAGGCACACCCTAGGCCCTCAATGCTAGTTGAAATCCTATAGAGTTCAAGGAGATGTAGTTGAGGCCATGTAGTCAATCAAGATTAGAGCACGGTTGAGTGGAATTTGGGTTCAGGACATTACAAAGTGGTATCAGAGCATTTTTATTTTCTAGTTTTCTTTACAATTTGGAAATAATAGACAGGGATATAAAGAATTAGAATTTGGTAATGAGTTTTTCCTGGGAATAGATAACCCACATATATGGAAAAAAATTACCTCAAATGAAATTATTGTTTCTTGGATTTTAAAAATTACAGTTGATTTGATTCCACCATTGGGTGATACAATTGAATTTTGATGTTATTATTGATATAATTGTGGGTTATATTTTCTTGAAACCTAGTGAGATGAGGGTATAGAACTCATGAATCATTTTATGAACTTGTTAGAAATCACATTCCATGCATTCTTCCAGTTCATATAGGATGCATTGGCTGTTTTCATGATGTTGTGATAGGTTCTATGATAGATATACCTGCTATTGTGATAAACTTATGTGTAGTGGATTGAGGAAACATGGTTGGAAATCAGATTTCCTATCAAAACCTAAGTAGTGTATTCTTTATTTGGCTACAAAAGACACCCTAAGCATCAAATTGTGGCACATTGAGTCATGGACCAGGAGTCACATGGACTGGAACATGTTATGATGTGGATTAGGTGGATGCTATATTTTTTTTCATAAGGAGTATGAGACCTTATATATTGGAAAGTTATGTACCATTTTGTTCAACCATAAAAAATATAATTTGTAATTAATATGAAATTTAAATGGAAAATTTAACTTGATAAATATATAACTTGATTTAGACATGAATTTTGAGTGGGCAAGAGGTAGTGTCTCTAGTGACTTTTGTGACTGCTCTTTTTACAGTCCTATATTTAGGAGCTGGCTATGTGGTATTACCTAGTTATAGGAAGGTTTTGACCTATCCTATGATTTTTATCTATGAACTTTTATATTGTTTTTAGGCATGTGTTTGGAATTATAGAGGCATTCCACCATGACAACCTATAGTCATAATCCAGGAGGGTGGCGAAGAACACCCTCCAGAGGTGGTGGTCCATAGGCTACCAGGGGATTCTCCTTTAGATCCAGCTACGACACTAGTTATTTTTTTGGACATAGGTACTGAGTCACAATTTTGTGAGGGGTTTTATCACTTTGTGTAGAGTTTTCTGGGAGCATCACAGCCCACCTAGTCTATAGATGAGCTGATGCATGTGATCCAATAGCAGAATCCTCCCATATTTTCAGAGGATGGAGGATCATAGGATGATGATATGTGGATTGAGACAACTCTATTGATCTTAGATCATCTTGAGACACCTCAGAGGAGGAGAGTGAATATCACAACATATATTCTAGATGGAGCAGCAAAGCACTGGGGGATGTTATAAACCAGGATGATAGGCTGTGGGACATGGTTTGGGCTAATTTAAAAACCAAGTTATGAATACTTTTACCCCAATACTCTAAGGGATGAGAGGGATAGTGAGTTCATGAATCTAGAGTAGGGAACTATGACTGTTATGAAGTACTCGGTACACTTTACATAGTAACAGTGTTTTTCATTGACATACCTTACTGATCAGTTACTGAGGGAGATACACTTCGAGGAAGGTCTCCAACATTTTGTTTGATCTCAGTTCAAAATGTTCATGTTGACATATAGTACTGAAATTATTAATTATAAACTAATTATAGAGAAAAAACTAAGGGAAGTTGGGGGTGAATAGAAATGCAGTGTAGTCTCTTGACCCAGTAGTTTAATTTCTAGTGGCAGGAAGATTTGTTTTTAGGATTCCTGTTAGATGAGTATCAATCAGGATATGATTATTGGTAGATCGGTTATCTATCATCAGTGTGGTAGATGGTTTCACATGAAGAATTAGTGTGATAATGACACAATCGAATGTCAAGCTTGTAACATTATGGGACACATGCAATGTTTCTGCTGGACCTTCCCTCTAGTTGTCAGGGGTAGGGTTCATATCCAACACTAAGTTTAGAAGAAGGTTTATCAGCTCCACATTAGGTAGGAAGAGGGATCAGTACTATCCAATTCGAATGAGGTGGTGGTGGTTGTGGTCGAGTTAGTTGGGAACTAGTTATACAGAGACAGCTGTACGAGCCTACTTTGGGTAGTGCGGTTGTGTCACAGGGTCATGGCTCAGGCTAGATATATTATTTACAACCTTCCCTCATGGAGCAGGGTGAATAACCATCTAAAGTGAGATGTATGATCTTAGTATCATCAAATCATGTAACTTCTCTTTTTGACACAGGAGCATCACATAGTTTTACATCTATACCTATTATGGAGAACCTTGGGATCTTTATACTATTTTATGAGGGTGTTATGATTCTTGATACTCCATTAGGGATTAGAAAAGAGAGTGTATACCAGTGTAGGGAGTTCCCCCTTAAGGTTGGTGGGTGTAACTTTATCTGGAATCTTTATTTCCTTGAGATGACAGGGTCTAAATTCATACTCAGGAAGGATTGGCTAGTTTCTTATTGAGCCTATGTTGACTACTATCACCATAGGGTGATTTTCACATCACTAGAAAGCACAGTTTAAACCCACATGGGTAAATTGGATGTCTAGGTGAGAAAATATGGACCAGAGTATCATGTTCTAGGTAGGATGACAACCCATATCACTAGTTTATATCTGGATGATCAGGGAGTGCGCCAGATAAACATTACTCCAATGGTTGATCATTTCAGGTATGTGTTCCAAATTTTTTTTGTAACACCTTAAAACCTGAAGCCCAGAGTCAGTGCATTATTTAATTATATTGGCATGATTATAAGAAATTAATCCTGAAATACTGATTAGTTTATCACTTTTGGAAGACTAGATTACATTTATGATACCAATGGTAAATTTTGAAAGATAAAAAACAACATGATACATAATAAACTAAAATAAACTACCTCCTTGAAAGATTATTCAAGGTTCTATTATTCATAACCTAGGTAAAAGAAACATAATAAGGGTGAGATCAAATGATAAGTAATGGTTACACATAGTGGAATCATGAATCAATAATAAGTGAAACACAATCAATTAGACACACCTAATAAGGCATGGTGAATAAATGAAAACACATGACATCAATAATATGAGAATAAAAAATCATCCATAAATTGTTTCATAGTGAAAAACTCATGTAAGGAAATAACTTAATAATGAATAAAGATGATACTTATTATTTGGAAGTCATGTATCTGGAACATGAACCATTATACCATGGAGATGGTTTAAGTCTGTGGGTAGAAACCCATCTGATTCTGTTTTGGAAACAAACTCGAAGGGTTTGTCACCCACTGATTCGTCTCATGAGACCTGTCGATGCATCAAGGGGCTATAGAGGGCCCCACCTATCACTTCTAGTTAAAGTAATTATTTATAAAAATATTTAATATAAGACCAATATGCCTTAGCAATATCCGTATTGAGTATAGGAAACAAATTTATCAATATTTCCACAATTAAAGTAACATTCCAAATAAACACTATATGTAAAATGTTATACAGATAAGTCGTTAGTCATATACACATAAAAATAATATGGATATATAATATAATTAAAATTTTAAATGAAAGATTATCTCAAATGGGTAGTAGATACACCACATAAGAATTATTAGGTGTAAAATACCAAGTAAATCACAGTGAAATTGAAATTGAGACAAAGTTGCTTACAAAATTGTAATAAATAGAGTTAATAATCATCAAGTTAATCACAAAATACCATTAATATAAATAGAATCATGACATTATATCCCAAAAGGCAGTAAACATAACCGAAATATAGGAAATAAGTTGTGAGCAATGGAAATCTCACGGAAACAAAAGTGAGATGAGAGACCCCTTACCTTATGCCCAAATGTGTTCTTCCTTTGATCTTAATGTACTAGATAGTCAAATTAGATTCATCAATTATGAATTAAATAACCTTATCTACATGTAATTTACTTATTATTTCTTCATTAGTTTCATTTTTTTTACTTTTAGATGTGTTAAGAGATTCAATGTCATCATTTGGGAGTACAAGTTTTCTTAGTTTTTATGATCGATATGCTTGTATAAGAGTATGGAAGTTCATGTAAAATGGAAATTGAAATCCAGAATTAAAGTTATGAGTTATTACTGATAATATAAAAGTTTAAATAATCATATAAATCCTTTGGCTATTTTGGGATAGTATGAATCATTATAAAAAAGTTTAATGATAAACGCTTGAATTATTTTGATGATTTTTTGATAACCACGAACTCATTTTTTTTATAATTAAATACCATGTGTAAAAAATGATTCCAAAACATGAAATAGGAATATATTACATATATAATGATCTGTTTCAACCATAAAATGGTTTCATGACCAGAATTGAAGATGATAATAGAAATTGAAAACTCGTTGTCCTTGAATGTGATAAATTAACACATCTCGGATTGTGTTTTCATTTTTTGTGTAAGAGGAGGGGGAAAGAGAGATGATGATAAAATATTCCATTATAATAATAAAATTCAATCTCATGAAAGGTACTATAATTATCATATAATTTGGATGAGGGGAGGTAAGGAGAGAGCATCAAAATAATGGAACTTGTAAAAGAAGTTGAAAGAAAAAGGAATAGAGGTTCACCACTTGAGTACTCATTCCATGAGAATCTCTTTAAGGCCTTTGTTTTTGGCCTTTTGGTGATACCAGTTGTTCTTGGACATGGGGGGGGGGTATTTTGAAGTTAATTTTTCTTAACATAGGCAAGGATCAAATATTGAGTGGTTTGAGAGGAAGAGGGGGTGAGGGGTGGTTTAAATAGTGGAGTGGAGGAGGTTTTTCTTAATATTTTAATCATAAATTTATTATTTTTCCCTAAGACAAGAAGTAGTGATGATTCCATGACCAAAAATAGTAATAAGTGCATGTGAGTTCGAACCAAGTGTGCTTTCATCATCAATGATGAAAGGAATAGTGTATTTATCTTAAAATGTATATATACAGTAAATAATCATATTGTACTATTCATAAAAAATCTAGTACTTCAGAAAATTCCAAAAAAATTACTGTAACTTTTTTTTGACATGAAGAGTCCAAAAATGAACTCCATTTTTTAAAAATAATTTTCTAAATATGATAAATTTAATTTTTAATTAAAATCATCATTTAATCAAAAAATAACAACACTTAAAATATTCACCTTCATTTTTAAGGTGCCTAAATTTTATTTATACTTTCATGGGTAAGGTTACTATTTATAAGGGTGATATTAATATTCATAATGGTAGGTTACTATTCATAAGGTTAAGTTACTATTTATAAGGGTAAGATACTTTTCATTGAAAATTAAGTTGATTCTATCAGACATCATGTATCACCTTAATCGCAACCGTATATGTCCGTTTTTCAAAATTCAAAACACAAAAGTGGAAAATTTAAGTTTAATGGATAGGTTATGATTATATCCTATAAATAAACAATTTTTTTCCTAGAGACTCAGTGCTTCATGCAATATAGGATATCTAATTAATTGAAAGTATTTAAGAGAAACATAACCTAAAATTATTGTGGTGTTATATTATTCCCACCTTTGGAAATTTCATCCAAGATAATTTTCATGTATAAAGCCCTCTAAAAAGATGCGAGTAGTTATTCTTCATAAAATCCCCAGGTTCCCACATTGCTCCCTCCATTTTATGGTTTCTCCAAAGAACATTTACTAGTTGAGTTGTCCAATTTCTCAATACCTACTCCCTTGTGCCAAGAATCTTGATAGGCTCTTCACAGTGTGACAAATCAGGTTCCATATCTATTTTATCATAGGTGAGTAAATGCATTAGGCCTGACATGTATTTCTTTAATAATGACATATGACACACATTATTAAATTTAGAGAGACTTGGTAGAATTTATAAATGGTAAGCTACAACTCCAATTATTTCTAGAATTTTGAACGGTTTGATGTACCTGGAGATCAATTTCTTTTTCTTACCAAATCTTAAGACACCCTTCCACAAAGATATTTTCAAAAAGACATGATCTCCTACTTGAAATTCCAAATCCTTTCTCTGGTTGTTAGTATAAATCCTTTTCCTATTTTGGGATACTTTAATATGGGCCTGAATTTTCTTTACCTTTTCAGTTGTATCTTCGATAAGTTCTGGGCCTATAAGTTTCCTCTCAACAACTTCATCCCTACAAGTTGTAGTTCGACACCTCTTTCCATATAATGCTTCATATGGTTCCATTTGAATGCTAGAATGGAAAATATTATTGTAGCCAAATTCCTCCAAAGGCAAGTTTTGATCTGACATACCTTTAATGTCATGAGATCACGATCTAAACATGTATTCTAGTGTTTGAATAGTCTTTTTAGTCTATCTTTCGGTTTGGGGGTGATTACCAGTACTCATATGAAGCTTAGTATCCAAATCCTTCTAAATAATTTTCTATAATTTTGATGTAAATCAGGGATCTTGATCAGAAACAATAGATAGAGGTTCACCATGATGTCTTACAACTTCATTAATATAAATTATTTCCAGGCACTCAAGTGGTAAATCCTCTCTTATAGCAAGTAAATGTGCCAATTTTGTGAGATGATCAAAAATTACCCTTATTTAATCATTCCTCCAAAGTGACCTCAGTATTTTTGTGACAAAGTCTATCATAATGTCATCCCAATTCCACATAGGAATAGGTATAGGTTTCATGAACCCTCTAGGATTTTGTCTCTTGGCCTTCACTTTTTGAGAAACTAGACACCTTGACACATAGTCAGCAATTTCTCACTTCATGTTATCCCACAAAAAATGTTCCTTCAGATCTCTATACATCATGGTGCTACCAGGGTGTATAGAGAAATTTGAGCTATGAGAATCATCTAATAGTTTCCTTTTTAGATCAGGTACTGATGGAACACATAACCTCTTCCAAAATTTCAGAACTCCATCCTCATACATGAAGTATATCAATCTTCCATCCTTAACAGCTTTAATTTTCTTTTTTAGAATCCCATCATCAGATTTATATCTTTTTATCTTCTCTAGTAAATATGTTTTATCAATAATTTGAAATAGGAAAGATGTTTCCCCTTCCTTAACAATTACCATATCCATATTTAGTATATCCATGAATATTGGATATCTCTTAATCCTTATTTGGGTCAAAAGTCCATGATCTTTCCTACTTAATGCATCTGACACCTTATTCTCCTTTCCTGGGTGGCAATGTATTGAACAATCATAATATTTGAGTAACTTGATCAATATCCTTTGCCTCATGTTGATTTCTTCCTATGTAAAAATGTATTCAAAACTCTTGTGATCTGTATATATCTCACATATTTTACCATAGAGATAGTGTCTCCATATTTTTTGAGAAAATATTATGGATACTAACTCAAGATCACGAGTTGGATAATTTTTCTCATGAGTCTTCAACTTCCTTGATGCATAACAAATAGCTTTATCATTTTTCATAAGGACACAACCCAATCCATTATTTGATGAATCACTGTATATTATAAATCCATCATTTTCAGATGGAAGATTCAAAATTGGAGAATTGATCAATATTCTTTTCAATTCTTCATATCATTATGTACATTCTTTAATCCATAAAAACTTAACCCCTTTATGTGTGATCTTGGTTAGCGAGTTAGCCATTCGGGAAAAATTCTGAACGAAATGCCGATAGTAACCTACTAATCTAATAAAACTACATACCTCAGTTATGTTTGTTGGCATGCGCCATTCTTGGATTGCCTTTGTCTTCCTAGGATCAACTAATATTCCATCCTTAGAGAAAATATAGCCAAGAAAAGAAATTGATTAAATCCAAAATTCATACTTGCTAAAATTACCACATAATTCATTTCTTCTAATAGTTTTTAGAATGATCTGTAAGTGATTCTCATGGTCTTCATAGCTTTTGGATTACACCAAGATATCATTGATAAATACAACAAAAAATTCATCAAGATATTAAATGAAAACCCTATTCATTAGATCCATGAAAACTGAGGGTTCATTAGTTAGTCCAAAAGGCATTATTGTAAACTCATTATGACCATACCTGGTTTAAAATGATGTATTAGGAATATATTCCTTCCTAACACACAATTTATGATATCCAGATCAAAGGTCAATCTTCAAAAAATATTGTTCTCCATGAAGTTGATCAAATAAATCATTAATATGATAAAGAGGATACTTGTTCTTTATCGTAATAGCATTGATCTCCCTACAGTCAATACACATCCTCATATATCCATCTTTCTTCTTAAAAAAGAGAACAGTGGATCCCCATGGAGAAACACTAGGGAGGATAAATCCTTTATCACTCAATTCTTCTGGTTGTTTCTTGAGTTATACTAAGCATAAGCCTTCACTTGCTCTCATGGCCTTTTCTAAGGAAAGTTTCCTTGGTTCTTAGGAAACTAATTTTCATAGTTTCCCTTCTCTCTACAATCATAGCATCGAACATCATTTACTAGTTTATTCTCCTTGCATTTATTAGATCTACGACCCTTTTCTCCACACTTATAGAAAAATCTTATTCCTTTCAAGCATTTCCCAAGCTGATTCTTTCCACAGTTCTCGCATAATGGGAATTGCTTCATTCCATTCTTCCTATTTTGTGATTCACCTTATCCATGGTTATCAGAATACCACTTCTTATCTTGGTTTTCCTTTAAAAAATTTGATCTAGTAAATTACTTGTCTATTTTGATGGAACTTAATTCAATTATATCATATGATGAAAATGTTTGAGAAGATAGTTCCCTTCGAAGACTTGGATTAATATCTTTATATAAATAATCAATATTTTCTTCCAAATCATTTTCATACCTGGATATTATTGTGAAGGTAGATTCATACTCTGCAACACTCTCTTCTTCCCTTTTCTTTAGGCTAAGAAATTTACTCTTCATTTCAGTTTTTTGTTCACAAGGGACATATTTTTCAAATAATAGTTCCTTAAAAGTTTTCCATTCCATATCTTCTATTTATTCTTCCTTCATGGTATTATAGATCAAGGACCACCATTAATCAAAATCATCCTTGAGGCAATATACTGCCAGTACTAACTTTTCATTTTCATTGCATCTCAAGGATAAATTTATCCTTTCAAGGGACTTGATCAACTACTTAGCTACCACCGGATTAGTATTCCCACTAAAAAATGGGGGCTTCTTCCACATGAAACTATCCAATATAGGTGTATCATAGTTATTCATCACAAGATGAGTATTTTGTCCCAATATGGCCATGATCAGATCCACTTCAACACTAACTGTGTTGACTTTCTAAGTGGGGAAATCCCTACATTTTTCATGGGTATTGATTCCCTTTCTTCCATTTGGCACCATCACCAAACAATTTTATGTACTAAATTATGTCAAAGAACATTATTTCTAACTAGAAAACACTTAACATAATTTGAAAATTTATGCAAAGCTAATCTCATAATCATAAGCATGGTTTCTATTTACTTTTAAATCCTTCATAATGGTTTGTAAAGAAAGTGTGAATTATCCTAAGAATATCCCCAAGGAGTGTCAAACTAGGAGCACAATAAGACTCATTTTCATGTACCAGGATACCCTATGTCAAGCTCGGAACTCCTTGTCGGAGTTGTTAATCCTAGGTACATCTATGTCAGATTCACGCCCACTTATAGTATCCATACAAGAATGTATTTTCTAGGAAGACCCACATAGTCTCTACCTTACCAATAATTCTTTATAAAAAGATTTAATACATGAAAAATATGCATTCTCAATATCTGTATTTAGTAGGGGATACAGATTCATCAATACTTCCACAGTTAAAGTAACATTTCAAATAAACACCATATGTAAAATGGTACACAACTAATATGTTAGTCATATTCACATAAAAATAATATGGATATATAATATAATTACAATTTTAAATGAAAAATGATCTCAAATGTGTAGTATATATTCCACATAATAATGATTAGGTGTGAAATACCAAGTAAATCACAATGAAATGAAAATTGAGACAAAGTCCCTTACAAAATTGTAATCAATTGAGTTAATAATCATAGAGTAAATCACTAAATACCATTAATATAAAATGAATCATTATATTATATCCCAAAAGTTAGTAAAAATTCATTAAATACAGGAAATAAGTGGTGAGAAATGGAAATCTCACAGAAACAAAAGTGAGATGAGAGACCCCTCACCTTATGCCCAAATGTGTTCTTACTTTGATCATAATGTTATGGATAATCAAATTAGATTCATTAATTACGAATTATAGAACCTTATATACATGTAATTTACTTATTATGTATTCATTAAGTTTCCTTTTATATGGGTTAAGAGATTGAATTTCATCATTTGAGAGTACACGTTTTCTTAGTTTTTATGACCGATATGATTGTATAAGAGTATGGATGTTCGTGTAAAATGGAAATTAAAATACAAAAGTGAATTTATCAGTTATTAATGAAAATAAATAAGGTCAAATGATCATATAAATCATTTATTTATTTTGGGATAGGATGAACCACTCTAATTTTTTTTAATGATAAATGCTTTGGTTTATTTTGATGGATTTTTATCACCACGAACTCATTTTGTTTTATATTTAAATACCATGTGTGAAAAATGATTACAAAACATTAAATAGTAATATATTACATATATAATGATCTGGTTTAACCATAAAAAATCTTCATGACTATAATTTAAGATGATAATAGAAATTGAAAATATGTCTTCCTTGAATGTGATAAATTAACACATCTCGGATGATGCTTTCATTTTTAGTATAAGAGGAGTGGGGAAAGAGAGATGATGATGAAATATTATATTAGAATAATAAAATTACATATCATGTAAGATACTATAATTATCATAGAATTTGGATGAGTGGATGTGAGGAGAGAACAACAAAATAATGGAACTTGTAAAATAAGTTGAAAGAAAAAGGAAGAGAGGTTCACCTCTTGAGTACTCCTCCTTGAGAATCCCCTTAGGGATTTTGTTTTTGGCCTTTTGGTGAGATCAAAAGGTGTGGGATGTGGGGGTAGGTATTGGGATGTGTATTTGGTAGAACTTAGGCAAGTATCAAATCTTGATTGGTGTGAGATGAAGAGGGGTGAGGGGTGGTTTATATATTAGAAGGGAGGAGGGTTTTCTTAATATTTATATCATTAGTTTATTAATTTTACCTAATAAAATAAATAGTGATAATTCCATGATAATAAATAGTAATAAGTGCATGTGATTTAAAACCAAGTGTTCTTACATTATCAATGATGCACAGAATAGTGTATTTATCTTAAAATGTATATATATGGTAAATTATCGTATTTTACTATTCATAAAAAAATATAGTATTTCAGAAAAATCCAAAAAATTCACCGTAACCATTTTTCAACATGTAGAATCCAAAAAATGAACTCTAATTTTTGTAAATAATTTTCTAAATATGAGAAATTTAATTTGTAATTAAAATAATCATTTAATTGAAAATGCTAACACTTAAAATATTCAACTTCATTTTTAAGGTGCCTAAATTTTATTTATACTTTAATGGGTAAGTTTACCATTTATAAGTTTCATATTACTATTAATAAGGGTATGTTACTATTCATAAGGGTAAGTTACTATTCATAAGGTTAAGTTACTATTCACTTAAAATTATTTTTATTCTATCAGACTCTAAGTATCACCCTGATCATAATAGTGTATTTCTGTTTTTCAAGATTCAAAACACACTAGTGGAAAATTTAAGTTTAATGGCTAGGTTATGACTATCTCCTATAAATAACCAAGTTTTGTTTCATAGAGACTCAGTGTTTCATACAATATTGGATATCTAATGAATTGAAATTATTTAATAGAAACATACCATAAAATGTTTGGCGTGTTATAAATTTTCTAGTTTACCTCCCGAGAGAGATGTTGAGTTCTTCATAGAGCTATTTCTAGGAACTACACCAGTACCATATCTTCTTACAGGATGGCTATGACGGTCCTCTAGGAGCTCAATAGGCAGCTAGAGAATTTGGAGGGAAAAGAGATCATTTGACCTAGTACTTCTCTGTGGGGTTCACCGGTCCTTTTTTTTAAAAAAATTGGGGATAATACCCTTAAGCTATTCATAGATTATTTAAAATTGAACCCGCTAACACCTAAGAACAAGTACCCATTTCTACATATATATGACCTATTTTATTAGTTTTGAGGAGATCCACTGTTCTCAAAAATAGATTTGAGATATGAATATCAATAGGTGAATGTTCGACTTTTTCACACACCTCATACAAAATTCCATTAAAGATATGTCTATATGACTATCGATATATACTGTTTGGTCTCATGAACATGCTAGAAGTTTTCATGGAATCGATAAATCGAGTTTTCCATCCTTATATGGATATGTTTGTGGTGTTTTTCATGGAATATATCTTGGTGTATTATCACAATCGACATGACCATTAAAAAATATTGATATCATTTTGGATACACTAAAATATCATTATTTTTATGATAAGATCACAAAGTGACACTTTTGGATGGACAACATTCACTTCCCGGGTCATATTATCTTAGAGAAAAGAGTATTAATAGACCTAGAGAAGGTGAGAGCTGTTGTTTCATTGTAACTTCCCAAGAAAATATTTGATAAATGAATTTTCTTGGGGATAACTAGATATTATAGGTGTTTCATATAGGATGTATCACACCTAGAAGTACTATTTATGGGATTAACTAAGAAGGGTGTGAAGTTTGTATGGATAGATACGAGTGAGACAACCTTTTAAGGGATGAAGGGAAGATTGACTTTATCACTGGTACTAATTCTTCTAGAGTAGGGAAGAAGTTATAATATGTATTTTGATTCCTTAGTTATCAGTCTTGGAACATTGCTGATGTAGGGGGATAGAGTCATCACATACGAGTCTTAGAAACTAAAGCCACACAAGAAGAACTACCCAACACATGATCTTGAGTTAGCTACAAATGTTCATGATTTGCATTATTAGAGACATTACTTACTTGGAGAGTGTTTTGTGGTGTAAATGGAAAAAAATACTCAAGTAAATATTTATATAGCATGATCTGAATTTGAGGTAGTGAAGGTGAGTTAAATACCTATAGTCTTTCAACTTCAATATTTCCTAGAAACCTGGGAAGGGAAATGTTGTAGCTGATGCACTGAGAAGGAGGACTAAGATATAGGCAGTTCAATAGGACATTAGTGAGTAGAAAATTATGTATTTAATACCTGAGATTCACTTGGAGGTTTAAGACCATTAGGTACATACTTTTCTTTCATCTTTAGCTATGACCTCTACAATTCAAGATACAGTGAGTATATGGAAACTATGAGATTCTGAAGGCCTAGTCATACGAGAGAGTGTGGTTGGTGAGGACACTTCTCTTGGTTGGAAGGTATGTGAGGATGAGACCTTGAATATCCATGGATGTATTTGGGTTCTAGTTAACACAAACAAGGAGTTGATGCGGGAGTTTTATGCCTTGGTTTTGGCAATGCATCCCGGTTTCACCAAGTTGTATCATGACTTACATGGTGGCTGGGTATAAAATGTGAGGTAGTTAGTTTTGTTACAAGGTGTTCCACCTATCAGTAGGTGGAGATAGAACATTAGCAACCAGATGGAATTTTACAGTAGTTACCTATTCCTGAATGGAAATGGTATGATGTCGTGATGAATTTCAAAAGCATTTTACTAAGATCACCTCGAAGTAGCAATGTTGTGTGGGTTGTTGTTGACAAGATCAAAAAGGTTTCTCATTTCCTTTTAATCAAAGATACCTTCAGTGTTGATGAGATTGGGAGGTTTTATATCCATGAGATAGTATGCCTACATGGAGTTCCTTGCATTATCATTTCAGATAGGGATGCCTAGCTTATGTATCATTTATGGAAAATTTTATAGAGGGCGCTAGGTACATAGGTGATTCTAAGCACAACATACCACCCTTATACTAATGACCAGTCAAATCATACAATATAGGTGATTGAGGATATTCAAAGAGAATACATCCTAGATTTTAGGGGCTCTTGGGAGAGTAATATTATAGAGTTTTCCTACAATAGTAACTATTAAGAGTCTATACTTATTAAACCTTATGAGGATTATTATGGTAGTACATATTGATCACCCCTTTACTAGTTTTAGGTAGGAAATGAAGATTTACTAGGACCACGTCTTATGCTGGAGACTTCTGAGAAGTTCCATTTGATCAGGAAGAGGATGGATACTACACAGTCTCAACATAAATCTTATGATGATCTCTGTAGATGAAATTTAGAGTTTAAGGTTAGGGAATGTGTCTTTTTTATGTGTCTCATTGAGGCTCATACATAGATGGATCAGGATATAGGGTAATGTTTCACCGTGATATGTCAGGCCATTTGATATTTTAAAGACAGTCAGGATAGAAGCCTATCGGTTGTAGTTACCTTAGAGGTATCGATCCATGCATGATGTATCCCACTTATCTCAGCTCTGCCATTATCATTCTAACTCATATCATGCTTTTCATCCCAAGGAGGTTGAGTTATTAGAATATGCATTAATATCATTAATAGGAGTACAAAGGTTATCTAAGGCTGGTTAGTTCCTATAATATTGATACTATAACAACACAAACATTTACAGGATGAGACTTGGGAGAAGGAGGCTGAAGTATGTTCTCAATGGTCGGAATTGTTATCAGATGAATCTTGACCACCCTTGAGAGGGAAATTCAAGGATGTATTGCCTTCAAGGGGGAATATTGTAAGAACCTAGGTTTTTATAATAGGCACATATCCCCTTTTATAGTTTATTTTCTTAATTATGGCCTAATGTGATTACCCTTTGAGGTCATGAGTGTTTCAAGGGTGTTTGGGGTTTTTTCGAAGCCCAAAATCTAGTTTTTTTGGGTGAAATAGGCCTGGAACATAGTTATTAGAAACTGCGTGGGGTAATTCATATGGTCACTTCTAACCATGAAAAATTGGACAATGGGCTGGAGCAGATCACATGGTTTGTTAAAACATGAAACTTGGGGTGCACAAACATTACAAATTTTAGAGTTTTTAACATTTTATTGGGACACAATTTGTCAAAATGCGTGCACTAACTGTGCAAGGTGCTCCTTCCTACAAAATATAACACATGGTTAGTGCACAGTTTAGCCAACTGTGCAGCCAAACCATGTAACCCATTGATTTTTGGAAAATTACCAAATCTCCCTTAATTTTTTTTAACTTTTAACATAATTTTCTTTTCTTCTATGTTGGATAGCCACTTCATTTAAGAACTCCTCCTTGAATACAAAAGGTAAAGTTTTCTACCGTTTCTTCATCTAATATCACAATCAAGCATCGTTGGTCTCATTAGATCCATATTGGTGAGTACTCAATTCCTTTTGTATTGTTCTTCGTTATTCTTAGTATCAATGAAGTTACTTATTTGAAAGATGTTTTTCCCTATTTTTAGTATCTTCATAAGTTATTCAATTTTATTTTGATCTGAGTCAAATTAAAAGCTAATACTAGACGATCACTCTAGTACAGACCTATGATAGTTGGTCTATACTTTTCCCATTTGGTTTGGTGATTTATTAAGATAGTTTCCATTGCGCCACCCACCAAACTTCCCATAATGGCCCCAAAATTGAATTTATTAATTGAATTAAATGAAATAGAATGTGTTAGGGAATCCCTTTTGTTTAGTTGGTGGTTTTTGACCCAACCTAGGCCACCCATGGGGTGTGCCCTTTCCTTTTCATATTGATTGAACCACCTAAGGGGTGTGTGTATAAGCTTTTATTTTTAGAGAAATCCTGATTATAAATGAATTTAATCGAAGTGTTTTATTATAAGATGTTTTCCCCCTTTTCCATGTGAAACATGATGTTGAAAAATAAAAAAATAAAAGTTTTTGGTACCATTAGTATCCATCTACATGCTGCTAATAATTCCCAGTTAAAAACCACTCTGATACCATTTGTAGTTCTCTGACCTAATTAGCTATTCAAATAGTGCTTCAGGCTAAGTGGCACTAGACCTAGGTGCACCTCCTAAAACACCAAATCATACAGTCTAGCAGTGAGGGTGTAAATACGTGATAGTGTGGAGACTATACCCTTTGGTGATGACACAATAATAGTCTATATAATATAAATCAGCAGAAAAGAGATACCATAAGACACTGAACTCATAACTATTCTATGGTTGAAGCATGATAAATAACAATTAATATCAAAATAAATAACCAACGACAACATAATAATAAATAAAAATGCCAAAAATACCATTTTTAGCTAAGAATTCATATCAAAATAGGTCTTACATATCAATAAGTAGAAGGGTCACCATTTTCCGACCTCAGTACATATATATAATAACATGCTTATATAGAAATAAAACATAAATTAACTCCAGCCAAGGAAAGAACTCATGGTCCCTTTCCTTCCATCCCATGCTAAAAAACCCAACACTTAGGTCAATATCTAGAGCTTGAATCTTTACATGTGCTCAAATCCATTAAATCTACATGCATCCTGAAGAGCCCATGTAGGGTGTGAGAAAGATTATTAGTAGGTCAGTACCAACATGTGCCTATCTAAAATCTGCAATTTAGAAGGTGGATACTAAAATAAATAAATAAAATAGTACATGTGTGTCAAGTAATTAAATATCCTTTCATTATGCTCAAGACCCACAAGTAATAAATTCACCTTCATCATCCAAAGATGGAAATATATTTAAGAGAGGATCCTTAAAATATATCCCAATGCATCCCCTAGTGTAAACTAGTCTAAGTAAACCCTCAGGTTCCACCTCAAATTATCACCCAACACCTCATTCCATGAATCAGGTACTGAAATTCCAAAGGCACTCCAAAGCAATATGATTCTGGTCCACTAGACCTCAGCTCAAAAGAAACCCCATCGACCCTTAGCACAAAGTCTGAGGCACAATGATGTCTGTCCTCCAAAATAATATCACTCTAAGATCAACATCCGATTTACTATGGAATGAAAATTTCCATCATCCCAAACTAATCCGGGTCTAATGGACTCATGCACAAGAAGCATCAGCCCCCAAAAAATAGTCTCAACAATATCAATCAAGGGATCCTCACCATCCTTATGAATTTATATGGAAATAACCTCCATCCAATTCCCTAAGACAGATCTCACCAGAGGCCTATACCCACATGAGTGGTCAATACCACCTCAAAATCTGATTCCTACTATATGAAAATACCTCTAACTACACATTGGACAACACAGGTGATTGGAAATCACCTAAGAGAACCTAATCCACACCAATATGGAACCTTGTTCCCCTGTGACCATGTTGCTCCACCCAATGGTCATCACCATATCATACACCCCAGGCCATGGCCATAACCTGATGGCCTTGTCACCTCAAACTAATGATTGAGTCACCAAAACTGTGATCAATATCTTTTGAATATATACATCTCAGGCCACACCTAGCCTGGAAATCATATCATCTCAGTCAAGATGGCCAATTCCATCTCAATCCTCGGGTAGAGCCCATCATGATCCCCTAGATCTCATCACAAGAAATTCATATCTACATAACAATTTAATATAATTAATTTTAACAAATCAATTTAAGTAAATAGAAAAATTGACCTAATCCTCCCAAGTTCTAGCCTCTCACCAAGCCTCAACCATTTGTAAAAGTGAGGAGCATTACCATAGGAATTTTCAATGGGTCTAATTTAGTAATTAAAGTAAAACATTAAATTATATGGGTCTCTCTTAGACTACCAAATAGCACACTCAAATCCTCACCCCAAAATATTTAAAAATCACAAATAAATTTGATAAAAACCTACCCTTATTGGTAGATGCTCACACACCCAATATTATCCTCTAACTTGAGTTTATTTGGAGGAAATAATCATTTTAGACAAACACTATTAAAATAGGGTAAAACCACTCTCATGGATTTAGCGCACCATATGGAGAGGGGAATGAAGAAAATAAGAAATTTTATTTGAATACTTACCTATATAGATCCAATGTCACAGATGAATCTTGAAATAGAGTCTGGATGGAGATTATAGCTCAATCATTAGGTGTAATAAGAAAAGGGGGAGGAGCTCCCTGTTGTGTGTGACCAACATAGGAAGGAGGAGTAAAGGGGTTTAATAGGAGGGGAAAATTGTAATTCCCCACTTTTAATAGTCCAAATGGTTTTCTCACATATTTTTTCTATCCGTGCAACAGATGTGCGACTCCTACTATTTAAGTTCTAAGCTCCGCATGGTTAGCTCGCATAGTTTTTCCAAACTATGTTGAGCTTGTGCATATCCACTGGTTCAGTGGCATTAAGCATACAACTTGCACATAGTTTTTTCCAAACTGTGTTCAAGTTGTGTGAATCTCGCTACTAAAAACTGCATAGGTTCATGTATATCCTTGCACCCCATCCAACATGGTTTTCCAAACAATACTCAGTATATTTGGGGGCCACATAGTTTATCCTTGGAGTCTATATAGTTTTTCCAAACTATGCACCTTAGTCTGTGCAATAATAAAAGTTGGGTTTTCAGCCTATAACGGACCAGAAACACAACCAAAACACTGATAAATTTACAAGCCTCTAAAACCATTAAAAAATAAGGAATTGGGTTAAAGAAACTCTCAAAATTAAGTTTGGTTAATCCAAAAACAATTGGTTTACCCACCAAAATCTAGTAATTCAAAATGGGCGAGGAATTCGACCCAATCCAAAAATCCAGGATGTTACATTTCATGTCCTTGAATAAATAATATAAATCTTACACATAAAACTAGTTTTACATATTAAAAATTAACATTTTAATAATATTATTTTTTATGAGATAATATGTTGTTAATAATATAACATTTATCTTCATATATTATTTTATATAGGTGCATACAATGTAAAAGATAATTATATTAACCTATAAATAAATCTAAAAGATATTATAAAGCATGAAGTCATATTTAATATCTCCGTATATTAAAATTATTTCTTTGAAAATATTTTAATAACATATCAATTAAATTTTAATTATTAATACAATGAAACAATTCAACAAATGTCGATGAATAATAGTGTATTCATTATATAATGTTAAATAAAATTATTAATTGAAATAGACATATAAATGATCATAGTAATAAAAATTAAATATATTAATGAATATATATAAGATAATTATAAGATAAAACAAAATGTAAATAATAATAATTATATAATTTAATAGTAACATATTATTCATTTAGGTAAATAAATGTGATATTATGTTTCAACAAAATTTATAATAACAACAATAAGACAATTAAATTAAAAAGAAGTATGATATTAGTAAATTAATATATGAACACATAAATATTTTATAAACACACATATATATATTTATATATATCAATACATATATATAGGTATATATATATATATATATATGATATGTGTATTATACTTAAATATGAAAAAATTAAAAAAATGATTTATTTTTTATATTGATGTCCAATTTATATACATGATTTGTACAAATAATTATCATATATAAGAATTTTATTAGGGATAAAATAATAATTTAAAAGAAAAAATAATAAATGAAAATAATAAATAAAAAATGGGAAATAAAACATATATTTTCTTATTCAAATGGGAAGTATACAAATTATAAATTTACATTGATTTTTCCAGATATTAGCATGAAAAATTATAACTAAAAAAATGTAGATGGTTAAACATTACTCCTAAAAATATTTTCACTGAAACACTACCTAACCTGCCTCTTACCAAGTGAAAAAATTAGTAAACATCAAATCCTCCCTCATGTCTTCTCCCACCAAACAAAGTTATAGAAACCATCCTTGATATCTGTATTTTGCAATAGATGAATTTTTTTTAGATTCTTTATAACTTTAGACATCACTCAATTATTTCCTTCAATAATTTTAAATAGTACAAAAAAATATTAATACACATCATTTTTCTCTTATTATCATAGAACAATGACTTCATGTAGCTTAAATGATTCTTTAAGAATGGCCTTTTAAGGGTTCAAGGGACATACTTTTTGTGTGTTTATTTATTTTGTTAAATATTAATATCACTAAATCATATATGATGGATATGAATTGAAAATGGATGGATGATAATCATATGACTAATGAATATAAGGATAAGGTGAAAGATTTAATCAAGTTTACAAAATATTATTCACATGACCACTACTAGAATTTTAAGATTTAACCACACTTATATAGCCACAGTTTAAAAAAACCATGGATAAATCTTATTATATCACCACGATTTAAAACAAAGTGGCTTTATCCATAGAATTTCAACCTCCCTCACAGATTTCCTCTCTTGCTCATCGAATCGCCTCAAAACCATTCTCCTCTTCCTCACAACTTTCATCCGGTCTTCGTCCGACCTTCATCCTCACCCGATGCTGCCACCCAACCTCCCACTACCCCCCTCTGATGATGCAGCCACCCAAACTCAGGAAGATTCTCTTCTAATGACGCGGCCACCAAACCTTGAGACAATCCTCCTCTGATGATGCAACCACCCAACCGCAGAACGATTCTCCTCCTCCAACATGACCACCCAACCTCCCTGTGATCCCTTTCTTCCAATGCTGCTCCGGATCCACCTCCACCTTCGGGCCACCCTCCACCCAGTCTCACAAATATGTAATGTTTTTTTAGTATTCACAAATTCTAGACACCCCTCTAATTCTTACCGATGGGCAGTCCATGACTCACAACTTGTGAGTGGCCTGCAGTAGGGTGTGTTAGGGTTTTTTTCTATTTCCTCCAATAATTATTCTATTTATGTTGTTGTGGTTTCAGTTGTCTTTGATTTTCTCCAATTCACAATGTCATACATATGAACTAGGATGGTTCTAATTCCTCACATTCCTTATGATTTTTTCGATGGAGAAGGGTTTCTTTGATTTTAAATCCACAACCTCTTCAATTTTCATTGGGTAAGATTCATTTTTTTTCGATTTATTGTATTCTTAATTATCACATTTGTCTTTGATAGAGTTTATTTTTTTCACTTATTGCACGAGGTATGTTTTTTTTTGATTTTTTTCTAATTTTTATTGGGTTTGATTGTCTTATAGAGTTTAAATATGCAAATTCTAGATATCAGAAGTTATGATGATATGTTTTATGTTGGGTTTTCTCGATTCTAGTAGTGTTAGTTTAATTCCATTTATTTTGGATTAGTCCAAATCTATTTGGTTTTGTTTAGGCCTATAACTTTAGGCTCTTATTTTAGTGAATCAATTTGTTTAGATTACATTGATTTAGTTTGATTCTTGTAGATTTTATTAGGTTTTATTTAAACTAGGTTGGTTTTCTCATTTCTAGTAGTATTAGTTATATATTCTATTTGATTGGGATCAGGTCACTTACATTTGGTTTCGTTTAAGTCCATATCTTTTGGTTCTTAGTTTAGTGAATCAATTTGGTTTGATTAGTTTTATTATGTTATAGTATTTGGATCAGCATGGTTTGTATTCTTGGTTGATGTTATCAATGGTGAAGGTCATTTTGTGTGTTATAATCTTGTGGAATTTAATGATGGTTTGTCTATTGTTGGTTCAGGATTTTCTTGATTCAATGATGAAAATGGAATTTTAGGTGAAACTGGTTCTAGAGCAGTGGTGTTCAGTATCATTGGTATGGAATTTTTAATGAGGTGATGCATATTGGAAATAGGGAGTCGATTGATATAAATGGGGATAGAATAATGGTGATAGTGACTGATGACATAGAACTTTAGGTGTCACATGATTTCAACTCTCACATAGATCTTGAGACGTGTCTTATCTCCTCCCAAATCCTATGGTGTGTGGCCGAACTACTTTCTAAGATTAATTTTAGAATTTAAATTTTGGTGCATGTTAGTAATTTATTTTTGGGTATTTTGGTAATCTATTGTGTTTGTTCACACATAACAAAAAAAATATTTTTTCTAAAAATTTAAAAACAAATTGGAGTAAGAGATATCATTCAATGAAATTAAATATTTTTTTTATAGTTTAGGTTAGTTTGGTTAGGGACCCATTAGTTATTTTATATCGGTTCTATTCATATCAGTGGGGTGGGAAAAGTAGTGGGGCTAGTGGGGGTGAACGAGGGGGCAGAGGATTGGGTGGGTTTAGTGGGGTGGGGGTGTAGTGGGGTGGGGATAGTAGGGATATGGGGGATAGTGGGGGTGAAGGAGGAGTGCAAGGGGGAGAGTGGGTTCAGGGGTGGGTGAAGGAGGGGTGCAAGTTTAGTATTTGGTACTAAGTCTCCAAATTATTCCTCAATAATACTCTCCCTAAAGAACTGAACGACATTTTATATGGTATCTTTAGAGTGATATGCAACCACGACACTTGTTACAAGAGATGCAACATCTGAGTCTAGAACTTTCTTTCCCAATCATAAGCTTGATCCATCCAAACCTCAGGTCCACGTACTATATGTAGTAACTGAAATGTAACTCGCATTCCATTGTCCTTGAATGAAAAAACAAACCCCTCCTTAACAGGCCTTTTCAATAATCAATTTCTCATTTCATATTGTATGGATGCTTTCTCGGATACATTCCATCCAAATAATCATCCTTTCATCTTTTCTTGATCCATGTTTGGTACATTAGTAGTACCCTCCCCCCCCCCCAAAAAAAACCTCTCATGTAAATATAGAATAATCGGGGGGAGGGGGAGGGGTTGGTGCAGTAGGGGGAGGGGCTGTGCAGGGCATGGGGAGGGGGAGGGGCTAGTGTAGTAGGGGGAGGGGAGGGGCTAGTGCAGTAGGGGGGAGGGGGAGGGGCTATACAGGGGGGAGGGGGAGGGGATGGTGTAGTAGGGGGGAGGGGGAGGGGTTGTGCAGGGCAGGGGGAGGGCCTAGTTCATTAGTAAGGAATAATTATCTAGCTCACTTAATTGGGATGGATTTATTATAGTGTTTCCAACAATTCATATTCTGGTTTTCTAGACCCTACTAGAATCAGGATTTTGGTGTCCTGGTTCATCTTTAACATATTGAAGTTATGTAGAATCTGAATTTTTAGTTTTTCATGAATCATCTTATATGTGGTTAGAAACAAATATGAAGAATGAATCATTTTTTAGGTAGATAAGAGTATCCAATTTCTTGGTTCCCATCTTCTTGAACTTCTTGATTTAAATTTTAGACAAATGAAATTCTTAGGCTCTATTTATCCTTGAATTTAGTTTTTGGTTTGTGGTTTATTTTAGACTTTGGAGGGGATGTGAAGGGGTTGTTTTGGGGTTGTGTAAGGGTGTGCTGGGGGGGGGGGTGCAGGGCGGTGTGGAGGGTGTGTGTGCTGTGGGTGTGTGCAGGGGGTGTGTAGGGTACAGGTGTATGGGGTGTGTGCAGAGGGTGGAGGGAGTGTGTGTAGGGTGCATGGGGTGGAGGGAGTGTGTGCAGGGGGAAGGAAGTGTGCATTGGAGGGGGGAGGGGAGGGGGTGTGCTGGGGTTGTCTTGTGGTGTGCAAGGGGTGTGTGCTGGTGTGTTGGGTGCGTGTAGGGGGTTTATAGGGTGCAGGGGCAGGGGTTGTGTGGGAGAGTGTGCAGGGGGTGTGCAGGGTGCAGGGGGTGGAGGGATTGTGTGCAAGGGGAATTAAGTGTGCATTGGAGGGGGGGGGGGAGGGGGTGTGCTGGGGTTGTGTTGTGGTGTGAAGGGGGTGTTTGCTAGGTGTGTGCAGGGGGTGTGCAGGGTACATGGGTAGGGGATGTGTGTGAGAGTGTGCATGGGGTGGAGGAAGTGTGTGCAGTGGGCAGGAAGTTTGCAGTGGAGGGGGAGGGGTGTGAAGGGGTTGTGCTAGGTGTGTGCTATGGGTACAATGGGAGAAGCTAGGTTCACCATCCATGTTTTTGAAAAATGTGTTTCTAAAAATATTTTTTTATTATCTATGCAATATGTTTTTTTAATGATAAAGTGTGATTTTGTAAAGTCAAAGTTTTGGCATGTGTTTTTCTTTGATGAATGGGTGTTTCTAAAATTATACTCTTTATTAAAGATCATGTTATTTTGTATTGGGATGTACAAATCAATCTAAATATTATTTTTTAATTGTTGGTTATGGATTCATTTATCATTTATCATGAATAGTTGACACAATGATCATATATATATATAATAAGTCATCATATCTCATTCCTTTTACCACTATTTACTTATATGTTGTTTCTTATGATGAGACTGGTTCTATCCACCACCATTGAAGATTGTGAGTTCAACATTGGATTTGGGTATGTTTTATTCTGTTTTTATTCTTTGGTCCAATTTTAATTTGGGATTTTGTGATTTTTGGGTTCCTTATATTTTTATAGTGTATTTTGGATCTCATTGAGGAGCATAAACTCACATGCCCGAACTCCCATGGAGACACATACATAGGGGTTAAGCATCCTTATTTATATAAAAAGGTGTATATGCTTGGAGGATGGATGGAGCAACTTAGAGTTGTCACTGATTAAAAGTGTCAAGCGCCGAGTGTGGCTTGACTCCTTTTAGGTAGAATCCCTCTCTTATACTCTTTAATTCAAGAATTTAAATTGCATTTAACTTACTTCTTAATTCTCTTGTTTATATTAAATTGAAATTTTTGATCATGTTTTAGTTAAAATAATTGTGTCGTTTGATAAACAAGTCGTGTTTTTTGTAATAAAACCCCTCCAATGGAGGTGTGTTGTCTGCGAAAACTCACAGTGTCAGTTTATGCTTATATAGTTTGCTTGACATTATTGCATTGATGTTTTCCTTGCTCAAATAATATCTGATAACCTATATATAATCAACTACCTTAGTCCAACACTGATTGGGAAAGAATTATTTCTTCTTCTTAAGACTTGACCTCACTTAAAACTGAAAACTCAGATACAAAGAAAATCTTCTAAAACATAGATAGTAACATTGTCCCAGCTTTAGTCTCAAATAATTACACCCAAATCATGTGAAATATTTTTAATGTATGTTTCTCTTTCAACTTCATGCATGTATAAAAATACATTGCATGATCCTCTCAATGTAAAATGTACAACAATACAAAATTATAAACTTCACACTTTTAGGTATTCATAATTTCATTTGTACATATGTTTGAATAAAAAACACACTAAAATCCACTTAATGCATGGGTTGTTATGGTTAAACTTAAATTCTTTCATGAGATCATGTGAACATGCATGAATTTAGGTATATGTTTTTCACATGGAATCTCAACCACACACTATCCACTTTGCACACTCACTATTCTCACACACTATCTACCTTCTTGTGTATTCACCTTATCACATACTAAACATTTGCACAAACTTTGTACAAACTCAAATGGGTGAGAATTGTATTGTTTTATTATTATCAGATATTTCTTGCACATACACACACTTCCTATATTCTATACATATATATCAATTATATGAAGATATAATTCATCCCTCCTTCACACCCAGATGAATGTTTACTTCCCTTCATAATTGTGCAGATTATTCCTTCATGCACAATATACACTCTTTATTTTCAAGACCTTCGTTCAACTATGATCCTACAAAAATAATCTATAATTTTCACGAAATCCATGAGATGTTACATGTGCTATCCTGAGTGATTCATGGAAACCAGTTTCTTCATGAAGATAATGTGTGTTCAAAGCACATATTATTTTCATCATGGGGACTCTCTTCTACTTCACACAAAATAGTGTCTGCAAAAATTTTCTTTTCATGAACTAGAGTGATCCATGATGGATATATTTCACTGGAAACCAGATCCTCTCAAAATCGATAACATATCATGGGTGTAGGACTCATTATTTATAGTCAAAGAACCATCAATTCAGAACGTGCACAGTTCCTAACTTTCACGACTCTGATAATCAACATCATGGATAAGACATATTTTATCCAAACTGCATTTCTTTGGTTCATTCTTCATTTATACATGCTGAGAAGTTCAAATTGGATGTTTAAGTGACTGCATCACATCTTCCCTTTGATTCATCTTCCAGAAACCTCATCTCCTTATGAAGTTCTCCATCGAATCATTCGAAACCATTAATATATTTCTCAACCTTAAAAACATTTAAAATAAACTTATGAAATATTTATTGTCACCTTTACCGACTATCAAAAAGAACCATATGAAGTGAACTATATATAACTAAAACCAACACTAAAATTTATCATTTCAAAATAAAAAATTAAAATTTAGTAAATTATAAACCTTAACAGAAGAATAAAACTTGTTCTAACAATGGATACTAAAAATTTAAAAATGAAACTTTTAGATATTACTTGTCAAATCTTAATTTTCATTAAAATAATTGTCAAAATAATATTTATATTTCAAATTATATGGATTTTGATCTTTGTATAAGATACTACAAGATTGAACAAGCACAATGTTATGAAATGCATTGGTCCCAAAATGTAATATTGAATATTATACCCTTTGTGATAGTACTTAGTTGTCACTAGTGTTAGGGAATTGTGTAGGGGGAAGGGATGGGGGGAGTGTGGGTACAGGTGGCGGAGGGGGGTACTGGAAGGGGGGAGTGGGGGTGGGGGATTGGAAGGGGCAGGGGAAAGGGGGTGGGGGACTAGCAGGGGAGGGGACTGGAGGGGCAGTGGGGTGGGGGACTGGTAGGAATGGGGGGGACTGGAAGGGGGGAGTGGGGGTGGAAGACTGGCAGGGGTAGGGGAAGGGGGGACTGGTAGGGGGTGGGGGGAGTGGGGGTGGGGGATTGGTAGGGGAAGGGGATTGTGGGGGACTGGCATGGGCAGGGGGTGGGGGACTGGCATGGGCAGGGTGGAATGGCAGGGGGGATGATAGGGGGAGGGGGCGGGGGACTAGAAGGGGCGGGGGGGGGGGGACTGGCAGGGGAAGGGGGGACTGGAAGGGGGAGGGTGGACTGGTAGGGGGAGTGGGGACTGGTAGGGGGAGTGGGGGTGGGGGACTGGAAGGGGCAGGGGGTGGGGGACTGGCAGGGGTAGGGGGGACTGGCAGGAGGAGGGGGGGGGGGTGGAATTTTCAGATTTATAACTTCATCCAATGATCCATGTATGGACCATGTGAGAATGACTTCATCATAGATATTTATAGAAAATCTCAATGGAACTCCAAATGAGAACATACCGCATGAAGATATATGGATCGACACATGAAATATTGTTTATCTATCACACATTAGTTCAGTTGGAGACCGGTTTTTTTCTTATACATGGTGCATTTATTCTATTATTGTTGGTTATATGACTACACTATTCTTTTTTGTTGAGTTATATTCTCTGTGAATTTTCTAAGATGTTTTGTTTTACCATAATTTTATGGGATGAGCACTACTATGTTCTACCTTGTGTTGTAGGTACTTGTGAGCAGGTTCCAGACTTCTTTGATAGTTTTTATTATAGGGAGACTCATATAAGTGTAGTTATGTGTTTTTTTATATTTGTATTTGTTTAATTATTATTATGTAATTAGATTTCGTGTATAATTTAATTTGTGGGGGAATGGAAGGGGGGGCAGGGGGAAACTGGCAGGTGGGTGGGGACTGGTAGGGGGTGCAAGGCGGGGCTAGTAGGGGGTGCAAGTGGGGGATGAAAGGGGGGAGGGAGACTGGAAGGGTCAGGGGTAGGGGAAAGGGGCATGGTGGGGGGGGGGGGAAAGACTGGAAGGGGGGAGGGGAAATGGGAAGGGTGGGTGGGGGGGAGGACTGGTAGGGGGGAGGGGAGAACTGGCAAGGGGGAGGGGACTGGTAGGGAGGGGACTAGTAGGGGGACTAGAAGAGGGAGGGGGTAACTGGAAGGGTGGTGCAAGGGGTGGGGTGTTCAGGTTCTGGGGGGGGGGGTGTCCAGGGGGATCTGTCCAGGGTCTGGGGGGTGTCTAGGTTCTGGGGGGGGGTGTCCTGGGTCTGTCCAGGGTCCATCCGGGGGGGGTATGTCCAGGGGGTATGGGGGTGTCTAGGTTCTGACAGGGGGGGAAAGACTGGCAGGGGGAGGGGGGAACTGGCAGGTAGAGGGGGGAAACTACCAGTGGGGACTGGCAGGGGGGAGGGGACTGGTAGGGGGACTGGCAGGGGGGAGGGGGTAACTAGTAGGGGGTGCAAGGGGTGGGGTGTCCAGGTTCTGGGGGGGTGTCTAGGGTCTGTCCAGGGGGGTGTCCAGGGTCTGGGGGGGGGGGGGTCTGTCTAGGGTTTATCTATGGGGGGGTCTGTCCAGGGGTGTGTGTGGGGGGGTGTCCATGTTCTGGGGGTGGGGGGTGGGGGTGGGGGTGGGGTGTCCAGGGTCTGTCTAGGAGGGTGGGAGGGGGGGGGGGGTTGTTTAGGGGAGTGGGGGGTGTCTATGTTCTGGGGGGGGGGGGGTTCCAGGGTCTGTCTAGGAGGGTGGGGGTGGCTGTCCAGGGGAGTGGATGTATGGGATGTCTAGGGGGATCTATGCAGGGTCTGAGGGGTGTCTAGGGTTTGGGGGGGTGGAGGGGGGTGCCCAGGGTCTGGGGGGGGGGGGTCTGTCTTGTGTTTATTTGGGGGGTGCCCAGGGTCTTTCCGGGGGAGGGGGGTGTCCAGGGTCTGTCTGTGGGGGTGTCCAGGGTCTGGGGGAAGGTGTCCAGGGTCTGTTCGGGTGGGGGGGGGGGGTCCAGGGTCTGTCCAGGAGGAAGGCTTTGCAGGGGGGGATATCCAGGGGGCTTTTCAGGGGAGAGGGGGGATGTCAGGGGAGGCAGGGTTTTTATAGGGTTGGGGGTGTCTAGTGTCTAGGAGGGAGGGGTCTGTAGTGGGGTGGGATACTGTAGGGGGGCTGTGTAGGGGGGTGGGGGGTTATTATTTATGAGTTTTCAAACCCTATAGCCACGGTTTCTAACTATGGATATATGTTAATTTTTTGGGTTTTTACCAATGGCTATAGGTCTAATGCCATGGTTTCTAACCATGGTAATAAATTTTGTCCCTCCTCTAGTATTTCCACGGTTCCAAACCGTGGCTATAGTGATATTAACACGGTTTGAACTATGTATGTATACCTATAGCCACAGTTTGAACCATGGCTATAGACCTATAGCCACACCAAAATTTTCCCCGATTTCTCAAACTTTGTCTATTATTGATAGCCACGGTTTGAGGACCTATATCCATGGTTAGAAACTGTGGCTATAACCCGAATTTCCATTAAAAGACCCTTCTAAAATATTTTGTCTAAGTTTACACAGTTTTTATTCAAGAGTAATTAGTCCATAAGAGTTTGAAGAAAAATTGATATATCATTGAATATATTGAAGTTATAAATTTTGGACTAAACATGGAAAAAAATGAATATATCTAGCGATTGGGATATGAATGTGATTTATGAATGATATGATATGATTAAAACTATGGAAAATTATAAAGATAATATTGAGGATGTGATTATAGGTGTTAACAATTAAGGAGACATTATTGAGGAAATGATAGTGAAAGTTGAATATTAACATTGTGATTTTACAAAATTATTTGATAAGTTAAAGAGTTGTGAAAAAATTCCATTGTATACTGGTTTTATTAAATATACATCACTATCAACCATACTAATGCTGTATAATTTAAAAGTTGGAAACAGATGGAGTGATGCCAGTTTTACTGAAATTCTTTCACTCTTGAATGATATGTTCCCAAAATATAATGAGTTTAATTCCCAATCATATAATGCTAAAATAATTCTATGTCCAATGGTTATGATCTCTAAATGAATACATGCCATAAAAATGACTGTATAATATTTCTAAAGGACCAAAAATCACTTAAAAAATTCCCAAAGTGTGGTGCTTCTTGATACAATAAATACGAATTAGGTCCTACAGAAGTTGAATGGTAAGTTCCAATCATTCCAATATTTAGGCTCTTATATGTAAGTGATAATACTAAAATACAATTGATGTGGCATACATATACAAGAAAAAAAATATGGGAAACCTTATCACCCGACATACTCTCCTCAGTGGAAGATAATTGATCATGAGTATCTTAAATTTTGGAAATGAGCCAAGAAACATTAATCTTGTACTATCTATAGATGGAGTGAATCCTTTTGGTTTTCAAATCATCACTCATAGTACATGGAGGATTATGTTGGTAAATTATAACATATAACCATGGTTATGTGTGAAATGAAAATATATTGTGTTATCTCTACTTATATCATGAACAAAACAACTAGGTAATGATATTAATGTTTATTTGGATCAATTGATCGAAGATTTGAAATTATTGTGGGATTCAGTTGTTATATTGTATGATTCTTACAAAATGAAGATTTCACATTGAGATAAATGTTCTAAGGTATGATAATTGAATTTCCTAGTTATGGAAATTTTTCAGGATATATCATTAAAGGAAATAAAGGTTTTCCCATTTTTTAAAAATGTACATAATCAATTAGATTGAAACATTTATCGAAGATTGTGTTTATAGGACATCGTAGATTTTTAACCTAGTGATATAAGTACCAATATTAGATGAAATCATTCAATATAAGTTCATAAGAAATGTACGAAATTGTTTCTACTAATAGGTGATCAAATTTTTTGATAAAGTAATATATATGGACAATTTATTTTTGTAAACCCTTTTCAAAAACCATACAAAAACCAGTTGGAAAAAGAGATCAGTTTTTTGGAATTACCATACTATATTTTTTTGTACATTAGAAATTTTCTTGATGTTATGTATATTGAAAAAATTTATGTGATATAATCATTATCATGTTACCAAATACACTTGAAAAAATATTGGATGTAATTAAGGATATGTTGGACATGATTGGCATGATTTACATGGGAATAGAGGATGAGTTGGTTCCAATGGAGTGAAAGTGGTATTTTCTTTCACCAAGATGCTTACACTCTATCAAAGAAAGTCAAATAATAATTTTAAAACTTCTTAAATGATGCAAAGGTTTCATAGGGGTAATCATCAAATATCATTAATATCATGTTAATTACTGTTTTAAAGTTATAGGGTTTGAAACCAAATGACTGTCATATTTTCATACAAGATATAATGTTTATAGATTTACATTTTATTTTTTCCCCAGAATGTCTATCATACATTGACCAAGATCTTTTTATTTTTCAAATATATATGAAACAAAGTTTAAGGCTAAAAAAAATTTCCAACTATGGAATAGGAAACTGTTGTCACATTATGTGAAATGGTGATGTTATTCCCACTAGAATTCTTTGATATGACGGTTCACATGATAGTTCACTTGTTAATAAATATTCGACTATGTGGTCTTGTAAATTATAGATGTATGTACCCCATTGAATGATATATAATTTGAAAGTGTATGTCAAAGATTAAATTTGGACAAAAGGTTGTATTGTAGTGTGATATGTTATTTAGGAAGACGTTGAATTATTTATCGACTACTTTTCTAATATAGAAATCAATGGTCTTCTAAAATCTCATCATAGTGAGCCTCTTTCATGTGAAGGAATTTTTAAAATACATGTTTTCATAGTAACTATTAAAGATTAGTATCAGTTCCACCTTTCTGTTTTTTATAATAGTTAGTAGTTTCCCCTTATGTTGAAACCCACAATGTAATTCTTAGGCATTGGAATACATCAAGGGTTGAAATATGGATATCAAATTCACATAATTAGTAGTATATAGGATGGTTTTGAGACAAAAGTTTTAAGGATTCAACTAAAAATATAGATTCAATTTCAGAATGACTTCGATGACTATCCAAAGGATGAAGTGTGCTTGTATTATCTTATAATGGTTATGTAATTAATGGTTATAAATTATATAAAAATGAATATGATGAATGTAGTACCATGAAAAACAGCAGAGTTATACTTTTGGTTGAAGAGATGAATGTATATGGTACTAAGGATAGAAATCTAAATTATGTGAATATTTCATACTTTAGCAACATGAAACAAATATAGAAGTTGGAATAAACAAATTTCCAATTTCCAATTTTTCAATTCAAGTGGGTTAATAACAAGATGGAAATTTAAATAGATGAATCAAGATTTTTGAGACTAGATTTCAGTAATCTAGGGTTCAAAGATGAAATGTTTATAATAGAATCACAAGCAGTAAAAATATTTTATGTTCTGGATCCTGAAAACTGAAGGTGGTTAATTGTTATGTTATTGACCAAAACCACTAAAGGGTTAGATGTCAATTCAAATGAGTATGAACCTTTCATTAGAGAATTACAATCATTTCACACTGTTCAAAATGTAGATGATGTATTGTATGTTATAGAAGAGAACAATAAAGGGATTTGGATAATCGATATAGGGTTCAAATCCATTCAACATTTAAAAAAAGAGTGTTCAATAATCAGGTTATATATTTTTTGTAATATACATTGCATTACCTCATATTATCATCTATTCATTGATGTATTTAAGAAATATAAATTAAATGTTAAACCACTTATATATATAATGACATATACACATGCCAATGCTTATAATCATGAGGAAAAACATGTTTCACAAAATTATAGTGCTCTCAATGTAGTAAAAAAACTTCTACACATGCCAATGCTACCAATTCCGAGGAACAATATATTGATGATGTTGAATCTAAGGAAATGGTAGATAGTGACCAACATGTGTTCTTATAAAAATAAGAGCATCGTATAATGAATGTTTTAGTAAAAATTATTAAGGCGATAGAAAAGGTATCAAATTTGAAGTTGGATGGAATGAACATGGAAAACCTATTAACCCCAACAAATCCATGTTTAGTAGTTACATTGGGTTCACCACTCGCATGCATGTGACAATTGATGTATATTTATGGAAAAATATTATTCCTGCACTTAGAAAAATGATTTGGTAAGAGATTAGGGTAAAATTATAATATACTATATTTATTTTACTAAAGAACCAAACAATAAAATGTTAAATTACTATTCATTATCCCATAAAGAGTGTATTTATCGCAGATGACTCCTGAATGAAATTTTTATTAATTCTAACTAGAAAGGTTAATATAGGATTTCACACAATTACTATGAAGTATCATATCAAATATTCTGATGGGAAAATAAACCCACACCTACCACATTTGTTTGCACACCCAATAAACCAACAAATATATGATGAGTTTATTAGTTGTCAGGAGGATACTTATTTTTAGATATATCGTGTCTAGTAATACATTCTTTAACCATACATGTATTAGTCACGTTGATTAAGAATTCTTAATTTATGAAATTGAAAATGAGTGCTGAAAATAAGCAATGAGAAACATAACCAATCTACCCCTGCCTTAAAGTAAGAAAGAGGAATGATTCACTTGAAAAAATGGTATGTATTTTAAATATACCATAATAATTTTATGTGAAATCAAACAAAAACATAATTATGGTCCCATATTTATATACAGATTGATGAATAGAAATAAAAAGCCACTTCCATCCCATGTCATGTTTTATGGAAGGAGGCACATGTAAATAAATAAGATATACTAGTAGATGAAAACACATGAAAAGTGTGGTAAGAATGTATAAGTATGACATAATAATTTTTTTCTTTAGATCGGTAATACATAATAATGATTACTTGTTTTTCTTTATTTTTTATTTTAATTATACACAAGAATCTTCATTAACTATACCCAATGAACAACTACTATCACTGGTATTGATGTAGCCAGAACAATATGAATGTATGAGAGGTGAGAGTTTTGGGGTGTCACATCAAACATATTTTGAGAAAATAAATGAATAGGGGGATAAAGATATGAAAATGGAAGAGTTTTAGGCATGATGAGATGATCTAAAAGAAAAAAATAATTGGAAGTAAGAGTTATTAGAAAATGTTATGGGAAGTAATCAAAGAGAAGAAACAACACAAGAACAACCACTATGTGAAGATCCCCACTACTAGATTTGTGGATAAAAATTCCCCTTAAAGAAATTTATTTGAATAGGTAATCAATATTGTCATAATTTTTTATGTGAAATGTGAATTAGGTAGACACTGATACCTTTCCTGTACTTATATTATACAGGGTGAATTTTTTTATGATTTATATATATCAACACCCACCCTTTACCTTTTTAAGGGGTACCATGTACAATATCTAACGAGATATTCTACACAAAAAACAACTTCCAATAGGTCATGTTAGAGTATAAATTCACATAGCTCACAAGCCAAACACCAAGCTACCTATTCTATATGATGATTAAGATATTGATATGGTTAATAAATCTATTGTAACTTTCATATTATGGTCATTATATCTTGTAAAAATACACATAGATAGGGAGGTATTCATTTTGAATTTATTTTACATGAAAAAACATTAACAAATAATTAAAAAAGGTATAAACTGATGAATGTTATTACAGAAAAACCAAGGGAAGGTGGTGAAATATAAGGTCGAATCAAAACAATATAAAGGATCAACCAACCAATTAAAAATATCATAAAAAATTACCTTTACCCTTCCATTTAAACTTATTATTTTACTAACATTAATGCTTCATATGGATACAAATTTAGTAAGTGGTGATGAGATCAAAATTTATTTTCAAAAATAGATGCACGGAGAGGCCATTACAAAATAAATTGTTTTTGAGAATGTAAATGAAATACCAATGTATAAATGGTTAGGATTATTGGCTTTAAATGAATACATGATGTTTTTTTCATGATTTTTTCGTCCAATAGATGACCTACTATGTTAATTATGACTAAATTCTATTCAAAAATTTTAAAGGCGTATATATCAATCCTATTTGAAGGGAAAACTCTATGAATATAAATTTGGACTCATTAGTACTCAAATAACTTCTATAGAAGAATTATCATTGGAACTAAATAAATACAAAATAATAATAGAAAAACTAGACATAATGTTTTAAATAAAACTTATTGACAACATACTTTTCTTAATACCCATGATGCTGGGGTAAAACTCTATAATTTAATCATATAAAATATATTTCCATTCATTTAATTACTAATTCATTTTAAGGAATCATTGGTTATTAATTACAGTCAATTTGGATACTCCATATTTTTTTTATATATTCAATGCATGGATACACAATAAACCAACCACACATGATGACATTTATCAAATTTTAATACAATGCATACAAAAGTTTACAAATAAACTACAAGTTATACATTTTATATTATTTTTTAATGAAAATTATCTTATGATAAGTGTTTAAATATCATCAAAATAATGGCATGAGGATAGTCCATGAGTAAAAAGAGCCTATTGAATTCTATAAGTGGATGAGTAGTAGTGTATATATAATAATATTACACTATCAAAACATATATAAAAAATTACCAATTTTTATCAATATTTTTTTAGTGTATGAAACAAACTAATGGAAATGATTGAGATGATTATATTTTAAAATTTACGAAATATATCGTATAACATCAATAAATTATCATATCAGAAGAGGTATTTTTGAAGATAATTACAATTTCATTTAACATATTTTTTAATCATATTTTTATTTATATTTTTCTAGTACTACCAGGACTGTTAGTGGTCCTAGTATTATAAATTTGGAATAGATTTGTTTATAAATAGATGGGTAAAATACCTAGTGTTATAATGTATACAAACATCATGAAGAGGTGACATCCTACTACTAATTCATTTCATTTTCCCATCATTTTATCTTCTTTTTTAAGTTAATATCATTTTCATTTTTATTTGATACTTATTTTATTAATTTTCATAGAGATAAAAGAGAAGAAAAATACACTCATATACTATGATTATACACTAAATGAGGATGATGTGCTCATGGTGATGAACTTTACTTTTTTTTCCACAATGCATTCAACATTATGGGTTATCAAAAAATAATTTTGTTAGATATCCTTGAATGTTGAATGCATTGAAGAATAAAAAGGCACAGTGTGATGTATACAAATCAACCACAGATAAATTTGATACACATTATTCCTAGTGTGACTCAATGTTTATGTTATTAGTTTAAAATTTACATTTTAGTACAAAACACACATTACATACTCAAAAAAATGAAAACACATTTATATTGTTCTGATAATTTTGGAAAATGATTCATAAGTAATTTGTGATGTGTATGAATCAGCCACACCTCATTATAATAAAAACTATTCCTGGTATGATAGATATTGTAACATTTTCAAGGATTCTCATGCATGTGTAGGAATTAGCAACACCTCAATGAACCACACCTCAATACGATACATAATGTTCTTGGTATGACTCAAAGTGTATGTTTTTTTGTTTATAATTTACATTTTAGTTCAAAAGAAACATCACACACTCAAAAATAAGAATACACATTTATATTATATTGATAATTTAGGAAAATGATCCATAAGTAATTTTTGATATGTAGGAATCAACCACCCCTCAATCTGATACAAGGTGTGTTTGATTTGACTCAAAGTGCATGTTTTTAGTTTAAAATTGACATTTTAGTTCAAAAGACACATCACATACTCAAAACTGAGCAAACACATTCATATTGTGTTGATAATTTAGTAAAAAAACACATAAATCATTTGAGACAAGCTGAAATTAGCCTCACCTCAATTCGATACATGGTGTTCCCAGTATGGCACAAAAGTTACCATTATCAGTTTAAAATTGACAATTTAGTTCCAAAAATGTTCCACTCACTAAAAAATGAGAAACAAAATGCTTATATTGTCTTGATACTTTATTAAGATGATTTATAATTCATTTGTGACATTTAAGATTTAGTATCACATCAAAACGACACATGATATGACTAGTATGTCTCAAAGTGTTTGTTTTTAGTTCAAATTTACATTTTATTAAAGAAGACACATGACATACTCAAAACTAAAAAAAAACATTTGGATTTTTTTGATACTTCATGAAAAATATCATTAAGTCATTTGTGAAATATATGAATTTGATACACATAAATATGATGCACTATGTGACCGGTATGAATCAAAGTGAGTGTTTTCAGTTTATAATGTAATTTTAGTAAAAAATCTAAGTGACACTAAAAATCCAGAAAACAAATTTATATTATTTATAAACTTGAGGATAAACATCCATAAACCACTGGAGATTTTGAGGAATCAACCGCACCGCAATCCGACACACATTGTGACTAGTATGAATCCAAGAGTATCTTTTATTTAAAATTGACATTTTAGTATAAAAGACAAGTGACATACTCAATATTGATAAAAAACATTCATATTATTTTTATACTTTAGGAAAATGTTGTTTATGTCTTTTTTGATGTGTAGGGATCAGTTGAATCTCAATCCCATACACGATTTTCCCAGTATCACACAAAGTGTCCATTATGAGTTTAAAATTGAAATTTTATTTCAAAACATGAGTCACTCACTAAAAAATAAGAAAACACACTCATATTATACTGATAATTTATTAAAACAATTTATAAGTCATTTATGATGTGTGTGAATTACATTGACATAAAAATGATACCTGATGTGATTTTTATGAATCAAATTGCATGTTTTTATTTTAAAATGGAATTTTAGTAAAAACTAAAAGCGACATACTCAAAATTGAGAAAATAGATTCACAATAACTTTATATTTTAGGAAAATTATCCATATTAAAATTTTGACATTTCGGAATTATCCATACCTCAATCCGATGCATGGTGTGACTGGTATAACTCAAAGTATGTATTTTTATTTTAAATTAACATTTTATTAAAAAAGAAACATGTCATACTCAAAATTAAGAAAAACATAATATTATTTTTATACTTTAATATAATGTTCCATAAGTTATTTGTGACATATATGAATCAATCTAACCTCAATATAATGCATGGTGTGCCTGATATGACTCAAATTGTTTGATTGCATTTTAAAATTGAAATTTTAGCTCAAACATGTGTCACCCAATGAAAATTGATAAAAAACACTCTAATTATGTTGATAAATTAGGTAAATTATTCATAAGTTATTTGTGATGCATAGTAATTAGTTTCACATAAAACCAACACCCTATGTGTCCGATATGACTCATAGTGCATGTTTTCAGTTTTAAAATGACATTTTTTTGTAAAAAACCAAGGGACATAATAAAAAATGATCAAAAAACTTCATATTGTTTTTATAATTTAGGAAAATGATCTATAATTAATTTGTGATTTATAGGAATTATATTCACCTCAATATGATGCACATGTATGGCTCCAAGTGTGTCCTTTTATTTAAAATTGACATTTTAGTAAAAAGGAAAACTAACATACTCAAAATTGAGAAAACACATTTGTATTATTTTGAAACATTAGAAAAATAATCCATATTTGATTTGTAACAAGTAATAATTATCCATACCTTAATCTAATACATAGTGTGTTTGGTATGAATCAAAGTGTGTTATCAGTTTAAAATTGAAATTTTAGTTCAGAGCATGTGTCACTCACTACATACCAAGAAACAACACTTATATTGTATAGATAATTTAATAAAATGATTCATAATTCATTTGGAATGTGTCATTCTCATACCAAACTGATACACAGTGTGATCAGTATGACTCAAAGTGATTTTTTTTCAGTTTAAAATGACAATTTAATTAAAATCACTAGTGACATAATAAAAAATGATAGAATGCATTCATATTTTTGTTATATTTTAGTAAAATGATCCATAAGTAATTTTTAATGTGTAAGAACTATATTTACCTTAATCCTATGCACGGTGTGAGCAATATGACTCCAAGGGTTCCTTTTTCTTTAAAATGGACATTTTAGTAAAAAAGAAAAGTGACATACTCAAAACCAAAGAAATACATTTGTATTGTTTTGATACTTTAATAAAATGATCCATAAGTCTTTTTTGATGTGAAGGAATCAACCTCACTTAAATCCAATACATGGTGTCCCTGGAATGACTCAAAGTGTCCGTTATTAGTTTTAAATTGACATTTTAGTTCAAAACATGTGCCACTCAGTAAAAACAAAGAAAACACACTCATATTGTATTTATAATTTATTATAATGATTCATTAGTCATTTGTGATGTGTAAGAATTAGTAACATGTCAAACCGATGTACGGTGTGATTGGTATGGATTAAAGTTCATGTTTTCAGTTTAAAATGGCAGTTTAGTAAAACCCACCAGTAACATACTCATAAATGAGAAAACACATTATAGTTGTTTTTATTATTTAGGAAAATGATCCAGAAGTCCTTTTTGATGTATAAGAATTAGACACACCTCAAGATGACATATGCTGTATCCAGAATGACTCTAATTGTGTCTTTTTATTTTAAATTAACATTTTGGTAAAAAAGAAAAGTGAAATAATCAAAAAACAAAAAAAAACACATTCAGATTGTTTCTTTAATTTTGGAAAATTATCCATGTCATTTTTGATGTGTAAGAACTATACTCACCTCAATCCAATAAAAAATGTTCTTGGTATGACTCAAAGTTTCAGTTATTAGTTTAAGATTGACATTTTAGTTCAAAACATGTGTCACTCACTGAAAACTAAGAAAACACGCTATGATTTTCTTGATAATTTTGGACAATGAATCATAAGTTATTTGTGATGTGTATAAATCAGTATCACATAAAAATAACAAATTATGTGATCTATGTTACTCAAAGTGTTTATTTTCAGTTTGAAATGAAATTTTAGTAAAAAAAAGAGACATACTCAAAACTGAGAAAATAAATTCAGATTGTTTTGATATTTTAGGACAATGATACAGAAGTCATTTTTGACATGTAGGAATCAACCAAACCTCAATATGATGCATGGTGTGATTGGTATTACACAAATTGGGTGGTTTTAGTTTAAAAATTACATTTTATTAATTTATTGTTTCATATTTATGTTTAATTTATTTCTTTACAGTATTAATAATATAAGAATTGTTTTTTTATATAGGTGGATTATTTTTCTTGATTTGGGGTGGTTTTCATAGAAATTGATACCATGATTGGGCTTTTTTGAGAGGGGGTTGGGTTCCAAATATAATTAAACCATTGATGTATTTGAATGTTTGTGATAAATTTTACTTACTAATGTAATTGTACAAAATAATTTTGTCTATAATGGTGGATTTTATCTTGTATTTTTTATTTAATTTTTATTTAAATTGTATTATTAATTTTACATATGCTTTATTTTACTATATATTTTTTTCTATAGTGTGCTATAATTTTAACATCACACTATATAAGTATGACTTTTATCTGCGCTAATTCTAAAAATGATAAAGTGGGATGAACTTTATCAGCAATCTTTTCAGTTTATAAAAAGGCACCCCTTTATCAATGCTTTTTTAGCACTGATAAAAGGTTACACCTTTTAAAGGTTCCTTGATCAATTTTTTTTAGCAATAATAAAGGAATTTTCTAGCATTGTTAAAATATTATTCTGTAGTAGTGGAACATCCAAAATCATGATAATGATAAAAATTATAATAATATATTATTATTATTGCTATTATTACTACTATTTTTCAAGACATGATTTATCAACATGGAGAATTTTCCATGTAATGAGACATAAGGTATGTTTAATCCACTGAAATTTATAAGGAACAATTTCCCATTTCTCAAATGTGGCACAATTTTTATGGTTTCTAAAAACATATTGAATACATGTATTGTGTTGTATTTTTGAACATTTATTTTAATAAAATCTAAATAACAATTTTCATTATTAAAAAAAGTTATTTTAATTTATGTAATATTATATTCAAGAAGAGTTTTGAATTAAATTTTCATTAAATGAAGTTAAATTGAGTTATGGAACTTGATTGACTCTTTCAGGTGTAACAGTACATTATTTCAATATTTATGTGACAATATTAAATTACAAAACCTTGTTCTATTGTTCACGAGTCACATATTTTTTTGAATAAACAAAGAGTTATATGATCTCTCACATTTTTTATGATTCATTATTTTTTTAAAAGAAATAGTAATGTTAACCAATAACTAAATGGTTGCATTCAATTTTTTCCATATATAATTCTAGTCTATTTAAAAAACATGGGGATGTAATTGAATCCACCACATGTTTTTATAATTTTATTTGATCTCAATCCTTTATAATAGCCATAATTTTGGTATTCAATTAATTTTGGTAGAGATAATTCTAGAATTTATTTATTATAGTCATTTCCATAGAAAATTAAGATTTTTTTAGAATCTTTTTAATTATTTAATGAATTAATATTTTTTGGCTCAAGTTTATAAAAAGGAATTTGAAATGAGTGATGTTATAAAAATTAATTGGTGACATGGACTTGATTCCATTTATGAAACACATGGAATTATAATGGGAGGTAAAAGTCATCATGTTTATCGTGGATTTATAGAATTCTAATAAGATTTTTTTAGATGGATTATAAGAGTGGTATCTAATATGGGTATATTTTACATTTATTTATGGTGGCCATGTGAATTGAATTATATATTTGTAAATAAACATTAAACCGAGGAGTTTTTCTTGGAATTAAATTGTTAAAATTTGAGAAATGATGGAAAAGAGAGAGAGAGAGAGGAAATAATGGTGGAAAATTAAACAATTTTTGACTCTTTAATGATGAATTATACATGTAAAATTTATGGTGGAGAATGGGGAGTTTTTTTTAAATAAATAGAGGAGAGGGATTTCCACTTTCTTCGCTTGTAACTCTCTCTATATTGTCCATTAGTGGTGGTGGAATCTTGGCCTAGGTTTATTAGAGGATGACTGGTTGGAAAATTATTGATATATTGGAAATAGTTACATTTTAAATAAATTTTAGAATGTTAGAAAGATAGTATAACTATTAGATAATCCTTCCTTATGCCCCAAAACTGTGATTTTCACAATTTTGTCTTCAAAAGTAAAGAGTGAGGGATTTATAGTATTTACCATGAGGCAAATATAGATAGAACAAGTGTCATAATACTCTCTATAAATTATCATATGATTTTACTTATTATATACTTCCAAGACTGTGAGTTACATGGGTTCATGCATAGTTGAAATGGGAACATTGGATCCACTTGAGACCATTTACATTGAGAATAAGAGTAACATAGGTTACATGAAATTTTTACATTGCGTCATTCAAAATATTCACACACTATTTCAACCTCTATTAAAATGGATTTTTAACCCCTTGGGGTTTGGAACTAAGGTTTATTGAAAATTTAGATCACTAGACCCTGCAGTTTTCCTTGTTATCCACAACAGAATTTTTTGAGAAATTTATCAAAATCATTTATAATTGATGGATTCTATTCCTTTATTAGTTGGTTTTGATTAAATTTATTTTATTTGATATTCTTTTCAAATTCTTTTATTAAAGTTAAATTTTAACAAATAATTAATTTCGAATATACCTGATAAAATGATTGTTTATTTGGATTGAAGATAAAATGAGAAATGGGTATATAAGGGAAAATAAAATATAATGGTTTTTCAAATTATATTGTTTTATTTTTATATATGGGATTGATCTTAAAAAGGATTTGAATTTAAGATATATATATTATGGTTATCCTAGAATGGGAAAATCAATTTAGAAATAAAATGGTTTTCTTTGGAAACTAGTTTATAAGAATGAGAAAAAAAATTCCATAGTAGGCAAAAACATTTAACATGGTTTGAAATAATCATTTTTATGGTCAAAATACTCGTATGGATTCAACTAGGTGGGTGATGATTCATTTTAGGTGCACTATGGTCATATTAGTTTTAGGTTGGGTATTGAAGCAAACTTGATTACTTTAATATTTCACATGATTCCTTAAATCATAGAACATTAATTATTTCATAAAAATAAATGAATTAGATATTTTTAGAAGGATAATTACTTTGATTAACATGTTGGAAATTTAAAATGGTTTATTGAAAGAATTATGAATTGTTACACAAATAATTTTTTTCTAAATGACATTCGTTATATGATTTTGAATTGATCATACATGGGAATTTATGATAGTTATTCAAGAAAATCATATAGAGTAAAATGTTACTCATCGATATCCGTACATCTCGATTTGCATGTAGATGTTATTTACCATGATGCTAGAACAGGAGATCCTACTATGTTAACTGATGTTGGTGTTTATGAATTATATTCTTAGTGAGAGGTAATGGTTTGTAACCAAGCATCATTGGAGGGGGTTTCTATCATGGATGAATATTTGTCACATTTAAACCTGTGGAAATCGTGTCTTTATGTTTTGAATTTTTCCCACTCCATTATTAGTACTTGATTTCTTTAAATGATGTTTTAATGATTTAAAGTAATTTTTGAATAAAATGAAATATTTATTTTTAGACAGTTATTTATTTTCATTGAAGGGAAATGGTTCCCTAATGATTTTTTGGTATGTATTAGAAAAAGATAGAAACATCTAGAAATCAGGGAACATGCTTGAGAAAATTTTTAGGATTTGAATATCTAAGATAGTTTATTATAAAATTGTATGGGATAATGGTTTAATGTTCATCCTTGAGATGTTATGTTGGTATGGATATCATTTTGTTCATAACTCATGATGTTCCCATAATAATAAGTAACTATACTCTTTATTACGAGAGAAGAGTTTATAAGGGAGGATATGTATAATAAATGATCAGAGGAGATCTAGTTGGATTTTGTTCTTGAAGTGTTTCTAAGGATCCAATAAGACTTATTAAAGTTGAAAAAGATAACAAGAATCCTCTAACCCAATATCACCAAACTATGAAACCCAAACCATGCATAACATAATATTTATAATGTTGTGTGTACCATAAATATAATAGAGACAATCTAATTATATTAAATCACATTTTTGTTGAAGTTCCCTAAAAAATAATCAATCGAATCCATCCTTCATGGAGTATCCATGAGTTGACTAGAATCACTTAATGTTTGGGTGAGACTCACCTTCACTCCATGATATGATAAGATGTTTCGTGGAAACAAAACACTACTAGATAATTAACCTATGACTAGGTGACTATATCCATGAATGAAATGACTATGTCCATAGGTCACCCAATCCCCATGGGTCGAGGATGTCCGTGGGAATAGACGTCATACACTACTGGAAATGCTGTTTTTCCCAACGGGTGTTTACCAACGGTTTGCTAAAACTGTTGGGCTGGAAGGATTAAGAAAGCCTTTCCCAACGGTTCACTGAAACCGTTGGGAAAAGCCACCCCTTTGCCAATGGTTTCTTCAAACCGTTGGTAAAGGGGTGTGTTAATCACCCTTTTTCCAACGGTTCTGTTGAACCGCTGGGAAAGGGTCACCCCTTTTCCAACGGTTTCCTCAAACCATTGGTAAAGGGGTCCTTAGCATCTCTTTCCCAACAGTTCTTAAAAACCATTGGGAATTATTTCCCCCAAATCCAGCCGCGGGGCTGCTCTCCCCTATTCGCACAGATACCTAATTTCATCCGCTCCACCGCTCTCCTCTCGTGAAAACCCCTATCCGAAGAGGTGAAAACCATCTGAAATCAGGTATCTTTTCATTTATACATATATACTTCCTTATTTTTATTGTTATTGCTTTAGTATTTTAGTTTTAAGTTATCAATCCACCTCCAGCTCTCTGCTACTCTCCAAATCCCCCATCCGAATAGGTGAAAACCCATTTGAATCATCTCAAATCAAGTAATTTTTTGTTTATACACATATGGTCCCTTGTCTTTATTGTTTTTATTGTTATTGCTCTAGTATTTTAGTTTTAAGTTATCAATCCAGCTACAGCTCTCTGCTACTCTCGAACTCCCCCATATGAATAGGTGAAAACCCATCTGAATCGTCTCAAATCAGGCAATTTTTCTTTATACACATATGGTACCTTGCTTTTATTGTTATTGATCTAATATTTTAGTTTTAAGTTTTGATTTTGATGTGATTTCACCGTGTAAAATAGGGAAATGAATAAATATTTTGTCAATTAATTAGTTTCCCCTGGAATATCAGTTGTGTTGTAATGTCCATGCTAAATAAAGGGGTAATGTAATAAAAGACCTTGAATTAATAAATTGTGGAAGTTGGGGTATGTTGCCTCTATGAGAGGTTTTTTGTTGTGTTTCATTGTATGTTGTAGGCTGTTTTATGGGGATTGAGGTGACCAGTTGGGCTTTGTGATATGTGGGGTTGTAATGTGATGGTTAGTGGGCATGGATGTGTCATGTGAAGTTGTATGATAATGATGATGTGTGGTGGTGTTGTGTCGTTTGGAGGTGTTGTGTGATGAAGTTGTGGTGTATAATGTGGTGAGGTGGTTTTGGTTGTGCGGTGGTTTGTGATGTGCAATATTTTTATTGTGATATGTGGTTGTTTTGGTGAGATGGTTGGTCGATGTAACATGGTGTCGATGGTTATTGTGATATGGTGAGTTGTTGTGTGGTGGTTTTATTAGTTTCCTGGTTATCTATGGAATAAATTATGCTGTTAAAACAAAAAAACAAGATATTAAATAAATGAGATGGAATAGAAATGGATGTGTGGTAAATGGATTTAATTAATTTAACATTAAATGAATGGAAAATGTAAGTGTGAATGAAGTGGCTTATAAATGAATGTGAGAAATACTATGCGTCTTGTGTGGTGGTGGTGTGGTTTATGTGTTTTATGCTAGTAGTGAAGTGTGTGATTATGTAGTTAATGTGAACCCATAGGTTGAGTATTTTGTGCTATCTATATATCATGTATTTTTATGTTATTTATACACATTCCAGGGGGGTAGTATGTCTAGGTGGTGGTGGTGGGGTTGCAGGGGAGGGGGTGTTGGCTGTTTGGGAGGGTGGGCGGGGCTATCCAGGGGGGGTACGGGGTGTCCAGGGGGGTACGGGGGTGGGCGGGCTGTCCACAAGGGTGGACGGGCTGTCCACGGGGGTGGCCGGGCTGTCAAGAAGGGGTGGGCGGGCTGTCCAGGGGGGGGGGGTGGGTGGGCTGGCCACGGGGGGTAGGGGTGTCCAGGGGGGTGGGTGGGCTATCCAAGGGGGTGGGGGGCTGTCCATAGGGAGAAGGGGTGTCGAGGGGGGTGGGTGGGCTATCCACGGGGGTGGTTGGGCTGTCTAGGGGGTAGGGGGTGTCCACGGGGGTGGGTGGGTTGTCCACGAGGGTGGGCGGGGCTGTCCACGAGGGTGGGAAAGGCTGTCCACGGGGGTGGGCGGGGCTGTCCAGGGGGTGTGGGCTATCCTGGGGGTCTGGGTGGGGGAGGGGTGTGTGGGGTGTCCAGGGGGTTGTATTTCTAGGTGGTGGTGGTGGGGTTGCAGGGGAGGGGGGTGTAGGCTGTTTAGGAGGGTGGGCGGGGCTATCCCGGGGGGGTACGGGGTGTCCAGGGGGGTACGGTGGATTGTCTGATGTTTCTCTAATGATCAAGGACGGAATGTTTGGAGGACATCACAAGTCCTGACTGGTTGATCCTAGAAGAAATTTCATGATCATGGATGTAATGCCTATAGGGAATCTCTTGATTTTGGTGATCTTCTCCATTTTCATCAAAAGACATGTTTGACACACTGGGAGGGAAACTCTAGAGTCAGTGTGACATGTCTTGAAGGGTGATTTATGTCCACAGTGACATGATTTGAGGACATCACATGACCTAGTTGGTGTGCCTGGAGGGTGTTAAGGGAGCCATCTAACATTCCTGACATTTAATATGAGACTGAGATAATATGTATTGATTCCCCTATATAGAAGGAGATACATATCTATTGGAAAACATGTCGTCTGTATGGTGAGAATTAAAGGCTTTTCATTACAAGGGTGGCATATTCATGGGTGCCATCTGATTTTATTTGACATGTCAAGGGGACATCAAATGATCAAAATAGGTTTCCAATGGTATGTATTGTGAACATGATGAAATTTCCTAGTGCAGTAAAATTTCATAGGTGATGCATGTTGTGAACATTAGGGTCAACATATATTTCCTTCACCTTAGTCTCCCATATTTTAGTATTTCATCCATCCTTTTATCCCAAATTCCATAGATTTATACATTATTTTATTATATTATGTCTCAAATTATCTAAAATATGTGTTTGATGTTCTTCACGTGACCTATCATAATTCCTTCTCATAATCTATAGTGATCATGGGAAGAACCCATGCATGATTCATGATCACTCAAATTATTCTACAGATCATACATAATGGAAGCCTTACAAGATGTGAGATGATTATATCTATGAAATCTACTTAGGTACCTGGTGAGGAAGTGCATATTAATTCAAAAAGGTAAATCGCATATGAGGATACCCTACTAATATGGTTATGGGATGAGGCATGCTCTGATGTGATAACACATTAAGTTCTTGTTGGTTTTACATTTTTTCAATAACACATTAGTATGTTTTTTTCACATGTGTAGTTGATACCATGATTATTTTCTTCCTTTATTGTTTACTTAAATGTATTTTCTATTAAAGTTCAATCCTATTGAATTGTTTATGACAAAATGACTTATATGAATTCTTTTTACAGAATGGACAGAAGTTGGATGTATGAAACCGATCATATCTTAAGCGATTTTCAAAACAATTTGGAGAGCTTTATAGATTTTGCATTTCACAATGCTTCAGATAGTGGTCGCATACACTGCCCATGTTCCAATTGTGTTGGTAGACCTTGTTTGAGTTGTGAAGAAGTCAGCTACCACATAACCAAAAATGGTTTTCAAGCAAACTACTTTGTGTGGTATCACAATGGGGAGAAAATGAAATCTCAAATTGGTGATGATCGAAATGAAAGGACTGGAATGGAGAATTTGTTAGATGATCGGTTTCCATTTATTCGTCATCATGAAAAAGAAAGGATTTCGACTCAAGAAGACGTCGATATGAGGACAACTGATGCATCTAGTGAAAATGATGATATTGATAGGGTGAAAAAATTAAATGATGCTGCCACGACTCCAGTATATCGACAATGCGATAAAATGAAAAAGCTGGAATTTTTAATCCGATTGTTTCATGGAAAAACTATGTATGGGATTTTTAATACAACAATCGATTACATTCTTACCCTCTTGAAGGATTTACTTCCAGATGATGCAGATATTCCCTCAAACCACTATATGGCATGGAAGTTAGTTGAAGAACTTGGATTTTCCAGAAACAAAATTCATGCTTGCCCGAAAGATTGCAGTTTATTTTGGGAAGAAACCGCTGAACGAAATGAATGTATAAAATGTGGCACATCCCGCTGGAAGTCAAAATCTGATGGAACACCATCCCGCGTTCCACAGAAAGTAATGTGGCACTTTCCATTGATCCCCAGACTCCAGAATCTTTTTATGTTTGATGACATATCAATAAAAATGATATGGCATGATACCGAGAGAAAGAAGACTAATGATGAGTTGGTTCATCCTGCAGATGGATTTGCATGGCAGAGATTTGATGCTCGACATCCTAATTTTGCAGCTGACGTGCGTAATGTGAGGCTGGGTCTTTCATGTGACAGTTTTAATCTGTTTGGGCAGATGCTTACTTCGCACATCACATGGCCAGTTTTTATACACATTTATAATCTTCCCCCATGGTTGTGTATGAAAAAATCTTTCACTTTCATGAGTATACTAATATCTGGTCCTTCTGATCCCGACATTGATATTGATGTATACATGCAACCTTTAATAAAAGAGTTGAAACTTCTTTGGGATGTGGGTGTGCGCACATACGATGCATGTTCGAAAGACATATTTCAGATGCGTGCTGCGCTTATGTGGACAATCAATGATTTTCCGGCTTATGCAATGATGTCTGGATGGAGCACGAAGGGAAAACTGTCATGTCCAGTTTGTATGAAGAATACACGATCCAGAAGACTGAAAAAATCTTTCACTTTGATGAGTATACTCATATCTTCCATCTGATCGACCACTTCAGAAATCACTGTCCCGTATTTGTCGTCTGATTTCAGGCCATTCCGACTTCGTTCGGCCCGTTTGGACCCCCGTCACGCGCGTTTACGAAGCGCGCGCATCACTTAAAACACGAATATTGAGCCGTACCACGCAAACCGCACATCTGATTGGCATGCCGTCTACACGTACACATCACGAATAATAATTAGAATGTTGCACGGTGGTTTCAGGTCAATCCGAGGTCGTCCTCTATGAATTTGACCGTTTGACGCCCGTTTTGGCCGTTAATGACACCAGAACTGCATTGTCGGTCACCGCGGGCACACGGCACGTCCGATTGACGTGCCTTCTGCTCCACCACTTCATAAATCACTCACCCGTATTTTTCATCTGATTTCAGGCCATTCCGAAATCATTCGGCCCGTTTGGACCACACTCACGCGCGTTTATGAAGCGCGCACATCACTTAAAATACGAATATTGAGACGTACCATGCAAACCGCATGTCCGATTGACATGCCGTCTATGCGTACACGTCACGAATAATAATTAAAATGTTGTACGGTGGTTTCAGGTCAATCCGAGGTCGTCCGCTATGAATTTGACCGTTGGACGCCTGTTTTGGCCGTTTATGACACCAGAACTGCGTTGTCGGTCACCGCGGGAACACGACACATCCGATTGACGTTCCGTCTGCTCGAACACTTCATAAATCACTCAGTCGTATTTGTCGTCTTATTTCAGGCCATTCCGAAATCGTTTGGCCTGTTTCGACCACCCTCACGCGCGTTTACGAAGCGCGCACATCACTTAAAACACGAATATTGAGCCGTACCACGCAAACCGCGCGTCCGATTGATGTTCCGTCTGCGCGTACACATCAAGAATAATAATTAGAATGTTTCACGGTGGTTTTAGCTCAATCCGAGGTCGTCTTCTATGAATTTGACCGTTTGACGCCCGTTTTGGCCGTTTATGACACCAGAACTGCGTTGTCGGTCACCGCGGGCACACGACACGTCCGATTGATGTTCCGTCTACTCGACCACTTCAGAAATCACTCACCCGTATTTTTCGTCTGATTTCAGACCATTCCGAAATCGTTCGGCCCATTTGGACCCCCCTCACGCGCGTTTACGAAGCGCGGACATCACTTAAAACACGAATATTGAGCCGTACCGCGCAAACCGCATGTCTGATTGATGTGTCGTCTGCGCGTACATGTCACAAATAAAAATTAGAATGTTGCACGGTGGTTTCAGGTCAATCCGAGGTCGTCCGCTATGAATATGACCGTTGGACGCCCGTTTTGGCCGTTTATGACACTAGAACTGCGTTGTCGGTCACCGTGGGCACACGGCACGTCCGATTGATGTGCCGTCTGCTCGACCACTTCATAAATCACTCACCCGTATTTTTCGTCTTATTTCAGGATATTCCGAAATTTTTCGGCCCGTTTGGACCACCCTCACGCGCGTTTATGAAGCTCACACATCACTTAAAACATGAATATTGAGCCGTACCGCGCAAACCGCACATCCGATTGATGTGCCGTCTACGCGTACACGTCACAAATAATAATTAGAATGTCTCACGGTGGTTTCAGCTCAATCCGAGGTCGTCCGCTATGAATTTGACCGTTTGACGCCCGTTTTGGCCGTTTATGACACCAGAACTGCGTTGTCGGTCACCGCGGGCACATGGCACGTCCAATTGACGTGCCGTCTACTCAACCACTTCAGAAATCACTCACCCGTATTTTTCGTCTGATTTCAGGCCATTCCGACTTCGTTCGGCCCATTTGGACCCCCCTCACGCGCGTTTACGAAGCGCGCGCATCACTTAAAATACGAATATTGAGCCGTACCGCGCAAACCGCACGTCCGATTGACGTGCCGTCTACGCGTACAAGTCACGAATAATAATTATAATGTTTCACGGTGATTTCATCTCAATCTGAGGTCATCCGCTATGAATTTGACCGTTGGACGCCCGTTTTGGCCGTTTATGACACCAGAACTGCGTTGTCGGTCACCGCGGGCACACGGCACGTCCGATTGACGTGCCGTCTGCTCGAACACTTCATAAATCACTCTCTTGTATTTGTCGTCTGATTTCAGGCCATTCCGACTTCGTTCGGCCCATTTGGACCCCCCTCACGCGCGTTTACGAAGCGCGCGCATCACTTAAAACACGAATATTGAGTCGTACCGCGCAAACCGCACGTCCGATTGACGTGACGTCTGCGCGTACACGTCAAGAATAATAATTAGAATGTTTCACGGTGGTTTCAGCTCAATCCGGAGATGTGGTGTGGCTGACACCACTCAAAGTGTCCGTCTTTTATTTCAAAAGGACGTCATTTTAAGTGAAAAGCATCAACTGACATACGGAAAACCGACCAAACGCATTCCGAATCTGTTGATAATTTATACCAACAATCCATGGGTCATATGTGACGTGTACGAGCCAACCCGGGATGAATCTGAGTCGCGGTGTGGCCAGGATAAGTCTAAGTGACTCTCTTTTGTTTAAAATGGACACCATTTTAAGTACATATGGAAAAACGACCAAACGGATTTGGTTTCCATTGAAACTTTAGGAGAACGATCCATGGGTCATGTGTGATGTGTACGAATCATCCCCGCCTCAATCCGACATGCGGTGCGGCTGAAACCACTCAAAGTGTCCGTCTTTTGTTTCAAAAGGACGTCATTTTAAGTGAAAGGCATCAACTGACATACGGAAGAACGACCAAACGCATTCGGATTCTATAGATACTTTAGCACAACGATCCATGAGTCATATGTGACGTGTAAAAGTCAACCCCGTCTTAATCCGAGATGTGGTGTGGCCGACACCACTCTAACTCTGTCTCTTTTGTTTAAAATGGACATGATTATAAATGAAAAGAACAACTGGCATACGCAAAACCGACCAAACACATTCGTAATCTTTTGATAATTTATCACAACGATCCATGGGTAATATGTGACATGTACAAGCCAACCCGGGATGAATCTGAGTCGCGGTGTGGTCAGGATTAGTCTAAGTGTCACTCTTTTGTTTAAAATGGACAACATTTTAAGTACATACGGAAAACCGACCAAACGCATTCGGTTTCCATTTAAACTTTAGGAGAATGATCCATGGGTCATATGTGACGTGTACGAATCAACCCCGCCTCAATTGGAGACACGGTGTGGTTGGCACCACTCATAGTGTCCGTCTTTTGTTTCAAAAGGTAGTCATTTTAAGTGAAAAACATCAACTGGCATACGGAAAACCGACCAAACGCATTCGGATTGTGTCAATACTTTAGCACAACAATCCATGGGTCAAGTGTGACGTGTACGAGTCAACCCCACCTCAATATGAGGTGTGGTGTGGCCGGTATCACTTCAGGTGTATGTATTTTTTTTAAAATGGACATCATTTGAGGTAAAAATATATGGTATAGAAAAAACCGATCAAATTATGAATTGAATTTCGGATTCCACATATAATTGTCATCTAAATTTTAAATTGAATTCTATATGAATTATGTATGTTTATAATTACATTATGAATTCTAAATTAATTGTCATCTAAGTGTGGTCGGGACCACTCTAAGTGACTTTCTGTTGTTTAAAATGGACAACATTTTAAGTACATATGGAAAACTGACCAAACGCATTCGGTTTCCATTGAAACTTTAGGAGAACGATCCATGGGTTATATGTGATGTGTACGAGTCAACACCACCTCAATCCGAGTCATGGTGTGGCTGGAACAACTCAAAGTGTATGTCTTTTGTTTCAAAACGACATCATTTTAAGTGAAAAACATCAACTGACATACGGAAAACCGTCCAAACGCATTCGGATTGTGTTGATACTTTAGGAAAATGATCCATGGGTCATTTGAGACGTGTAAAAGTCAACCCTGTCTAAATCCGAGACACGGTGTGGCCGGTACCACTCTGACTGTGTCTCTTTTGTTTAAAATGGACAAGATTATAAGTGAAATAAACAACTGATATATGAAAAACTGACCAAACGCATTCGGAATCTGTTGAAAATTTAGGAAAACGATTCATGGGTCATATGTTACGTGTACGAGTCAACCACGCCTCAATCCGAGTCGCGGTTTATCCGAGACCACTCTAAGTGTATCTCTTTTCTTTAAAATGGACTACATTTTAAATTCACACGGAAAACCAACCAAACACATTATGATTGTGTTTATATTTTAGCACAACAATCTATGGGTCATTTGTGATGTGTACTAGTTAACCCCACCTCAATACGAGGCGCGGTGTGGCCGACACCATTCAAAGTGTCTCTCTTTTATTTAAAAAACACTTCATTTTAAGTGAAAACAACAACTGACATACGGAAAACCGACCAAACGATTTCGGAATATGTTGATACTTTAGGACAACGATCAATGAGTCATTTGTGACGTGTACGAGTTAACCTCGCCTCAATCCGAGGCACAGTGTGACCGGTATCATTCCAGATGTATGTATTTTGTTTAAAATGGATATCATGTCTATTAAAAATATATGGTATATGAAAAACCAATCAAATTATGAATTGAATTCCGGATTCCACATATGATTTTCATCTAAATTTTAAAATGAATTCTAAATGAATTATGTATGTTTATAATTATGTTATTAATTCTACTTTAATTATGGATGTGTATATTTTCAGGATGCATTATATGTGTTGGTTGGTTGGTTTTCATTATTTGTATGTGTTGGTTTGTTCTCTATATGTATGCATTATATGTGTTACAGGTACAATAATTGGATTGAAAAATGAATTGAAAACTAGGGCATAATTGGATTGAAAATTGAATTGAAACTGAGGGTAAATTCCCAAAAACCAGACCTGCTGTGTAAATTGCAGGTTGCTGTGCAATTTGCACAGCAAAGCCTATGCCAACGGTTTTCAAACCGTTGGCATAGGCTCTATGTAGCTGTTTTTACCAACGGTTCCTTGAACTGTTGGTAAAAACACCCTATCCCAATGGTTTGAAACCGTTGGGATATCCTGTTGAATAGTTGTTTTTACCAACGGTTCAAAAACCTTTCCCAACGGTTTGTAAACCGTTGGGAAAGAAAATTCTCTGTTGATTTCCCAACGGGCCAAACCGTTGGGAAAGGCCTTTCCCAACAGTTTGGCAGAACCGTTGGGATAAGTTTATTTTTTCTAACCTACCCCAACGGTTCTCTATAAACCATTGGGAAAAGCCTTTCCCAATGGCTTACTTCCCCACGGTTTGCAGAACCGTTGGTATAACATATACCAACGGTTCTGAAGCCTTTTCCAATGGTTCTAAACTGTTGGGAAATGTTGGATTTCCAGTAGTGATACTACCATGGGCATGTTAGCCATTAGATACAGGGTTCCATGCTAAACCATTTTGTGTGTGGGAAGGTTTCAGGAAGAGATAGGTAAAAACAATATCTGCATATATAATTACATCTATGTTATTAAAAAGATTAAATCTACAAGAATGTCTTCCTGTGGTAGTAGAAAACCACAAATCCACAGGCATGTGTTATCATGGTAGAAAACAACCTTGATACCATGGGAAATTTTTCACATGGAAGTAGATATCAATATCGAATTGTTATGGACACAAGAATATACACCCATAGAAGTGGAGGCCTATGACAAAAATTAAATTTGCATGTGGCCATATGTATTAGACATTGGTTGGTTTCCTATCATATTTCATTTACATATTAATTATAAATAATAATTAAATATAAAATATTTAATAATATGTAAACATACACACACACATACATATTGATATAAAAATACAATATATATATATATAAAATAGAAAAGTGGTAAAGTGAGCATACTATCTTCATGAGATCACAAGACCAAACTCCCTTTTTTTTAATTTCAATTTAGATACCATAATGGGAAATTCATATGGTAATAGGTCAATGATATGGCCATTGGGATTCCATTTGTGGATGTTGAATCCATTATAATATCCAAAAGTTATGTATTCGAAATGGATTCCCATGGAAGTAGGGCTTAGGGCTATTGAAACAGTATACACTTACATAGACAGAGCCTATGTAAATAGCCTCTTAGGTTACTCCTATGACTTTAGTGCCCTTGAGCACTATTTATATGGCCATAGAACTTTTTTATAACAGTGAAAGAAGATGAAAGTGAGATTTATAGGAGAACCAACAAGAACTATGCAAAACATTTTCATGGCCTTTGGATTTTTTATATAGGCCTATCATACACTCTTTGTGTCTTTATATAATTTAATCAAATATTATGAAAAATTTGAGTTATTCCAATGGTCAAAAATTCTTTGTAACCTTTATAAGATTATGTAAATCAATTTATTAAATAAATTAATTTTATTGTATTAAATGTTTCATCATATATATTTTTAACAATAATAATATCCTTATATGGATAATTCCTAAAAATTTACATTTAAAATAAATTTCCATGATAATAATATCATACGATTTACTCTCACTATGTCAAATGATATAGTCATGTAGAACACTATGAATGAATATAGAAATGGTTTTTTATCACCATAATTCCCCATAAAATATCCCTATCTCAAGGTACATGATGGGAATTATTTTTCCAAATGTAACACTACACAACATATAAATATGATATACTATTATATTATATAAAACATCATATGTTTAAAGGATTTAGTGATATATAAATCACCCAATTACACAATAGTCTCATGGATTTTTTTTTGACTTCTACTTATATAGTATTAAATATATTAACTTGTGAAACCATATCCGAAACACCTCTTGAATATATTTTGAATCAATTTTTGAAATTTATCATCAACATCACTGTGAATCACATTTTATGAAATACCTTGAAAATATCCATCCAAAACATAATATTTATAAAATCTAAAACACTTTCATAGTATCTCTATAAGTTTAATAAAACACAATCCCCATTAAGTTAAAAAAAGTGTGATGTCATGGGACTTTTTATAATTGAAAAAAACATGAATTAATGAATTCATAATTTTAAGAAAAGAGTGACCTCTAGAAAAGAATTAATGATACTTAGGATACAAAGATACCTATAATGTTTTCTAATATACTCATTGTTTTTGGACTATTTTCGTCGATGAATGCATTGGGGTTACACCATGCTTCTTTTTCTCTCCTAGGTTGGTCCATGCTGATGGAATGGTCACAAATACTATATGGTGGTTTTTTTCCATTCATTATTTCTTTCCAAAGGTAGGAGACCTATACCACCATGGTTTATGATGTAGGATCCTTGATCAGAACATGATGATGGGATGTTAGTTCCTCCTTCAATAGATTCCTCCTCAGTGATCATTTCCTAGCCCAGGTCTCCATCATAGATTTGAGTCATGTTAATAAATCTTGTTTCTAATGCTATCTTGAGGTGGACACTAGTTAATTACACTACTTCTATTGTGGAAGTGAAGCTACCTATTTTAGGAACTGATGGTGACATTGGAAACATCTGGGTATCTTTGGACATTGTATGTGTTGAAAAAATGTAAATCTATCCTATTTATAACTCAATTAAATATCACATATGAGGAATATTAGGAAAAAAATCTAAGGCATGCCATGTATTCCACATGATAGTTTTTGTAAGGGCTTGAGTCATCCATGGCTAGTTGCCTCAAGCATCTCATGTTCGTCGCATGAGGTGGAGGTTCATATGTATATGGTGGGGTCACATGTTTAGGGTCTTATGAGGACATAGTCACATGTTTAGTGTCTTATGGTGACATGATCATAGGTATAAAGTTTTTTGGGGATATGGTCACATGTTTGGGGTCTTGTGGGGACATAGTCATAGGTTTAAATTCTTATGCGGATATGTTCATAGGTGAAAAGTCTTATGGGGATGTGGTCACAGGTTTAAAGTCATGAGGGGAGATGGTTCTAGGTTTAAATTCTTTTGGGGATGTGGTTATAGGTTTAGATTCCTGTGGGGATGTTTCCCATGTACAATTGTCATGTTCTAGGCCAGATATGGGTTAGAATCACATGGTAATTCTAAGATCTATTGGGGACCTTATGTTTAGGTGGTGATGCTGAGTGTATCGTCAAGGAGAATATGTTCACACATAGAAGTTGTATCCTCCCATGGGGAAGCCATACATATTTTATGGCGATGTTTTGGTATCAGGATTGAACCTTAGGGAGGTGTCCCATGTATGTCTAGATTAGAACTCAGGGAGGAATCCTATGTAACATGTTAGGAGATAATGATCAAAATCCATTAAGTTTGAGTTCATAGTTTAAAGTTTTATGAAAGGAATGATACTTGATATTTAAAATCATGAGGTAAGGAATGTTGTGTAATAAAAGGAATGAAAAAAGGGATGGTGTGGGATTTATGCATTGGGGATTTCTAGGGAACGAGGTATCATCCAATGCGAGTCATGTATGGGGTATCCAATGTTCACCACATAGGGCGGGTCTATAGTTTAATTTCATGAAATGAGGACATTGTCATGCATTTTAACATCATGGGATGGGGATATTGGGATATGAATTTTAAATAATTACATATCAGACTTGGTATGAGTCTTATAACAGGGGATTCTCGGGGTTCTCTAGGATCAACAATGGGTTGATTGAGGATTATTCTTAGATGCTACCCGGGTGCTTCTAGGAACAGTGATGGTGTGATTGGGGATTACACAAGGATGTTTCCCGAGTGACTCTAGGAGAAGTGACAGTGTTATTGGGGCTTACGCATGAAATATTACTAGGCTCTTCTAGGAATAATAATACTATGATTGGGGATTATGGATGGAAGCATCTTGGTTGTTACTAGGAGCAGCGATGGTATGACTGGGGCTTATGTGTGGAAGCTAACTGGGTAATTATAGGAGTATCAATTTTGTGATTAGAAATAATGAGTGGAAGTTTCCATGATTATGCTAGGATAAGCAATGGTTTTATTTGGGATTATACATAGAATATTACCTGATGATTCTAGGAGAGGAGATGGTACAATTGGGGATCACACATAGAATCTACTTGGGTGATGGTAGGAGAAGTGATGGTGTTATTGGGGCTTATTTATAGAAGAAACTTGAGTTTTTCAAGGAGAAAAAATGGTATAATTGGGGCTTACTCATGGAAGCTATTCTAGTGATACTTGGAGATGTGATTGAGTGATTTGGTTTTATATGTGGAATCTTGTCAGGTGATTCTAGGAGAAATAATGGAATGATTGAGGTTTATATGTTGAATCTTCCTAGGTGATGCTAGGACTAGTGATTTTTTGAGTGGGGATTATGCATGGAAGCTATCTAGGTGTTGTAAATAGTAGTGATGGTACGATTGGGGCTTACAAATGAATGTTTCTAAAGATCTACTAGGAGAAGTGATGGTGTGATTGGGGATTATGTATGGATGATCCCCAGGTGTTTCTAGGAGTTTAAATGTTATTATTGGGGCTTATGAATGCAATATTAATAGTTTTTTTTATAGAATATATGATTGTGTGATTAGGGATTATTCTTGGAATATTTTCAGGTGATTCTAGGAGAAGTGATGGTGTGATTGGGGCATACACATGGAAGTTTCCCGGGTGATGCTAAGAGTTGGGATGGTGTGATTGAGGATTATGTGTGGAAGATGACTAGGTGCTACTAAGAGTAGTAATGTTATGAATGGGGATAAAATGTGGAAGATTACCTGGTTATTCTTGGATAAGCGATGATGTGATAAAGTCTTATTCATGGAAGCTTCCCAGGCGGGGATAGGAGAAATAATGGTATGATTGAATATTACTCCTGGAATATTCCTAAAGTATGGAAGCATATTATCATGAGTATCACATAAGGCATCTAATTCTCATTAAAAAAATAATACCACACTTATAACATATGGAATCCCATGCTCATTATATAAGGTAAGACTATAATTAAATTTCATGTCCAAGGATATTGTGTGTGGGGATTACACATCAAGTTTCCCTTTATTTTTTCCTTATATTAGGTCACAAGGGATTCTCAGTACACTGTTGGGATGAGGAATATGATTGGGGTTACACCTGAGGAAGAGGAATATGTGGACTATATGGGATTAATGGGTATATATATAGGGATTTCATGTTATAGATTCCCATTATTTCCTCCTCATGTAAAGTATTGAAGGAACTCGACCCACTGATGGGATGATGAATATGGTTGGGGGTTACACCTTAGATGAGGCCCATGGGGACTTTTTGGTGGTCATATCATGATCATTACATGAGGAATATTATGGTTGACACATAATAAAAACATTTTATATAATAATAGTCATCCTATGACCCTTTTTAGGGAATTTTATAGGTTAACTTCGTGTAGTGAGGACTAGTAGGAAGAAGATACCGATCAATGGATGATGTTGGAATTACACTAAAGTAGGACTTTCTAGTTTAACCTAGAATATGATATAGGTTATGGGACTTTATTAATTTCATGAGAAATATTTTGATTTATGGTATTTGAGAAAACCAAGAGGAGTATCTCGACTCATGGAGAAATTACAGAACAATAAGAACAACTCAATTCAAGGAGTTTCAAGGATCCCAGAGGACTATCTAAACTCATAATAATATCCAGGATGGGAGTTGGGGATGTATATGCTAAAATCCCATATTCTTGAGACCTACCTCAAAAATATTACAATACCACTCTCCCTTTTTCATGTGGGTTAATGATGGTAGTGAATGGACTGGGACAAAGGCCATAGAGATTAGTCAGTCACTAACCCTGAGTGGGGGAGTGTGTGTGTGTGTGGGGGGGGAGCCATCATGGTATAGACCAACAAGGGATAAGTTAAGAGACCCAAGTTAAGGTTTTCACATAAATAATGTTTCTAGTGGTGGTCAAAATTCATGAAAGGAGGGAACCAAATGGATATGGATAACACTATATCATGAAACATTGTAGTTTTTCAAAAATTCAACTTTTGTAAGGCATGAAAATATTACATGAACTACATTATTATTGGATAAATGTTTTGTAAAATATCCTTAAACACTCACCCATACATGGAAGGGTTCACATGAGTGGAATTAATGAATGTTTAGTTCATGGGGAAAATGAGTTATGTGAATTCATAAAGATATTTTTAGTTTCACAAATTGAGAGAATAATATCGTAGCTTGGTGAGTCCCCCAAAAATGATGTCTTGAGGGGGTATTTATAGGAACCCAAGCCATTGGAAGACACAATTTTAAAAGTATTTCCATGTTCATGAAAGTTTGGATTTCATGAATTATTGAGTTTCACAGTGATACATTACATAAAGAATTACCTTCTTCATGGAAGTTTGGGTTTTGTGAAATTGTGTACTTTCTTCCATATTTTTATCTTTGAACTACCATATTTTTTGATTTGTAAGTCTGTTTGGCCTCCATTACAAGTGAAATGAAATCATATGAAACAAACTATTCTTTTTTAATATTGAATTCATTATTTGGTACAATAATTGGACACATTTTTCATCACCAACACACATATATCTTGATACATGTGTCCACTAGATATATCATAAACATGAATGAATTTTTCTATGATCCATTTCTTAAAAACATCAAGTAACTATGAGACACAAAGTATGTAAATCTCATATAACTACTCATAAACTGTTGATTATTATAATATAGACTAACCAGATAGATGAACACATCACATTCCATTTATCTAGATGGATGAGAACATCATATTCCCCTCATCAAATATATAATTATATAATATGTCACTTTTATAGGTACAAACATAAAATCATTTAATCTAAATTAATCAAAATCCCATATATCATACTCAACATATGATAGGAAAAAAATCAATTTTTTGGTTAAATTTATCCAAAGACATGATAAAAAATATACAAACCAACACTTTTTAAGGCAACCTCAATACTAATATAAGAAAATTATCAAAGTTTGAAGGTTCTTATGTTGGTATGTTTTCTAATATTAGGTAATAGGGAAATCTAAATATGAAAAATTCACCTATAATATACCAAATAAATAATGTATGACATTCCATATGGTATAGTTCCGATGTTATATAGTACATAAAAAATGTTTTATATCACATTAGTATATTTTATATCCTGATAAAAAATCATACTCAAGATAACCACAACATTTTATCAAAAACTATAATACTCTAATATGATAATCAGTTAAGGATAAGTCAATGTAATACCCTAAGAGGTAAATTTAAAATTGAATTAATCAAATATAGGTAGCTGACATTAAATAATGATAAAGTGGAGGCCATATCATTTTATAACATGATAAATTTTATATCATTAAAATCAATTAAGAATATAAACAAAAACACACATAAGAAACCATCTAATTATATATTATATGAAATATCACTAAAGAGGATTTACATAAGATATAATTTTAGGGTTTCATTAAATTTAAAACCTATTGATGTAATTTTTACCACATCATAATGTAATAATTTGATAAAATCCTCTCAAAAAACACTATTTTTAGTAACTTCTATCAAAAAAAATATTTTGAATAATGGTGATATTTAAGAATCATATTTCCAATGTTAAACCCATTGAAAATGTATTAAATTTTTTACTTAATGATATTAACTTTCACTATGTTAGTAACCTCTGATGTCTACCTACAATTCTTTCTATTTTTATCTTAAACATCTCATAACATTTCTAAATTAACTTTCTATTTGAGATAATTTTGGTAAATAAATGAAACTCTTTATATTATTTCATTACTAACACATGCTAAACACTATTATGATATAAAGTGGCATGAAATTTTAATTTTGAAAGGTATAATCATTTATTTGTTATATTTTTGATCTTCTAAAAGTTTAAACATACTCCCCTAGCCTCTTAAAAACTATATTATTTTCAGAATATCATGATAAGATACAAATAATATTTTATAGTAGGATATAAAACTACTTACTTTTAATGGGAATATGTAACAAATATTATAATATGATGCATATAATATATTATATTCTATACATTTAGAGAAATATTTTTAACATAAAAATTTATTCTTTAAAATATTCCATCAATGGGCGGTGAAATCATGATTCCAGAAATTTTAACAAATTTCATGGATAAAATCTTTCACCGCTTATATAATATTTTTTATTCTTATCCCCTATTCATAATAAGTTTTAAAACCTAGTGAATAATAAACAATGTTTATTAAATAATCATATAATTTTATACAAAAACATCATTTTTATCAAATTACTTCTCTTATCACATAATAAGAATGAGTCAAGAATAATCATCAATTATACAGATCCATCTGAGCTCGAAATAATCATTTTCATCATATTCCTTTATTTATTGAACCCATTATCTAGAATTTGAATGAAAACTACAATATTTATCAATTCATACTTCCATTTTAAAATGATTTATAATTACAACATTTATAAAATATATTTTTGGTATTATATAACCTTTAAATTGAAAAAATGGTTATGTATCATTGATACCTCACCTAGAATCTCCTTAAAAATTTTCACACCAATTCAGCTATCCAAAAATATTATATCTTATAGAACCATTATCCCTCACCCCTTATACTACCATTAGGATTCAATAACATTTATCAGATACTTGGAAATACATTATTGAACATTATAATATATTTTTTTTCTTTTAACCGGAAATTTTACTGATTTTTACTATAAATATAACATTATAAAATGGACACAGTATTCCAAATTCATCCATCCTAACTACATTTATAATATAGGGTAAATTTATTTTAAAATAAATCAGCTTGTTTGAGTATTTTCAATGATGATTATAGAGTGAATTCCGTAGCCATAAAAAGCTATATTGGAAACTTTATTCTCTCAAATCCATTGATATACCCCATAATATTGGCTATATTAGTGGAGAAATAAGTTTCATAGGTAATTTTTTATCTAATTACTTTAAAAATTATGTGAATTCATCTCTATTTCTCACAATCATCAAGATTCACATGTTGAACAACACCAAAATATTGTTAATTAGAAAGGTGTATCTATAACACTTTTATTAAGAATAATTTTAATGTTTATGTTTTAGACATGTGAATTTATTCCATTAATATTTTTATTCTCATGGAATGATCCAAAATTTATGATTGATGATGAAATTTCCATTTATCTCTTATAGAATATTTTTTCACATGAGTATCTTATTTAAAATTCATGTAAAAAGAATATTTGTTAAATTTTATGCAACTAATATGATGAACCCTTTTAGAAACATCATATCCATTGGGGGGAAATATATATATATTTCACTATATAATATGTTTACTTTGGAATTCTTCTCATCATAGAGCTATTTAGGTAGGCAATCATGTTAATAATATCATATATAAATCTTCGATAGTTAGGATAAGAACTAATTATACCAAACTATCATATGGATTCATTCAAAATTATTCCTCTATTATCCTATCTTTTAGGGTTTTATAGCTATGTGTAACTCAAATAACCCATTGGGATCTAGTTATATAACTTTTATAGTTTTCCATGCATTATGAACATTCTATAATTGACTAAATAAATAAAAATTATATTTATTTTTAATATGAACTCAATAATATTATCGACTATATGAAATTTAGTTAAATATATTATTTTAGATGATATATAAACATTTAATGTTCTAAATGTATTATTTGAACTTTTTACATAATCTAAATATAAAATATTATATATTTTTTGAACCTTAATCATATTATTTATCAATATTCCTTTTGATATGATTCAAATTACTTCTTTATATAAGGTCATTTAATTATAACATTTCAAATTAAAAATTATGAATAATTTATAATTAAATATAAATTCATTTAAATATTAACTTATTTTTTAATTTAGATATTTTTTATAAATTTTCTTTATAATTTATTTTTATTCACTTTTGATCCAAATTAGTATTCATTCGATATATATCAAAAGTTATTTTAATAATAAAATTCAATATTATGGATATTTATTTTATAAATGATTCATAATTAATAATTAATTAATTTAAACATTTTTATCTAATAAATTTATAAACACATGATAAATTAAATAAATACTGAAAATACAAATATTTTTAATTTATAAACATTTGATACATTAGATAATTCAATTCATAAATGAAAAAAATTATAGAAATTAATTTTTTATGTATATCATATTTAATGATATAAATAATATAATATGATGTGATTTGGTTAAAGACTAACACCACACCTTAGGATTAGATCATCACAACCTATGATAGATAACACATGATTTATCATTCATATTTTACAATATAAAAACCATTTTAATAATTATTCGATGCTCATATTTTCTATATGAAAATATTTATTTTCAATGTTATCATCTTAGAGGATTTTATATATCATATATTATAATATTCTGTAAATTTAATTATTTAAACTAAATTTTAAGGTAATATATCTCATATTATATGTTGTGATTATATCACTTCTTAAGATATCCCATAATAATAATAATAATAATAATAATATTAAAATTATTATTATTATTATTATAGTTTTTGGGGATTAAAACAAACCAAACAAGAATGAACCCATGAACCCTAGTGAGTCAATCCTCATACCTCCCCACAAAGAATAAAAAAGAAACCACCTGACTTATTTCATTACATTTATTGGATCAATGTCCCAATGGATCAAATTACAAATTTAGAGTGTCCTAAATTCCCATAGAGGAGATGAATCCAATCCCTAAACATATAGCCTACATCATGCCATGAAACTAGTCTTTCCACTATGCTACCCCACCTATTTGCAATAATTGAACATTATCTCTAGTATTGATGTTTCACCAACCCTAATAATAAATCAAGAAATCTATTCATCCAACCTCATAAGTTTATGTGGGATGTGTATTGATTGATCGGTGCTAATTAAACTATCACTATTTTGATCCGCCAACCCAACTATGCCTGAATGGTGCCCCACTAAACTAACTACCAAGTCCTACTACAATATCTAATTGGTTCTACTATATTGGTTGTAACATGGTAGGTTACCAGTCCATGCCACATATAAAATATGGGTGGGTAGAGGGCCATCTGATAGTCACCAAAACACACATTACTCTTTTTATCCACCTATCTCGTGATGCCTGTATGTTTCCATGCAACATTGCCTTCCCATCACACCGTGTCATCAGTCTGGTCCCTACCATGTTTCCTACTACATACTTCTATGAATACCCATATAGAATCACCCTATTTTTTTATAAATGTATTTATAAATACCCTACTTAGTGGGGGATTCCAGGTTTTAAACCTTGCTTGGTTCCTTATTATGGAGACACCTTTACCACTTTTCTATAATCCTTGCTACACTATATCCCATACACTACTGGAAAATTTCCCTATAATAATGGTTTTAAATAGTATGTATAGGCTATATAACCATTCATATATCCTATACCAATGGTTCTATGTATAGCAGGTTCTTAAGTCATCACTACAGTTCTATCCCAACAGTTTATACTAAAACTGTTGGTATAACCAATGGGAAATTCTATATACCCATAGTTTTCACTAAACTATAGGAATAAATATATACCAATGGTTAAGAAAACTATGTGTATATATTTCTCTCCCCATCCAGGCAATACCAATAGTTACTATTGAAACTATTTTTATAGATATATACAAATGGTTCAAAAAACTATTGGTATAGCTTCCTCTCCCCCGTCAGAACTACAAACCTATTTGGAAACTCCACACACTCAATACCACAATATGTAAACAAAATTCAAAACAATGTTAACATTCCATTTAGTATATATGTTTTATATTTATCATTTAACCAACTGATTACTTATCAATAGTTTTCAAACCATTAACAATACAATAAAATACATATATAATGAAAATAATTGATTAGTTTTGGTAATTAAACACCATCTACACAATTTTATCTTTATTTACAACTCAAAAATGGAGGGGATAAATTTCATCACCATCACCACCACTTCTATCATAATCATCACTAACATAATTTCCTTGAGCACTGAAATCATCGTCTTCAGTATTATTATCATCACCAGGAGTTTTATCACCTCTACCTCCACTAAGAACATTATTTCCATCACTGAATCTATCATAAAAAGAGAACATTGTTTCCATACATTAATGAAAACCCATATGAAACTCTGATGAAAGTTACAAAGATAAATATTTCATAGCTTTCAGGAACAGCTCAGTGACCTTTTTACCACTTTCACACTCTTTTATTGCTATTTTTTGGACTTAGCTTATCTTTATGAGTGATTTATAGCTTATTGTTCCGGATCTTTAAGAGTCACTTGATGAGGTCCAATACCTAGTTGGTGTGATTCTCTTCCCAGGTCAATATTATACCCCTAGTGATCCTCACCTAATACCTATCTCGAATGATCATTTGGCCTGAAGTTGTCATATTATTTTTCATCATGGGGCTCTAGGGAACATTTTTGAAAATATAAATAAGTTATTTAATTATTAATTTCGTATCAAAATTTAAAATATAAATTAAAATACTTACAATATCATATTATGTTTTTTTCATTTACAACACTTCCATATTATTTCCTCCTACTCGAGCAAAGAAATTTTTCTTGAGGAACATGTCCTTTGATGCTCAATGTTGCTTACTAAAAATTATATTGATTACTATATGATTAAATTAATGAATAATATGAAATTAATAAAAAAACAAAAACAAATTTGAATAAATTTCAATTAACTTTGATTACTATGGTCAATGTATATTCATATTATTTTTATTAAATTTCATATTGTGTTGGGTTGGATTAGATATTTAATTTAGTTTCAATAATTTCTCTATTTTATTTTAATTTAACTAGTTTTTGAGTTAGTTCATTTTAATGAAATATTTTTAAGATGATTTAACACTTTTATATATAGATAAATTAAGTACGGTTCAAATATTATCAGTTTGGTTTAATATTAGTAATTACAGGTTTTTTTGTTTCATCTCAATTAAATTCACTTAAATCTAATTCTATATGATTTGGTTTTCATTTTTTTAGTTCTTTATGTGTTAGTTGGTTCATCTCTATTAAATTAAATTTGATTTTATTTGAATTGATTTCATTTATTTAAATCCTCATTGAGTTAGATTTATTAAATATGTTTTAGTTAGGCTTATTTCTTTTTTCATTTAGTTTCATCTTGTATGGTATTATTCAGATCTATTCAATATGTTTTTCATGACTTCTGCTTTTCATGATTTGGTTCATTTACTTCTCATTAATTTCATGATGATTCAATTTAACTATTTTTTATTATCTTAGTTATAATTGATATAGATTATAATATTTCACTTTCATTCAATTGACATAAATATATTTTTATTCATTTTGGTTCTATTTGTGGTAAGCTAGTTTCTGTCATATTAGTTCAACATAGATGAGTTATGTATGGGTCATGTCAAATTGATCCATTTTGTTTAAGTGCGTATTGTTTTATTAAGAAAAGTATCATAGAGTTGTTTATCTCTGGTTTTTATTTATTCCATTTAAATTTATTAATCTCTATGTATTTTAGTTTAATATCATTTGGGTCTATTTTCTTTGGTTTGGTCCAACTCATTTTAGGGTGGGTTTCATTGCACATAATTGGTTCAATTTTGGTAATATAAGTTATATTTATTTTTATTAGTATTGATTATATTTGGTATTAATGGGAATTATTGTATTATCAATAGAATGGTTTAGTTTGTTGTATAAATTTTTATTTTAATCTATTTAATTCAATTAAATCCTATTCAGTTAAGGTTAATAAATATTTGGTTTCATTCAGTTGTGTTAGTGCCTAGTTAAATTTAGTTGGTCATAAATTTTTTTGGCACATCTCATGCCCCTACATTGTAGTGAAATCCAAGGTATACATATACTATATAATATCCTTTTTCTTTTTGTTTATTTCTAATGCATCATGTAAAAAAATCCAACATAATTAATAAGAACTAAATTTTCAATAAAAACCATTAAAGTATATGTATACACTAAACTCATTACTCTTCCAATAAATAATAATTTCATGGTATTTTATATTTGTAAATTCATTGATGATTTGTACACCATCTATATCTATTCTAACTCTACTATTTTAACCAATATATAACTCATGTTTTTATGATTTACAAAATTCCCTAAGTTCCATCAACCGAGCCACCTTTACAGCTGGACCATAAGGAATGTTAAGTCAACATTGTGATGAACATGTTAACTCATGTAAATAAAATAATAATATTAATTTTAATTTAATAAATATTCTTACCCATATATCATCCCATGAATTCTACTTGATTTGATTATTGATATGCCTCTATGAGGCTAGTTTCACTAGAATGATATTGCTTTACTTAGATAAAGTTACCATGAAACTTCTACATTGTGTGGTATTATTTCATAAATATCATTTTATTATGTTCATGTAATCTACCATTATTTGTGTTTTAAGATTCCAGGATTCATGCATACATATGCACCCATGTTTCCTATTAGAAGATCCCATTGAATAAGATAAATGAAAAGGGAGAATAATTAATTCACATTACAACTAAAAAAATGATGTGATATAATTTGAAACACTTAGAAAAATAAAACTGACCTTAGATGATAATTGGGATACGATGGATCCATTGGATATTCTAGATCAATAGCCTTCAAAGAATTTATCTATTCTATGAAATGTTATGGGTCATTGACATGTGGTGGAGTGGAGGTTGAATGAGCATAATCATCAGATCCTATATGGATAAGAGTAGGAAATGGAGGTGGTGTAGACATGGTTGAGTAAGTATAAAAGGGTTGGGGATACATAATATGATATAGAAATGGTAAATTAAAAGTAGATACTAAATAAAATTATGATGAAGTAATAGGTTGAAATATCCCTGAAGGCTAAGGTGGAGGAGGAAAAAGTGTGGTAGATGGGATGTTTGTTGGTGGGTCTAGGTGTGAACAGGTACGATGGGTGCTCAGTGTAGTTCTAGTAGCACAACCACTCGATTGGACATACTACTGACCTGTACTAGTAATATAAGGGTATTTAAACTCTAGTTAAAAAGAATTATCCCAAAATAAATATGTTAAAGAATATGAACATGACATTAAATATAATCTACAAGAAAAAATATTATATTTAATATAATCACTACGAGAACCATTGGAGGCATCCCTAGTTCATGTATTCACCGATCATTATCAAACAGTCTCCTCCTTTTAATTTCTTCAATATCATTCATAATCTATATAATAATGAGATGTATATTTTAAAAAAACATTTTAAAAACATTTTTTTATACAAATTATAATTCAAACAAGACATAAAAAAAATCCTAACAAGTTTTATAAACTATAATTTAAAACCATGTTATACATGTTTTAAAACTAGTTTTAAACCAATTTTTCTAAATTGAAATAAATCTTATTAAATGTAATGGAAAAAAACAAAACTAAAACAAACATACCATTCTAATCAGAAACCAAATTAAATTACAGTTTTACTAACTTTAGGAACCAACATCAACATAAACTAAATAAACTGTGAATGTATATAGTTTCTTCTATATATTACCCACCACTACTTAAAGTACAACAAAAATTCTCAAAATTAGACAATTTGAGTAATCAAATAAAATATTTTGTTCAACACCAATGGAAATATGAATGGTTTCGATTCCTTACCCACCATCATCCAAATTATATATTGGGATTACATAAATAATGACACCATAATCATGTCTCAGATGATCTTTCATATAAGACACTTGTTTTTTCCATTGATGTAAAAATATATGGTTTATTGGTAGATAAAAAGTGAGTCATTTTAATACCTATAAATCCACATTAATAAATAAATGTACAATGTCTCATCAATTTAATCAAACTATTTTACTTTCGTCTTAGTGATTTGATCATGAGAGTAGTAATCCAATAATAATATTTTGTTAAAAACTCTAAAATAAGACAATTTTCATATTAATGACTACTATTTGATGAACCGGCATAACAAAACATTATTGTAGTTAACAAAACCCCACCATGTTGTGTTATCATATTCACTAATCGGTCAATTGTAATAAATTTATATACATTGAGTATTTTAGATTTGCATTCACAAACCAAATAATTGGGACCAAAAGTCGACACTCTTAATTCATGATAGATAGAGTCAACAAGTAAAATAAATACTTGATATATATATATATGTTAATAATACAATTAAATGAATTTATAAATTTTATGTGAATTAATGTAATGGACATACCTTTGATTTCAATGAAGTAGGAAACTCAAAGGAAAATAACAATGAACTCTACTGATAATTTTTCTATGTCCCATATATAAAATGATAATAAAATTGTAAGGTATATGGTAAATGACATAGTATGAGATAACATATACACATTCAAATTAATTACTTTATATAGTCATTAAACACAACATAGTTAAACAAGACTATGTGATGTGTCATATCCCACTCTTAAAGGGTAAATGTAGATAATGTATATAGCCATAAAATTACTAATATTTGAGGAAGAGAAGGAAATGAGGGTCAATTTTTCTATAATTCTCATCTTAATTCTTCATTGGTTGGTTACGTCTTTTTATCACATTAAAAAAATACATTGAACAAAAATCTATACATTCTTTGGCAAGATAACATCTCACAATGGAACCTTCATAATGATTCTTATTCCAAACAAAAAACTTCATTGTCAATATAATTGTTTTAGTAGGATACATCCACTAAAAGTCAATGGTTCCCCCATGGAGTTTTTCTGTATGAATATGGACTATTAAATACAACATGTGAGTGAAAAATTATGGTTGAAAAATATTCTCCAACTCAAAAAAAATTATTGGTTCCTCTTACTGCATTTTTATAAAAAACTAAATGGATAAAATTTTAACCTAAAGGTGTCTATAAAACTAGAATGATCAAATCAATGTCACCCTTGAATTATTGGATAGTAAACTCAATATTCCTATTGGAATAAATTCATAAAGAAAGATTTGTTAATCATGAGTTTTTAGGGATTCAGTTTCAACTTTATTCTATTGAATTGTTTATATATGTTACTTGAATAGACATACAAATCCTTGATATTATACAATACTTTAAGAAATTAGTTTTTATCTAAATGTTTCATCACATAATAAGACTAGGTAACTTTCTATTTATTTTTACCGATACACATAAGATACCATTCTGGTTGAATACTCAAATCCAACAAGTCACATTAAGATCATAAGACATAGTTGGGATTCCCCTTGATATTTTAAGAAATAAAATAAGTATTTCAAATAATGTTTTCTCAATGTGCATTACATATAAACAATTATGTAACAAATTGTTTGACTAATATTCCAAATAATAAATGATACTTTTATTTTTCTAATTGTAAGTGGATTTTGTGCCAACATTCTTCCTATTTTTAGATTTCATATGAAATTTTCCTAATGAAAAACTAGAATATTGCAATTAATTAATAACAACAGTTCCTAAAATACGTTAGGGTGGCATTTTAGTGTTATCTGTATTATCAAACCTCCTACGATTCTTCCTTTTTGGATGATCCATTTGCAAGAATCATCACTGCCCCATGAAACTGAAACTACAATGATATTTAAGTATTCTGGATGATGTATTCTTCATAAAAATAGGACATTATAGTTTTCCATTTATACTCCAACTATAAATCATTTCATAAGTAGGTAAATCATTTATAGTTGAAAAAGGATAGCACACATCTAGAATATATTTTTTGAATAATCATAGAATGTGCACACATCCACATCTTGGAGGTGCGTCAACTATTTTATTAAAGGTTGTAGGTTGATATCTATATAATATCCAAGATAAGAGGATCTAGATATTAGTATACTCAAGAAATTGAATGCGTTTTACCTCATACCCAAGGAGGAAGATTATAAATGTGAATTTAAACTGTCCACATTTGGTAAGAAGTAAGAATCTAACTAAATAGATTAAAACCATCATAAAATAGACCCATCCTAACACTACACACATGAGTTAAAAAATTAGGATGTATTATATCAAATTCCATCCATGATATTCCATCTACTGGATGAATCATCTCATCATTATCATTAATTAACTTAGAATCACGACATTGCATTTTTGTTGATATTTTTGTATTAATGAATATATTTTGAACCCTAGGAATCAATGGAAAGTTCCACATGAATTTTTTTCACATGATATGGTGTTACATCTATATTTTTATTCTATAAAAGCATACCATTTTATTTTTAATCATTAATGCATTTTATTTCCTCTAAAAATAAGTGGTAATATTTTGGGAATTTATAAATTTTGTTAGAGGAAAATACAATCAAGTTACTTAACTTCCATTCCGTATAATGATTTTAGGGAATATCAAAATTATACATAAGCCCATAACATTGGAAATAATATAATAAATGGAAGTATTAGAAATTACATACATGGTTTTTCTATGATATAACAATATTAAAAATTCCAAATTTTTCATTTTAGTACATTCTCGATATACCGGAGTCTTGAAATCATCACTAATGGAATTTTGGTTTTTACCAACGGTTATTAACCAACGGTTTGCTTAAACCGTTTTTAAAGAAGGTTTAGGGTTCCCTTTCCCAACGGTTTCATAAAATCGTTGGAAAAGGGGTGTTTAAGTTACCCTTTCCCAACAGTTCAATAGAACCATTGGGTAAGGGTACCCTGAACCACCCTTTTCCAACGATTTTTAAAAACCATTGGTAAAGGTTTTCCCCAAATACAGTCGGGCCGCTACTCTCCCCCATTCGCGATAGAACCCTAAAATCAATCCGCAGCTCTGCTCCTCTCGTGAACTCCCCCATCCGAACAGGTGAAAAACCATCTGAATCATCTCAAATCAAGTGTTTTATTCTTTATACACATATGCTACCTTGTTTTTATTGTTATTGATCTAATATTTCAGTTTTAAGTTTGGATTTTGATGTGATTTCACCGTGAAAAATAGGGAAATGAACGGATATTTTGTTAATTAATTAGTTTTCCATGGAATATCATTTTTGTTATAATGTCCATGCTAAATAAAGGGGTAATGTAATAAAAGACCTTGAATAAATTGTGGAAGTTGGGGTATGTTTCTTCTATGAGAGGTTTTTTGTTGTGTTTCATTGTATGTTGTAGGCTGTTGTATGGTGATTGAGGTGACTAGTTGGGCTTTGTGATATGTGGGGTTGTAATGTGATGGTTAGTGGGAATGGATGTGACATGTGAAGTTGTGTGATAGTGATGATGTGTGGTGGTGTTGTGCCATGTGGAGGTGTTGTGTAATGAGGTTTTTGTGTATACTGTGGTGAGGTGGTTTTGGTTGTGCGGTGGTTTGTGATGTGAAATATTTTTGTTGTGATATGTGGTTGTTTTGGTGAGAGGGTTGGCCGATGTAACATGGCGACGATGGTTATTGTGAGATAGCGAGTTGTTGTGTGGTGGTTTTATTAGTTTCCGGGTTATCTATGGAATAAATTATGCTGTTAAAACAAAAAAAGATAGTAAATAAATGAGATGTAATAGAAATGGATGTGTGGTAAATTCATTTAATTAATTTAGCTTTAAATGAATGGACAATGTAAGTGTGAATGAAGTGGCTTATAAATGAAAGTGGGAAATGCTATGCATCTTGTGTGGTGGCAGTGTGGTGTGTTGCATATAGTGGTGAAAGTGGTTGTGATGGTTTATGTGTTTTATGGTAGTAGTGAAGTGTGTGATTATGTAGTTAATGTGAACCCATAGGTTGGGTATTTTGTTCTATCAATATATCATGTATTTTATGTTATTTCTACACATTCCCAACCAGAGTTGGATAAACTTACCAACGATCAGAGGTTTTGAGTTATGGGTATTTTTTCTAATATCTAGGATGGTGGTTATATGGTTGGATAGCTACCATGTCTTCCCTACTCTTCCTTCATAAGTGATTGACCATGTGTTTTTAGTAAAGATGCAATGTGATTGTCCATGTGTCTTCAGGTGAGATGTACTATGATTTCCCTAGTGTTTTCAGGTGAGGTGCGATGTGATAAGGCTATAATAATATGTGGCATGTGGTTGGGGTCATGTAGGGTAGGAGGATGGAACAAGGTTTATGTTATTCATGTTCATGATACCCTACTAATATGGTTATGGGATGAGGCATGCTGTGATGTGATAACACATTAAGTTCTTGTTAGTGTTACATTTTTTCAATAACACATTAGTATGTTTTTTTTTCACATGTGTAGTTGATACCTTGATTATTTTCATCCTTTATCATTTACTTAAATGTATTTTCTATTAAAGTTCAATCCTATTGAATTGTTTATGACAAAATGACTTACATAAATTCTTTTTACAGAATGGACAGAAGTTGGATGTATGAAACTGATCAGATCTCAGGCAATTTTCAAAACAATTTGGAGATCTTTATAGATTTTTCATTTCACAATGCTTCAGATAGTGGTCACATGCACTTCCCATGTTCCAATTGTGTTGGTAGACCTTGGTTGAGCCGTGAAGAAGTTAGCTACCACATAACCAAAAATGGTTTTCAAGAAAACTACTTTGTGTGGTATCACAATGGGGAGAAAATGAAATCTCAAATCGGTGATGATTGAAATGAAAGGACTAGAATGAAGAATTTGTTAGATGATCAGTTTCCATTTATTCTTCATCATGAAAAAGAAAGGATTTAGACTGAAGAAGACTTCTATATGAGGAAAGCTGATGCATCTAGTGAAAATGATGATATTGATAGGGTGAAAAAATTGAATGATGCTGCCACGACTCCAGTATATCGACAATGCGATAAAATGAAAAAGTTGGAATTTTTAATCTGATTGTTTCATGAGAAAACTATGTATGAGATTTCTAATACAGCATTCGATTACATTCTTACCCTATTGAAGGATTTACTTCCAGATGATGTAGAAATTCCCTCAAACCACTACATGGAATGGAAGTTAGTTGGAGAACTTGAATTTTTAAGAAACAAAATTTATGCTTTCCCAAAAGATTGCAGTTTATTCCGGGAGGAAACCACTGAACGAAATGATTGTATAAAATGTGGTACACCCCGTTGGAAGTCAAAATATGATGGAACACCATCCCGTGTTCCACAGAAAGTAATGTGACACTTTCCATTGATCCCCAAACTCCAGAATATTTTTATGTCTGATGACATATCAATAAAAATGAGATGACATGATACTGAGAGAAAGAAGACTAATGATGAGTTGCTTCATCCTGCAGATGGATTTTCATGGCAGAGATTTGATGCTCGACATCCTGATTTTGCAGCTGACGTGCGTAATGTGAGGCTGGGTCTTTCATGTGACGGTTTTAATCCGTTTGGGCAGATTCTTACTTCACATAGCACATGACCAGTTTTTATACACATTTATAATCTTCCCCCATGGTTGTGTATGAAAAAACCTTTCAGTTTTATGAGTATACTCATATCTAGTCTTTCTGATCCCAGCATTGATATTGATGTATACATTCAACCTTTAATAAAAGAGTTGAAACTTTTTTGGGATGTGGGTGTGCGCACATACGATGCATGTTTGAAAGAAATATTTTAGATGCATGTTTCACTTATGTGGACGATCAATGATTTTCCAGCTTATGAAATGATGTTTGGATGGAGCACAAGGGGAAAACTGTCATGTCCAGTTTTTATGATGAATACATGATCCAGAAGACTAAAACATCGCTGTAGTTTCAGTTTTATGGGATATCGGTGATTCTTGCCAAAGGATCATCCATATATATTGAATCTTCAAATATTTGATAAAACCATAGAGACCGATGATCCACCTCAGCGTATGTCTGGAACTGATGTGCTTAATGAATTGAAAGATTTCAGTTTTTTGTTCAGGAAGGGTCAAATGAAATCTGGAAAGAGAAAGAATGTTTCCACTAAAACCTGTTACATTTGGAGGAAGAGGAGTATATTTTTTGATTTTCCTTATTGGTCAACCAATTTGTTACATCATTGCTTAGACGTAATGCATATTGAAAATAATATATGTGAAATGTTGCTTTCAGTTCTTCTAAATGTCAAGGGGAAGACAAAAGATGATTTATGATCTCGGCGTGACTTGGTGGATTGGGGCATCAGACCAGAATTGCATCCTGTACGTATCAGTGAAAATAAATGGCAACTTCCATGTGCTTATTATGTGATGACACGTATGAAAAAAAAAAATTCTGTAAGTATTAGAGACTATTAGAGTTCATGATGGCTATTCAAGCAACATATCTAAATGGGTCAACAGAAGAGATTTGAAGCTAAAATATTTGAAGACTCATGATTATCACGTTCTACTGCATGAGTTTCTTCCAATAGCAATCCATCATATTTTTTCCAATAATGTAAGGGTGTCTATTATTCGGTTGTGCCATTTTTTTAGAGATCTTTGTGCTATGAAGTTGTCCAAGTCTTTCTTGCAAAAAATGTTGACAGATGCCCCATTAATTTTGTGTGAGTTGGAGGAAATATTTCCTCCATCATTTTTCACATGCATCCTGCATCTGACTGTCCATATTCCCACTAAAATACTTCTCAGAGGACCTATTTCTTTTCATTGGGTGTATCCAACTGAAAGAAATATGTTCACATTAAAGTCTTATGTCCAAAACAGAAATCATCCCAAAGGTTCTATCGTGAACGGTTACCTGGATCAAGAATGTATGGATTTCTGCTCGATGTACTTTTCTAATCTTACTAAAAGATTGAAAAAACCAATGAGAAATGAAGAATAATAGTATGAGAAAATTGAACCCAGTTTTCCATCACTTCCTCAAACAGGAGGAATTCCTGGATCAATACATTGAAGACATTAAGCCATGAAGAGTGGGAGATGGCCCATCGCACAGTTTTGTTCAACTGTGATTTGTTCGATGATTATATCAGGTAACTAAATTGATTATGTATATATTACATATATATCTGTTAAACTATTAATATTTTTTATCTACAGGGAACATAAAACAATGATAAATTGGAAGCATCATTCTTTATCTTTGATAAGGAGAGAGACTTTGCATAGCAAAGAGTTTTCTGCTTGGTTAAAATTGAAGGTAAAAATATTAATTTTTAAATTAATTATTTCAATATTTAATTAAGTTTAACAGTCATTTATATTGCAGGTATTGAGTTTTTCTGCTGACTCTGTCTCTGAGGAAATAAGAGCTTTGGCTTTTGGTCCTAATACCGTGGTTCATGACTGTAAATGAATTGTTATCAATGGGTAAAAATTTATTGTCACTGAATGAGAAAAGAACACGAGAACACACCATGATGTTGTTATGGTTACTGCCACAAAATATTGTTATTCCAGTGCATCAGATAGTAGACCACGATTTGAAAATTTAGGTTATTATGGAGTCATTGAGAAAATAATAATATTGGATTATGACTCTCATGGACGATTCACAATGATGAAATGCCATTGGTTTGATTCAATTACGATACATGGGACATTTATTGATGATTTTGGATTTCGAGTAATTAATATGACTCGAACTCTTGCTACCGAATAACCATATGTGTTGGCATCAATGGATAAACATGTTTTTTATGTCAAAGACCTACTTCGACTTGAATTTGGTGTCATAGTTGAAGTAATTCCAAGACATATTTTTGATGATGGTGATGATGGAATTGACACTGTCCCTATTTCTGTTGGAACCAATCCATTTATTTCTTTTGATGACTTCAATAGATCAATTTTCAGAGTTGATTGTGAACCTGAAGTTGTGGTTGAAAATATATATAATCATTCATCCATGTTCTGAATTCTTTTGGTTTGCCTCGAGTTGGGTTGTTAAGGTTGGTAATATTAAAATTGATTTAGTATTGATCAGAAATATGTTTTAGCTTACTTGACCATTATGTGAATTTTCAATGTTTATTGGTTGCTGTTTTATTTGAATTTCATTTTCTAATTTGGAATTGAACTGTATTCAAACCTAGTCAAACAATATTTCTAACTTGGTGAACATTACAAATTGTATGATTTATTAAATTCATTCAAGCTCTTCTAAAACAATTGATAGCTAAATTATCAATGAATCCCCCTATTCCCTCATATATTTAGTTTTTTTGTTTACACATTAGTTTCATTTTTCTAATTAATTACATATTTGTTTTCAAAACCAAGAAATACAGCCAATTGAAGAGAGACGAAGGAAAAAAATGATGGAGAACAATTGTCGGATGGCGGAGATGGGCGTTCCACCATTAGTGCCTACAGTGAGTACTTTATTTCATATATATATATATTTAAAGAATATATAATTTCATGTGATTAATTTTTTTGAAACATTTTTGTAGGATCCACCTATACGTCGACAGTTATTCGACGAGGAGCCTAGTACTGGTCCTAGTACTCAGGCCGGTGGTACGAGGAGGGTTCGTACTAGAGGTGGACGATCAGCTGCACGTGCCCGACTAGACCCTGCCCCTCCCACTGACATGTCATCCTTACCACATTCTGATCCCGGTGTGTTGTTAGGGACACATGGGATATTTAGGCCTCCCATGTTTTTGCTACCTTCTGCATCTTCTTCCCCATCATTTTCACATCCCATGATGATTCCCACTCCCCAGTCAGAATCTGGTCATACTGCTGTCCCATATTACTTTCCATCTACTTCTGTCTCTCCGAGCTTCTATATTCCATCGTCTTCAACTCCTGTTCCACCACAGGGTGTTCCATCAGTTTCTGTGGATCCGGCGGCGCTCAGCGATCAGACTGGCCGACACCATTCATAGTGTCTCTCTTTTGTTTAAAATGGATAGGATTATAAGTGAAAAGAATAACTGACATACGAAAAACCGACCAAACGCATTCAGATTCTGTTGATGCTCTAGGTCAATGATCCATGGGCCATATGTGACATGTAAAAGTCAACCCGGGCTCAATTCGAGGCACGGTGTGGCCGGGATCACTCTAAGTGGCTCCCTTTTTTTAAAATGGACTACATTTTAAGTACATATGGAAAACTGACCAAACGCATTCAGTTTCCATTGAAACTTTAGGAGAACGATCCATGGGTCATATATGACATGTACGAATCACACACGCCTCAATATGATATACGGTGTGGCCGACACCACTCAAACTGTCTGTCTTTTGTTTCAAAAAGACGTCTTTTTAAGTTAAAAACATCAACTGGCATACAGAAAACTAACCAAACAGATTCTGATTGTGTTGATAATTTATCACAACGATCCATTTGTCATATGTGATGTGTACGAGTCAACCCCACCTCAATCCGAGGTGCGGTGTGGCCGACACCACTCTAACTGTTTCTCTTTTGTTTAAAATGGACATGATTATAAGTGAAAAGAACAAGTGGCATACGGAAAACTGACCAAACGCATTAAGAATCTGTTGATAATTTATCACAACGATTCATGGGTCATATGTGAATTATTCGAGCCAATCCGGGCTCAATCCGAGTCGCGGTGTGGCCAGGATCAGTCTAAGTGTCTCTCTTTTGTTTAAAATGGACAACATTTTAAGTACATACAGAAAACCAACCAAACGCATTCAGTTCCCATTGAAACTTTAGGATAACGATCCATGGGTCATATGTGATGTGTAAGAATCAACCTTGCCTCAATATGAGATGCGGTGTGGCCAGCACCACTCAAAGTGTCTGTCTTTTGTTTCCAAAGGACATCATTTTAAGTGAAAAACATCAACTGACATACGGAAAACTGAGCAAACGCTTTCGGAATATGTTGATACTTTAGGAAAACTATCGACGAGTCATTTGTGATGTGTACGAGTTAACATCGCCTCAATATGAGGCACAGTGTGGCCGGTATCTCTCCAGGTGTATGTATTTTGTTTAAAATGGACAGGATTATAAGGGAAAAGGAAAATTGACATAGGGAAAACTGACCAAACACATTCGTATTTTGTTGATGCTTTAGGTAAACGACCCATGGGTCATATGTGATGTGTACGAGTCATCCCCACCTTAATCTGAGGCACGGTGTGTCTGGAATCACTCTAAGTGGCTCTCTTTTGTTTAAAATGGACAACATTTTAAGTACATACGGAAAACCGACCAAACAGATTCTGATTGTGTTGATAATTTAGCACAACGATCCACGGGTCATATGTGACGTGTAAGAGTCAACCCCGCCTCCATCCGGGGCATGGTGTGGCCAACACCATTCACAGTGTCTCTCTTTTGTTTAAAATGGACCAGATTATAAGTGAAAAGAACAACTGACATATGAAAAACTGACCAAACACATTCAGATTCTGTTGATGATTTAGGTCAACAATCCATGGGTAATATGTGATGTGTATGAGTCAACTTGGGCTCAATTCAAAGAACAGTGTGGCCAGGATCACTCTAAGTGTCTCCCTTTTGTTTAAAATAGATAACATTTTAAGTACATATGGAAAACCAACCAAACTAATTTGGTTTCTGTTGAAACTTTAGGAGAATGATCCATGGGTCATATGTGACATGTACGAATCAACTCCGCCTCAATCTAAGACGCAGTGTGGTCGTCACCACTCAAAGTGTCTATCTTTTGTTTCAAAAGGACGTCACTTTAAGTGAAAAACATCAAATAGCATACGGAAAACCAACCAAACGGATTATGATTGTGTTGATACTTTATCAAAACGATCCATGGGTCATATGTGACGTGTACGAGTCAACCCCGCCTCAATCCGAGGTGCAGTGTAGCTGAAACCACTCTAACTATGTCTCTTTTGTTTAAAATGGACATGATTATAAGTGAAAAGAACAAGTGGCATATGGAAAACCGACCAAATGCATTCGGAATCTGTTGATAATTTATCACAACGATTCCTGGGTCATATGTGACCTGTACGAGCCAACTCAGACTCAATCAAGTTGCGGTGTGGCCGGGATCAGTCTAAGTGTCTCTCTTTTGTTTAAAATGGACAACATTTTAAGTACATATGGAAAACCGACCAAACTCATTCGGTTTCTGTTGAAACTTTAGGAGAATGATCCATGGGTCATATGTGATGAGTACGAATCATCCCCGCCTCAATAAGAGATGCGGTGTGACCAGCACCACTCAAAGTGTCTGTCTTCTGTTTCAAAAGGACATCATTTTAAGTGAAAAACATCAACTGACATACGGAAAACCGAGCAAATGATTTCGGAATATGTTGATACTTTAGGAAAATGATCGATGGGTCATTTTTGACGTGTACAAGTTAACATCTCCTCAATCCGAGGCACGGTGTGGCTGATATCACTCCAGGTGTATGTATTTTGTTTAAAATGGACAGGCTTATAAGTGAAAAGAACAACTGACATACGACAAACCAACCAAATGCATTAGGATTCTGTTGATGATTTTGGTCAATGATCCATGGGTCATATGTGACATGTATGAGTCAACCACGCCTTAATCTGAGGCACGGTGTGGCTGGAATCAATCTAAGTGGCTCTCTTTTGTTTGAAATGGACAACATTTTAAGTACATACGGAAAACCGACCAAACAGATTATGATTGTGTTGAAACTTTATCACAACGATCCATGGGTCATATGTGACATGTACGAGTCAACGCCGCCTCAATCTGAGGCGTGGTGTGGCCGACACCATTCATAGTGTCTCTCTTTTGTTTAAAATGGACAGGATTATAAGTGAAAAGATCAACTGGCATACAAAAAACTGACCAAACGCATTTGAAATGTGTTGATGCTTTAGGAAAATGATCCATGGGTCATATGTGATATGTACGAGTCAAACCCGCCTCAATCTGAGGTGCGGTGTGGCCGACACCATTCACAATGTCTCTCTTTTGTTTAAAATGGACAGGATTATAAGTGAAAAGAACAAATGACATACGAAAAACCGACCAAACGCATTCGGATTCTGTTGATGATTTAGGTCAACGATCCATGGGCCATATGTGATGTGTACGAGTCAACCCGGGCTCAATTCGAGGCACAATGTTGCCAAGATCACTCTAAGTGGCTCCCTTTTGTTTAAAATGGATAACATTTTAAGTACATATGGAAAACCGACCAAACGCATTCGGTTTCCATTGAAACATTAGGAGAACGATCCATGGGTCATATGTGACGTTTACGAATCAACCCCGTCTCAATCTAAGATGCGGTGTGGCCAAAACCACTCAAAGTGTCTGTCTTTTGTTTCAAAAGGACGTCATTTTAAGTGAAAAACATCAACTGGCATACGGAAAACCGACCAAACGCATTCGGATTGTGTCGATACATTAGCAAAACAATCCAAGGGTCATATGTGACGTAAGTCAACCCTACCTCAATATGAGGTGTGGTGTGGCCGAAACCACTCTAACTATGTCTCTTTTGTTTAAAATGGACAGGATTATAAGTGAAAAGAAGACGGGGCATACGAAAAACTGACCAAACGCATTCAAAATCTGTTGATAATTTATGACAATGATTCATGGGTCATATGTGACCTGTACGAGCCAACCCGGGCTCAATCCGAGTCACGGTTTGGCCGGGATCAGTCTAAGTGTCTCTCTTTTGTTTAAAATGGACAACATTTTAAGTACATATGGAAAACTGACCAAACGCATTCGGTTTCCGTTTAAATTTTAGGAGAACGATCCATGGGTCATATGTGACATTTACGAATCAACCCTGCCTCAATCTGAGATGTGGTGTGGCTGGAACCACTCAAAGTGTCTGTCTTTTATTTCAAAAGGACATCATTTTAAGTGAAAAACATCAACTGACATACGGAAAACCGAGAAAAAGCTTTCAGAATATGTTGATACTTTAGGACAACAATCTATGGGTCATTTGTGATGTGTACGAGTTAACCTCGCCTCAATCCGAGGCACGGTGTGAACGGTATCACTCTAGGTGTATGTATTTTGTTTAAAATAGGCAGGATTATAAGTGAAAAGAACAACTGACATATGGAAAACTGACCAAACGCATTCTAAATGTGTTGATGATTTAGGAAAACGATCCATGGTTCATATGTGACGTGTATGAGTAAAACCCTCCTTAATATGAGGCACGGTGTGTCCGGAATCACTCTAAGTGGCTCTCTTTTGTTTAAAATGGACAACATTTTAAGTACATACGGAAAACTGACCAAACGGATTCTGATTGTGTTGATACTTTGGCACAACGATACATGGGTCATATGTGATGTGTATGAGTCAACCCCGCCTCAATCCGAGGTGCGGTGTAGCCGACACCATTCATAGTGTCTCTCTTTTGTTTAAAATGGATAGGATTATAAGTGAAAAGATCAACTGGCATACGAAAAACCGACCAAACGCATTTGAAATGTGTTGATGCTTTAGGAAAATGATACATGGGTCATATGTGACGTGTACGAGTCAACCCTGCCTCAATCCAAGGCATGGTGTGACCAACACCACTCTAACTGTGTCTCTCTTTTGTTTAAAATGGACATAATTATAAGTGAAAAAAAAACTGACATATGAAAAACCGACCAAACGCATTCAGATTCTATTGATGCTTTAGTTAAAAAATTCATGGGTCATATGTGACCTGTAATAGCCAACCTAGGCTCAATCCGAGTCACAGTTTGGCCGGGATCAGTCTAAGTGTCTCTCTTTTGTTTAAAATGGACAACATTTTAAGTACATACGGAAAACCGACCAAACGAATTCTATTTCCATTGAAACTTTAGGAGAACGATCCATGGGTCATATGTGACGTGTATGAATCAACCCCTCCTCAATCTGAGACTCAGTGTGGCTGACACCACTCAAAGTGTCTGTCTTTTGCTTCAAAAGGACGTCATTTTAAGTGAAAAACATCAACTGACATATGGAAAACTGACCAAACGCATTCGGATTGTGTTGATACTTTATCAAAAAGATCCATGGGTCATATGTGATGTGTACGAGTCAAACCTGCCTCAATCCTAGGCGTGGTGTGGCCGAAACCACTCTAACTGTGTCTCTTTTGTTTAAAATGGACAGAATTATAAGTGAAAAGAACAACTGGCATACGGAAAACCGACCAAACTCATTCGGAATATGTTGATAATTTATCAATATGATTCATGGGTCATATGTGACCTGTAAGAGCCAACTCAGGCTCAATCCGAGTCGTGGTGTGGCCGAGATCAGTCTAAGTATCTCTATTTTGTTTAAAATAGACAACATTTTAAGTACAAATGGAAAACAGACCAAATGCATTCGGTTTCCATTGAAACTTTATAAGAATGATCCATGGGTCATATGTGATGTGTAGGAATCAACCTTGCCTCAATCTAAGACGTGGTGTGGACAGAACCGCTCATAGTGTATGTCTTTTGCTTCAAAAAAAACATCATTTTAAGTGAAAAACATCAACTGACATACGGAAAACCAAGCAAATGCTTTCAGAATATGTTTATACTTTAGGACAATGATCGATGGGTCATTTGTGATGTGTACGAGTTATCCTCGCCTCAATATGAGGCACAGTGTTGCCGGTATCACTCCAGGTGTATGTATTTTGTTTAAAATGGACATCATTTCAGGTAAAAATATATGTTATACAAAAAACCGATCAAATTATGAATTGAATTCCGGATTCCACATATAATTGTCATCTAAATTTTAAATTGAATTCTAAATGAATTATGTATGTTTATAACTACGTTATGAATTATAATTTAATTATGGATGTGCATAGTTCCAGGATGCATTATATGTTAAATGTGTATGAATTTGTTCTCTATATGTATGTGTTAGTTGGTTATTGCAGGTACAATAATTGTATATGTATGTGTAAGTTTATTGTAGGTACAATAATTAGATTGAAAATGGGAGGGAATGCACAAAATGAGGCATGCTGTCCAAATTGCAGAGCTGCTGTGCAAATTGCAGGCTGCTGTGCAATTTTTATAGCATAGGCTATGCCAACGGTTTCAAACTGTTGGCATAGCATCTCTGATGCTTTTTTTACCAACGGTTCAATAACTGTTGGGAAATAGGAGAATACTTGGGATTTCCCAACGGTTCAAGCCAAACCATTGGGAAAAACTATCCCAACGGTTTGGAACAACCGTTGGGATAGGTTGGGCTTTCCCCACCCTATACCAACAGTTCATAGTAAACCGTTGGGAAAATTTTTCCCAACAGCTTACTTCCCTACGGTTTGCAGAACAGTTGGTATTGAAGGTTCCTGGCGTAGCGGAAGCGCGTGGGTGGATGTGCCCACATGGCTTTTTGTCATTAGCAATGATCAATCCGGGATCAATACGACGATAAACGCCAGTCTCCACGGATCGAGTCACAGAAAAAGACAAAGAAGATGGTTTTTCCCGGAACCACAAACAAGGATCGTTACAGGTTGATTATAATTAATTTAATTAATTATAAAGAAATACCTTTTGGGTGTTATTTCTTCGTTGATGTTCTCAATCACGTTGTCAATGTGATCCGTCGTTGTGTCGCAGAAGCCAAGTGTAGACTCCCTCTAGCGGTGATCCACACGTGTACCTCGTATCTCTGGACGTCGCCAAAAGATTCTCCGGGTGCTAGCGTGGAGAATCCTTTGCTTGCGTTGTCCGCCTTAGATTGTCTTGATCCGATGGAAGAGGATCTCTCTCGGTCTTGAGAGCGTTCTTGGAGGAAGAGGTTCTTTCAGCCTTGAAATAATTCTCCAGAGATGTTGTGCACAACGATTCTCTTGTATCAGAAAAGAGTTGGGGTTGTGAGGATATTTATAATCGGGTGTGTGGGGTTATAGAGTTATGACAATAAATAATCGCGTTACGCGTTTTATTTATTTCATTGAATCTTTATTTAAAACCCCATGTCGAATAAATAATTCCTTGACATGCGCCCACGCTGATTATAATAAATATCATTTAAAACAATATTATATCCTCAAAATCCCAACTAAAAAAAAACTACACGGAGTGTATTAATAAATACACGGCGTGTACTTGTTTTTCATTGAAAACTACACGATGTGTACATTAAATGTACACGGCGTGTATATCTTGTTTTCATTTATTCATTTCCTTTCCAAAATAAAACTACACGGCATGTAATAATAATACACGACGTGTACTTGTTTTATTTTCTTTTTCCTCCATCATTTAAAACAACTTAGGCTTCCTTGAATAATTATTAAACCACGTACGAGAATAATCTTTATTCAACTTGAGATACTTGGATACACTTAGTGTGTGACCCTCTAGGCCTCTTTCTCGTTGGCATTAGGCGGGCTTGCCTAAAGTCCAAGATTACTGTCTAGCAACGGGTCAAGGCACCCAAGAGAAAGAAGTTGACGCTGCATTGACGTATCACCTCATACGAGCGCTTACTGTGTAATTTAATCCCTTTGTCTCAATATCTCATCAAGAAGGTTTCATGGCAGTGTCATAAACCTATATGCTTGATATGTCGTTCTTTGACTACCTGAAATAAACTCATCGTTTACACCATGGCCATGGAATTTAATGTGACAGTTCTATTTCAATCAAAGGGCCGAGATATCAACTTCCATAAATGGAAGGGACAAATCCTTCCTTGACTTATCTATTAACAACATGTCAATCGTGACGCACCCAACGTACCCTACTTCCTGCCAACTATCTGCGTGACGGTTTTCGTCAGTAAATCTAAGTGCGCGAGTCATGACATGAGTTAATGATAATCTTCCAGTCCAAGGACCATTACACACGCTCGTAGATAGAAATATCTGATGACACCAAGACATGCAGAATTACTACTGGCGGGTCTGTTCTCATAATCTCCCATCTTGGAGATTACCAAGTGCGAACTCCATGAGAGAGAGTCTCGTTTTCTTATGAGTACTCGCACATGACGGTCTGTATACTATGTGTCCTATCATAGTATGTCATCCAACCGCAGAACTTTATTTAAGAATATTGTTATAGAATTTCAAGGTTCTCATCATAGCGGGGATCTTTTATGACCTTATTAATGCAACAAATATTTCAGGACATTATTATATTATAGTCATGCAGAACAATGAACAATATATAATAAGTGAACATTTATGTAATAAAAGTACAAAACAATTGGTTCTGAGGACACCAACCCTTACAAACTCCCACTTGGACTAGAGCCAACTGCCTACGACTTTTAGTCCGCTAGACCTCACATGATGATCATGTTTCTGCTGAGTCAAGGCTTTAGTCAATGGGTCCGCCACGTTGTCTTCCGTGGAAATACTGCTCACTGCAACTTCACCTCTCTGAGAAAAATCCCTCAAGAGATGATACTTCCAAAGTATGTGCTTTGTCCGCTGATGTGACCTTGGCTCTTTTGCAAGTGCCACCGCTGCAGTATTATCACAATAGAGTGTGATAGGATATTTACTGCTCGGTACAACATCCAGCTCTTGGACGAAGCTTCGCATCCATACTGCTTCTTTAGCTGCCTCAGAAGCTGCGATATACTCGGACTCCGCTGTAGAATCTGCCACCACACTTTGTTTTGAGCTCTTCCAGCTCACTGCACCTCCATTCAAACTGAAGATGTATCCAGTCTGCGACTTCATGTCATCTTGATCAGTCTGGAAACTAGCATCTACATGTCCTCTGATGACTAGTTCCTCATCTCCTCCATAAACCAAGAACATATCCCTAGTACGCCTCAGATACTTAAGGATAGTCTTTACTGCCATCCAATGGCGGTCTCCTGGATCAGCTTGATATCTGCCTACTGCACTTAATGCATAAGCAACATCTAGCCTCGTACATAGCATATCATACATGACTGACCCAATCGCGGATGCATAAGGGATCCTTTCCATTCTCTTTCTTTCCTCTTGTGTCTGAGGACACATTTTCTTGGAAAGATGAATGCCATGTGACACTGGCAACAATCCCCTCTTGGACTGTTCCATACTGAATCTCTTCAGTATCTTGTCAATGTATGTACTTTGACTTAGGCCCAACATTTTCTTGGATCTATCACGATGGATCTTGATCCCAAGAATATATGCCGCCTCGCCCAAGTCTTTCATGGAGAAGCATTTATTCAACCATGTCTTAACTGACTGTAAGACAGGTACTTCGTTTCCAATTAGCAATATGTCATCGACATATACTATTAGGAAAACGACTGCACTTCCACTAAACCTTTTGTAGACACAAGGAACACATTCGTTCTTAACGAAGCCAAATTCTATAACAGCTTCATCAAAACGAATGTCCCATGACCTTGATGCTTGCTTTAATCCATAAATGGATTTTTGCAACTTGCATACCTTGTTGGCATCCTTTGAAGTCACAAACCCTTCAGGTTGTGTCATGTAGACATCTTCCTGGAGGTTCCCGTTAAGGAAAGCTGTTTTGACATCCATTTGCCAAATTTCATAGTCATGGTAAGTAGCAATGGCCAATAGGATTCTGATAGACTTCAGCATTGCAACCGGTGAAAAGGTTTCATCATAGTCAATTCCTTGACGCTGTCTAAAACCTTTTGCAACCAGTCGTGCCTTGTAGGTGCTGACTTGCCCCTCCATGTCCAGTTTCTTCTTGAATACCCATTTATTACCAATAGGCTTTACATCAACTGGAGGATCTACCAAAATCCAGACTTGGTATTGGTACATGGAATCCATTTCAGAATTCATGGCTTCTTGCCACTTGGCAACGTCTGTGCCTTCAACTGCTTCCTTGTAGGTAAGAGGATCATCATTGTCAACCAATAATGAGTCACCATCCTCAGTGACAAGAAACCCATATCGTTCTGGTTCTCTCACCTCTCTCGTGCTCCTACGCAGTTCTTGTGTCTCTGGAACAGATTGTTCTTCCACGGGGCTTTGTGGAATCTGTTCTTGTACCAACTCATGTGTATCTTGAGCCTCAACTTCATCGAAGTCTATCTCGCTCCCACTATCTCTTCTGGAGATGTGCTCCCTCTCAAGGAATATGGCGTGTCTTGCCACTGTAACCTTTTTGTCTGAGGGGTTGTATTGGTAATATCCCCTTGTTTCCTTGGGATATCCTATAAAGATACACTTTGTGCCTCGGGGTGCGAGTTTGTTACCTGAAGAGGCCTTAACAAATGCTTCGCTACCCCACACGTGCAAATTCGATAACATGGCTTTGCGTCCACTCCATAACTCGTATGGAATACCATTTATCAATTTAGTTGGTACTTGGTTTAGTATGTGTGCTGCTTTTTGTAATGCATATCCCCAAAAGGATAATGGAAGACTCGCATGACTCATCATTGATCTCACCATGTCCAACAGGGTGCGGTTCCTCCTTTCACTTACACCATTCCACTGCGGTGTGTAAGGAGGAGTGAGTTGAGATAGAATCCCAAACTCCCGTAAGAAATCAATGAAGTCTTGATTAAGATATTCTCCTCCTCTGTCTGAGCGGAGTCTCTTAATCTTCTTACCAAGCTGGTTCTCAACTTCATTCTTGTATTCTTTGAACCGATCAAAAGAATCTGACTTATACCTCATTAAATAGATATATCCATATCTACTAAAATCATCAGTAAAAGTTATGAAGTACGAGAACCCACCCCTTGCTTCAACTGGAAATGGTCCACACACATCTATGTGAAATAATTCTAGAATCTCTTTAGCTCTTTCACCTTTCCCACTAAATGGGGCTTTGGTCATTTTGCCTTGTAGACACGCATGACATACACCAAGTGGGTTTAGTTCGAAAGAATCTAAATACCCATCTTGATGTAATTTTGTCAAACGTTTCTCATTGACATGACCTAGCTGGTGATGCCAAAGTTGGGTGTGGTATGAGTCATGTAAATTAACTTTGTTATCAATTGCCATTACTTGGTTTGTGTAGTCTAACACATAAAGGCCGTTATATAAATGTGCCCTACCAAAACAAATGCTATCTTTATAAAAGTAGCAACATTCATTTCCAAACTTGAATATGAATCCATAAGTATCTAATATGGATACTGAAATAATGTTTTTGGTTACAGAGGGTACATAATAACATCCTTTCAAAACCAAGACCATCCTGGTAGGCAATGTGAGGTGGTAGTCCCCGACAGCTACAGCAGCAAGTCTGGCTCCGTTGGCTGCTCGTAGATCTATCTCCCCTCGATCAATCTTCCTGAATCTACTTGGTTCCTGTATTTGGATACAGATGTGGGAACCACAAGCAATATTTAATACCCAATTAGTAGAAACAGATAGATTGCATTCGATAACAAACGCACCTGAAGCTTCCCCTTGCTTCCTCGGCTGGGTGCAGTTTTTCTTCCAGTGACCCTTCTTGCCACATGCGAAACAAACAGCATCCTGTTCCTTTGCCTCCCCTTTGATCTTCCTTTTCTTGGAAGGCCTTGAATAAGCTTTGGGCTTAAAGCTCTTCACCTTCCCTTTCCTTTTATTCACCATAAGGACAGAAGGTTTTTCACGCTTCATGTCATTGTCCACTTGGCGACTGAGGATAAGAAGATCAGATAGAGACTTCTTAATATTGTTCATGTTGAAATTAACAACAAAGTTTGAGAAGCTCTGGGGGAGTGATGCGAGAATGAGATCGGTACCCAGTTCTTCAAGGAGTTTAAACCCTAGAACCTCCAAGCGCTCAATGTAGCCAATGAGCTTGACTACATGAGGCCCAGCTGGGGCACCCTCTCCAAGCTTGCTCTGAAACAGAGCCTTAGAGATCTCAAACCTTTCCTGTCTTGCTCTCTCCTAGTATAAACCACGGAGGTGCTCGAGCATGCTGTAGGCATCCATGTCTTCATGAGACTTCATGAGCTCACTACACATAGATGACAGCATCAAACATTGAATGTCGAGAGCATCGTTCAAATGTTGATCATAGACTAGGAAATCTTCATCACTTGCCCCTGGGGCAGGAGAATCAGTAAGTGAGGACTCCAGCACATAAAACTTCCGTTCATGGCGTAGGATAACCCGAAGGTGCCTAAACTATTCATGAAAGTTACTGTCGGTGAGGATGTTGTCTTTATCCAGAATTGATTGCAGAGAAAATGTGGTTGATGTGTTTGTCATTTTGATTCTACAACTTAAAAGAGCAGATTCATCAGTACTTTCTTGATTACATTTTATGAGAAATAATAAATTTTATTAAGTCTCCAACTATTTTATCAATTCCCAATGGCCCTCACCATTGAACTCGGAATGTCCAGTTGCTTTGACATTCTAATGGCAAGGATCCATATTTCCCTTCGCATAACCCCAACAAGGGTTGGTCAAGCTATTTAAAGGTATTTAGGTAGGCGGGTCTTTGCCAACTGTGAGCTTACAGTTCCTTGATCTGTTGAGTGGACTCCCCAATCCTGAAATCCTGACTTGGATTTCCTCAACTCTTGCCTCCAATATTACATCAAGTCTAGCAAGGGCTACTTCTATTGATGTAATATGGTTAAGTCAACCCGAAACCTTTCATAAGGGCTTCCTTTATAAAAGTAAGTGTCCCAACAAGGGTTGGTCAAACACATAGTTTTATTGAGTCTTGCCCTTAATCAAGTAACGGAAGGCTTGGTCTGACTTAATATGGTATTTGAGGGATTTTATTCTTTATGCGTATCTTTGCATTATCACATGCTTGTTAATATCAAGTGATGCTTGCTTAAGTGATTAACCATGTTCCGATAATGTATACGCATAGACCGGTTTTTATTTTATTCCATCTTTGCATGCTTGTTCATTTTATTAATTATGTGATCGCGACAACACATGCATAATATATAAACCATGCAATCAGACAGAAATAAAATAAGATGGCATGATCATGAGCTTCTATTTGGTTATCTTATCTAGCGGTTTTGATAAGCTTACCCTGACCTAGGGAAAACACCTTGAACCTGATGGTTCATGTTTTGCAGCTCCCACCTGTTCACCTTTGTATCTTCTTGTGTCGGTTTCACCTCGACTTCGGGATTTGAACCGTCTCCTCTGGCTTGGGAGATCCTCCATTACATGGGTTTACATTAAAGAAACCATGGGCACGCAGGCCCTACATTTTATTGGAAGAAGGCTCGCAGGCCAACAAATTTAAATTAAATAAATTTAAATGAAACCATACACATACAAAGGGTCTTTGGTCTAGCTCATGATCATCCATAGTATGCAACGACATTTACTCATATTTAGAATTCAAACTCTTTTAATCGTTTTATTTAAGATAAGACGCGCTCGAATTCAATTAATTATGATCTTATAATTAATAAATTCTTTATCTTAAATTCCTTTCTGAATTTCCTTGAGATTCTTCTCATCCATATTCCTTGTACGAGTCTTTGTACATTGGAGGAAACCTGGTGAAATTCCATTTCTGGAAAGTACACGACGTGTAGTTTATAATTACACGGCGTGTATTTTTCTTTTCACCCTTTGTCCAAAGTACACGCCGGGGCTTTGGCGTGTTTTTCTGTACTTTGGAAATTTTAGAGTACATGGCATGTAGATGAATCATACACGGCGTGTACTTCCTTGTTACGCGGTAACCGGCCTGGCGATCCCGTATACGCGGTACGCGACTTATCTTTGTACACGGTTTCACCTGGGTCGGAACGGACTACACGGCGTGTTGTTCCAACATACACGTCGTGTATTCCGGTTTCCACGTGCCGTTCTATTCTGGTCAACACGGCGTGATTAAAACTTAGGCATAATCAATTCACACGATGTGTTTTGGCAGACTAGTGCCGGTTCGTTGAACCTAAGTACACGGCGTGTAGTTTTAATTACACGCCGTGTAATCCCGTGTTGTACAGACAGAAAGAGCGGCTCCTCCGGATGAGTTCCTCGTTTTTATTTTAATCAAAATTAAAATTAAAAGGTAGTTTCTGTGATATGAATCGAGAAACGAAGGAGGAAGAATAGATCTCGTTAATTCAGATTTATAGAACGATTTATTTCGAATTGAATCAAATATGAATGCGTAAATTATCAACGAAAATTAAATAACTATAATCAACGTTGTAACCTCCTCTGATACCATTTGAAGGTTCCTGGCGCAGTGGAAGCGCGTGGGTGGATGTGCCCACTTGGCTTTTTGTCATTAGAAATGATCAATCCGGGATCAATACGACGATAAACGCCAGTCTCCACGGATCGAATCACAGAAAAAGACAAAGAAGATGGTTTTTCCCGGAACCACAAACAAGGATCGTTACAGGTTGATTATAATTAATTTAATTAATTATAAAGAAATACCTTTTGGGTGTTCTTTCTTCGTTGATGTTCTCAATCACGTTGTCAATGTGATCCGTCGTTGCGTCGCAGAAGCCAAGTGTAGACTCCCTCTAGCGGTGATCCACACGTGTACCTCGTATCTCTGGACGTCGCCAAAAGATTCTCCGGGTGCTAGCGTGGAGAATCCTTTGCTTGAGTTGTCCACCTTAGATTGTCTTGATCCGATGGAAGAGGATCTCTCTCGGTCTTGAGAGCGTTCTTGGAGGAAGAGGTTCTTTCGGCTTTGAAAGAATTCTCCAGAGATGTTGTGCACAACGATTCTCTTGTATCAAAAAAGAGTTGGGGTTGTGAGGATATTTATAATCGGGTGTGTGGGGTTATAGAGTTATGACAATAAATAAACACGTTACGCGTTTTATTTATTTCATTGACTCTTTATTTAAAACCCCATGTCGAATAAATAATTCCTTGACATGCGCCCACGCTGATTATAATAAATATCATTTAAAACAATATTATATCCTCAAAATCCCAACTAAAAAAAAACTACACGGAGTGTATTAATAAATACACGGCGTGTACTTGTTTTTCATTGAAAACTACACGGTGTGTACATTAAATGTACACGGAATGTATATCTTGTTTTCATTTATTCATTTCCTTTCCAAAATAAAACTACACGGCATGTAATAATAATACACGACGTGTACTTGTTTTATTTTCTTTTTCCTCCATCATTTAAAACAACTTAGGCTTCCTTGAATAATTATTAAACCACGTACGAGAATAATCTTTATTCAACTTGAGATACTTGGATACACTTAGTGTGTGACCCTCTAGGCCTCTTTCTCGTTCGCATTAGGCGGGCTTGCCTAAAGTCCAAGATTACTGTCTAGCAACGGGTCAAGGCACCCAAGAGAAAGAAGTTGACGCCGCATTGACGTATCACCCCATACGAGCGCTTACTGTGTAATTTAATCCCTTTGTCTCAATATCTCATCAAGCAGGTTTCATGACAGTGTCATAAACCTATATGCTTGATATGTCGTTCTTTGACTACCTGAAATAAACTCATCGTTTACACCATGGCCATGGAATTTAATGTGACAGTTCTATTTCAATCAAAGGGCCGAGATATCAACTTCCATAAATGTAAGGGACAAATCCTTCCTTGACTTATCCATTAACAACATGTCACTCGTGACGCACCCAACGTACCCTACTTCCCGCCAACTATCTGCGTGACGGTTTTTGTTAGTAAATCTAAGTGCGCGAGTCATGACATGAGTTAATGATAATCTTCCAGTCCAAGGACCATTACACACGCTCGTAGATAGCAATATCTGATGACACCAAGACATGCAGAATTACTACTGGCAGGTCTGTTCTCATAATCTCCCATCTTGGAGATTACCAAGTGCGAACTCCATGAGAGAGAGTCTTGTTTTCTTATGAGCACTCGCACATGACGGTCTGTATACTATGTGTCCTATCATAGTATGTCATCCAACCACAGAACTTTATTTAAGAATATTGTTATAGCATTTCAAGGTTCTCATCATAGCGGGGATCTTCTATGACCTTATTAATGCAACAAATATTTCAGGACATTATTATATTATAGTCATGAAGAACAATGACCAATATATAATAAGTGAACATTTATGTAATCAAAGTACAAAACAGTTGGTTCTGAGGACACCAACCCTTACAGTTATAACATATACCAATGGTTCTGCAGCCTTTCCCAATGGTTCAGAACAGTTGGAAAAGACTGTATTTTCAGTAGTGCATCCATTATTTTTTTCACTCTATCAACATCATAACATTCAATATTATCATCATGTGTGTCCATATAATTTTATTATTGAACTAAAATAATATATTTCTCATGATGAACCACAAATGGAAACTAATCAAATATCAAATTCTCTACACCGGTCCTTTCATTCCACTCATAAAAAATTGAAGATTTTCTCATCCTTCCATTTTTATACCAAACATAATAGTTAGTTTAAATTATAAAATTTTTATATAGTATATTACTATTTACTAACATAACAACGGTCTTTCAAGACTATTATAATAAGGACAATACATAATACCTCCATATAAATAATTACTATATGAAAAATCCCCAAAACTATTACAAATTCTTCAAAAATTCGATTTTGATTTGGTCGGTATGATACATATAGATTCTATACATTCTATTTGAGGGGAAAAGTTATATTAAAATCATCATAGTAATATAAAATTTCAAAATTAATTACAACCAATTTTAATATTAATTTTTTTAATGATTACTAGTAGCTATCTAAGAAAAGAAATAGAGAAATGACATATGGTATAACTGATGCATACAAATAAAGAACCCAAAAAAGTATGAGAAATATAATTGGAAATAATTATTATGTAATAAAATTATATATATATATATATATATATTACTTTATAAAAAAATGTTTTTAAAACAAATTCATTGTTTTGAAATTAAAATCCCCAAAACATGGTATAATAATGTAAGGAAAATCTATAATAATTAATATAAATATAAATAATCATCCAATCCTAATATCCTAGAAACTAAGATTTATAAAATAACAAAAATATATCTAAAATATGATAAAAGAGTTGGAATACTAAAGTTTTATGATATATGATATATAATCTAATTGTTTTTAGAAAAAATTATCCATCTCTAAGTGGAAAGAATAAATGTATCACTTTTCTTCTTCCAAAAGCTCAAATAATATACAATTATCATCCAATAACTCTAATAGTAACTTTTCACTACCAGAATCAATGTAAATTGGGTCTACATATTCATATAGTGTGCATATATGGTAAAAAATAAATCTCTTACAAGGATTACACTAAATTATCCATTTTAACCATTATAATATAATCCATGATTTTCTATCTTGAAATAAAACTATTAAACTAAAATTTTAGTTTTCAATAAAAAAATAAAAACTTAAAAGAAGGGGATTTTCTTCTTAAATTTGAATATATGCAAGTCATCAACTTCTAAAGCATATATGCCAATCAGTTTATTGGTATTTAATAATATATGGACATATAAAATAATTTTATATAATTTATGAGGAGGAAAAGTTTCATTTATATAATATGTTATTGAGGATTCTATAATATCAAGAGATAAGGATTAATTTTTTGTTCATATAGAAACAAATTGGAAAAAAATGGAAATAATAATTCAAATAAAACATCACCGTATATCTAATGAACATGATTATAAAAAAATGAAAATAAATTTTAATGTCAAGTGCATATTCATACATAGTGAATATAAAATCTATAGGATTAATAATAAATAAAACCATTATGATAAACATAATTAACCAAAAATAATAATGAAAAATCATATTAATGAGAAGTATTATATGAAATAGGTACACATAAAGAGAATACATCATAATAGAGTTTCACAAAAAGGAGTAATTGTAAGTACCAAAAGAGATATGGTTGGGAAAATTTTGATATCTAAATGAAACTTTTCTCAAATAATTGGGAAGAATAATGAGATAATAGGATCTTAGTTAGGTTTTTTTATATAGATAAAATTGGAAACATTTCTAGATATTATAGATAAAGGATTTGGAACTCACTAATTTGATGTTGAAGATGAATGGAATCAAACAATCCCTGAACAAAGAGAGATCACTGGAGGAGAGTAGATGGTAAGACATCGCTTAGGATAGGGGATATTAGAGATTGTGGGTGGGGAGGGGAGGAGGGTAGGTTGATGATTATATATAAATACCCTAAACCAATATATTTTTAAAAACCATTGGCATAATATTCTATATACCAAAATTTTTTAGAAATCATTGGTATAGTCTCCTATATACCAAATTTTTTTAAAAACCATTAGTATAGGATACTAGAAAGGAATATATACCAAAAGTTATATAAAAATGTTGAGTATAGAGGTTTGGGATTGATTCAATTTTTATTTGTGAAATCATAAAGAATTCCATACTAAAAATCAATATCATTGATTATATTATTGGATATCATAAATGAAACCATAGTTAAAAATCTATATAATTTTCTATAATAAGGATTATAATATCAATTTATTATTCATTTTGAATATGAGTTTTTAAATCGGGATATATGAATATTAATTGATACCACTAAAGGATTTATAGGGATTATGTAACACTTATTCATGTAGTTAAAGTTAACTAGAAACCTCACATCCAAGATCACCATGTTATGAAACAGAAACCATTTATAATATAAAGTTTAAAAACTTTTTTTAGTTTACACTAAATATAGAAAATTATATTTTCTTCAACCACATGATTGAGTAGATCCCAAATAATTTTCCAAAGAAGTTGATCCAATATAGTGTATCCATAGATTGACCTATATCACCCAATATTTAGCTGAGATTATACTTCACACTAAGATATGATATTATCTATTGATGTAAAAGAATAATTAGGAAGAGATAATTTAGGGATAATCATAAAGTTTCCCAAAACCAATTTTCATGTCCTTTGGATTCGTTATGTAATCCCCTGGGACACTCCTTGATCTTTCATAGAATTTACTTTAATGTTATTAAGGGTTTGAGGAATTTCAATAGTTATAGACACTTTGTAACATTTTGCCACGTATGTGCTTGAACTTATCATTTAAATTCACATTATTCTCATAAACTCTTTATCAAATGAGACATTAACAATAATAATAGATATACATAGAATATTCTTTACTGTTAACATTTAGTATTAAATTTCCATGTGGATAGTATGATACAATTAAATGCAATTTATTCATAGTAGTAACATAATTTCCTAATCTATAACTAAAATGGGAGTGGTGTTGTATCACCATACTATATTTTATGATATCCCCATCCCATGGAATATTATATGCCTTAGCTTCACATATTTTATACCACACAACTATAGATGTTGTAAGATTTGATATCTACCAAAACATCACATGTTTAAAGGATATAGGGAATATCTTCATCAGTGACCAATATTTGTTTACCACCATGATAGGTTTGGAAATTTTTAGTTTTTATAAATTTTGGTAAATATATATAGGGACGATATTCATGTGTAGTTTATTTTAAAATGATTCCCTTACTTTTGAACTATTTTTTATATGGTTTAACATGGTGTTTTAAAAAGTTTATATCATTATAAAAGAATTTATTTGATTTTCTTTGTGATTCCTCATGTGAAATTTATGGGAAATAATCATAAGGATATGGATAGTGAAACTGATATGTAGATATAATTATATGTTACTAGTAGAGAAACTCTTATAATGATTCTTGATGGGATTTCTACATCATAAAACTGTTGATTTTGTGTTTTTTTTATCATTGTATAAATTAATTTTCAAAAAGATATTTTTTAGTATAAATAAGTTAGAAATGTTTTTATAAACATTTATTAACATAAAACTAGAAATGTATTAATTTTTCTTGATATATCAAACTATTTATTCCATGAAATTTATGCACTCAGTGATAGAATGAATCAAGAGTGTCCAAAGTAATTTAATAAATATATAGAATTATATAAGTAAAATAATTTATATTTAGAGAATATGATATAATATAGAATGATTAATATGAATTAGAAATAACCAACTAAATTTTATAGTTCCTTTTTTACTATGGATACATTGAAGGTGGAATTTTCTATGTGAATATTGGAGGGTTCATCACATAAGTGTTTATTATTTATCATTGAATAAAATTTTAAAAAAGACTTTAAATATGTTGGATTTCATAATATATTTTTTCTATAATTTAATCTAGATACCATATAGATGAGAAAATGTCAAAAGTTTCTAGATATAGAACAAGTAAACTTGTTATTATTGGAATATATAACTCATTTTTTGAAATTGGTTTGATTTACACCAGATATGATAGTGACGGAAAATATTAATTCTATAATAATTAAGATATTTATTTAACCATATATTAGTTAATATATTATCTAGTTGTATTTTTACACCTATATGTAAATGGAAAACAATATGATTATAGAGGAACTTGATATAAAGTATGTGTGAGGTGATAACTCTTTCCCCCTTTAACCAAGTAATAGGAAGAATAACTTCAGTGGATAAAATATGAATATGAATATATTATTTTATAGAAAAATTCATAATAAATTTAAATCTTGGATTAATATAAAGGGAGGAACCAACTTTTATGTTATGAGTGTGTTTGAATGATTCCTTGTAAGTAGTATTATACTAATGATCCTAAGAAGTGTCATCAATATAAGATTCTGAGACACATAAATTGGTTATGTAGAGTGTATAGTGGCAGAGATTTGAACCTGAAATTAATATCAATGATGATTTCTAAGAGGCCAAAGAACTTTTTTTGGGCCACATGTGTTAATAATATCATTAATTAAAATATTTAATTGATAATTTTGATGTTAGTGGATGAAATCCCAATTTATCTTGGTTCAAAGGTGATATGATCGTAGTGGTGTTTATGGATGAAATCCATATTTCCTCAGGTTAAAAATAAGAATATGGAAGCCATTTTTAATATTGTATTGGATATATTTATAAATTATTAAATATAAACATTTTCATTAAAATTTTCCTTTTTTATTCGTGAATAATGTTTTGTGACATGTTTTTTAAGAGAATGGAATTTTAGTTGACTCGAATAAGGTGGAAACAATGATGTATCTGGACCATCCAATGAATGTTTTTGAGAAAATATATTTTATTAGGATAGTTAAATATCATTCGGACATCATTTATGATTAACAAAAACTCAAATAAACTGTGTAAACATTTATAAAGAAGGATGTATTGTTAAAATTTAGAGATAAATTCTATAGAGAATTTAATAAACTAAAAAAATTAACTTTTGATTTAGTGATAATCTTAGATAATTCTGGTATGGAATTTTCAATAAACTATGAACCATTAAGAGTGATATTAGGATTATTTTATTGGATTTATATGGATCAAAAAAATCCTATTCAACATAGTAGAATACATGGAAAACTATAAATCCAAATAACTCCATTAATTGAAATCAAAGAGTGTGTATATTAAATAGAGAACTCATTGATTATCTTTCATTAATAAATTTTAATTATACTATCTATAATAATAAACTTAAATAATATCACTAATTGTTAGTCATAATAATTTTTCTTCTATGATGTATCCACATGATAAATGGAATCGGTTGTTTCTTGAGTGTAACCCCCCTCAATTTCACGAAATTTTCACATCTTAGGTAGTATAATGATAAGGAGAAGAGATTTTTGGATATATAATAATTAAAAATATTGTGGGAATATATAAACTCACACAATATAAATATCAGTATCCCCTTATATATTTCATGGGAAAATCCATGGTGTTCATAAATCAACTCATACATTACAAAATACTTGATTAATACATTTTATATGACATTTTTCTCACTTGGAATGAAATAATAAAATTTATTCTTTTATAATTCATCACAATAGAAGACCAATGTCACATCTAAAAGATATTTTCAATTAATAAATCACTATTCCAATCACATATGAATATTTTTATGTTTTATTTTTATTATTATGAAACGAATGAAAAATAGGGCTTTGATTAGGGTGAATAAAAAAATTAATTAAAAATAAGAAATAAATAATGAAAGAACTTATTAATTTAGTGATAAAAAAGTGAATCCTAATTACATCTAAATAAGTTAATTTATTACCCATTTTAATTATATAAAAATAATTTGATAAATTATCCCATCATAATTGATCTATTATCACTTACATATGTTTTTAGGTTTAGCGATCCTACAAGATATATTTAGAAAACCAAGTTTTATCTCATCCAATTTTCAAGAATAATAATCACATCTCAATCATGTATGTGCTACCATTCAAAACATGGGTATGCTATATATCATTTCAACACTCAACCAACCCAACTCCATCATATGAAGAGTAGTCCATGGGAAGTGAATGAATGATTTTTAGGTTGAGACTTGAATAAAATTATAGATAATTCCATGGAAGGTTAGAATGACTATGCATCCCTTCTCGACAAACCCACTTCTTTGTAATAAAACAACTAGAACATTAAGAAACAATGTATGTAAATTTGAGGACATAATTAAATCATCCCTAAGATATCTACCTAGTTTAGTTACTCACCATGATAAATATGAGAGAGGTTAATGGTGGAAAAACACAAATAACAAGAGATATAAATTAGAAAAACTAATCTTAATTAAAATTTCATAATGAATTAAAAATAACGAAGCAAAAATATACTTATTTAACTAGGATGAGGGGATTTAGTTTTTAATTTTTTATAATGGAATGTATAAGGATTTTAAATAGCAGGATTCATGATACTTGATTATTAATTGACCTGCATGGGGATAATTTTATTTGGGAATAATTTTCACATGATATTTTTCTACCAAGTAGTCTCTTGATTTGTCTCTATTGAAAATTATTTTAAAATATTATTATAATTAATTGTTAAATTCATTTATTTTCTTTTTTACATCTTTTAGTAGCTACAATCCTTATTCACACTTAGATTAAAACACATGGTTATACAATGATATGATAATATCTTCTAATATAAAAAAATAGTGAACAATTTTTTTATTTTTTTCATTCTTACCATGTGAAAAGATAAATATCACAACCTCAAATAATATTCCGGAAAGTTAGCATGATTTATGATGTTATTTTCAAAAGTTTCATGGTGAGTATATCTGGTGTTCAACTGAGTAATCACATCCTTTACTGGTTTATATTATCTCTGGTATAATTAGAATTTGAGATTCTTCTTATTTATAGTATAAAATATTACATCAAATATTGTCCAAAATTATATAAGTAAAAATCATTACATATCTATTTGCGATGTACAATTTATCTGATGCATGGGTTTATATTTTTTAAATGACTTCCAAAAAATATTTCATAGCACATATTAAAACTTATCTTTTGAAAATTATGTATTATATTAACCAGTTCTTGAAATTTGATTATGTTATTACTATTATTCAATCATCTAAAGTTATGTAATTTTCTACATCTCTACATATTCTAGATTTCATCTCATGTTTCTGTTTTATTATTTATATGTTATCTTTTGAAATATTCACTTCTATAATTCATTATATGGAATCAATGTTCCCATCATCAATAATCACCAACTCCCTATGTGTTAATTTAAGAAAGTGGATCTAGTTATTTCATTATTATGGTTTTTTGATCCTCTAAAATTTAATTGCGATTGATCTATATATTTGGGAGTACATAATGATAATATTATTTCCCTGATCGTTACTCATATGAAACTCTATAGATTTATCATTTAATCTGACATAGTCCTGATAATTACATATTATGACTCTTATATTACATATTATAATTGGAAATGATTATGACACATCTTATGAATCCTCTTAATTATTCTTATGTATATAAAAAAAACATATTTTAATCACATATATCTACTCAAAATTCTTTTATATTCATCAACATTTTTGGAATTACTCAAAAATGTAAAAAAATAAATTCCAAACTAAAAAATAGTGTATGGATTAATTTAAAATAATTTAAAAAATATATAATTAGTTAAAAACTTTAATTTATGCTAGTTTAGAAATCAAGTCTAAATTATTACCTAATTACCAAAAATATGATAATTTCACAACATTATTTATCGTCATGGGAAAAAATTCATTTAAATACAAAGTAAAATATTTGAAAATATGTTCTCTATCATATCCCCCCAACAATTATCTTTTTTATATAAAAGAAAAAAATCATATATTTAAGTCAATAGAAAAAATAATGTTATTTTTTCAAGATATTCTTCAAATTAGAAGTTATATTTTCCCATTTATGAAAAAATTATATTTCCTTCTCTCATATCACATTTGAATTTATTTATCCTTTGAAATATACCTGGGACCCAATCATGACCTACCTCACATTGAAATTAACAATACTAGATTTAATAAACTAGATTTATATACATATCTATTTATGTTTTCCTTGGGGTTGGAGATTATGAGAGGATTATTAGAGGTGTTTTGGAGGCAACAAATGAGTATTGGACATCCTAAGGTCCATTATTCCCTAACACCAGGCATGGTGTTATCATGGAGAGATTTTTTTAAGATGTGAGCATGGTGTACCCTTTTTATGTTGGGTGTGTTAATACCTTGGGTGTTTTGAGATAGTTATTTCATTATAGGTTTATAAATAAAATTCAAACAACCAAGGAGGACATTTTGAAAGGTATTTTCCCTTAAAATTTTATCCTTTGAAAAACATGGAAGAACATCATGTTGTAGTAGTGAGAATAGTTCCACTAGGTGCCTTGGGGGTTCTCTCTATAAAACATGGGAACCATGAAAATTCATATATTATAGGGAGTGGTGATTATCAAGGTCATACTCTATTAAATGGGAAGAATACCACACCCTAGAGTCTAACACGGTGGCATGTGAGGTTGAGGTGATGATGTGCACATGAGAGAGACGAAAATGAAGAGTTTGAGATCAATATGTTGAAGGCCTTATCATAGTGTTCCAAAACATATATATAATTTTCCCTATACTATGGTGAATTAATAGGTGTCATAATGGGAATCTAAATTTTTTTTACCCATGAGGTGGTGAAAGGCATGGTGGGGGTCAGAATTTTTAAATGTGGTTTATAAAATGTATGAGAATCAAGGGATGTTCCTTTTCAAATGATAGGAAAACTAGATCTCTCTTTGAAAAAATGAACTATGGGTGTAGTTGGAGTCACTATGTTATGGGAGATGCCTTATGATATTCTACTATAAGTAAATAGCTGGTATCCCCTTGGTTCAAATTCTTTGTTCTTCTATATAACCCTGATATACCCTTAGCACTATCACCACTCTCTAGATGATTCCTTTGTGAGTTTAAACTCCTTAGATCATAATATAATTGTCTTTTGTATCAATATACTCTATCTCATCCTCTTAATTCAATTTTACTAGGTATTTTTATTTTTATAGGTTCTATTTGATGATGTTTTTTAGGTATGTGTTGAGTTTTTACCAAGACTCAATGGTGGATTCCATGTGATTGTTTCTATGGTGGTTTCCTTCAATATTTTTGGTTGTCAATAATTGTTCGTCCATTATTTATTAGATAATTTTGAACTTATGATAGAGGTATGGGATTCATTACCTCTTTTTTTGTTTTGTTTTCATGTTTGAAACTATCGTGCTATAGATTGTTTGGCTAATAGTGTAATTAACCAATGAATGATAATAATAGGAATGAAAGTGAAACCAAAAGGGTGTGATATACCTTGTAAATATTCATTGTTGTTTATTTATTATGATTATATACATATTATACTACCTATATCATATTTTTTTCTTTTTTATCATAATTAATATTTTTAAAATATGATAAAAAATGTAACATTTAAATAATAAAAATAATGAGGTAATAAGCACATAAATTGATAACAATCATTCATTTAAATTTATTTAATTAATATTTATTTTTTGATGAATGTTTATGTTTAATTATTATCTTTTTATATATACTTGTTATAGGTTACTTTTTTACTAAAAATTATTCGAAATGTATCTATTAATTCAAGGTGGCAATTAAAAAAACTGTTTTTTGGAGATATTTTTTTTGTGTGTTAGAAGGATCCCATAATTATTTTAATGGGGTTTTAATTGGATTAATGGATTTATTTTTTCCATGAGTGGTCTAGGATGCTTTTTTTTTAATTTTTATACTTTATATTGGTTTTTGGAATATTTTGATGATTTTGTTGAACCTGAAATGGTTAGGATGTTTGGAAAGCAGTGGTTTAAGTTTTTTAGGTTCTAGTGGAGTCTTTGTGTTGGTGATGGTAGGATATAATTTTTTGAGTGGAATGGTATTTTGGGTAAAACTAAGGTGATTTGAATAAGAAAAATATTTTTCAATCTCATTGGTTATTTGTTCAGTGTTTTCTTTTAATGTATGGATTGGTAGATAGTTGTTTTCTTGTTATTCTCAACTACTTTTTGGAGTTAGATTCATACATTATAGGTGAATCCTTGGTTTTTTAGCTTATGTTGAGTCATAAATTACTAATAAATTATGGACTGATAAATTCATTAAAAATATAATTTGGGGATTGAGTGTCATTAATGGTCATAATGAATTATATATCAATGATAACCATAGGATGAATGTATGAATGATCGCAAATAATGGGTTATGAATATGAAATTATAATATGTTTTTTGAAACCATGTTGGCTTATGATGAAATGAAGTCGGAAAAATGAAATTAATTTTGGTCTAGTGAATTATGTGTAAATTTTAAGATAATTAAATGAATGAATATTAATTTTGATTCAATGAGTGTAAATAGTTACCGATGGTGAATTAAGAGGTTTATGTGATCTTTTTAAATCTAGTTTCTAAAAATTAGTGGTGTCATCCTAGCATTATATGACATGATAACTATAGTTAATTATACAGATATATATTTTCACGTAGTGTTTTTATATGTGACAGTTTTCTTTATATTTTTAAATTCTATACACTTCACCCCCTAATTTGGTAGGGAAACTAACACTCAAATGTTAGGGGGGGGGGTGGGTGGGTAGGGTGGGGGTGTTTTCCCCAATATCCAAGATTAAAATGGAATAAATGAATGACTTCTCCCTCTCCTCAACTCTCACTTCAACTATAGTATCTTTTTTGGATTAATCTATGCTATGATGACTTAAGGTATAGGTTGTGGACATACATTTGTTGTGATGGATCTCTCTTTTTACATACATTTATATGGGAGCTGTAACAAAATGAGGTTATAATATATTCCTGTATCCTATTATAGTGATTATGGTTTCCCATAGGTTTAGATACATGAGATATGATTACATAAGGTATAATACATGATACATGGTTTGTAGCGGAACATATAATTATACATAGTTATGATACAAGATAATGATATTGATTTTATAAGAATCATTGGATGAATGGTGGTTTTTATATAAATAATCAATTTGGGGATATATGACTTATTATATCGATATTAGATTAATATGTTTGGTATTATAGCATAAAAGAAACAAATCAGAGGGAAAGCGGAAGTTGGGTACCTTTTTACATATATTGTTTTGATATGGATATGCTTACTTATATACCTTACTTGGTAGGTGATCCATGGTGATAATGTGATATATTTTTTCTTGCTTAGGTGACATGTTTGTTCTATTTCATTATTCAATGGGATTTTATATGTTTATTTTACACTTTTTTTGAGAGGTTCTTGGGAGGATCCTACTATGAATGATTATATGCTCATCCTATGTATATATAATTTTTTTCAAGTATGTATGAGTTCATTGGTGATCAAGCAAGGTGTTAGTAGATCGTGGAGTTGTTTAGGTGTTTCTAGAGTCCTTGGTCACCACCTAGTCTTGTTTTAGTAAATTTAGTTTCTTCAGTTTATATAAAATTACATTTATGTTTTGGTAATTATTTTTTATTTGTTCATGGAGTTTATTGGTGGATCTCATCTTATTCCTTAAATAATATATTTAGGGAAATTACACCAATTTTATTGATTATATACCCTCGATGCTAGTTTCCAACCTGTGGAATATTTGAGGTGAGATTAAAGGGTCATCTACCTCCCTTCATTATAGGCCTAAGAGGGGTACCAGTGGTGTTGGAATCGAGAAAGAGTAATACCAAAATTGATGATTGAGAGATAGTATAGAGTTTTAAGGTAATCACTAGTGAATATTTCATTGGTTTAAAGGAAAAAAATATTAACTTGACTTATTATTTGATGTAGATAATATAGAATGTCTAAAAATTGGGTATTTATCCCCCCATATAATCCAATGTAGGGACCTTCAGGTTTACATAACATGATAAGTGATGTGATGTTTCTTATAGGGTAGTGATATAGGTAAGGATCATACATCAGGATTTTATTTACATCTCTTATAATTGTGTAGGAAATGAGGATTAGGTTAATTTCAATTATATTAATTAATTAACATTATATATTCAATATTTTGGGTTTACAAGTACCTCAAATTTTTAGTTTTTTAGGTATATATCTAGATGAACATCCCAATCTGGTTCACATTGATACTATTCAGTATGATATTACAGTAGATCATCGTAGAGTGGATGTTGATGATGATAATGTTTTGAGTAATTTATTCAAAAATATTTAGTGATAGGGATATTATAATTATGAAGGATATATTTTAAATCAAGATACTCAGACTTGGTTAGAGGAGGTGGAGATTACCTTCAGTTCAATTCATACTCAGAGGGAACATTGGGTTTCATTGGTTATGATGATACTGCATAGAGAAGACTGATAGTAGTGTTTCTTAATCATTAGGGATCATGAGGAGTCAATAATTACATGGGATATATTATGTGATTAGTTTTAGGCTTAGTTTATTTCTTCAACCATGAAGGTTTATTATCGATTGGAGATTATTTCGTTTGTTATTGGAACACTAGTGTGTGAGAATTATGTATATACTATAATAACTTATTAGATTATGTTATAGACATTTCTATAGATGAGGAGTCTAGGGTGATTAATTTCTTGGAGTATTTTCTTTTAGAGATCGAATAACAGATCACCTCATCTAAATTGAAGAAATTTCTTGAGGTGCTGGCGAGCATAGAGTACATTGAGAGGATGTTAGCTGGGACCAAACCATATTTTGAAGGGATTCATTAGGTATGTTCATGGAGACGGTCTATAGATATATGTTATATGTATCCCATCTATATAAATATGTTTCATAAAGTGGGGATTTGGTTCTATCCTTATTTATCTCATTTAATCAATTTTGTAAGTTTTCATTCCATTGTCAGTAGATTGGGAGTGGTAAATTATTCTTATGGTGGTCATGGATAGTCAAAGTGATATTAATAGACATTATTTTGGAGTCACTATATATCTAGTGACCCAATTTGGGCTCAACCATTATAGTATTATACTCTGAGATAGTAGTAGTACAATGGTGCTTCAGATTTTGACTAGTGGACAAGGGATGAGGTGGGAAAAGGACAACCCCATGATGCCCCTTGTCCTCATAGATAATGAAAATATAATATACATGGAGGTATTTATTTCAAGGTTGGAGAGGTCTTGGAGCAGGTTGTGGTCACATGTATGCCTTATATTTTCTAATACTGGGAAATCCAGACATCATGCCTGGTACTATCGACCCATTTTCTTCCCTGGTATATGATTTATTTGATTTAAGAGATATATACACCTTCATTTCACCTTCACTAGTTCATTCTATAAGACTTGATTTAGAGATAATTCCAGTGACCTTATGGACAAATATTCCAGTTGTAGGTCGAGCTAACATGTATGATGTGTGTAGAGATTATGATCTTATGTTGAGGCATCATAGCTCTTGGAGAGACTTCTTATATTTATGGAACTATCCATACGGCATCATTCTCATAATGGATTGGTTATATTCAGTTTAGGATATTATAGATTTCTTCTAGTGGTACATCATATTCTATGATGTGGATAAAGATAAATCCATGTTTGTTAATGGTCGAGACTCTCATATGTGTAGAAGGTATGCTCAGTACTTATCTTCCTTGAAGGAAAGACTGATATTGAGTTTAGTATAGGATAAACTGGTGATGTTTCTTAGGGTTTTAGAATATTACTCTAATTTCCTAATGGAATAGGTTATGATGATACCACCTTGATATGATATCAAGTTTGTGATAGAGTTTTAAAATATTTTCTATCTGATATCTATGTATCTATATAGGACAATCACTTTTGAGTTACAAGTGTTGCATATTTAGATTGATGATCTTATGTAGAAGGGATTCATCTGGTGTATAGTGTTTCCATGGGTGCTCTAATTCTATTCTTGAAAAAGAAAAATGGTGGTCTATGTTTATTTAATGATGAAATTAACATGAATTTAGTGACAATTGACCATGTTGTCGATCACATAAAATTAATTGTTTATTTTTTACTAGAATTTCTAAAGTATAGCTGAAACCTGAGGCTGTCTCTCGAAGGAGCCTTAGATCATTAATTTAAAAACAATGTTTTTATTATGAATAAATGGGAATGGGATTCTATTAAATTTGGTTTTTTTATTTAATATGGAAGCGTATAAAAGAAAGCAATATAAGAAAGAGGAAATCGACAGATTAAATTAATCATGATAAACCCAGGGAATCTCATGATGCTCATCCTTCCTCGCTTCAAGAGATAGGGTTATGATAATTTAATCCCATGTTTGTAACACCTAAAACCAGAATGTTACTAATTTTAAACTAGTATACCACCTAGGGTTCATTCAAAAACACACAATGATTCATCAGATACCGCCGATAATTGGGTGATTTGTGTTCGACTTCATAACTGAAACTCACCAAGGCAACACACTAAGGACACGATGTACTATCCAAGTTATTATATTATTTCAATGTTTTACCAAGAAATTAAATTACATGATCGTGGAAGTTTTTATGTGAGTTCAATTGACCAATATGAACTATAAAAACACCACAATTGAAAGGGGGAAGAAAAAAGGATGAACGGTGTGTGAAAAATCACATGAAAGGGTACCCCCAAACATGCTCATTTTATTTTGAGTATAATGTACTAATATATAAATCAATTAAATAAGGGTATAAAATTAATAAAAACAAAACATACAACCTGGAATTAAAAAGATCATTCAAAATAATACATATATAAAGCTTGATATTACATCACATTCCTCCCCAGGTGATCACAAGGGGTTTAGAAATCCATGGGAGGGGAGGAAGAAGAAGATGTTGAAGTAGCACTTCCCATAGAATACAGAACTTATAGAGATTATAATAGGACTCCTTTGGGACTCTAATATGGAAGCACCCTACCTACTCTTCAAATTTTCAAATGGGGTTCCAAAGGTTCCAATTTATAGGCAAAGTGGGATGTGGTTTTGGGAACCCCGATTTTGAGAATATGCTTGGTTCAATGTTTTGTCTAGTCAGATAGTCTTAAATCACTTTGTAAAGAACTAAAATGTTGTTGGTAGACACCTTTTATATCTCTATGTCAATGTTTTTGGCTAGATATTGTTTATAATAATAGATACTGCTAAAATAAAGAGGCAATGTTTTGACCCCATGCAGATTCGTTTTATTGGACATATCAATTCGTATGGGCCTCTAAACGAACTAATTAGGCTTGAGTTACTTCATGAAAGTTTTATCCCAGAAGGACATGGATCTTCTCACAAAATTTCAGTCCATTTGGATTTACTTATTTCATATATCATTCAAAATAGTGGACATGTGTTCATGGGATTCCATGTAGCTTGACCCATTTTCCTTCCGCACATCGTGGGCTCTCCGAATCAGCTCCACCTTCAATGAAATCATCAAAAAAAATGAAAATGAAATTTTAATAGTGAAAAGAAAAAAAAATAATTTAATCAATAATGAAATGAATTTTTTTTATTTTAATTTTCAATACAAAACCAATTTAATAAATTGGTATAAGTGTGTAACAAAATAGTGAATTGTGATACGATCACACCCCCACACCTAAACATTTTCACTCCTGGGAAAAGTATAATATCCAAATAATGTACCATTCCTAAATAAGATGTGTGAAACCATCCAATATTATTTTTAAATGAAATTCATCATGTCTCATTTATGGAATCAATTTTCCAATAATTTTTTTTCTCACATTCGAATTTGTTCAACTTCATTTGTTCACACATGAAAAAAGTCACAACTTACCTCATCTAGATATTTTCCCTCTCCACTCAAGGAACATATTAAATTGGATTTATTCTCTTTTCACAAAGTTCATTTGATCATACCATATGCTGGAAAATATTCTATGTTATCTTCTGGTAGAAACTAGTGTGTTACTCAAGATGACTTCCAACAGGTTTTTTAGGTCAAAGGGTTGATAGGATTTAATGTTTTTAAAAAAAATATGAGGTAGAAGAGGAGTGATTAATCAATTCTGTACAAAACATATCAAAATTCAGAACATTATCATAATTAATGTACACACTCAACCCCTGAAAAAGTATATCACCTCTAACTCACTATCCCTATTTTCTATTTGTGTGGGTCACAACAAAGTAGTGAATAATAATGAGTAAACATCCTATTTTCTCCCTTTTTATTTTTTTATGTTTTTTTCGATGTACAGAACTATTTTTTTTAATATAAAATTTTTCTGGAGATAAATATGGAAACATGTGTAAAACAATGTTGCAATATGGCTTTTGAACCCACTACCCAAGGAAAATGCAGGCACCCTTTATATCCTCCCATAACAAGGATTCTCTCCCAGTAATTCCCAAGGAAACCCCCTCTCACCCACACTTTCTGAAAATAAAACAAGAATATACACAAGATATGGGTTGGTAGGGATAAAGTGTCCTATAATGTGGCTACTTAATTGTCATTTCATGGTCTCTAAGTCTTAATAAGGGTAAAATGTCAAGGTGGAAAAAATAGAGGTTAATTGTACAAAGGGATTTTCAATTAATGATTGACTCTATAATGAATGTAGGATACTCGAATATTATGGATTCAAACAGAATAAAGGCTAGTTATAGTTTCTCTAGATGACCCAAGACTCTAAATAAAGTGATTAAAAGGAATAATATGCGATAATGGGCTTAAAATGTCTCTTAGGAAAGGGATTAAAATATTGGTTAGTGATGATGTTGAATGGGATTAAAGAACACATTAAACACCTAGGAATGACTTGAAAAATACAAATTATAGAAAAATATTCTATATCAACATTCATTTGATAAAAAATTGCAAAAGGAATTGAATTTTCCACACAATCAACTCAATAATAAAAAATTATTTTGGATATTATTTTTAAGATCAACATTTATAAAAAAACACAATATAATGAAAAATAAATAAAAAATGAAAACATTTTTTATCTTTTTTTTTTGTTTTTTTAATCCTAACTATGACATGTCACCCTACCCTACACCTAAAAATTATATTTTCCTCAATGAAATCATTTTAAATAAATAGAAAGGTACATAAAGGTAGGAAGAAGGGACAAACTGCTAAGTGGTGTCATATGTGGCATATATCAGTTGGATTTCCTCTATGAGATGCTTTGGAAAATCCTCATAGAAGTGTTCGAGATTCTACCCATTGATAGTAATCCTCTATCCACTCTTCTCAAAAAAATCTTATATAGCACCAAAAGGTTAAACATCAGTAACATTATAAGGACTGAGCCATCAGGAATGTAGCTTACTTGGGTGGAGCTTTAGCTTGGAATTATACATGAGAACCTTCTCACCAATATGAAACTTCCTCTGATGAATAATCCGATCATGGATAACCATTTTCTTATGTTTATAGATTCAGGAGATCTCATATACATCATGTCAATTTTCTTCCAACTCTAGTATATGCAAATTCATATTCTCACCTACATCTAATAGATTCATATTACATTCTTTAACAGCCTAATATGTATAGTTATCTAACTTTATCGAGAAGTTAAAATCCTTTAAAAACACAATACTATATGGTGAAATTCTTATTAGGGTTTTAAAATATATATGGTATGCTCAAAGTGCATCATCAAAGAGAAAACTCCAGAAATTCCTATTGGTTTATAGCATTTTTTCCAAGATTTGATTAACTTCCCGATTTGAGATTTCTGCTTGTCCATTAGTTTGGGGGAGATATGCTATAAAGACTTTACAATAAACCCCATAATTATGAAGTAAATCTTTCATGTTGTGATTGAAAAAATCTGAACCCTAATAACTAATGATAAATCGTAGGAAACCAAAACTACTGAAAATACGGGACCTCACAAAATCAACTACTACTCGAGAGTCATCAGTCCTGGTAGCCTTTTCTTCCACCCATCTAGAGATGTAGTCCCTATTCCATAAGATATACACAATGACAAATGAATTAGGAAAAGTCCTCATTAAATCAATGTCCCATGCATTGAAGATCTCACAAAATAAAATGGGTTGTTGGGGCATTTCATTCCTCTTAGAGATATTCCCTATGAATTAACATCGAGTAAATGACTTACAAAACTAATGGTAATCTATATAAAATATTGGACAATAAATTCTTGAGTCAAGGATATTTCAAGTAGTAAATTAATATCCAAAGTGACCCCCATAATCCAATGTGTGGTAGAAGGTCAAAATAGAGGTGAACTCAGGGTCACAGATACATAGGAGAACAAATTGGTCACTACAAATTTTCCACAAATATGGTTCATCCGAAATGTACCATCAAGAATAAATCTTAAGTCTCTAGGATTGTGAAGTTATAAAATTAGTGGGGACCCTAGATGTTTCTTGGAAATTCATAATGTCTTCATACCATTGGGTAAGGTCCAAGACATCACAAAGGTTCTCATGAGGGAAGAATTATCTAATGGGGAGGGGTGATTCAACATATTGGTCCCATGGTGGATAAATCTTACTAATGTGGTCAACTACCACATTTTCCACTCCTATATTATCTTTTATATCAAGGTCAAACTCCTTGAGGAGGATCATCCACCGAATGAGGTGAGGCTTTTCTTTAAGTTTCTTTAAGAGGAAATGAAGGGAAATATGACCTGAGAAGACAATGATTTTTGAACATATAAGATATGAATATAATTTTTCCAAGGAAAACACAATCTAAAGAAGTTATTTTTAGTGGTTGTGTAGTTTTCTTGGTTAGGTTCAAGGGTATGCGAGGCATACACAGTGAATGAGGAGCCTTCTCAACCCTTTATGATAAAACATCACCAACTTCAAAGTTAGAGGTATCACACATAAGTTCAAAGGGGAGATTCCACCTTGGTGGTTGGATTATGGGAGGTGATGTGAGACTCCTTTTTAGTGAATTAAAATCATCCACATAATTTTTACCCAAAAAAATCACAATCCTTTTAAAACAATAGAGACATGTGAAGTACGATCTTACTAAAGTCTTTAATGAATAATCCCTAAAAACCAGCATCACTGAAGAAGTATCTCACCTAAAAAAATGGATATATAAGGGTTGAAATTGATTTAATTTTTGATTTATCCTCATGAATTACATCTATTTTTATAGAATTACTAAGAAATATCATCCACTCAACCATGAATTTACATTTATCATAATTTAATATGAGATCTTTTTCAATGCAATAGTGGAGGATAGAACCTAGGTGATCCAAATAGTTTTTAAAGGAAGTTCCATAAAATGTGAAATTATCCATAAAAACATATAATAAATTCTCGAGGTACTCAGAAAATATATTCAACATACAATGCTAAAAAGTACCAAGAGTATTACAATGACCAAAATGCATCCTTCTTTATGAAAATTTTCCAAATAGATAGGTAAATGTTGTCTTTTCTTGATCCTCGTGGGCTATATGGATGAAAAAATAACCCAAATATCCATTAAGGAAACAATAATGGGACTTACCATCCAATATTTCTAACACATGGTTAATAAAATCTATAGGTAAGTGGTCCTTTCTCATGGCTTTATTCCATCGACGATAGTCAATACAGACTTACCAACTATTTTTCACATGTGGTGGAACCAATTCATTCCTTTCATTATACACTACTATTATTCTGGGTTTCTAGGCACAATTTGAAATGAGCTAACCCATTTTCTATCAGATATTGGATAAATGATCTCAGAAGTAAGTAATTTATAGAATTCATATTTTACTACTCTAGGAGAGTTGGATTCAACCAGTGTTGATCCTGCCTTACGATATTATCGTCATTATCAAAAATTATATGGTACATGTAAATAGATGGGAAAATATTAAGAATCTCTTCCAATCTCCATCCTATCGACTTTTGAAAATCTCTTAAAAGGTCAAGCAGTTTTGATTATTACTATAGAGAGAGGTTATTGGAAATAATGATCGGAAATTGGTCAATACCCTCATGATACGCGTATTTTAAATTAGATGGAAGTGGTTTTAATTCCAACACCGAATGTTTTTCTATTGAGGGAGGGGAATTATGGAGAGTGAGGTCCATGAACAAATTTATATGCTCATGATTATTCTCTAAGGATATATAATCTTTTGAAATGAGATTTACATATTCATCTATGGTCATGGGTGCCTCAGAATAAATACAATCATCAATTAAAGAACAAACTTTACAATTTTCAGAACCCACACCGCACTCAAAACATAAATCATAAATCAAATCATTCAGGTGTGAAGAAAATAAAAATGAATCAGAGTATAGGTTGAGGAGATAATTTGTGTGTGTTTTGTTTGAGATCACTTTTATTAAATAGACATGAAGAGTGGAGTGCTCTTCAATGGGGTGTTTCATAGCCTCAAGGATGTTAAAACATACCTTTTCACCATCAAACTCCATGGAAAACGTACCATTATGAAAATTGATGATAGTCCTTGATGTTTAAATGAATGGACTCACAAGTATAAGAGGATCATTTCCTTGGGTTCAAGTATACTCCATCTCAAGAACATAGAAGTAGGCGGGGAATATGAGACTCTTTACTTTTACAATGATGTCCTCAACCACTCCTGATGGGTATGTTGTGATCTAGTTGGAAAGTTACACTATTATTCCTATTAATTGAATCTATCCAACCTACATAAAAGTGTACACAAAGTTTGGAATTACATTAATTGAACCACCTAAATCTTGCATAATATATGAAAATAATGGCTCCCCTATGGTGCAAGGTATCGTGAAAGTTCTCATATTCTTACACCTGGTTGTAATTACTGGTTGAATCAATACCAATACATTCCTTCCTAGGTTAAATCTCTCATTACCCTTCAGACTTCATTTATGGGTGAAAATTTCTTTAAGAAATTTGGTGTAATGAGGAATATTTTTAACTTCATACAATAAAGTAATTTTAACTTATACATTTTTAAATGTATCCGTTATATTTTTATCAATCTCATTATTAAAAATTTTCTTACATTCAGAGAGTCTTTGGGGGAAAGGAAGAGGAATAGTTTGTTTAGTGGAATCCTCAATGAATTTTTTTAGCATATTTATTTGGGTTTTCAACATTATATTCTTTTAAGGGCATGTAAAGATAGTTTTCAAGAGGGGGACATACATTTTTGGTAGAATCATTAGAAGAACAAACTTATTTTCCACTATGAAGTGTTATTTCACAAACATTACCTTTTTCTTTTGTATTATCAACAATATGAGATGATAGTTTTCTAGAAACATTCATATTTATCTCACCGATAGTGTTTTCCAATTGTCCCACCTGAGTTTTTAGGTATTGAATATATGATTTTGTGGTCTATTGGAACTGGATTTTTTAGGATTCCATTTGATTCACCATGTCCTTGAGGCTTGGTTCACATTCGGAAGGAGGAGGAGGATTGTTCTAAGAAGTTTATGGATAAAAAGATTGCATACCTTGTCCACATTGATGTCAATTCTGCTTGGGGTAGCTTGGGTTGTCTCCTTATTAGTACTATGGTTGTTCTTTCCACCTAGGGTTTGGATTTGGACTAAATGGTTCTTTATTGAAGGGTGGTGAAAGTTGAGAAGGATTCCCTAAGAATACTGGTACATAAGAATCAGATGAATCCTGAAGTTGTGGGAACTTGTAAGAGAAATGAGTGTTATTAGAACAAATACCACAATGTATTGGAATACAATAAGAGTGTGATTTACCGTGTGTTTGAGGTAATTTCCTTATAATGGTATTCATCTCATCAAGTTTATTACCTACCTTTTGTTCTAGGGAAGAATGACTTACCTCATGAACTCATTGTGTTAGTGTAATTTATCTTATACCAAATTGTTGTGAATTTTTAGCCATGTTGGCTATTAAGTCACGAGCCGTAGAAAGGGTTTTATCAACTAGGGGACTACCAACTAAAACATATATCATTCCACGATTTGAGGGGACAATTATTTCATAGAAGTATTGAATTAGAAATCTTTCACTAATTTGGTGGTGGTGGAAATTTGAGCAAAGTCTTTTTAATCACTACCAATATTCATGAAGGGTCTCTTCTTATGATTACCTAGTTCCATAGATTTCTTTTCTAATTAATGAAGTTCGGGAGGAAGGGAAGAAATTATCTAGAAAGGTTGTTTAAGGTCATTAAAACCCCCAATTTCAGTAGGTAGATAGTATATCCAGTCTTTGGCTACACCATCAAGGGAGAAAGGGAAGGCCCTAACCTTAATGAGACCCTCAGATACATTTTGGAGTTTCATTTTGGAGCACAATATGTGAAAATCCTTGAGATGCTTGTGATGGTCCTCACTGGAAGACCATGGGATTTGGGAATTTTTTGGAAAAAGATTGATCTTAGCTCAAAGTTGGTTGCTTCTTCAGGATATTGGATGTACGTAGGTTGGTACTCCACATCCAGGGTGGGAAATTCTTTTAATGTTTGATTATTTGAATACCTTTTTTCATGGGTTATATTAGGTTCAATTTTTTATAGGTTTATATCCATTTGAGGTTCCAAAAGGGGTTACTCAGTGTTACTTTATTAACATACTCTAGATGCCCCGATTTGGGAGTGAAGTGTCTTTTCAACTTCATGGTCAAATTCAAGCAGTTTTTCTTTTTCTAATCAGGTCATGAAAATAAGTTGTGGATGATTTTTTTGTATTTTTTTTAATTTTTACGATTAAATATGGATAAGATAAAATAACTCAATAAATGTGAAATAGAAAATAAAATATAATGTTATACTACTGAATGAGAGAGGGAGAATAAGAAGAAGAGAGAGAGACAAAAAGAACACACAAAAACAAACAGAAACAAAAAAAATGAGGGGGGGGGGTAGATATTGAAAGTTGAAATAAGTAAATAAAATAATAAAAGGAAAAAATTATATTGGATCCCTATAAATGGTGCCAAAATTTTATCCCATTGTCGAACATGTAAAATTAGTTGTTTAAGTTTTACTACAATTTCTACATTATAGCATAAACCCTAGGTTGTCTCTTGAGAGAGCCTTAGATAATTAATTTAAAAAGAGTGTTTTGATTTTTAAAATGGGGTATTATATTCTATGAAATTTGGTTTTTGTTTATTTAAGATAGAAGTGAATAAAATAAAGTGATATAAGAAAAACAAAAATTGACAAATTCAATTAAGCATGATCAATATGGGGAATCTCATTATGCTCATCCTTCATCGATTCAAGAGATAGGGTTATGATAATTTAATACCCAGTATGTAACACCTAGAACCCAAATTTTACTGAGTTTAAAACATGACACCTCCTAGGGTTCATTCCAAAACACACAATGATTCATCGAATACCGCTAATAATTGGGTGATTTGTGTTCGACTTCATAACAGAAACTCACTAAGGAAACATATGAGGAACCCAATGTGTTGTAAAGGTTTTTATGTTATTACAAGGTATTACCATGAAGTTAAATTAAATGGATATGGAATTGTTTATGTGAGTTTAATTGACTAATATGAACTACAAAAACACCATAATTGAAAGGGGGAAGAAAAAGGGATGAACAGTGTGTGAACATCACATGAAAGGGTAACCCCAAACATGATCATTTGATTTTTGGTATAATAAACCAGTATATAAATAAATTAAATAATTATAGAGGATTAAGAAAAACAAAAAACAAACTAGAATTAAAACGATCATTAAAAATAATACAAATATGAAGCTTGGGATTACATCACGTTCCTCCTCGGGTGATCACAAGGGGTTTAGAAATCCATAGGAGGGGAGGAAGAAGAATATATTGAAGTAGCACTTCCCATATCCTCCATAACATATATAGATGATTAGAGGACTTATTTGGGACTCCAAAAATGGCAGAACCTTGCCTCTTTGTCAAACTTCTATATGGGGTGCCCAGGGTTCCAATTTGTATGCAAATTAAGAGGTGGGTTTGGGCACCCTAATTTAGAGAATATGCTTGGTCCATAGTTTTGGCCAAACAGACAGTCTTAAATCACCTTGGAAAAAATTAAAAGGTTGCTGGACGACACATTTTCTATCTCCATGTAAAATTTGGGTCCCAAATATTGTTTATAATAACATATATTGCTAAAATAGATAGGCAATATTTTGACCCTATAAAGATTCATTTTATTAAACACATTAGTTAGGATGAGCCTCTTAATTAATGAATTGGGCTTGGGGTACTTCATAAATGCTGTATCCCACGAAGATATGTATCTTCTAAAAAATTTTATGTCATTTGGATTCACTAATTTCTTGGATAATGCAAAACAATGGGCATGTGTTTATGGGATTCCATGCAGTTTGGACCATTTTACTTCCGCATAATTGTGGGCTATTCGAATCACCTCCACCTTCAATGAAATCATCAAAAAAATGAAATCTATATTTTTAATAGTGAAAAGAACAAAATTATTTAATCAATAATGAAGTGAAATTTTCTATAATAATTTTAATTTTCAATAAAAAACTAGTTTAATACATTGGTATAAGTGTGAAATAAAATAGCGAATCTTGATATGATCAATAATAAAGAACTATTAGACTATACCATGGATTCATGATTTATTTGATTAGTTAATTGGTGATGTATGGTTATCGAGGATATATTAGTGGTAAATATATCATCATATGTGAGTGATGGATAAGGATATCCTAATGAATTATTTTATATATTTTTATGGGCATTATAAGTGTTTTTAATTACATTTGATGTCCTGAATAGTATTTCCATGTTTATGAGACTAATGAATGTAGTATTCTGTGAGTTTCTAGATTGATTCATGGTGGGGTTTATTATTGTAATATCTGTGATCTCTAAGTCATAATCGGATTATGTAGAGCATTAATGATATGTTGGGAGTTCATCATCCTCAACAGCTATTTCAGAAGATATTGAAGTGTTAGTATTAGCCCGTAAGTTTTATTTCATGGGGAATTTTGTGTCTCAATGTGGATAATTCTTGGATCCTTCAGAGGTTGGGGTGATTGTTTATTAGGTATCCCATAAAATTTTTTATATGTGAGAAGTTTCTTTGTAATTACTGATTATTTTAAGAGGTTTGTACTTAGAAACTTTTGAATTGTATCTCCTATGAAATATTTAACTAGAAAGGATCAAGAATTTGTGTGGAATAAATAGTTCTAAGCTTCTGCTAATAATTTTTAGAAGAATCTAATCAGTTCTCCTATCCTCTAATATCTAGAGGATGATTTTTTCATTCAATGTTCATTACGATTATTCATGTCATGTTTTTTTTATTTTCATTTAACAAAGGGTAGTTTTCTATTATGAGTATACGACCTCATGAATATAACTATACTAACCATATAATTAATTATTTAGTCATATTTTCCTTAATTTTTTATGTAATTACCTCATTAGAGAACACTTCAACGTCTTCACAAATCATAAGGCTCTGAGGTGTGCCTTTTGTTTTCATGAAATGAATTTGTGACAATAATGGTTGATGAAATTGTCATAGGGTTGTGAATCTGATATTTTTTATCCATTGGGAAAATGAAATTTTATGTTTGATGATTTGAGAATACATTTAGTGATTCCATGGGTGAGTACAGTAATATTTAAAGGGTAATGGATGAACTTTTATGATGGAACTTGATATAAGAGTAGTTGATAGTAGAGTGTTCCTTTATTAGATAAAGTTGTAGTCATATTTGGTTCTATAGGTGGAAGAGTCCCAATTGTGGGATTTCAAGATAGAGGTCCAAAAATATTGATTTATCTATGTAAGTGCTCATGATGGATGGTATGAGGACAAAAAACATTGGGTGTTTCTTCAAGTGAGGCTCTCTCTTGCATCATAGATGTATGAAGTGGTTTTCTATGAGTTCTATAGTTTTCTTTTTACAGTACATCCTAGCATGGCTAAGATACATCATTCCTTGAAAGTAAAGTTTTAGTGTCCAGGAATAAAGAGAGATGTTCTAGAGTTAGTCTCTTAGACTTTGGTTTTTTAGAGGGTGAAGTATGAGCACCAAGTTCCTAATGGGTTTCCTCATCTGCTTGATATTCCCTAGTGGAAGTAGGAGGATATATCAATGGATTTATTCTTGGGTTTTCCCCATTATCAAGGAGGTTATAATGATATTTCAGTGATCATAGTTCTATCAATGAATTCATATCACTTCTTAGTGATTTAAGAGATGAGATACATAGAGTTTTTATGAGGGTAGTATTTGGAGGAGGTGGTGTGGCTTCATGGGGGTTCTAAGATGATCATATCTAATCATGATCTATGATTCACTTTAGGGGTTAGAGAGATCTCTACAATAATTTTATATCATAGTTATTTATTAACATCAATTTTCATCCATATATTTATAATTAGATAAATCAGACTATACAAACCCAAGTGAACATGTTGTGAATGTGTATTATTGATTTTTTGAGGTTCATGGGTGAGGCACCTAACCTTGGTGAAATTTTAGTACAATAATAGTTACCAATACACTATTGTCATGGATTTATTCAAATCACTGTATAGATGAACAAGTAGATCTCTATTGTGTTATACTAAGGTTATGGAGTTAGAAATTACAAGATTAGAATTAGTTAAAATCATGATAGAGAAGGTTAATATCCTATAATGAATGAATTTTATGTAGGATTATCATAAGTCCTTCGGCGATCATAGGTGGAGGCCTCTAGAGTTTAATGACGAAGATCATGTGTTCTTAAAGGTATATAATCATCATTGAAAATCATGGTTTGGTCATAGTTGTAATATTTTTCAATGATTTTTTGGACATTTATATGTATTGGAACATGTTAGAATCATTTCATATTAGTTATCACTTCTCCCATATATGAGATGGATATACAAAATCATATTGGTGTTGAAACATCAACAGTATCTTCTTAATGATTTAAATATTATTGAATGGGGTGCGATGGAAGTTAAATAAGATGTAAACTTCCAATAGTGACCTATTGAGATCTATAACCATCAATAGAAGGTATTTTTTACCTGTGATATACCATTGATTCATGTCTTTTGAGGGGCCGATTATAACATGCCGACCTGGGTTCCACACATCAGTGCCCCAATTCGGTCAGCTACATGACCTTAGGTACACCTCCCCATATTCCAGAGGCTGTCGAATAGAATTTATGGTCAAATATATATCTAAAGGAGACTATATCAGCTTTATCAAAGTAGAAAAAAACATAAATAAATAAAAAATAACCAAATGATAATAAACATAACCAGAAAAATACCAATATCACATGATCACCAAAACATGAATACAATATCTAAACTAAATTAGTAGATATTCCATGGAATATATTTTTCAAGTTTGAATATGAAAAACACAAAATAAACAGAAGATGAAATCTCACATGTTGGTCCAGACACCATGTCTGGTTCCCTCATCCTTTCTCCATACCATCTCTGCCATGTAACACAAGGATCTAGCCCTTATCCTGTCCTACAAACATGAAGCCTGTTTGGGTACTAATCTGGAAGCCTGAGTAGGGTGTGAGTAAAACTCAGTAGGCCTACACCAATGGTTTTTTAAAACAATATCCAATATATAATAGTGTATGTTGTTGTATAAATAATAAAGTAAAAAAATAGTTATCACATTTAATTAATATTTAATTAACCACGTAATTTACCTGGGTTCTTGATGACAGCCAAACCATCAATACCTTCTTTGAATAGTGCTAGAGTTTGAACCATATCACATAGAAAATCACAATTCCTTATCACATAGTCTTTCATTATCCATTTAATTTCAATTCATTTCTTGAATAATTAGAACTATAGTCCAACACCAACATTTTGGGCGTAGATGTCCATAGATAGTACCCTCTGGTTATTTAAAACATCATTATATGTCCCACAACCCATTTTTAAATAAATCACATGTGGTCTTTGGAAGCATCAGTCCATGTAACACACTCATTTATCACATGCATACATTTGGGTCAATAATTCCATGTCTAGCACCCATTGACTATTTTAAGAACCAGTCAGTGTCCCACAAACCATTTATAAATCAATCACACATTTAGAATGTATCACATTTAACAAGATTAACCATAATCAACCCTCTCATCATCATTTTACATCATGGTTTACCATTTTAATTATAAAAAAACATGATTCTTCACCTTAATCACATGGAATATATGAACAGTTCACCATTAAAAACTTTTTCAACATTTAATAAAATAATTCATTAACCCTTAAATTTCAATCCAAACATCCCTCAATTCTCATTAATCAATCAATTTGATCTTCTATTAATCAACCAATTCTTGCATCCCATCAATTGACTAATTCTACAACCCCATTAATCAATAAATTCCACAATCCATTAACTAATTAATTAAACAATTAATTAATACAATTCAAGATGAAATTGATAATCGTGAAATATAAATTTCACAACTACATACACATAATTAAAACAAAGTCTTCAAGAGGTTATTAATAGAACACCTACCACCAGATCATTGATGGATGATCACCAAAGGAAATCCAAGAATTGAAGAAAAAAATTCAATTTCACAACATATAATGAGATCTAGATCTAAAACATAGATATAAGATTATATAGAGTTACATATATCAAAACATAGATCATAACCCATGACTACAAAAGAAACTATTCCCTCTTCACGAGAAAAAGAGACAAGAGAGAGAGAAACCTAATCAGGAAGAAATCACATACCCCGAGGGGTGGAGATCCGTCAATTGGATCTTATATTCATCAAGAAATAAGGATTTAATTCCACATAATCCATTTTAGAACCTCCAAATCCGAAGTAAAATTAGTTAGGGGCAATTTGAAATGTTTAGAGATATAATATAGGGGTTCATTAATTTTTTAACAATTTTTTAATGGTTTAGTTTTCCACTCGCTCGATTTCTTATATGAGGTATATAGTTAAACCTAACCATGGTATTCATCTTAGGAGTAACTTGATTACAAATAATTGGGTGAAAGGTTTTATAAACCATGCACCAACCATGGAATCCCCCTTTTCCTAGGGTTTCATGTCTTGCTAGGGCATGGTGCATGGTTTGGGAAAACCGTGCGCTAATCGTGCACTACCCAAACCACTCTAAAAACAACCAAAGATCACCCAATATCACTAAAGAAAAACCTCAATAAAAGTATAACTTAAACAAGGAAAACAAGTACCAAAAAATGATCTTGTTACATCAATATAAAATGTCTGGTTTATAAAATATACCCACCTTATAACAGCTCACCCTAATTCTATTCTCCCAAGACTCTCTATGATTCTGAGATAAAAACATTAGGTCACTGAGCCCACATATCTACTTCTCTCTACCATTTTTCCTCTTAAAAATTTCCATACTTCCGTAACCCATGAACTATCAACATGGTCTTTCCTTGTAACACTTTCTCACTGTGATCCAAAACATGTATTAGACGATTCTCGAAGGATACGTCAGTCTAATGATCAAAATCATCCACATAGATCACATGAGAAGGGTTGGGGTGATACTAGAAAATTTGTAACATATGAAAAACATCATTCATATAAATATACCACCATGGAATATCCAATCAGTATTCCACAAACCTGATTCACTCCAAAACCTCAAAAGGCCTAATAAACATGGGATCCAATTGGACCTACCTCCGAATCCTATGGTGGACCAATCTAGGAAACACCTGAAAGAACACATGTCCACCCTCTATAAAATCAATGGGCCATCGATTTATATTTTCATATGAATTATTTATACCCTGATCAATAGATATATGCTTCTAAATCATCTAAACCTACTCTGATGTCTCCTGTATGAGACTTAGACCCAACAATTCTGACTCTCCTGCCTCCATCCAACATAGCGGTGATCTGCATGGACTATCATATAGAGACTCATACGGTTCTATATATATATAATACTAATAACTATTAATATAGATGATCTCCAAAAGTTCTAGGTGATTCTTCTAAGACCCACCAAAGTCAAGAACTTATACCTGTATCATTTCATACAAAATATGTATAGTACATTACAACTTCCTATCTATCTATGGATGTAAATCCATAATAAAAAATACCTATGTACCAGGTTATTTCTATAATACAATCCAGAAGCATATGGTAAAATTTGAGTCATGGTCAAAAGATATACTCTGCGGTACCCCGTGAAGACGGAATATATCTTGAACGTACATATCTCCCAATTGATCCACTAAGAATGCCTTCTATATAAGAAAGAAATGTGTTACTTTCATCATTCAGTACACAACCACTGAAATAACATCATTCTTCCAAGGAATCCTTAGGAGACCCACAAAAAAATCCACGATAATGTTGTCCCATTTCCATTCCAGAATGAGGATTGGATGTAGTAAACCACCTGGTCATTTGTGCTTCCCCTTTACCTATTGAAAGTTATAGAATCGTTTCATGGATCCTCCAATCTCATTTTTCATACCTGACCACCAATACTGTTGATGTAGGTCATGGTACTTTTTGGTCAAACCTGGATTTACCTCCCACTTCAAGGCATGTAATTCACGCAGCATATCCTCCCTCATAATCATAGGCACAACAACCCGATTCTTAACATAGATGATTTCATCCTTAATTATGTTCTAATTTGAAGGTGACTCCCCACCTTCAAGGATTTTCATCAAGGATAAAAATTCTGGATTTTCATACTACCTTTCCATGTTCTAGAAAAACAATGTGGAATCCACTACTACTGATATTAGGATCATCTGCTCTGGGTCATCCTGCACCACCACATGAATTTTAGTAAGCAAAGTCATCATCTTCCACTCATAAATAGACTTCTGAACTGTTTGAGTATGAGATTTTCTACTTAAACTATCAATGAAACTGTTTACCTTCCCGAGCATATATAGTAGCTCAAAATCAAATGACTGTGTATAATCAATCCATATACACATCTAAAGATTCAAGTCTCATTGAAAAAAAGATATACTTTAAGATCTTGTGATCAGTATACATATTAAACTTTTCACCCAATATATATTTCCACCAACACTTCAAAGCATAAACCACTACCACTAACTTGAGTCCATGCGTAGGGTAATTTCATTTAGGTGACCTTAATTGTTATAACCGATATGCCATATATTGATATCCCTACATCAACAATTATCCATGTAATATCCTAGTTGAATAAAAAACACCATATACTTTTCACATGGATTGGGTAGGATCGAGATCAGATCGATAGTAAAGGGATTATTCAGCTCCTAGAAAGCATTTTCACATGCTCTAGACCATTAAAAATTAACTCAATTCTTGGTCAAGCCTGAAATTTGTGCTTCCATGTGGGAAAATACATTGATAAAACTTTTATAATATCCATATAACCCTAGAAAACTATAGATATCAAAAACATTCTTGGGCTCCTCCCAATAAACAACTAAATGTTCCTTCTTTGGGTCTACTAACACACCTTCCTCTAAGATGATGCTACCTAATAAATGTACCTGATCAATCCAAAATTGACACTTTCATAGATTGGAATATATCTCAAGATCTCTTAATGTACTCTGGATGATGAAAATATTTTTGGCATGATTGTCATGATTATTAGAGTACACCAATATATCATCCACAAACACTACCACAAACTAATATAGTTACGACTAGAAGATTTGGATAATCAAGTACATAAACACTTATAGAGCATTCATTATCCCAATGGACATAACAAAGAGCTCATAAAGTCAATACCTACTTATGAAAATAGTTTGCATTATATCAGAAGGTCAAATTTCCAACTGATGATACCCTGATCTCAATTAAATTTTAGAGAAAACATAGGATCCTCTCAACTAGTCAGAGAGATCATTGTTATGTTGAGGTGTATATCAATTCTTCAAAGCCATCCTATATTTAAAAAACAATCTCAAGGTCCAATCATCTTTATTTGAAAACAAAACTGGAGAACCCAAAGGTGATGTACTTAGGCAGATAAATCCCTTATCCATCAATGATTCCAACTAAGTCTTAAACTTCTAAAGCTATGTTCATTCCATTGTATAAGGTGGAATAGAAACTGGATCATCCCCTGAAATGAGATCATTAATAAATTTCAAATCTCTATTAGGTATAAGTACTAATAATTCCCCTAGAAACACATCCTATAACTGGTCTACAATGGGTTGAAAGACACCATTCTTCATACCCCCATCATCCAGCAAAAGACTTGCAACCTGGGTTATGAGCTCCCCATGTTATAGAATAATTAGCCCTCTACACCCCATTGGGATATCCCACTCTCCATGATGAGAATAATTTTCACCCTCTTGAGATGAAAACATCACTTTTTGATGGTAAAAATTTATGTGGGCTTGGTATGCTACTAACCAGTCCATACCCAAAATCATGTCAAGACCTCATATATAAAGTATGTAGAGATCCCATGGAAAATGATACTCCACAAACTTGAGAGAACACCCCTTGAACAAGTATATGTCTCTATAATGAACTCCTATAGGTGTATTAATTTTCATAACCCTACACATAGACTCCACTTTTAGACTCAACCAATTCACAAGTTGTAAAGATATAAAATAATTCGAGGCACCTGTATCAAATAAGGAACTAGAAAGCATAGAATCTACTAGAATAGTACCTATAACTATCAATGGTATAACCTCGCTATCCAAAAGTGTAGGATTAACTATATTAAAATGTCCTTCCCCTATTCCTTATGATGTAGCCTCATTCCCCTAAGATATACCACTCTATTGACATGGGTTCTCTTTCCTAGAAGTGAAACATCCCCTAACTTGGCCTCAACAACCAGTAGAACTATAACTGCCAGACTGATATGGTGTAGAAGATACCGTTCCCATACTCTGGTTATATCTAGCTACACTATCATTACAACTATATGATGGGTTCTTGTAGAACCTCTATAGATGTACTATCCTTCCACAAGATCAGCACTCAACTAGTTCTTGGGGAACTACCTACAAATGTGTCCTGACCTACTGCACTGGTGGTAGGTCGCTCGGGTAAGGTCCTCAGTAACTGATACTTCCCCCTAGCCACTGTTATTTTCATCTCCCTAGTTAAATTTCTCAAAGTTAAGATTTCTAATCTCAAAATACATACCTCTTGATCATTTAAAAAAACCACATGTCCTCCATTGGAATCCCCTTTCAGGTTTCGCTTAGAAATGTGATCCTAATTCACCACTTTAGAAAACTTTTTTAACTGAAATATATTCACATATGACATAATCTCAAATTTAAGCCCATCCTAAAACCACTTTTCCATAGTAGTATCACCCCCTACCAAAGATTGGACAAAGAAATTCAAATCTATAAAGCATACCACATAGTACACCAAGGACATTCTCCCCTAGGTCAACGTCATGAACTTTTCTTCCATATCTTACCTAAGCATATCAGGGTAAAATTTCTCCAAGAACATTTCTTGAAATTACTTCCCCATCATACTCTCCAACTTCCCATCCTGATTTTGGATGTCCCACCAACACTTAACCATAAAACATAAAATATGAGTATCCACTTTGAATCTCTTATCAGTAGGAGTATCTAAGTTATCAAGTATTGTATGTATAGACTCAATCCATAACTCAACATCATTAGGTCCACCCTCTCAGGTAAATTTCAGAGGGTGATACAACTGAAACTCCCATTTCAAGTTTGATATACAGCTCACAACCTGACCTGGGTATTTTTAAATAAAACGAATGAAGTGAGAAATGTTCTACCCAAACTGTTATCTATTTCCCTCACCCGACAATATCAGTGCCTCAAGATCTACCACTGGAGGAATATTTTCTACCATGTCCCCTTGTCTTCCTATCAAAATAATTCATTATGGAGGCATATCTCTACAATTACAAACACACATATTAGAAAACACTTCAAAAAATTAACACATTTACATAATAAAGATTCATATAATCCATAATAATTCATCCCTTATTCTCCACCACTTGGTCAAAATAAAGGCATCATCACTACCATTAACCATCCCTCATCTTGGTCTTGGTTAACAAGGGTAAACATTTTCACAATTTCAAGTTCTCATTAGATACCCTTTTATTACATTCAAATTCCAACATATTGCATCATTTTCAATTTTTAATTTCATATTAGGTAAATTTTTATTTAAACTACTCATGAAAGAAATGAAATTTCATTTTGACAACTCACCCCAAAACATTATTTTTCCGTGCATAACTAAAAATGATGCATGTCATGCTAATTCGTGAGTGCCTAGAATTATGTATTCATACTAAAATATCATTCCATACTTTTCCATGTGTAATATCTCAAAAACACTCATAAAAAATAATCACATCACATAACAAGTGTATCAATTGATGGTAGAATAACATATAACTATAACAACAAATAACAATAACAGTAATCCCACCCTGGGTACTTGTGTTTTTTGTCGTACATGGGTTAGTTACTCCCATGCATGAGCTCATGAAAAATGATCGATTATTCCTAGTATCATTTATATATTTTCCAAATTATAATTCAAAATAAAACAAAAGAAAATAAAAGAAAATCGATCCTCCTCTGATATAACATTATAATGTCTCGACCCAGGGGCCACACACTGGTTCCCTAAACTGGTCAGTTACATGACCCGATGCATGCATCCTCACATGACAGAGGCTACCAAATATCAATGAAGTTCAACTATATATCATGGGGATACAATAAACTCTTTATGAAAGTACCACCAAACAAAAATAAATAAACAATAACCAAATGATAATAACCACACCACAACAAAACCTGTTATTAGCATTTGTTTAGGAGACCACCACTTAATATTTTTTTTAAACACTGACACTTATACCCCCTCCCTCACCCCATGATCCCAATGCCATAGACCCCCTCTTCCCCAAACCCATGGAACCCTCACACTAGGTCCCCTTATCCCCGTCTCCACCAACCCCTTTCTCACCCTCACCACCAATTCCCCATCTCTGCCTAACCACTGGCCCCTCTCTCCCCCTCACCAGATACCATTACCCCCTCACCATAGGCCCCCATTATCCCCCTCACTGTTGGCCCCCTAATCCCATGAGAACCCTGAGCCTAATCCAAAGGTACTGAACCCTCTCTCCCCCAAACGGTCAGAGTTGAAACTCTCTAGGAAAGGTATTTAAAAAGGATGTGTGTTGGGATTTTATTGTACATTGTTTCTTTTTTGTTTCAGCACTATTATTCCATCCAGTGAGTTAGTATTTGATTATTCCATTATATTATTTTAAATTCATGATTTTATTTAATTAATTTAAATATTCTCAGGTTTTTTTATGTGCCTTTAGACCCATTGGAGGTCTTGTGGGATCCATAGTACTGTGCAATTCATCGATTGATGTAGGTGGTTCCATTCATACATTTTAAAGTCTTAACCCTTTAAAGGTCCATGATACTGAGTTTTGGGACAATATTTTTATTGGAGGTTTTCTTATTAGTTGTATTTTCAGGATTAATGACAGTAATGTGGTTATCATTATCATGAAATAATTTTGGGGAATACGTTGCCAATACGATTAATGTATTCTCTTTTATATTTTATTCTAGTGAAGGGAAGAGTTAATTTAGTGGGAATAAGATTAATTTTAAGGACATCAAAGGGAAATAAACTTGGGAACCTTCTCAAGACTCATATAGAAAGTGATAATTAGAGTGATTCTAGTGTGGGGAATACAATAATAGGATTTATATGTTCCAATATCCACCTCATTCATGTCATATTTATAAGATGGTGGACCATTTTAGGAATTATTTTGACTGGATCTCATGGAATAGTGGTGGTTGAAATTAAAATCACATGATTGGATAAGTAAATAAAGTTTGGGTACCAATGTTGAATGAGTTAGCGTGTTAGAGTATATTTGTGAGTATTTATTATAAATGGAAGTCATCTCATTATAAGAATCTTGGGAAACACCTTACTATTTTTATGAGGTGGAGGAGGTTGAGGTTTATTTTTGGCTATATATAGTGATAGGTACCATCTTTATCACATACACTATTATTTATTCTATAATAGAAATTGAGGCATGAAATTATGTTATATCTATACATCTAGTTAATATTTTGGGGTTTCACATGGAGTTTATTCTTTTCTTAAGGGTTACTAATACTCCAATTATTGAGAAAATTGAACCAATTTTCATGTGTATTTCTTGAATTATTATGATATATTATGTGTAAATCAATTGGGATTTATTATGGTTGTGCCCTGAAAGGGGTGAGATAATTAGTGTATTATAAAAATTATAATTTCTTCTACATATTTGGCATATTTCATTTGGGTTTCCACTAGAGTAGAAATCAGTTTATAATCATCCATTTGAAATCCTTTTAGTTCATAATTAGTTTTTTTTGTAAATAAATTACCCATTTTCTCATTTAAATCCTTTTATCCCATTAAAAACTAATAATCTATCAATAAGTGACATATTTAAGTAATACCTCCTGAATTTTTAAAACTACTTTTATTGTGTGTAATTTATTCCTAAAAAGGATGTAATCAACATAGAAAAATAACTAACACCCACTGAACTTCTATAATCATGATATATCAGTTCTGATTAACCCCACCTCTTTGAGAAAAAATAATATACAAATATAAATACAATTTTGTGTTCCTAGATCATTGTTCATTATTTCGTCCATATAAAACTATCTATAATTGGGATAATTTTTCCTCATCCTAATCAATGAGAAAACTATGTGGTAATTCAATGTACAATTCCTATTCGAAAATATAATCATGGAGTACATACTTCACATACATATGATAAACCTAAAACATGTTTTGATCATATATCTAAAATAAAAATCTTATATCCTCGTGACATGATAGAGATGAGAAGTTCTCATTTAGATAAACTCCATATATATGGGAATGACCTTTACACTACTATAGTTATTTGTTTTTGATGATATTTAAATCCTCCTTGAGTTTCTTTTAGAAAAATAATTTGGTTCAGATCATGTTTAAGATCTTTAGACCAAGAATAACTTTACTGATCATATTATATTTAATCAGATCACATTTCACATTAATGTCTTTAACACAACTCAGATCATTAATAACTTCATACAATGTTTTTGATTCATCTTGAGATATGAAGGATTATTTATAAAATTACCTCATTGTATTAGTCTATATAGTGGACATCTAGTCACTATCTATATTATCGTAATTTACTTTATCATTTTTTTGTTTAGTTTAAATATTTTTTCCTTTGTTTTAATAATTTGAAAATTACACTTATATGTATTCTAAATCATGTTGAATTTACCTTGTGTAACATAATTCATCACAAACTATTTTTTTTCATGTGGTGTATTTTTTTCTGATTAAATGACAGGAATTATAAGGAGGAAGTGTTATACTGATGCCAACTGACTCTTAGTCAATATTCCCTCGACCATAACAACCTATGATGATCCATATGTCTCCCACCCTATAGAATCTGAGACACCATCCTCTTTCCCCCTACACCATATCTCACACCCTTTATCAGCATCCCATCAGCAGATCCGGCAATGCCTCCCCATTTAGTAGCCTTAATAGTGAGGGATTAAGCCTCCACTCTCGGTTCTTCATGGGGATATTGGATGGTGATGGTTATAGGTACAAATTTTAATATGAATATAGTTATTTCAATTTATTATACTAATAATTTTGTTTTCAAAAAATTTGGAAACAATGATACTATATAGAAAATATGAAAAGTTTATATGTCTGGAATCTAAAAGGACTGATGAAGGTTTTCCCATTTGATGGCTATAGGGTCCCTACGGATGCCACTGTGGGATTATTTGGCCAAATTCTAGACCAGCTGGCAGCAAATCTGGTTACCCTTCTGATTACAAATAATGATAAGAGGTATATGCATTAATATTGGAAAAATGAAGTTTTTGATTTATAGATAAAGGTAATTTTAATACATTATTATTTAATTTAATGTCATTGTTTTATTAAATTCTAATATTCTCAAAATGGATCTCATTGAACATATTTTTTTCCACTTTCCCTTTGTTGATATAATAGCACGAATGTGGAAATTGAAAAATTTGGGCAAGAAATGGAAATATGTTAAATGGATATTATGGAACAAATTAAATGATACTTCATTAAGCTCCCAAAAACTGTATGACAAGGTACCCAATGGGTTACCTAGAGAGAAATGGAATGTTTTTATTGATAGTCATCATGATGAGAAGCACATGGTATTTAAATATATATTATTATATTAATCCCATTTTACATTTATAAATGCATATGAATAGGATATGACATTGCATACATTACTGTTAAATTAAATATTATTTTTTTTAGGATGATTCAAGGAATAATGAATCGAGTTGGGCTAAGAAAATCATGCCTCACACTATAGGTTCAAAGGGTTTTTCTATAATTCGATTGACTCTAGTAGATTTTTCATTAGTTTAAGTATTTATAAGACAAAATTATATGTTTAATATATTAAATTGATGGTTTATCTTTTTTTAATTCAATCATAGAATTTGGGGCACCAATCATCCTAAATTTTAGAGTATTTGTATGTTTATACAAAACATCTGATGAGAGTTTTGTTAGTGATCCTGCCAAAAAATTTGGGGTATGAATTCATTTGTCATTATAATAACTTATTATCAGTTGTCACTATGTTAATATATAATTATTATAATATGACTAGTATTTGATTTATAGGTAAACATTAAAGAACTATGGGATGCCAATCCTGCATAGTTTTTCTCAGTCTCTCAGGATGACGTAGTTGGTAAAGTCCTTGGGAAGGAGCATCCTAGTCGAGTTCATGGGATAGGTGTAGGACTAGTACCATCTGAGATATTTGGTAGGCCATCAGGGATTGAAGTTGTATCTAATCCTAGTTTTTGTCACTTCCTAACCTGAGATGATTAGAAAGAGTTTGTTTCTATGAAAATCACAATTCACGAACATGGGGATTAGATATCCAATTTTTAGAAAGAATTGGTTGATTTATATCATAAGATGAATAGATCTGTCCCCAATGATGTTTCATTGATGACTGGTGGTGAGTAGGTAAAACACATAACTTCAAAATCATTTAATTCACAAAATTTTATTGATTTTATGTGTTAATATAAATATAAAACATTTTTTTAATTTTCAATATAACTGTATTACATGTATCGATAATAGGAAGTATATATGGATTTGGAGAGGGTGATAAGAAGATATCATCATTTTGTAGTGATTAGTGGAGAGAGTATGTTCATGTTTCATTTGTGGCATTGAGTGGACCATGCCGAGTGATCTGGTCAATGCATTGTATATGTGTACTATGATTATAAGATGGTGAAGATTTCATTAGGTGTATATGCTATGAAATATAAGTTATGTGTACTCTGATTATTCTGAATTAAATTTTTTATGTTTTTTCCCTTTGTTATGTGATTCTGGTCATTGTTTGTTTTTTTCAGGGTTTTTTCTAGGGTTGCAAATTATGTAGCTCATTTTTTTAATTTATCATATAGTGGCAGTTCAAAGTGCCAATAAACAATTGTTTTTTATTTTTTCATGGTTTTAAATGCCGATATATTATGGTATATTTTTTTAGAGGTGGTTAAAACCACCTCTAAATATGATAAACTTTTATTTAGCGGTGGTTTTCTCCATTTTAGTGGCGGTTGTTTTGGTAAAAAAGATTCGTAATTTAGTGTCGATTTTAACTGATGCTAAAATATTGATATTGTTTTATCATAAAACCACTGATAAAACATAGAAAATTAATAATAAATTTATGGAATCACAGTGTGTTGGATGTCGACACTAATTTTAGCAACGATTTCAAGAAACCATCGCAGAACCAGTTGGCGACTGTTTAAACCGCTTCCAAATAAAAAAATAAAACCGCCACTACATTGTGATTTTATTATAGTTCCATAACTAAAATAATAGCCATATAACTTGAAAAAAAAACAGGAATAAAATATCCAAACTAAAATAGTAGATCTATCAGGCTATATACATGTCAAGTGTCAATATAAAAACCCAAAAAAATAAATACGTTGACAACTCCCTAGAAGGTCCCAATACCATGTCAGGTTCCCTCTCCCATTCTCCATCCCATATCTTCCATATAACATAGGTCTATTTAACTTATCTTTTCCTACAAACATGAAGTCAATTTGGGTACTAATTAGTTAGGTTGGGTAGGGTGTGAGTACAACTCAGTATGCCACCACCAACGATGTCAAAAAAATATCTAGTCTATAACAGTGTATGTATTTTTATTAATAATAAAGTAAAATAAATTAAATAGTTATTAAATTTCATTAATATTTAATTAACCACATAATTTATCAAGTTTCATTATGACACACTAACCATCAATACCTTCTTTGTCCGATGTCATAGTCTGAACCATATCACATAGAAAATCACAATTACTTATCACATAGTCTTTCATTATCCATTTAATTTCAATTAATATTATGACTAATTGGAACCAAAGTCCAAAACCAACATTTTAGGCCTATAATTCCATGGCTAGGACCTCATGGGTATTTAAAGCATCAGTCTATATCCCACAACTAATTTATTAATCAATAATATGTGGGATTTTAAAGAATCAATATTTATCCCACACTCATTTATCACATGCATGCTATTGGGTCTAAAAATCCATGTTTAGAACCCCATGGTTATTTTGAGAATCTTTGTGTGTACCACAAATCATTTATCAATCAATCACACTTTTCAAATGTATCACATTTAAAAATGTTAATCATCATTAATTCTCTAGTTAAAATTCCACATATTGGTATACCGTTTCAATTATCGAAACAAACATGATTCTTTATCTTAATCAAATGAAATAATATGAAAAATTAATCATTAAACCCTTTCAAAAAATTTAATAAATTAATTCATTAGCCCTTCAATATCAATCCAAACATCCCTTAATTTCCATTAATTAATCAACCAATTCCATAATTCTATCAAATGACCAATTTCACAACCCTATTAATCACTCAATTCAACAATCCAATAATTAATTAATCCAAATTTTGATAAAATTAATAAATGTGAAATAATAATTTCACAATTACATACATGTAATTAAAATCAATAAACTGGGAAATTATTTATAGACCACTTACCTTAATATCATTGAAAGATGCTCACTAATAAAAATCCCAAAATTGAAGTAGAAAATTCAATTTCACAATAAAGAAAAATATCTAGATAAAAAAACTAGATCCAATATTAAATAGAGGTAGATCTATTAGAACCTATATCCAATCCCATGATAATGGAGGAAAACTATTCCCTCTTCACTAAAAAGAGATAAAAGAGAGAGAAACCTAATTGAGAATAAATAACCTACCGAGAGGGGTGGAGATCCATTAATTGAATATTTGGTTCATCAAAAATATAGGTTTTAAATCTTTATAATCCATCTAGGAGCCTTAAAATTTAATGGAAAATGACTTAGGGTCGAGTTGGGGTGTTTATAGATTTAAGCTGGTGGTTTTGGAAAATTTTAACAAAATTTTGAGGGTTTATTTTTCTTCCACATAGTTTCTTGTACGAGGCACACGGGTTTCCATAACCATGAACCTAACCATGATCCTAATATTAGGGTAATCATGGTTACTACTAAGAGGGTTTATGATTTTAAAAACCATGTACCAACTATGAATTTCCTCACTTCATGGGGTTGCAAGATTTTATGGGGTAGGGAACACGGTTTGGGAAAACCATGTGCCGACTGTGTACTACCCAAAACCTATAAAAAACATAATAAATTCACCCAAACACACCCAAAAAATTCCTAAACCAAATTATAACCAAAAAAGGAAAAGACTACCTATAAATATTCTTTCAACATCACCAGAAAAGGCCATGATCTTATAATAGTGGCTTGGATGGGTGTACATGGAAGTGAGAGTCGTTAATGTGGGATGAATATCAGATTCATTCATCGTTTGATCCTTATTGAGATGATTTGTTTTAACCTTTATTATTTTATGATATGGATACTTATTTTTTCAGGTTTCTACACTCTTGTATCTTGTATCAATGTCTATGTTATTATTATATAAATTTCCTTAAAAGCTATCTCATGAGGTGTTTTCTTATCCCCTTTCATTTATTCTTAGATTTTGTTTCAAATTATTGAGTATGCGAATTATTTTATAGGTATATGATATAAGGAACTAGACATATTGATTCATAATGTTTCATTTTACCATGGATTGAAGGTGCTGAGAGGCTATTTAGAAGTTTTCTAGAGGATATATCTTAGTTTTGACCATATTAAGGGCCACTATGCAGTAGCAGTGTGAGTGATGCTAGATACAAAGAGCTCATTTAGAGTTGTGAGCATAGTGTGTCATTTTTTTATGGGAGTAGTAATAAATTGGGGGTTTTGAACTAGTTGTGTGCCACTAGGTGATCTATGATCAATGAAATGGATTTGGAGCTCATTTTAGCATGTTTCTTCCTTCTATGTTCTTCATTGGAGAAATAGGGAGGAGCACCATACTATAGTTGAGGGCATGGATCCACTAGTTCACTTGGGGGGGGGGGTTATTATTTGAAACGGGAACCACTAAAATGGATATTCCATGGGGCCTTGTTCTTGTGAAATTTATCATATATAAAATGAAGACACCACCATGACATATAGATGGGTGTGGTGACATGCAAGGTTGAGGCGAGGCCAAGAATGAGAGATAGGGGGAAATGGAGAGCTTGTGATTACCACCATAAAGGCCATAGTTTGGTGGGTTAAAACTACTAGGGAATATATCTTATTCTACAGTGAAGGTCATGGAAGTCTATTGGGCATCTAAAATGCTTTTCACTATTTCATGGTGCAATGAATTGAAGATTAAAATGTTTTAAATAATGTTTTCAAAATAAATGAGATTTGAGATACATGACTTTTAAGATTCTAGAAAATAAATATCTCTAATTGATTGGATGTACCATGGGTATAGTAGGAGTCAATATACTATGTATGAGGGCTTTCCAGATTCCTCTATAAATAGAGGGTCTAATTGCAATGGGATTAGATTTTTTTCTCTAATTAAACCAAGATAACCACTAGTCCAATCACCACACTCCAAGCACTTCCTTTTCAAGTGTAAATACCACAGGTCATTAGATTTATGTCTCTTGTATCAATTTATTCTCTCTCTCACTCTCATAGTTTTGTATTGATTTTACCTTTTTTATTTCTTTCTTGAGGTTTTTTATGGATTTTCTTTTCTTATGTATGAGTTTTGAGAATGTATTGAATATGGATTATTGTGGATTGGTTCCAAAGTGGTTTCCTTCAAGATCTTTTGCCTTTGATCCTTGATCATTCATTATTTATTTAGGAATTTTAAATTTTATTCATGTTTTTGGATTCTTTACTTCTCCTTTTTTATGTTCATGTATGAATAAATCATGCATTTTATTTATTAGGTAATAGTGAAATATAACTATGAAATATAATAATGGGAATGAAAGTGAAATAGTAATTATGTTTTGATTCCTTGTGAAGATTATTTTTTATTTATGCCTCTTCATTTTCTAGATAATATTATATAAACTGGTTATTTTATTTTTCTTGTTTATCATGATTAATATACTGAAATTTCATAAAAAAATATGGAATAATGAAATTTATAATGGAATAGGCATATGAATTTATAACTCTATTTCCCTAAAATTATTTCAATACAGTTTTATGATTTTAAGCATGTGTATGTTTGATTCATAGAGTTTTATACATATTGGTTATAGTTTTCATGATCACTGAAATCTATTCATAAGTAATTGGTTAATTCAAGATGGTAACTAAAGAGGTTTTTGGATATAGTTGATTTGGGTCGAGTGATCCCATTCTTGTTTGATAAAGGATTGCATGCCTTAGAGTGATGACCTTAGTTTTCCCATGAATATACCATTCTAAAAATGAATTTAAATTTTTTTATAATTTTTTTATGATTTTGGATCCATTATGTCTTTTTTTTAAACATATAATGTTTGAGATGTTTGGTGAAAAATGGGTTGGGTTGATTGGGTTATGGTTGTATATTGATCATGGTGATGGTATGGTAAAATTTGTTGATCATAATGGTGTCAAGGAGGAAACCGAGGTAGTTTAAATTAGTTAAAATATGGGATTGAACATTTTTCATACTCATTGTGTTTTATTTTGATATCTATATTTTTATATGGTTGATTATTGTGATTCTAAAGTACTTACTACAATTGGTTTTTTGAACTTCAAGTGTATCCTTTGTTTCGGTAATTTGGGATGAGTCCTAGAGTACTCAAAAAATATTCAATGATAAATTTATTAAAAATGAATTCATGGTATTTAGTTTCATTTATGTATGTAATAAATTATATACTTAATGATAACCAAGGAATGGTTGGATGAACTTTCATAGAGCTTTATTTATAAATATAGAATTATAATATGACTTATAAAATCATGTTTCCTTGTGATGAAAAAAAATGATTAAATACAAATTAATGATGGTATAGTGAATGAAAATAAATTTTTTGGATAATTAAGTGAATTAATAGAAATTTATAATCACTAATTGGAATTGGATAATGATATTCAATCTTGAGTCTTCTATTCTCTTTTGAAATATAGTTCCTGGAATATAACAGTGGAATCCAAGTGTCATGTGTGACAATAAATAAATCCGAGTCTAAGGATAAGTAGTTTTCATTAGTATGGTTGTTCATGATAGTATTAATTAAAATTTATAATTTCATATTCTTTAAAACTTGAGTCTATAGATAAAACTATAACTAATTTTTTTGATGGTGTTTTTGTAGAATCTAAGAAGGTGATGGATTTAATGACCAACTTATTCCTATTCCCCACTCTCACTATAGCTGTATTATCATGTGTTATAATATCTTGGATATGATGGATTAATTTATAGAGTATGGACTCAAATGATAATGTATTGATCTTATTTTTCCCATAAATATATCTATGGATTTTAACCACTTGAGAATATATCATATACTTATATCTGACTATTGTGATTATGGTTTCCCATAGGTGTACATGCATGGGATTTTATAAATTAAGGTATAATGCATTATAAATGAGCTATAGTGGCTTTAAAACTTCAAATTAGTTATTAGATGAGAAAGGAATTAATGAGTTGTATGGGATGATATACAGTTTTGATATGATATTTTGGTTTAGGGAAGGATGAATTGTGGAATGAATAGTTGCTCATGTTGTTTTTAATTGTGGTATGAGAGTTATAAAATAATGGGGAAGTGGAATATGGGAAACAATTTTAGCTATTTTTTATATCAATATTCTTTCTTATATACATTACTTGGTGAGTGATCCATAGTGAGGATGGGATATAGTTTTACCGGGTTACATGACAGGTTAGTTTCATTTTTTTATTGAATAAGACTTAGTATTATTACAACATATTTTTTCACGAGAGCTTACAAGTATTATCCAAATGAGTATAATCTCATGTCTACCCTATGTATATACAAACTATTTTTTAGGTCCATAGGATCTGGTTGGTGATTTATCTAGGAATTACTAGCTCTTGGAGTTGTTCAAGAGTTATTAGAGTTCATCATCATTTCCTTGGATTGTTTTAGTATTTTCAGTTACTTTAGTTTGTATGTATTACATTCATGTATTGGTATTTATTCTTTATTTAGGTATAATATTGATTGGAGGATCTCATATTATCTCTTGTAATTTAATTTTTTTATCTAGGTAAATTCCAATAAGTGTATGGATTATGTTTCATCGATGAAAATCAATAACCCCTGACCTAGTAGTGGTAGACTTCATGGGACATCACCCTTTGTTTATTACCATATCAAGAGGTGTACTAGTGGTAGGGGTTCATTAAAATATCAAAAAATATTTTTTTTAAATAGATTTATTATTATACTTGGAAAATGCATGTATAACTGGAGGCTTGTATAAATTCATACTATCCAAGCCATGATACATGGAAATGGATTTAAATCATGAGGTCTTTCTCATGGTAATTTTATTGGATTAGGGTTGGTTTGAAAAAATAATAGTAAAATATGGTCAAATGGGGAGTTTAAACTCATAAATATAATTATTGAATATGCAAATGAAATAATGAAAAATCACTCAAATAATTACCCTTAAAAAATATTACTATATACACCATTTTCTTGACAAGGTCAATGAGTCCAAAAATAAATTCATTGAAATATTTATTCCTTATTCACTTATTTTTATTTTTATTTTCATGATTATTTTTTCAAGGAAAATGATAAGGATAATGAGTACAATGATTGAATGAAAATTCATTAATGTTAATTTTTGATGAGGGTGATGATTCATAAAATTTGAAAAAAATTAATTTAAACTCATCTCCATTTTTTTCATTTTTTTTATTTTTAGGGGAATAATAATAGAATAATAAAATTTAATAGATGATGATGAAACATCACTATATCTCATTCAAATTACTATAATGATGACACAAAAAATTCAAATCACCCAACATGATACTACTTCCCAAGTAATACACATAAAATTTACTTTATAAAAAATCACACATTAAATAGTCATGAAAATATTTTAAGAGTGAAGTTATGTTGGGATGCAATTGGAATTTATTATGGATTAAAACTGCAAGGCCACTCATGGTTTTATAAGGTTTTGATAAGGGTCAAGGGAAATGTTATATGTTATGGTAAAATAAGTTGCTATCTGAATAAGTACCTCAATAATTTTATAAACATTTCATGAACTCCAAATATTGAAAATATAAATAATCACTAGTTCTAGTTCTTGAAAAAGATCCATGTATAAATTAATATAATAGGATATTAGGATGGATATATAAAAATGGTTTAAAATACCTCTCTAGATTGGAAAAATAATTTGGGTTAGTGTTCATAGACATAAATTTTAATATTTGGTGAAAATAATATTTTTTTTGAAAATATAACTCAAGGAAAATCATCCCCAAAAAATTATTTAAAATATCATTTTTGAAAAAATAAAGAAAAATCTATCAATATGAATTGAATAGTGAAAAATGATAATTAATATTCATTTAATATATATGTTTCCAAAAAATGAAAACTAAAATAGAATACATAAAAAACTCCAAAAATATGTTAAAAACCCACCACACATAAATGTTACTACCCATATATGAATTTAAAAAGTACAGAATTAACACAGTAAATATAATAAGTTGGATATAAACAACATGGTTTTATTAATCATATTGTGTATTGTGTTATGTTCCTAAATACTAATTTATAATTCCTAAAAAGGAAATAATATAATTAATAATTATTCAAAAATTAAAGATATTTTTTAATCTTCCCCAAATGTGTATATAAATGAACTTATGTTTTATTAATCTATTCTGGCATTAATAGAGTGAGTTATGTCAACAGATATTTAAATTTTTCCTTCTCAGTCTTTATAGGTTCTTCAATATGGATAGTGAATACAGAAAGCTCTTCCTCCACATGTTCCTATTTTGTATCACAAGATGTTATTTATTTAATGCTTGAGGGTATTCCCCTAATAGTTATATTTGGTTTGTTATATCATGGTTTTTCCCCTAATCTCATTCAATTGTGTTTTTATTGGTTTATGTACTTATTCTTCTTCCACCTCCAGTAGTTAGTCCATAAAAAATAATGATTTGAATTTAAAAATTATTTGCAAAAACACAATAATTTTAAACATTTTAATGAAAAATAAGAATGAATATTTGAAAAAATTGAAGGATATAATAAGTAATTCCTTGGATCCATGAAAGTGGTAGAAAGTTTAGGAAACTCCTATTATAGTGAAAGAAAATATAGAATTTATATTTTTTCTAGTTCATAATAGTATATGACTAGGTAAATCTATGAAGGATCCATTTTTTACTAATCACTATGTACTTGAATCACTTATGAATATTTTTATGTTATTTTATTTTAATGAAAAAATGAAAAATTGTTGGTTTAGTTGTGTTTGAATGCAAAACATGAATTGAAAAAATGGAAAAAATAATGAAATAATATAAGAATGTTAGTGGGAAATAAGTGGATACTTGGTTTGGTGACATTAATTCCTTACGTATTCATTTTAATTTTCCAGAACTCATTTGATAGCTCATATCATCATACATGATCTCCCATCCACTACTTATGTTGCGAGTACTAGTGAACTGAAGTGATATCTTTGATTACCTCCTATAATTGCCAGGATTAATAATATCTCAATCGATTATGTGAAAACATCAAAAATAAGAATCTGTTGTATTACATTTCATCCACTAACCAAATTAACCCCATCATATAAAGTTTATGCTAAGAAAAGGCATGAAACTGAGTTTAGGTAGAGATTGTACAAAAATGTGGATAATTCCATGGAAAGATGGTAAATCACCTCACCAATCCCCATCACACACACATATCACATCATTATAAAAGAATCAAAACATTAAGAAACAAATTATATGGATTTATAAGCACTATTAAAACCTCCGATGGCATATTTACTTAGATTAATTACTCACCAACTTGAGTATAAGATAGGTTTATAGTGGAAGAAAACAAATAACGAGAGTGATAAAAAACAAATCATTATTAAAATTAGAGAATAAATTAAAATGAATGAAAAAATTTTATAATTTATTTACTAAGCTATAGGTGTAGATATTAAAATCCTTTACAATGTAATTAATGGGGGTTTTAAATAGGAGTCAACATGAAACATGAAAATTCTTTAATGTTATTGTGGAAAATTATATTTTATAAATGTTTAAGTATATAATTTATTAATGTATTAGTCTGTAGATTTTTTTATGTTATAAGTTACTAAAAATACTATCCTAATATAGAAATGAATTAATTTTTTAAATGTCAAAAATAATTAGCTACCACTCTATATCTTCATACATGGATTAAACCACGTTTTTGAACAAATATTATAAAATATTTTTTCTGTCATGAAAATATGATATACACATATCTTTTTTTTTCAAATTTCATGGAATGCATCTATGTCTTAAGAAAAATATCAGGACCTTAAATGGTCTGAATTAATTTTACTAATATTTTTGAAGTGACTCAAAAAAAATTAAAGGTGTTTTTATCTAGTGTACATGTGTGAAATCAAATCCTTATCTAGTTAGAATTACTTCCATTATGGTTGTCTTCTGAGAGTCTTCTTCTTCTATGAACAAAATTATTACATGAATTCTTGGATAAAATTATGTATTTACATATTTATAATTTTACATTGGAAAACATCAATTCAACTTCTATACATGTTAATTATTCTTACATGATTTCCCACAAAATCTTATGATTCACCTATTAGAATATAAAAACTTCAAATTAGCTTCTATATCTATTCATTTTGAATATTTTATTTTACTAATTATCATAATATATCTACCAGAATTAGAAATTTCATATATATAATCTTTTGTAACTGTATTTTTTTTTCTATTTTAGATACTTCTTCTGTGTGTTATCTTCCAAAACATTCACTTCATACATAATCATCTAAAACCATTAATTCCATCATCCAAAATCAAAAAACAACACATATTCTAATTTTGTAGAAGTGGATCAATAAATTTCATTATTTTTCATTTTTGAACCTTTGAACCAAAATTATAGATGTTCTAGATGTTCAAGATTTTCCAATGAAAAAATTACATCAATAGTGTTTACTCATACGCTTTCCAGTGGATTCATTATTTAATATGATATAGAAATGTGATTTATAGAGTATGACTCATATATAACCCCTTCTCTTCAGAAATGGTTCTGCTGTAGCCTATGGATCCGACTCAATAAACCCCATGTTAATCACACATAATTTTTCAAAAGTACATTAAATTATTCTAAAAATAAGTAAATAACATAAAACCATTAAAAAATTATTTAAAAATTAAAAGTAATTATATTTCTTAATTCCAACAAAAATAATAATTAAAATATACAGACACATGTATTTATTCAATTTTAAAATTATGTCAAAATCATTCCCCAATTACAAAATACACAATAATTTTTTAAAAATAATGAAATTCATGGGAGTTATTTCATTTATTCACTAAGTATATTATATGAAAAATATTTTCTCTATTTGTATATATCATGGATTTATCACATAAATGCATCATTGATCCTCCCATTCATTTCATCATACAAAAGATTCACAAATGAGTGATAATTCTTATCTTTTAATTAATAATCAGAGTGTTATAGGAGATCATACCATATGATTTCACTCAAAGAAATCCTATATAATATATCCAAATTATAAATCATCATTGGCCAAAGAAATAGAATGATATCTTATAACATGTTTTAATATATACCCAAAATTAGGAATATGACTAAATCCTCATAGAAATTATGTGACATAACCTAATTTTCACCATCAAATATCACCATGTATCATATCATATGCAAAACTATATGAATATCCATCCAAAAAATCTTACTGGATAAACTCTAAAACACCTTTTGAGTAGATAATTGAGTTTTTTTAAAATTCAATCCCTATTTATTCAACAAAAAAGTGTGACTCCATGGGTATTTGAAGAATTTATAATAAATATGAATTCCTAAATCCATAAATTTAGTCAAAGACCCCCTTTTAGAAATGTTTCACTACCACCGAAGCTATAAATGGACTTGACATGATTTTCTCCAAACACATGTATCTCTATACCAATTTCTACTGGTTGTATCATATAAATGTATGCATAATCATATCATACCTTTATCCAATACATAAACTGAACATGAGAAATAGAGTATGTAAATCTCATATAGCTTCCTCATATGTTGTCGATTCTTTGTGTATAAACTAAACAGGTAGTTGAATACAACACATGCCCTACATCTATACAGATGATCACATCACCTTCCCCTCACCCAAATAGATATGAATATCATATTTACATTGTATGGTTATTTATATACGCATACATTGAATATATCAATCATGGTTCCAAATTATATATTTATCACATGAGAGGGAAAATACTTTATTGTTTAATATATCATCGATAACTGGATTAAAAACATACCCAACCCCCCTAAATAACTAGGCCATAATTCATTCGTAATAATAATCTAAAGATTTTATGTTTAATATTATATGTATCTTAAAAACCATTGGTATGAGGACTAAATATGAAACATGTACCCCTAAAAAACAACTATATATTGTATGAAACTCAATGTTATATAATTCATGGGTCTTCTAGTTAAAAAATAATTTTAGTGATAGATGAATATATATTATATCTTGAAACAAAATCCTAACAATTATAACCTTATAATTTTATCATATCCTATAATACACCATGCTGAACATTAGTTAGGGATAACTAAAAGTCATACTTTGAGAAGTCAAGTATCATTTCACTTCACTTAAAATATGAACCCATAATTAAATAATGATTAAGTGGAGACTATTTGTATAACATGATATATTTTTTATTCATAAACTCCATTTAAAATATTAAAAAACCATACATAAGTGTATATCTAATCATATCATATGTGATAGAATGACATATTAAATTTAGGTTTGCTACAAATTTTTGGTTTTGTTAAACTAATTACATCTTTATGTAATTCCTACCATATATCTATGTTAATATCTAATTAAATCCCTGCCCCCAACATTTTTAGTAAAAAAAATCTATGATGCAAGCTATCTTGAATAATTATAAGACATATGAATCATATTTCCAAAATTCAACACATTAAACATAGTATCTAAACTTCATTATATCATAACATAAAATGTTACGGTGTCAATATATTCTATTTTATAGTTATAACTCTTTCTATGTCAATCATCATCATCATTCAGATAACCCTCTCCATAAAATATTTACCTATAAATAATTTGATAAATATTATTTCTCTTATAATTTTCCTTAAGATTAATAAATTATATAATGTGTTATCCACTATGTATTTTAATGGAAAAATATATTTTTTGTTATAAATTAACTTATATAAGTCCAAATATAATTCCACTATCATATTATAAAACTATATTCTCTTGAAAATACCTTTATATGATATACAAAATCTATGTTAGGATATAACACGTATTTCTATTATTCGAACTATTAAACAAATAAACTATTATTTCCATATTAATTTTGGTATTCAATATATTTTAATATATTTTCTAAAACATTGATCTTATTAATTAAAATTTTATATCTATGGGTGGTGGGATCATATCCCTCATATTTTAACAAATATTTGGATAAATTTTTTTATCCAAGATAATAATTTTTTTGTTCTTATCTCATTCTAAAGTATGTTGAAAAATATGATGAATCATAAACTATTTGTATTTAATCCACATAACATATGGTTCTTTTGGACCTCTAAAAAGTTCCTAGATTGGTTGTCACTAATGTACCTCAGGTGCACCTCCCCACATGTCAGAGGTTGATGACTGGAAGTGCTGGTTTATGGTTGTATGATGGGAATATTATACCTATATATAAGAGTAATTCAATGATATAAATAATAACTACCACATAGAATAATCCATAATAACAATTAGTGAATAGGAATCTAGGAAAGTGATGATAAATATTAAAAACTCATGATGGATTAAAATAAAATGTGAAATTCATGTCATGATTTCATACATAAAAAATAGGAAATATATGTCAAAACTTAAAAGAAGAAATGAAAAAACTAATAAAATCCTCCAAAAGTGCTCACAAGTCCTAGATTGGTCCCAAGCTCCCGTGCCCCATTCTAACCAACCAAACATGCATCAGTCTTGAGGTGCTTCCCCTTTTCTTGTCCTACCAACATGATTATTGTCTTGGGTATCAAACAATGGGCTAAATAGTGTGAGTATGAGTTATTAATCTACCACTAATGATGTCTATATGTATATCCAGTCTGAGAAATAATATTTTTGTTGATGTGAAAATAAAAACAATGTAAAATATAAATAAATAAAACCACCATCAATCCTTAGGTTTCCGAGTGACACCTGAGATTGGCCATACATTCTTTATCCTAATAAAAATTTCTATATACATAACATTTTATTTTAAAATACTATAATTACTAGGAGGATAATCATGGGAAATCAAAGTAATAATGAAATACAGATGAACCCAATAGGACCAAATAATTACTTCTAAGTAAACTGGTATCATCACCAAAGGCATAGTGTATCACCCATGGAATTTGGAAGTATTAGTTTCCATCACAAAACCCAAGGGATTTAACCATTAGTATTCTATGTATTCATGCATCATCACCAAACCCACATGGTATGTCCCATGGATTTCTAAGATATTATGCATCATCATTGAACCCAATGGATATCACCCTTAGATTTCTATGTTATATAAAATAATCTCCAAACCCAAGGGGTTTAACCCTTTACAATCTAAACTTTCATCATCATTAAAATGCATTGTAATCTCACTAATAAATTCCTTTAATTCAATGCACAATGGGCCTCATTATCAAGAAACCCTAAGAACACTCTTTTTTCCCTTACCATTTAATTTACCCAAGTAAAAATACAAGGTCAAAACACTTATACATAAATTATTTTAATTATAAATAGTCTTATAAAATAATCATGGACTCTATATCCTAAATAATATCCTCAGAATCCTTCATCAGTCACCTTTATTCATAGTAAATGTTCTGGTCATACCAAGGGTCACCAATTTAATTATACAGTTTATTATCAAGTCAAGAGAACATAAAGTGGTGTATTGAACCATGGTAACACAAATACTATCATATTTATGTCCAGGTAACCCCTTATGACACCTCTTTAATTTTCAAAGACACTTCACAAGGTTAGGAAAAACCCCACGGGCGGCCAAAAGCCTTGATATACTCTTTAATAGGCTATTCAAGGATCATATTGTCGGGCCACACTATTTTTAAAAAATCATGTGAACCATATGATAGATATTATCTGTGTATATCCCCATCACATGGTTGGGTATAATTTATTTATAAACTATCTTCCAATCATGAAAATGAAATTTCCTCAATCTGTAACATTTTTCTTGGTTTTTCTATAACCATGTACAAACCATGCGCCATATCCCAATTCCTAGACACAATTAATGGTGTCTATGATATATCCATATTTTCCCTTTAATCATGAACTAATCATCCATAAAACCATGCAATATACAAATTGAATAGGAAACTCCCCATTTAAGGTTACTACCATGATTTTCCCAAAAATGTGTAACCTAAAATGTTCACTAGGGATGATTCCTCAAAAAACTCTAGAAAATTAACCCATAGTTCTTTAGAATTGTATAAGAATCTATGGTAACTCTCAAGCCTCAAAATATATCTGTAAACCTCATATTTGGATTATTTAAATCTTCTATTTAACTTAGTTTTAAAAAGGATTCATCCACCAAATTCAAAATTTCTAAATCACATAGAATTTCACACTAAAAACGCTACGATTATTTACAACCTACCCACCTTAAAATAGTTCAACCATAAGATAATCTTTTACATGACACCATTATTTTGTGGAAACTAACACCAGCCATTGATTTTGTAATACAAAGTCCCCTTAATATCTCATATTTTCCATGTATTATTTTTAGATATTATATAGATTATTTTTTAAACCAAAGTAAAATTCTGAGTCCTGGTGTTCCCAGAATAAATGTTTGAAATATCTTAAATATATTAAATAGAGCGCATGTGAATTTTTCCAAAAAAAAAGTGCAATAACATCAAACTGGGTTCTCGGATCAAAAATTTAAGGGCACCGTTGAGTTCAGAATGATGGTTCTACCCTAGTTGTGACTTAACCTTTGTTGGCACGAGCCATTTGTGGAAAAGTCATCGCAGACACAGAAATAAATAAAATAATTAATTATATTATTTTATTTCAATTTCTCCAATATAGTGATTAACACGTCTTTAAATATACTATTATGTAGAAATCCCAGGATTAGCCGCATAACCCTGGAATCATTGGAGAGATGCTGGAGAGAATGTTGGAAGGATTCTCTGAGGGAACGAAAACCAAATCATGGATCGATGATAGATGCACAAAAGATTCGAAGAATCTCTCAAATGACAACGATACGACATCATTCTTAATTTGTTATTGATCTAATTCAAGGTAGGTTAGTTGATTGAATTGTTTCCTTTCCATATTCTTGACTCCTATGGTGAACATGAATCAATCGACCAATGGATTGATCCGTGGATTGTACGTATTTGTGGGATGGGTTTATTGCAGGGTGATTTCAGAAGAATGACTTGGATTATTGATATATTCATTTTTATTCTCACAGTAATGAATCAAGATCAACTCGAACATCAATAGAGGACCATTATTCTCATTTATTCTTGTTAATTTCTCCTATATTTCTTCGTTCACTATAGTCATTCTTTGTTTTTCCCAAGTTTTGATAATATATTGATCAATCAATCGTTTCACACTCATTATTGGCGTATTGACAAGATATCATAGATCTAGGATCACCTTGAATCGACGGTGGTGTGATGATGGAAGTGGTTTGAATTGGATAGTTTTGGAAACCCAACTTTTTATTCTTTGACATTCTTCGGCGCACAATGAAGAACGACGTGTAGATCCATTTTCTAAGTGAGTTAGAGCTCAATTTTCCATTTATTAGTGATGGGAAGGTCCATAAGAACTCCTATATGAAGTTTCATGAAAGGGAGTATTCTATAGTGATGTGTGGGATGATGTAGACATAATTTGGTAAATTAGAAGAAAAATGATGTCTAATCTAGGGTTACATACCATGTGGGAACCCTTGGCTGTGGTGCTGGGGTTCTGATTGAAATTAAGGATTACACGACCTATGACCCCTATCAAATTAAGTGTTTCTTTCCCATATTGACTCTAAGTGTACCTTATAAGGTAAAAATACATAGGTTGGAGTATAAATCCATATGGAACGATATGTACTCCCACACACACATGGATTGACTTGGTGTACATGGGCTTACCCATGTAGTGGTACACGGGAAGATGCATGTCATGTTCTGGTACACGGAAACAACCACATGGACACAAACATGGCCAGTAAAATTGAAAAGGGTAAAAAGTGTCTCTACACGCTATGTAATCCTTTTACACACATTGTATTTATAGACTACATGCAACATGAGGCTCTTTTACATAGTCTGGTAAGGGGATAGCTAGACACACCGTGTACCCCTTGGTACACTCCATGTACTTCCTTCAAGAGTTCTTGTGGATCTTCATTTTCTGAGATTTTACCATTATAGGTTGATTACATTCCCTTGGTCCTTTTCCTAAAGGTTATAGTGCCGCAATACATACATATCAGTGGATTGTGATCCCCTCTAGAGGCTCAGTCTCATATAGAGTTGTGGTGACCCTCCGTAAGACTAGAGAGTTATCCTCTATCATCATTTGTTCCCCAGTTGGAGTTTGTGGAATAAAAATAAACTCCTTGAGTATGATGTTGATCCTTCATATAATATTCCATATTAGTAGGGTTTGAGGAATAAGTGACATATGATCCCTAAAGTAACAGGTTGATCCAGATTGGGTTCATGGTGTCTTAGAATGATTATAGGTGTGGCACCATATCTATGTATCTGGGTCTTCTTAGACCAGTGAGATTTCTTGGGTGGGGACCAATGAGCTATAAATCTTTTTCAAGTGTCTCTGATGATATAATGTCACATGGAGTGGGTTGTCTTAGAACACGTATTTCTTCAAGCAGAATCCTGTGGCTGACAGTTGGTTATGACCGCTTGGTGGCATGGTACCTTTCCTGAGTATATATAGATGTTTCTATTATACATTGATCATTATATATTTTATTGAGTTGAATATACTTGGTGAGTCATTTTATATTTTTTGGGATATCCTATTGAGTATTGTTATAATCATCCCTACATGGGATTTCCCCGCATGTGTTTTGTCTTATACAGATGATAACCCTTTTAAGGGTGTCTTGGGAGTATTGGGAGTGGATGGAGCATAGCGGGAGCCTGACAGAATGGGGTGTTTTTACTAGGATATTTCTGTTAACTTATCCCTCTCCCTTGGAGAAGGTTGTAGTTTTAAAATTTTTGGTTGGACTTGTAATTTTCCTTATTTTCTTCTTTCAGTACTTTTACTATCATACTCTATTGTGGGATCTTAGAGGTATGCATGCATTGTATATGTTGTTTTACATTTGAATATTGTTTGGGCCTAGAGATGTGTGTGTATGTACATGTAATTTAGGATAATACCTTCCATTTGTGGGATAAGCCTACTCAGAATTGGTCACTAGCCCCTATCCTAATGGAGAGGGGATTTGGGTAGTCAAGGGTCGGACCTCAACAGGCCGGGTCATGACCAAGTGGTATTAGAGGAGTCAGTTATACATTTGGATCGAAGTCAGTGAGTTTTGTTTGGGGCAATGATGTTTAGTGTTTTGAGTTCAGATTCCAAGGTAGGGATTCTAGTTTTGGTGTAATGACTGACGTATCCATACACCAGTACTCTGATCACCTACCTTTCAACATGGTACAAGTAAACATTAGTGGTAGGGAAATTTTTTGGTTCATGCATCATATGGTAATTGTTGTGTTTTCCATTTCCTTCTTGTGTCAGTTCCCCATATATACTCCTTTGATTATGGTACAAATTTTTTTAATTTTAGGATTCCCCCATGCATCCAACCATCTAGGATTCCACTGCGTGATCATGAGGATGATCCACCTAGTGATGAGGCATCAATACTGGGGATTATACTAGAGCTAACATCTTTGGGTTGTTTAATGGGTATAAAACCACCTATTAAGTATCATATATAGATTTTTGTACTATATGAAGATTCATGTAGGCTGAGTGCATTTCACAACTTTTAGAGGGAGCAAACTCCTAGGTTTTGGGGTGTGTCGAACCCCCATGTGGATGAGGACTTGCTAGGGGTAGTCACTCACTTTTTCCACCTTTTGAGAACAAAGACATATTAGATGGATGTACTCATTGTGATTATTTTTCAGGGATCTACTGGGTTATGGTGGAGCCTGATGAATCAGTCACACGATGAGACAATCCTCTCCTAGACATACTTTTATCACATATCTAGAGAGGAGTTCTATCCAACCACATTGCGATAGGTATGCATACAAGAACTTCTACACATTCAAAAGGAAAATATAAATATGGAGTATTATTTAACAAGGTTTACTAATCTCACGTGTTACTCCTTATATATTATATAGATCTAATTCTTCAGATATTGGATATTTGATTAGGGATTACATTAGGACATCAAGGCATTAGTGGTATCTCTTTTCATTTACACATATGATGGAGTGCTTGTGCGAGAAATTTTTGTAGAGATTATTATCATAGAGTAGACACCAGTAGTGAGAGATAATACTAGGAACCCAGTACCACAATCCTTAGCCGTAGGTATTCGATGACAGTCATAGGGATCCAAGTTTGTAAGAAGCATCAGGAGGAGATACCAAGACTCATGGACAATGGTAACAAAACTCATAGGGGGGATCAAAACAGCTGGGGGATAAGTGGTGTTTATCCTAAAAAGGTAAATGACATTCAACTTTAGATTTTCCAAAACATCACACACCTGATCATGAAATGCTTGAGGGACTAGAAAGGTAGAGACAAATGTAGAAGCAGGGTGGTCTCTAGGGTAGTGTACATGTAATAGTGTCACAATGGGCAGAAGGAGGTGGTCTAAGGTTCGATATATTACCAACACCACCCCAAGTGGTCTATGCTATGATTAGGGAGATGATGGTAAGTGACGAGGCTAGCTACAGGCTATAGATACCTATGACCCTGAGGCTCTAGGGATGATTCGAAGTATGATCTATATATTTTCTACTTTAGATGCAGTATTGATAGATTGATGTGATAACCACTCTATCCTTTCCACTTCTTTGTTTTGAGACCTATATATTCTAGTTTATCCTTTAATTCAACCCTTTCAATTAGAGACTCTGATAGGTGGTGACTCAATGATTGTGAACTTAAACTAATAGAGTGATATAAAACTTAGAGTTAATAGTTTTTATGGGAGATTTCTATTATAGTAACGAGTCCTTACAAAATCATTTTAGGTATGTACTGGATATCCATATTTCATGCCCATATTGAATTTTTTAGGTTTTGGATGTGGTGTGTCTATTGATATGGGATGAGGTTTTCATTTGGGGGTGAAAAGGAGACCTTGGAGGATCATGATGAGCTCAGTCATAGAAGAGTATAGCTGATTACTCACCAGTTAACTAGACTGACTCTTGGAGTAGTGGATGCATTGGGCGATCAGTTTCCTATGGTGGTGGTGTATTACAAGTACATCATTCTTGAGTACATACTAAATTCAACTCCACATCAATAGGTAGACTTATGTATCGACTTTCATCTTGGGATGACACAGATATCTGCACCATTATATCTGATGGATCCCATAGAGATTCGAGAGCTGAGTGTATATTTTGAGGACTTGCAAGATAAGGGCTTTGTGAGACCTAGAATTTCCCCCTAGGAAGCCCCATTATTATTTTCCAAGAAGGAAGACAAGAGATTGAGGTTATATGGGGATTAATGATGCTTGAATTAGGTGACCACGAAAAATAACCATCCTTTACTAGGGATCGATGACCTCTTTGATTAGCTGAGAGGGGCACAATGGTTCTCAAAGATTGATGTTAGCTCAGGATATCCCCAGTTGTGAGTACGATATGAGGATATACCAAAGATGACATGTAGATGTATTTATATTCACTTTTAGTACATGGTGAATCCATTCGATATAAACAACACCCCTTCAAGGTGTATGGGACTTGTGAACAATATCTTTCAACCTTTCTTATACTGAATCTTGGTAGTCTTCAATGATGAAATACTAGTGTATTCAGTGCTTGAGGAGGATCTTGCAAGACACTTGGGGATGGTACTGGACACACTACGAGAGAACCACCTTTATAGGAAGATCTCTAAGTTTTAGTTTTGGATTCAAGATGTCTACTTTCTAGGACACATCATCTCAGAGGATAAAGTTATAGTGGATCCAACCAAGTTTGATGTAGTGCTTACCTGTGAGCCACCCAAGAGTGTTATCAAGGTATGAAGTTTACATAGGGTGCAAGGTACTATCAGAGGTTAGTAATGAACTTATACAGAGTTGAAGCACTTCTGAAATATTTGAATCAAAAGGGAAAACCTTTCGTGTGGATAGAAAGGTGCTAGTAGTGCTTTGTGGAGCCGAGATAAAGGATGAAGATCATTCCATCCTGAGATTTACAGAGGATTTTGTCATGTACATTGTGTTTTGTGATGCATCAGGGAATAGACATGGTTGTTTATTGATGTAAGGAAGGAATTTATTACCTACAGTTCATGCCAATTGAGACCACATGAGAATAACTACATGACCCACATTCTTGAGTTTGCAATGGTAGTATTTTCTTTGAAGATGCGGTGATCTTTCCTAATGGGCAAGTAGTTTATCATTTACTATAACCACAAGGCTCTTAAGTATATCTTATATTAGAAGGATATTAACTTGATACATAGTTGAAGATTATATTTCTTCTAGGAATATGAATTTAAGATTATATATACTCTTGGGAACATGAATGTGGTGGAAGAAGCTCTCAATAGGATATCTTATTCTCAATTGTTGGTAGAGGTATCATAGTAGTTAGTCTCATTGTAGTTTTCCTTTGTGGAAAAGGATGGTGGTTCATATATCTAGTATATGGTTGTTACCCCACTAATTTTATAGAATGATAGGGATTCTCAGCATAGAGATAACAATAGTGAGATATTACATACGCAGATATCTAGAAAACATTCTCTAGGTAGATATTCTAAAGTTGGGGAGCATGTTATCCTTTTTAAAGGATAGACGATGGTAACTTTGACATTGTAGGAGGAGGGGTTGTGGGTGTTTTAGACATCCCTTTTGGAAGTTTATCTAGGTGTGGTGAATATTTACTAGGACCTATGATATTAGTTTTTGAGGACCATTATGAAGAGGGGAGCTGTAGAGTTTATATCACAATGGCTTAATTGTCAGCAAGTGAAGGCTGAGCACCATGTTCTAGTGGGTTTAGCTCAACTCCTTAAGGTGACAGAGTGGAAGTGGTATGAGATTTACATGGACTTCATGATGAGATTACCATGTACATTCAAGGGACATGATGCGATCTGGGTTATCATAGACTGACACACCAAGTCATCCCACTTTCTAGCTATTTGAGAGAAGAGTTTAGTAGAGATATTGGGATACATCTACGTGAAAGATATAGTCTAACTCCATGGAGTTACCTCAACAATAATATTTTACCATAATGATCACTTCACATACCAGTTATGGAGAGGATTATAAGAATTGTTTGGGACTTATTTACGCTCGATCATGATATTTCAATCCCAAACAGATGACCAAACAAATCAGACCATGAAGGTCTTGGGGGACATGTTGCGAGCTAACATGCTGGACATTAGATGTAGTAAACAGGATCACCTACCCTTGGCAGAGTCTTATCACAACAAAAAACTATCATTAAACCATTGGTATTGAACCTACGGGTGACCCTACAAGTTACCACTTTGTTGTACTGATATAGGAAAGTCCGAACTCATGTGATCAGAGTTGTCACAAGCTACTACAGAGAAGGCACAAATCATTCAAGAGTGGATGAAGACTACACAAATCCACCATAAGTATTATCCAGATAGATGATAAAGACCTCTAGAGTTTTAGTAAGGATACCATGTGTTACTAAGAGTATCAACTCAAAGTGAATTAGGGATATTTGTCTATCGAAACAATTTATCTCCAAGATTCATTGGTCCTTTCCTGATTTTGCGTACATTTGGAAAGGTGGGTTACTGATTATATCTACCACCATAGTTGAACCGAGTAGATGTCGTCTTCCATGTGTCGTAGCTAAGGATGTATGTGCATGAACCATTTCAATTCATCAAATGAGGTGATATGGATATCAAGAACATACATAACTTTTCAGAGTACCGAGTGGAGATCAGAGATCGGCAGAAGATGATCCTTCATGGGTGATCCATTCCCCTTTTTCTTTTTCGATGGAAACACTAGAGTCTTTAGTAGAGAATACAGTAGTGAGAGACCTAGATATGATCCCATTTCCTTGATCTTTTTGATTAGGTTATTCTAATTTTAGGATGAAATTCTCTAAGGTGGGGAGAATTTAATGTCATATATTTGTTGGTATTATTTTTGGATATTATATGTATTATTTTTGAGACTATGTGCTGAGACGTCATGAAATTCCAAGGATCTGTGTGCCCAAAATTAATATTTTAAATTTATTAAATATATTAAATGGAAAACATGAAAAATTTTATAGAAAAAGTGGAATAACATTAAAGTTAGTGATCATATCAAAAATATGATTCCACCATTGAGTTCAGAATGCTAGTTTTACGCTAGATGCGACTTAGCCTTAGTCAGAATGGTCCATTTGTGGAAAATTCATCATGAGCACAAAAACGAATAAAATAAATAATTAAATTATTTTATTTCAATTTCACCAATGAATTAATTGACATGTCTTTAAATATACTATTATAGAGAAATCACAGGTTTATCTCAATAACCCTAGAATCATTGGAGAGACAATGGAGAGAAAATCAGAGGGATTCTACTAGGAAAATGACAACTAGATCGTTTATCAATGATCGATGCACCATGGATTTGAAGAATAATTCCAATGAAAACAACAAAACATCATTATTCATCATTAATTGATCCAAATCAAGGTAGGGTGGTTGTTTTAATTGTTTCCTTTCCTCATTATAGATTCCTATTATGAACATGAATCAATCATCCAATGGATTGATTCTTAGATTTTGCATATTTGTGGGATGAGTTTATTGTGGGGTGATTTCAGGAGAATTACTTGGATTATTGATTTATTTATTGTTATTCTTATGGAAATTAATTGATATAAAAAAACATTGATCAAGGTCTATTCCTCTCATTTTTTATTGTTATTTTCTCCCCCAGTTCTTCGTTCACCACGAGTTTTATTTTTTGGCCCGGGGTTTGACAATATCATGATCAATCGATCGCTGTGCACCTATTTGTTGGTTAAATGATCTGATATCATAGAACTGGGATCATAATGACATGATGGTGGTGCAACAATAGAAGAGGCATCTAGTCAGACAGTTTTTGATACCTTATTTCACATTCTTTGACATTCTTCAGCGTGCAACAAAGAATGATATATAAATACCTTTTCTTATCGGATTAGATCCTAGTTCTCTATAGATTAATAGTGTAAAGGTCTAGAATAAACCCAATTTTTAGGTTACAATAAGGGAAAATGATATGGTGAGGTGTTTAATGATGACAAGTGAATTTAGTAAATCATGAGTAACATGGAATATAATCTAACATTATACACCATGTGGCCCCTCTAGTGGAGACACTAGGGTTCTGACAGAAATTATGGATAATACGGCTTGTGACCCCTATTACATGGTGTGTGGAACTCCATAGTTGACTCACTGTTTATCTCGGTGGGTGCATAGACACAAGTTGGAGTACACATCTAGAGGACATGTTGTGTACTACCACATGGACACGGCTTGACTAGGTGTATGCGGGATTACTTGTGTAGCATTACATAGATAAATTAAACAGGTAGCCTCACACTATCTAATACTACATGGACACAACCACTCAGACATGGACACAACCAGGTTACATGGGTAGGGTACTGTTTTTCTCTACACACTATGTAAGACTTCTAAACACCATTTATTTGGATTCAACATCCTGTGTTATTCTCTTCCACACAGGAAAGCGAGTGGATAATTGGAAACACTGTGTACCCCATGGTACATGCCATGTACCCCCATCAAGAGTGCTTATGGATCTTAATTTTATGATTTTGGACCATTATATGTTTATTATATTCCCGTGATCCCTTTCTTTAAGGTTACATTGAGAAATTATATCAATATCACTTGATTGTGACCCCCTCTAGAGGATGAGTATCTGATAGAGTTGTGACGTCCCTCTGTGAAACTGGAGATCGATACTCTATAATCCTTTATTCCCTAGTTGGAGTTTTTGAAATCATCATGACATCCCTAAGTATTACATTGATGCTCAATCCATTAGTCCGTATCAATAAGGTCTTTAGAATTGTTGGTATATGATCCCCTATGCAACAAGTTGATAAAAATTGGGTTTGTGGTGTCCCCTAGTGGTTCTGGGCATGAACCCATATCTATTTATCTAGGTCTTCTTAAAAAAATGAGATTTATTGGGTGGGGCCTAATGAGATAGACCTTTTTGTCAAGTGTCTCCAATGATATCATGGCTCGTGGTGTGAGTTCTCTTAGAAAAATCATTGCTTCAAGAAGAATCCTTTGGCTGGTAGTTGGTTATGATCTCCTGGTGATGTAGTACCTTTCTTTAGTATATTTGGGTGTTTCTATTATAAGTTTATATATTGTCTTGAGTTAAATTTACTTGGTTGTTCATGTTTATTTTTTTGGGGTTTCCTACTGAATATTGTTATAATAACTCCTGCATGGGCTTTTTTCACACGTGTCATGTCTTATGCCGATGATGACCCTTTTAATGGTGTCCTGGGAGGACAAGGAGCAAGTGGAGTATAACTGGAGCTTGAGAAACCAAGGTATTTTTACATAGAGCTTATTGTTGACTTATTTCTCCCTCTTTGATCAAGTTGGAATTTTATTGTTTTTGGTTGGGCTTGAATTTAGACCCTATTTCAGTTTTCAATAGTTTTATTGTTGTACTCTACCATGGGATTATAGAGTTATGAATTCATTTTATCAGTTGTTTTACATTTCATCATTGTGTGGGCTTGGAGATGTGTACATGTGTACAAGTACTTTAGGACAATGCCTCTCATTTGTGGGATATGTATACTCAGTAATGGTCGCCTGCCCCTGGCCTATTGAAGGTAGGATTGGGCTAGTCATGTGTCAGACCTTTGTAGGTTGGGTTTTGATGGTCCCACATTAATGTATCCTCCAAGATACTTTGGTTCCACAACTACACACACACTCACACACACACTCACACACACACTAGTGAAATTATCTTACAAAATATATCCATTTCACTATGACCAACTCGTAAAAACCAGATACACCTCAAAGGGTGTGTTAGGTGGATGCTCAATATATTACAAGTGACCCCAAATTTTGGGTCTTGGTTATAATCATGAGTCACCATACCACTTATTTTTCATTTTGAATATTGATTCCCAAAAATGAAACCTTCATCAGATTTCATCACATGGCTCACAACTAAATAATGAGAAAAAATGGCGTTTCACCCAGTAAATCATGTCACAACTTCATAATATCCAAATGAAAGTCTAAATATGACCTATATCTACTCTGGTATAATATTATCTATTTATCGATCCACATAACCTGACCCATCATCTCATGCATGAGACTCTGTTTGATCATCACATCTTACTAGCCTCCAAAAAACATAGAAGTGTATGACACTAAATCCATTTGATCCTCCCAAGAACCACCAAAGCCCAATATTCATGTTATTTGCATTCCGTTTATGATATAAAATGTCCACTAAGACTACCAATTAGTCAAAAAAATAATAGTAAGTTCTCAAAAGAACCTATGCACCAAGCATCTTTTGGAACTCTCATGAAAAGTATCCTCATTCACCTTTTATAAACTATCATGGAGACCAAATCTAGATACAAAATATAGAATATATAACTTCTATTAGTAATGTACAGTCTAAAACTAATCCCACACTATTTACAATTCTCAAAACTTCATAAACCGATACACTATGACACTGGTTATTTTTTAACCAACTACACCATAATACCCCACCTCTGGTGTCATTCATGAATTCCAAAAACACCAACATTACACCTAATTGGTTTATTCCACTTGTCTAAAACATTCGATTTCTCACATGATTATCATATTATAACCCTCATTATCTCTTAATAATAATTATAACACATGCAATTTTCTCTTTATTAATATTGGTAGGTCATCCTTAAGCACCAGAGTATCACATACCCAGCTACCCTAGTCAATTTCTTCATAATATTCACACTCGGTCATGTGAACTAACTATTATCCCATATCTATTAGTTTTTTAATATTGATCACACTAACTCTATAAAACTTAATTTATTTGAAACTCATTATTTGGTACCATCCATTTTCTATATCTAAATCAGCTACTTATAACAAAGAAATTTTACAAAAAAATAACCACATTTAGGCTGGCTTAATCAAAATAGAACTTTCAATGTTTACTAAAAACTTATCAGAACATTAATCACATGGTCAAACTATTAGTGGTGTTCTTCCCACCATATGAATTACTTATTACCGTTGTTCAAAAATAGTCCTTCCGAATATCCACTACTATCCAAACACTAGCATCCCCAAGCCTTGTTCTTGTTACTCTGGTATTTCTATAACTTGAGCCCCACTCTAGACTTTATTAACACCATGGTTCCTCACATGACATCTTTCCAACCTCATAGATAAATAAAAACTTCACACTAAGTATAAATAAATCTAACTCAATGCCCATGAACTTTCTCACCATCACACTACTCCAAAATTTTATTCCACTATGAGCCCTACCTTTACCCTCTAGTTTCCCATACCCACATCGGTCCCCAACACACTGTAGCTGAGGTACTATATGATTCTCTAGCCCTTAAACCATGACACTAAATGTTTCACAAGATCTAATGATCCTTATACTACAAATTGTGTATTTCACAAATGGTCATAAATCATACATCATATGTGTTGACCATCTCAATGTCACAGATGTCCTTACGACCCCATATCCAGTTTATCATTGCCTTTATAGACCTCATCTCACTCATCGGTTGTACCACGATACATACACTCCTAAAAACATACTACACAAGGTCATACCCCATAACAACTCTTTCTCTAACAAGAATATGTCATAGTGTTAAAGTTATACACCCTTATCACATTCCTTGATAAAAAAGTTTCTTATACCATTCCACCAACATTTCATAGTGGATCATCCACTGATCTCCTCAGCAACCCATAAATGCAATCAACACATATAGGGAAAATTAAGGATTCATAGAGCCCACTAGAACATACTAACACCTCATAAGGTCCTAACCCCAATTATTCATTAGGAACCGAACACATATATCTAAAAATGTTTTGTCCACATGCTAGGATAATCAAATGAAAACACAATGAATCTTAAACAATTATCGTAACTTCATATCAGGTTTCATTAAACTAACCCAACTGAATCTCAAAATCCTAGAGATTTATCAAAAACCACCCATAAAAACATTTTACATGACATCCAAATTCATCGACATATATTCATAGAAAAACTACTCTTATGTCCATAAGGATAATCTAAGGCTTCACCAACACAGATCCTATGTAAGTTAAAAAAGTACACTCACAAAATACATGGAAAATGAGTATCTCATTTATTTTTTGTGATAGTACCCAACATATCCAGTTACCAACCATACATCCCTAGCATGTGCACATTTGAGTGTCACTCTACTAAATGATTTAACTCAACCATCCTGAGTCATTTGACATTAATTCTAGGATCTCATGCCTAATTATCCCACTTACCATTATCATTCTATGTAAAATAATCAATTAAAAAGAATAAAATTCTATGAACACTTTCCAACAAACCAAGGTAATCTCACTTATGTGAAGTCCAACTACACAATAACTAGCCAACATAGGAATTACCTCCAATCCAGATGTGTCTACTCAATATTTTTCTATTCCTGATCTAAAAATTTAAGATTACTACACATAATTTTTTTGACATCCCCAATATCATTTTCATTGAAATTAAAACACAAGTCACAATATCAAGGTTGGGAATCTACACACATTACAAAAAAAGAATCTATATTCGTATTCCAAATATTTTTACCACTTTCCAGGCATAAATATCAACCTAATGCATATACAATGCTTCTCGTCCCTCATACATCAACATCTTTGGGATAAACACTCTATTAGTTTACCCTCACATATCACATCTATCTCCAAAACTACAAGAAAACTATATAAAACTAAACTGCAGTGCTTAACACACAAGTATCCTGAGCCACGTCTCAATATTTTAAGTAAAATCACAACCGAGTATACCCACTCAAGGGTCATAATCAACTATTTTTTCCTTCTAAATAGAGGAAAAATGATTAAAAAACACTTCACTTCCATTTTATGGCCTAATATACATGTTTTCCATATAATGGTTTAAATATATCCTACCCTACTCACTATTAGGTGAGGAATAATACCATATGGGTTATAGATAGTCGTGAAAAAACCAAATTCCAAAAAGTAATTGTTCAAACCAATTTCATAATAGGTATAATATCCAATTATTATTAAATGTCACACATCATAAAAGTATCATTACCTAGGATATCTCTCTATCCCGATCAAATCACTCTTAAGTTCAGGTAGTGCACACTATTTTCCTCACTAGAGCATAATTCTATTTAAATCATATGTAATAGAGATCATGGAAAGTGATAACTGAAAAAACCCGCATTATTCCCTATATCTTATCTTAGAGGGTTCTCATAACTTGGTCTCTCTCAATAGGCCAAACAACCTATAAAATGGTTAAACATCACATGAACATATGATCCAATATATAAATATATATAAATATATATAAATATAAGATTAATGATATCACACTTTTCCATTTTCTTTAAACAATTTTTTTCATAAATAGGGATCAATTAAATGAATGTCATTTATAAGTTATTAAGGATAAAAATATATAAGTTTTAATTTCCTTTTTATTTGGTTTAATCCACATAAGAATCAATATATTTTATAACATAATTAAATTTTGACCATTTACTTTAAACAAAACATTTCAAAACAGAGGCTCAGTTAATTGAAATTTCAATCACAATTTATAGGGGAAAATGATTTATAAGTTGAAAGTATCATTTTATTTAGCAGTATGATCAAAATAATCTTGAAATCCATTCACCTAACATGATTTCATCCATCTAAAATACCAGTTAAGTAAGATGAAAACATATAATTACATAGGTAAACACAATATATATGGACGAATATACTTTAAATAACAGAACCCTGTCATAGTAAGGGTAACAATCACTAAAAATCATGAAAATGACTTGTGAATCCTATATTTATGATATGATACATCTAATAAAGTGATATTTCCATTCCTTATAAGAGTCAAAATCCCATAAACCAGAAATCCCAAAATCATGTGTATCAATCTAGGAAAAAACCATCTATAGTAAATGTAAAAAGCAGGACCAATAACCCCATCCCTGATAATGTGGACTTCCCTCAATTGTGGGGTGGCCGGTATCATGGAAATGTTCTATTCCATGTTTCAAAAATACTATAAATCCTATTTAATATACCAAAATAGATAAAAAAATAAATTTCTATGATATAACTTTATAACATCCCATCGAACCGAAAAAATTATTAGTTCCTTGACTAATGGTCAACAATATACCTTAGGCGCACATCCACATATTCCACATGACACCAATTATAAATGTGAGTCTTTTATAGAATGTTTTTATACTATAAATATATATCTTAGTAAGGAAACATATTAAATAATAATTATTATATGGAATAATATAAAATAACAAGCATTGAATAAACATACTGGAAAGTGATAAAAAAATATTCAAAACCCATTCTATATCAATATGATTTTTGAAAAAAATTTAGGAAATTATACATAAAAAAATAGTAATATACATCAAAACCCGTAATAAGAAATTGTGAAATTGGGATAATCCTCCAAAAGTGGTACTAATTCTTAGAATACTCCCAAGCTCTAATGATCCATCCTACCTGACTAAACACATATCAATCATGGGAAACATTCTATTTTCATATCCTAATAATATAATTTTCTTTTCAGGTACTAAATTGAATCCCATGTAGAGTGTGAGTATAAATAAATAGGATACCACTGATTGACTCTATAAGTATTTCCAGTCTTGGAAATAAATCACATGTTGTTTTTTGAAATAAACTAAGCAACACTAAAAAACATACCTGATTAAACATACCAGACTGGACGTAATATGGATGTTTAAATCCATAACTTGTCATCATGAAATATTGTTTATTACTAGGATTATGATCATAATAAATCAATGTAATCAAGAAACACCACCAAACCCTATGAGACTATCAATGAAGTTCTATGTAATAAGAATTCATTAGAAACCCCATAGGGTAATACCCATGAAATTAAAAAGTATCAAGAATAATTATTGAACACAAGGGATATCATCTTTGGATTTATATGTAATCATACATCATTACTAAACCCACTAGTATTTTTTGTGGATTTTCAAAGTGTCATGCAGCATTTCTATACCAAAGGGATGTCACCCTTGGTATTCAAAGTAATCACACATCATCACTAAAACTAAAAGGAAACACTCTTGGAATTTCAAAAATTAATCATCATTAAAACACATAGGAATATCATAAATAAACTCATTTAATTCAACACATGTCATGTATCATTCAAGGGAATCTATAGGGATACCCATTTTCCTCCCCATTTTATAAACCTAAGTCAATACCCAAGTTCAAAACACATAGATAGCCATTAATTTGATTATAACTAATAAAAAAAAAACATAGACATTGGATCTAAGAGCATGTTCTAGGTGTCCCTAGACACTCACCAATAGTCATATCAAAATTTTCAACTACCTCGAGGATCACCCATTTAATTTCACAATTTATTCTCTAGTCAATCACACCTTATGTGGGGTATAATGTCTCAATCACACACATATAATCATATTTTATGTCAAATGTACCCCTAGGATCACATATTTAATTTTCCAAGCCACAAAATAAGGTTAGGCACACCATATGGGTGAAAAAATTCATGATCTACTCATTAATGAGATGTTCATATGCATTTTTTGGGTTATATTCCATGATTTAGGGAAAACAATATTTAATTTATTAATTTAGGTTGAATGCGTGGTAATGTCATTATGACTGAACAACTCATGGATCAATAAATGGTACCAAACTTTTGAGAAAGTTTAAAAACAACCTTAATTATACTAATATATTACTACTAATAAATCATTAACCTTGGTTTCATGTAAAAATAGAATAAATTAGAAAACCATAAAAAAGACATAAATTGGACCTATCAACATATGGTCTCTAGACAATGAAATAAATAAATTACAAAGGGAATGACATAAAATTAACTTAAGCTTTCCAAATCCAATGAACTATGATGTAAAAAAATAAAGGAATAAGTAAAAACATATTAGGAATGAAGGGAAGTAGGGGTGAATTTTTTTGAGGATTCTAGGAGAAATGGATGAGAGAAAGATAGTCTTTAGGTTATAAAATTATATGGGAAATATTGTTATTTTTCCACTTTTAATGAGTCACATGGTTTAGCCACATGATTTTCCAAATAGTTCATCAACCTTAGGGTAGGAACTATCTATGTAAACCATATTTAATGTTTGGTACACAAATTTTACCAAACCATGTGCCAACCATTCAAATTAACGCTGTCTTGGTCTGCAACAATCCACATAGTTTTTTTATGACTGTGTGAAAAGTACCATGTACATACCACCTCACATGGTTTATTCTAATATCCCTATCGTTTTACCTTAATAATGCACTAAAATTTCCCTAAAATCATATAATACACAAAATTGTTCTTGAAACCTCCCAATCCAAGGTTTCCCAAACAGTTTCCCCTAAAAAACATGACCCAAACTAGGCAATAGGGACGATTAATAAAAAAAATCCTTAAAATTAACCCAACACTCCAAATACTTACCCAAGAACCCAAGGTACACCTAGATCCTCAAACCATATTGAATAAACTCAAATAAAGATGCTTCCAAACTCATATTTTTTATCTGAATCTTTGTTTTAAATAATAGATAATCCACCAAACTCAAAATTTCTAAATCCCTGAGTTTTTAATACAAAAAAAGTGTATGAGGTCTTACAATCAGTAATATCATATTTTTAATAACAAAAAATTTCTAATAAATGATTCTAATATTAATATAAGTGAAAAAATATGAAATCACACACCCTTAATTTAAATACATATAGAATTGATATATTCCTTTTCATTAAAATCCCTTATTTAGCACCATTTTTCAGCATCATTGGAATTTAAAACTTAAGATCCAAAAATTATTTACCTAAGTTTGAACTCCTATATATTTAATAAACTTAAAAAATGTTAATTTAGAATCATATACCCTCCAAAATTTAAGAATTTATGTATATAGAAGTTATACTAAAGTGAACAGTTTATGGGATTTTTCAAATCAGTTATCTTGTTCAAATAACTTACGTCCTATAGAAACATTACCCCTCTATCTCGACACCCCCTTATGGTTCCAATGACTAATGATATATATTAAAAAAATCCAATTTTTTCTTCAAGTTTATTCCTTTACTCTATTTTACTATCAACATAGTAGAATAATTTAAACATCACATGTAAAGTACAACTATTCTCAACACTTTGAGAAAATACGATAAATATTTCTTGAAATCATTCATATTGTTTGAACCATTCTAATAGTAACACATTTATGAATTTTAAATAAAAAACATTCCTCTGAATGTTTATTTAACTCATTATATACCTATTATAATTATTTTGATTAATTTTTGAACAAATTCAAAATAAGGTTACTATAACACCCTAATATTTTAGTGTGAATTTAACTTTAAAAAAATATGTGTTTAATACCTTACACCATAATAAATATTGAAATAAATCAAAATGGATAAATATTATTTATAAAAATTACCATTATTATAATATTACCATCATAATATATCCATTAAATTAGTTGTTATATATAGATGTAACTGTATTATGAAATCAATAATGAAAATAAAACAAAATGGCATCATGTAGTATAATTGTTCCTTATGAGTCTCATTCAACTGATCTTGGAGAGGAGGTAACTTCCCTAAGGTTTCCCAATACAAAGCCTAATAAGAAATCCAATAAGTGAAGATTGTGAGAAATATTCTACTGGAGAAGTTAAAGATCATTGAAATATCTATGAGATCTATACTTGCTAAATCTCCATCCAGGATAATCAACACTTATTATCTTACCCTAATATTTTATGTGGATTTTTAGGGGATTTTTAAGTAGAAGTTAGGATGAAATAATCAAGTAGTTATTAATAGATTTTAAATTCTCACTATTACATGTATTTTATACATTTTTTTAATTCCATAAAATAATATATTATAGAATAATAATGGTTTTATTTAACATAATTTTATTGATAAAATTTAATGTTTATTAAACATGTAATAAATTTCCTAAAATTAGGAATAAATTTTTTTACTGATAAAAAGAGTCTTTCTCAATTTATTATACCTATATATATAGTATATATTTAAAACAATTGATCATTAATAAATATCATGGAATATATTTATAATATATATATATATAAAGTTAATTTTTATCAAAATATTTTTACTTGGCATTGAAAAATCATCATTTTTAGAGATTTATTTTTATAAAAGATGGGTAAAATTTAAATAAATTAAATGAAATTATTTTATTATGAATCTAAAGTGACTTTTAAAAAATTAAATAAATATTTTAAAAATCAATTAATATGTTATTGATAATATAAAATTAAAAACAATAAAATTATAAAAATACACTTTTTTACAAAAAATAAATTTTTATCTAATATTTTAATTTTAAAGATAATTTTATCATATTTAGAAATCATAAAATATTAAATCGTTTCCAAATTTTGAATTATAATTTATGAATTTTTTATAAAGGTTTATCTAATATTTTCTAGAGAATGAATAATTTTCATGGATGAAATTGAATCATGGTCAATAAGGATATAAATATGTATCTTAATGTGGATCAAATTTTAATAAATTAACATGATACTTATAAATTATATAAAACTTTAGTTAGGATATAAATTAATTTATACATTTTTTACCAACCTTTACTTACCCAACTCACCTAACTATCATGTTATTTCATCTTTACCCCTCATTAGACGTTCAGTTTATAGTAAAAGTACCTATTTTTACCTATAAAATAAGATCACTTTCACCCAATTAAGTTTACAATAATACTTACAAATATGTTAAAAAACTTAAAATTTTAATCCTCCTATAATAATATTACAAATTTTTAGTTTTTTCAATAGGAATGTAGGTCAATTCCTTCATTTCCAAGATTTTATTTAAGAGAAGTTTTTAGACCTCAATGCGAGTATTATCCACTACCTAAGATTTTCTCATTTATCTTTATCATCCACCCTCATAAAAATCTATTATAAACTTACTAATATAATGAAATGTATATCATTATAATATATAAATTTTATTATATTTATGAAACAACCATTTTCCATCTCCTTATCATCCATCAAAAAATGAAAACGTCACTCATGTTACATACAAACTACAAATTCTATAAATTACACATTTCATTTTTCATCACTACCATTCACGAATAGTTATAAAATTTTATTTAAAATATAAATACAATATTTAGGATATTATTAGGATTATACATAGAATATTTAGTCATTTCAGTAGTTATATTATGGATTAATGATCATATTAAATTTATCCACCAAAAACAAGCATACCAATAGGAAAAAAATTTCATCTTTATATCTAATAGATATCTATATAATATTATTTATAAAACTATTATATATTATTATTATAACCATTAATAAAATATAAACAATTTAATTATTATTTTAGATTGTTGATATTATAATTTATTTATAATAACACTCATAAATCGATTAGAACATATTTTTATTTGTGTCAGTTTAACCAACTACATGAACACTGCAATAAATTACCATCAGGGAGGACTATGTAATCTTAATTAACATTATAATATTACATTAATATGTAAATATATATTTTTGGGTTTTTAATATTAATATTAATATTTAACTCATTATTAAGATACCACCCTTCATTAAATAAAAATTAGTGAAACATGTTTATCAAAAATTTCATTTTAATGAATCATAACTAAAAATAACATGGAATGATATTAGAATATTATAAATAATTATTTAATATTTATTATAGTACATTAAATAATATTTAATGGTGAAATTGGTTCCAAATTATAGGGATCAACATCGATATTATAAAACATGTGTGAAATAATCAAAATTTCTAATATCTGATGGTAAAAATAAAAAACTAACAATGTAATTAAAATATATTAAAAAATAAAATTTAAGAGTATAAAATGAAAAAATATGAATAATAATATGAAATAATTTATTAATATGTTTATATTTATTATACTATAGGCTAAAATTCTTTTGTGGAAGTAGAGAGTAATGTTAAGGTTTATCTCATCTCAACATTATTCATCTCATACATATGACATATTAAACACTTATTCCTTTTTTATATGGTGTATATAATACCTTAAGAATTAATTTTTTTCATACCATTAATTTAATTAATTGGATTTAATGATACATATCATGCTATCTTATTCAAGGAATTTTGTTTCAATGGTTACAAAATCCATAATGGTTTTTATTATCTCAATTTTCATTCACTAAGATATGATTTTTATTCTTGAACTTTATTCTTAAATGTTGGACACAATTCACCATATTATTTAATTATATTTTAATTAATATAATGATTTTATGGATTTAAAATTATTTTTAATGAACTAATTTTTAAATGATTCTAACATAAATGATTCTTCTTTAATGGATTTCTTTACTTTTGAAAATGAAATGTTGTAAAGAATAATTCTCATCCAGTTTCATTGTAGTTTCTCATATATGTCGAAATTATTTCAATCCAAAAATGTTTTATTTGTTAATTTTAGAAGCAAATATGTATTATCTTATGTGATATTGTTATTCTCTTTAACTATTTTAAAAATAATTTTAGTAACTATTTTATGATGTGGGTTTCAATAAAGGTATTTTAACATATTAAAAAAATTTCTATTCACGTTTGCATATTTTATCTTCAAATCCACATATGTTGTAATAACATTTAATTCCTTTCATACAAACATTAATTATAATTATTTAATTTGTCTTGATTATTTTCATCTTATATTCTTGAAAATTATTTTTGAAAGTGTCTTGTAACATTTCCTTTTTACAAAAAGGATAAAAATATATTATGTCATCTATTTTTATGATTTCGAATATATTTTTCTCTCCATATCCAAAGGATATATCTTATGTAGAGTTATTTTTTATGATTCAACATATATATACTATTTTTAATTACTCCGTTTTTGTTTAATTGAATTTTTGGTATCAACCAATTATATTATTGATCTCATTTTTTCTGATATCACTTGAAAATATTACAAAACCCATTTTCATTCCATGGTCTCTTTATGATATTATAAATTATTGATTTCATGTGGAATACATATGTATTAATGGTTCTTATATGATGATAGAGGTCCTATATCATTTTACAATGCATTATATAATGTTTTTTTGTCTCATGAGATAATTATTTGAGTTACAAAATTTTGTATTTGTTCCCAAGATATATCTTGGGATTCTTGGTTTTTTATAATCTGATTCATGGGAACCTTTATTTTTCCAAAACTCAGGTTATTAAATTTTTTATTTTTCACAAAATGAGTCATGTGATTTTTTCTTTGATCACAACCTAAATTATTGGAACTTTTATTTTTTTATAACCCGAGTCCTGAGAATTTTTAATTATTGACAACTTGAGTCATGGGAATATTGTTATTTTCTAAACTTGAGTCATTGGAATCTTACTTTGTTCATAACTTGAGTCATAAAAACATATCTTTTTTCATAGTCATGTTCAAGGTAATATTTATTTATTCACAACATCAGTTGTAGGAATTTTTCTTGGTTCACAACCTGACTCATTGGAATATTTAATTTTTGACAACCTATATGATGTGATTTTTCAATTTTTTAGAATATAAGAGATGTACATTTTTTAGTAACATATTGTCAGGAATTGTTATGATTAATAAAAATGTTAATATCTTCTATGTTTATACCTCATTTATATGTTATTACATATACTTATGTAATGATCCATTTCTCATTATTATTGTCTCATATTTCCACTATCTTACTCTATAGTATATGATTGATCATTTTAGGGTTATATGTTCCTTTATAGTACCTTATAAATATCTCTTATGTATCCACAATATTTTTAATTAAATTTTTATCCCTAGATCATGTTTTTTCATTATTTTTTATCAGAAACTTTATGACTTATTAATATGTTTTCTTCTTAGTGTTTGAGATCACTCCTTTCAAATGTTGTCCATTCCTCATGTTTTGAAGAGGAGTATAACACATAATATGCATAGAAGGAAGTCTGTAATGGTGAAATTATGGATTAATTTTCAAAATAATTTAAAAAAAGATGGTTATGTAGCTAATATACAATGTGAATAAACCTTTGGGTCTAGTATTGTATAAGTATTTATGAGGTTTATTATATTAATTATGAAAGATTTTAAAAAAAAATTCAAGTCTAGCTTGATTCACCACATTTGGTATCAAATATGGAATGTAATGAATTTATTTTTAGAACCAAATATGCGAGTGTGGGTATGGTGTGTCTCAATTGGAATGAGAGTAGTGTTTTTTATTTTTGGGGATTATTTTAGTTATTTTTAAAATTTATGAATATAGAAAATTAATAAAAATAATAAGGGATAAAGTTAAATAAAAGAAACAATCATAAAATTTTGGTAAATTATTGGCTGTGTAATTTCCTATCAATAACATCCTAGTGTGGTTACAAAAATTTTGATATAGTCACTAGTATAGATGAACCTAGGGGTAATAGCTGTATAAAAAGTTTCTTGGGAATTAATTTGATCTTCACATCATGCACATTAAACAAACTTAACTGCACTTCTAGTATGGCACTCCAATGGTATATTCTTTGGTTCTTTAACACCCCTAATTTCAGATACATGCCCCATTATTTATATTCATTGATATCATAAGAGACTTGGGTCATGTTTGGGGAGTTTTCTTAGTGGTTTATATATCTTTTGTAGGTGTTCCTAGAGGAGAAAATTTATTTGATGGTAAGAAGATTCCAAGACCCACCTTCAAAAAACAGTAAAACATGATTTAAGAGTAACTGTATAGTTACATTGTTGTAAAATAGTTTTTACAAACCATATGAGTTCCTATGAGGAACCACACAATATGAAAGTTAGGGAAAATTTTGGTTGGTGCATAGTTTTTCTGATGGTGTGATCTAATTGTGTGAGGTATAGCATCGAGATAGTAGAACGACATGGTTAGCACACAGTTTTCAAAACAATATAGCCTAACATTTTGACATATAGTTGGAACTCTAAAAATCTAGGATATAATACAAATTAATGACCATTAGTCACATTAGTTATTTAATTCTCTAGATTCTCAAATTCTTATCCATATAAAGGATTCATACACCTTTCCCTTCAATAAGAATGTGTCTTTTAATAGATTCAATGTGAATTGGATATCCAGAATCATTGGTAAGTACTCATTCATCAACGTTATTATTAGATATATTATTATACTCTCTTTTAAAACCATATATCTAGTCTTTTTCGGATAGATATATGTTCCTTTATGGTAATATTGATGAGATATGATTGAATATATTAAATGGAATAAAATCAAAGCCTAGATCTAGAGTTTTATAGAGTTGTTCTTCCTTTTCTCCAATAGTTGAGAGGTATGTGGCTTCTATTTCATATCTATATGATTATTAACATAAAATATTAGTTTTTATTAAGTGTTTTCTTGAAATTGTTTTGAAAAAATTATGTTACTTGTGATGGAAACCCCATTTTGGTTATGGTTTTCAAATTAGGGAATTTAATTGATTTTGGTAAAACCCTATTTGTTAATAATTTTAAAATTTTAGTTTTAAAATTTTGGGAATTTTTTGATGAACACAAGATGTTTAATTAATATTTTTCAATAAATAAATTGTTTTATTTGAAATTATATGGAATGGGTTTTGGTATACAAGGTTGGAATGAGTTTATTATTTCAATGTGACCCTGAGTAAGGGTCATGTACCATTGGGGTATAAGAACATGACTTATGATATGGGGCATGATCAATTGGGGAACAAGGATATTGGCCACCTAGTTATGACTTTGTGGTTTGAAAGGAGAACTATCATGATTATATAATATCACTTTACATAAATGGGTGTGTGTGTGTGGAGACACATTAATGAGTATAAAAAATATCATGAAATGGTTTTAGAACATGTTAATGTTTTCCCAATTTTTTTTATAGTTTTGAAAAAATTTATTTAAACTGCTTTGAAACTATTTTATATAATTTTTTAATGATTTTTCTCCTAGTAGACTAATTTGAAAATTAATTAAGGAAATAATTCTATGTTTATACTCACCCCTATATTGGAACATAAGTGCCTTTACAGATGTCTTATATTAAGAAACATGTAAAGGGGACATATCATATTTCTACAGTGATGATTATTTATTATATTATCATAACATGAGGATTTGGATATTTGAGGTTGGTCATGAGGAGCTTGGTATTATGTCACTTGGGTGTATTTGGGTCTTGGAGTCTCTTGTTTCTTTTTGAGTACTATCTTTCTTTTATCTAGTTCTATGATATTTTTTTACTATTGGCTATACCTTTGGTTGTATTTTTATTCCCTCATCACACACAGTATTTTTTTATGGTTATGTTTTTTATGAATGATTTATTTGAATGGAAAATAATCCTCTAACATTTTTTTAATCCCATCGAATTTATTTCCATCCTTTTTTATTTTAGGGGTGTTACACAGGATAGTAACTCCATCTTCAATTCTCAAGATAATGAGCATGGGTAGGATGTTATCAATGATATTATATTTATTTAAGCCATAAGTTTTAAATGGTATCATTCTTGTTTAGTCCTTTAGTTGGGTTGGTATCAAGGATATATGAATTTCAAAGCATGAAATATATTTCTTAAAAATACATCTCTAACTATTTTATGTTGAACATCTAGTTAAGAGGGTTTTTGGGTAAACAAGTGATTTGAAACACTTATAGGTGTGTTTTCACCTCATCACTATGGGTGTTTACAATTATAGTATCATATCATGATTTATCAGTGAAAATTTCCTCTAGGAAAACATCATTTATTTATAGTTCAATTGATTTATGGAAGTAGTGAAAAGTGTTGTGTTTTTATTTTTTTTTGAAAATGTTTGCAATTGTTGGATTTGGATTTTTATGATTATAATATGTGTTGATATGGTAAATTGGAATTGATAGGCCTTCAACTTTATATATAGTGAAAATAAATTATGTTTTGTTCTATGCATTTAAAATGAAACTAGGTAGACATCATATGAATCAACCTAAAGAGGTAGCTAAAAATGTGGTTGCACCTGAGCCACATGTGAATCAAAAGATAGTCCAAAGTTTTGTACAATATTTTCAGGCCATGGATATGGGTAATTATAATGAATATTATCGAAAATCAAACCATTTTTATATTTATCATAGGATAACCAGACCACCTTTTAGGGGGATTCCAAACTAGAAAAAGTAGAATTAAGTGTAATAAGAAGAATCAAATTTTCAATTTACATGGGACATTAATAGGGTTGAATGTAAAGTTGGAAATGTATATGCTGTAGGTTCTTACATTCCAAGGGTGGGATTTATTATTTTAGGCTAAATATTACCCAAGAATTACCTGGGAGTATATTGAAAATTTTTTAATAAAAAATTATATCCTCACAAATTCATAATTACAATAATAATATATTTGATTACATAAAAGTAAGAAAATATTTCGGTAATAGAGTATGTGGATAAATTTATGAATTTATCCTATATTACCCTAGAATTTTCAAAAAGTGAATATTTGGAGTCATGTATTTTTGAGTTAGGGATGATACGAGAAATTTATCCAATGATTTCTGTTCTTTTTATTATTGAAAATATAGAGATGGTAAATAAAGAAATATAAGAAGAAAATTATTTATCAGGAAATAAATTTTGAGGGACCATGCTTATTCCTATGAGAAATGGTTGGAAATATATCTTTGAGAATAAGTGGGGGAGGAAAACCAGCATCTAGAGTGGTGGGACACCTTTGAATCAGACCATGGAATGTGTAAACATTCCTCCTAAACCAAAAAGTAAGCCGATATGTTTCCACTTTGGTTATTTTGAGCATATTAACAAGATTTTATGACACAACCTAGATATTTTTAAAATTGAAATTAGATGGTACATATTTAGTTGTATTGTCATAGTGCTCCATGGTATGGTGTTAGAGACACATATAATTTTTCTTAAACATTGTATTCTTAGACTATACGATCTCAACCGAATAACTAGAATCATCAGAATGGAGAAAGACAATGTGATTCTAATAACACTATGACTCTTTAAAAATGTAATATCAATAGGGCAACGAAGATAAAGGGAAAATGAGTAAATAATTTTATGGAGATGAAAAATAGATCCTAGATGATCAAATTAGGTCCTTAGATGGAGATAGTTATGATTCCTTTTAATTCTACCCTTATGAAAGCTTTGTTTTATATGGGAACATCCCACACATTTATTTTTTATAATTTTATTAATCATATGGGTATTCATTTGGAAATAATCCCTTTTTTTGGAATATGTAAGCTCTTTGGAAAAGTGAATGTCAAGACATTATAGGCAAATCATGTTATATGACTATTGATTGGGCATAATTGTTTTATGATTTCAATATTCTTGATATGTATGTCTATGAGTTGATTTTTGATATGTATAGGTTGAAATCATTCAAGGCCCACATTGACTGTTATTCCCAAAAGGTTAGTTTCACATGTCATGGTTTCATTGAGTATCTATTTAGTGGAGATTAGGATGTAAATGAAAGTAGTGTATTAATTTTATCACTAGTGGTTAGAACTATATCCTATCATTTTATGTGATTATTAGGAATCTATAGATAATATAATAAATTGTTTTTTTTCAATTATCAATGAAATTTCATTATGTTTTTTCTTGAATATTTCATTGGGTTTCCAATGAAAATAGAATTTGAGTTTATGATTGATCTCATACCATAGACCTATCCAATTTCAATACCTTATTATAGTATATAACCATAATAATTGAGGTCATTGATAGTCTAGTTTGATGAGTTAGAAAGAAAAGTTTCATTTTAATGAGATCATATCTAGGGACATCATCAGTTCTTTTTTTAAAGAATGTGAATAGTAATATTAAGATTTGTATGGATTTTCACAAGATTATCCATGTTACAGTAAATAATTGTAATCCTATTGAATGAATCGATGATTTGTTTGATCAATTAAGGTGATCTTAGTGGTTTTCTAAAATTGATTTAAATTCAAGATATCACCAACAACTATTTTTTAAGGAGGATATTCCCAAAAAAATTTCTCAGGCCTTTATATACCTTATGAGTACATGGTTATGAAATTTTTTCCTTAAGAATAATCCATCCATTATTATGGAATTAATGAATAATTTTTTCCTCAAAATTATCTGGATTCATTTGTGGTGGTTTTTTTGATGATATTATGTTGTATTCTAGGATAAAAGTTGATCGTGATGAATACTTGGTTACAATTTTGGAGATCTTATAGGACCCTTTGATTTATGCTTAGTTATGTAAGTGTTATTTTTTAATAAAATAAGTATGTTTCATTGGATATATAATTTTATAAAAAGGTGTTTATGTGGATGCTAAAAAGATAGAAGTTTTTATATCTTGGAAACCACTAGATAATGTATTTGAGATATACAATTTTATTTTTTAGTTGGATACTATAGACATTTCTATACGATTTTTCATGTTTGGCGTCACTAATGTGATGATTGATGAGTAAAGGAATTAATTTCCAATGGAGTGATTAATGAATTTTTTTAAGAACTTTGGGATAAACATACATCATCATCCATCCTCAAATTTCTATAGTCTAGATTGGGCTATGTAGTCTATTTTGACATATTGGGATCTAGGATGGGATGTTTACTCTTGTTGGGAGATGATATTGTTTCATATGGTAGATGCTAATTATGAATGCATGAGAATAACTATCCAATGCATTATTTGGAGTAAGCTTTATTGGTTCATGATTTAAAGATTTTGTATCTCTATCTTTTTGGGGAAAAATTTATGTCGTTAATAGATCATAAAAGATTGAAGCACATTTTCTAACAAGGTGATATGAATCAAAGGTAAATATGTTGGATGGATGATCTTTAAAATTTTTACATCAAATTTTTATATGAACTAAGTAATGAAAATTATGAAGAAGGTTCCTTGAGTAGGAAGTTATATGCTCAGTTGGATAAAGAGGATTTAGATAAATGATATCTTATAGTAATCATAGCAGGTATGCATATGGATTATGAAGAACAGAGTAATGGTGAAATTTTCTTTTTTATTTTATGTTATTATTAATTTGGTTGGGTAGGTTAGAAACGACCAAAAATATGATCATGAATGTGTTACTATGAGGTTAAAAATTAATGGCGAGGAGGCCATTGACAGATTAATGTAATATAAGAGTTCAATGCCACAATTTATAGATTAGATGGTTGTACCTTTGGCTAATTAAGAAGCACTTATTAGGTTCTAACACCATTCAATATGGGATATTCATCTTGGTATTCAAAAAAATATATAAATCATTGAAAGAACAATTTTGGTGGGTTGGAATGAAATGATCTATAGCTGAGCATGTCTAGAGATGCCTCACCTATGAGACGGTCAAGGAATAGATTCAATGACCAGCTAGTATATTGTATTATTTACCAATTACCTAGTGGAAATGAGATTAGATATCCATGGATTTTGTAACAGGACTAACAATGATGGTTAAGAAACACTATCCCATATGAGTGATATTGTATCAACTCACAAATTTGGATCACTAAATCCATTTTCATGAAAAAATAAGATGAGAGACTTGTATAAAATCTATATTCGACAAATTTTAAATATACACGATGTTCGAGTCTCGATTTTATCTGAGCAAGGACCCATATTTATATCACATTTTTTTAATACTTGTAGAAATACAATGGAACTCAGTTTACCATGAGCATATCTTATAAGTATCAAATGGATGGAAACTATAAGAGGATTATCCTAACATTGGATAAAATTATTAGGTCTTGTGTAGTGAATTTTGGTGGCTTATGGGAGGAAAACATACCATTAATGGAGTTCTCGTACAATAATAGTTTTTAGTCTTCGATATATAAGACTAATTTTTAATAATTATATGGAATCCATTTTCATTATCCACTTTGTTGGATGGAAAGAAGTGATATATTACTATTTGGTCCCAAACTTGTGCAAAAGACATTGAATGATATTTAAATGATCATAAAGAGAATTGATATGGATCAGAGTTGTTTGAAATCATATGTGGATCATCATCAATGACCATTATTCTTTGATATGTGTAATCATGTGTTCTTGTATATCTCTCAAAGTCTTGGGAATATTCGTTTTGGTAAGCAGGAAAATTTAACTATTTCTTACATTGGACATTTTGTGATATTGGAATGGTTTAGTGTGGTAGTATAATGGTTGGGTCTACCTCCAAATATCAGTTCTGTGCATAATGGGTTTCATGTATCTTAATTGAAGAAGTGCATGCCAAATCCCGACCATGTGCTATGATGGGAATATTTTGATATTAAATATTATTCTATGTTTATTCATGTAAAAGTATGCATTTTACATAGGAAATAGAAGCTCTTCCATGGAAAAAACATAGTTTTAGTGTGGGTTTTATGGAAACATGGTCAAATTTAGGAAGAAATGTGGGAGTATGAAATGGAAATGTTGGAGAAATAACCCAAAATATTTTAGAAAAAAACCAGTTTTCAAATTTCTAGGGATGAAAAGGACAATGGTGGGGAGAATATAACACCTTTTTTATTTTAGTTACATGACCCTTTATTTATGTACATTGATATTATATTAAAATAAGGTTATTTTTGGGTATATTTCTGTAGGTTTAGAAATTTTTTATGGATGTTTATAGATGTACATAGTTTTTTGATGATTATTAGAAATAATGAGCCACCTCTAGGTAACCATGAAAAATGATTTGGGAGTAACTAGGCATTTGAATTATTGGAACATAGTTTGAAAAAAACTTTTGTGTACCCAGGGGAAGCCATGCGATATGAGATAGTGGGAAAATAACAGTTAGTAGATGGTTTGAAAAAACCTTGTGTGTACCAAGGGGAAATGATGAGATATGAATAAATGGGAAAAGAATAGTTGGCACATGGTTTTTCTAACTGTTCGATAAAACCATGTGAGGTGCGGCCTTGAGATAGTAGAACCACACAATTTGCGCATAATTTTCCACAAAGTGTAGCCTGACCATGTTAAATACAGTTATAACTATATAAATCTTGGATATAATAAAAATTAATCCTTGTATGCCTCTTTAGTTTCATAAATCTGTAACATCTCAAATTCATCTCCCACCCAAGTTTTAATATACCTTTACCTTGAATTCAGAAGTGAATTTTGGGTGAATCGAAGTGTGTTAGATATCTATAATCATCGATATGTACATATTCTTACCCATTATTCATATATTTTTTCTCCTCCTCTCTCTCTAAACCATATATCCAGTCTATTATGGATAGATCTATGTTTCTTGATGGGAATATTTATGAAAAATGATTGAATCTACAGAAGGGAATAATATCCAAGCTTGAATGTAGAGTTTTGTAGTGTCGTTCTTCATTTTTTCCAACCGTTTAGGGGTAGGTGGATTCGCTCTCCTCTATACTTGACATATAACATGAAGTATTAGTTTGGGTTAAATGAATATCCTTAATTTTTCTTCAAACATTTTTTGATTAGTGATGAAATTTCCATTACATTCAAGTCTTTGAAATTAGAGTATTGGATGAATATAGGGAAAACCAACTATGTTAATAATTTTAAATTGTTAGTTTTAAATTCTCTGAATTTTTTTAATCCACCCAAGTGGTTTTATGAAATGCTTCCAAGAAATAATTTTTTCCTGTGAAATGGTATGATAAGGGTTTTGGAATACACGGTTGGTGTGATTTTATGATTTCGATGCATCCCTAAATAAGGAGAATGTACCATTGGGGTTCAAGGATGTGACCCATGATATTGGGCATGTTCCATTAGATCATGAGGATATTTTCCATATAATAATGACTTAGTGGTCAGATGAGATACCTATCATGAGTGTGGATATTTTTATTTTCATGTGTCGATGTGTGTGTGGATACATGAGAACGAGTGTTCCAAATAACATGAAATGATTTTAGAACTTTATAATTGTTTTACCTTGTAAATTGTATATGTTTTTATATAATTTTCTTAAAGTAATTTAAAAATATTTTATAAAAATTGTGGTAATTTTTTTCCTAGTGTAGTGAGTTGGGAAGTTAATGGGGAAATCCTACTTAGTTTATACTCACCCCCTTATTGGGAACTTTTGTGGTTTTTTAGATGTCATCGGTCACGATACATGAAAAGGGAAGGTATCATATTCCTCTATTAATGTGTTTTGATTCCATGGGAATATTTTGAAGAGTTGGAGATTGATGTTTAGTTGGGAGTGTCTTTGGATTTTGTAATTCGGGTGTATTTGGGTCTTGGAGTTTTTTGGTGTTCTTTAATATTCTTTATTTTATTTACATTGGCACTCTGATATTGTCGTTTTCTGTTTGGTATACCATTGGTAGTATTGTTGTTCATGGATCATATAAAGGATTTTATTTTTATTGGTCCTGTTTTTATGAATGTTTTATTTTAAAGTAAAATTATTACCTAACATTATTTGAATCCATTAGCATTTATTTCTAGACTCTGGTGTCTTGGGAATGTTACCTTAGTTATGCAACTCCACTGTCACTTCTCAATACAATGGGGAAGGGAATTATGTTATAGGTTCATTCATAAGAAATTTAAAATCCTTTATAAATGATTTCAATGGAATTTTATGATGTAATAAGTAAGTAGTTTGGTTAGAAAACCTAATTGGAATATGATATGGATAAACTAGATTGAAACCTATATATTTATAAATTAGGGTATATTTTTATTGGATATGGAACTATAGGATTAATTTTCTCATATCATATCAGAGGTTATTATAACCATTTTAGTCATAATATTTGGTTGTATTCAAGATCATGAAAATGCAACTGTGAAATGCATGTATCTAACCATTTATGTAATTTTTTTATAACTTATTTCAATAAATGAAAATTATGAAGGTAAAAATGAATATTTTTTCTATTTCCCAAGACAAAAAGTTATATATCCCTTAAAAATTTATTTCTCAAGTGATGACTATTCTAAGAATACCATAAGCCATTTAATTAGTAAAATAATTAAAAATGAAATGAAAAAAGTTATTTAAGGTGGTAGAATGTTACCCTTGTGAATTTACCTTTAAATAAATACTATATCGAATCGATTTATCAACAAAAAACACCAAAATTAAATAAACCATGATAAATTTTATTCATAGAAAATTATAATTATTATAATATGAATGTTATTAGGTATAAATTGAATTAGTATTTATAATATAAGTAATAATATTATGAAATAAATAGATAAAATGGAAGAAATGAAATCGTGTAATAGATTTCCTCTTTAATAGGATCATTTATTGAAGATTCTAAAGGAACTAAAATCTCTAGGGTTTTCCCAATACCAATACCATGTCGAACTCTAACAAGTGTTTCCTAAATGAAATAATTTGGGGGAGATGTACAAGATAATTAACATTACAATGAGATCTATTCTATTTTAATCAAAACCTAGGACAACCCCTTCCACTTGAAATAACCTTATATATTTTGAAAACATTTTAAGGGGACTTATATTTATAGGTTAATATTATATCATCATGTAATTATTAATAAATTTTATATTCTCATTATTATGTGTATTTTATACATTTTTTATTTCTAAAATTTAATTTTAAAGAATAATTATAATTAACCACAACATAATAAACCCATAATTACATAATATTTAATAAGGGTTTCATTATAATTATTACACACCTACTTTATCAAAGGAACTTTTGCATCATCCAACATAAGGGGACATAGCTGAAATATTAACCATTAAAAAATTTATACTCATCATTATATCATGTGAATATCAATTGAATTTAGGGGATGAGAAAACAAATATCTTCAATAAGATATAAAAATAATGGAATCTCACTACTTTAGTGAAAAACATGAAAACCCTTGGTTATATTTTCCATTTTAACAATTAAACTTTGAGCACAAAAATAAATCATTTCTATTAATGAAAATCCATATTTATTTAATGAAAAAAAATTAAACCCATTATAAATCATAGAAAAAACCCATATAGGCTTCATAAGTCATGTGGGAACTCCATAAACATTCCTCTTAAAAAACAATCATATCACTTTTAAAAATTGCTTACATCATGAAATCAGAATATTTCCATAAAAAACATTTTGGAAATCATAATATTTGTATATTGTTTAATCATATTCAAAAATTATGTTCAATCATGTTTATTCCATGATAGAAATAATTTTGTCCTAGTAATTTCTATATAAGCTAGATACCTCATTATCATGTCTATTTTTCACCTTTTAAGACTAATCACTACCAAAATAATCAGAAAGTTATATTGGGTTCACCTTTCATCTTGAGCTATATCAAGTTGAACCTTCGAAATATATCATTCTCATGTAGTTTATCAGGAAAAAATTCATAATATTTCACATTTTCACCATAAATTTTTTGAAAAAATCATGTGAACCCATAATAAAAACACTTTCTATTTTCACATAATCATAAAGGGAAATATTATTTTTTTCATTGAAAACCCTTAAAAAAGTTTTTTTTTAAAATAATTAAAAATATAATTTATTTTGAAAACTATGAAACATTTTATAGGAATATAAATAATAAATAAATGGAATTATAGTCATAAAATCCATTTTGGGAGTATTTATTAATAAAAATTCTATTTACGCTTTAGAAAAAAGAGTATAATGTGACCCATACAGAAAACATTAAATACATTCCTTTTTAAAACTTTATAAAGAAAGTAAAAAATAGTTGAAAATTAAATCTAAAATCCTTTTAAGTAAAAAAAATAAAATTCCTGAAACATTAAAAGAACCTCAATATGGAAGAAATTTAATTGGAAGGAAAACCTTATGACATGATTTTTAAATGAAAGTCCCTCACAAATTTGGTTTCTTTTGAATCAAAATATCATCAAAGTATATAAAATGAAAATAATATGTAAAAAAATTTAATTTTAGTAAATGAATTATAAAAACTTCTTTTTGTAAGTATATCTACCAAAAAAATGAAAACATGAGGTGAACATTGAACAAGTATCAATTTTAGGAAACTGAGTGAGAAAACCCTGTAACTTAAGTCCTGTATACCTTCATATTCTCCATAACTACTTAATAACAAAATTATATGATTTTTATACTTTATTAATAAAAATTTTCATGTTAACTTGGTCATTATTATTCCTTTTATTTAATTTATAATTGTGTTTTATTTAGTAATTAAAATGGTTAATTCCCACTAGATTTTTTGGGATTTTTTTCTTATAACCTCAAAACAACATCGGTTCATTGATTGTGATAAAATGGGTTATGGTTATATCACCTCAAAAATCATTTAAATGTTTTAACTATAATATTTTTGTATTAAATACACTTTTAAAATATATAATTTAATATTTTCTTGAAAAATAAATTAGATATTTTCATTAAAACTATAGTTCAAAGATAAACATGAACACCATTTTCATTTTTATACCAAGTGGAAAAGAAATAAATTAAATATTATTTTACTTTTATAGAATCATAAATATTTTCTACATGAAATATTTATTCATTAGTTACATCCTTATGAACTTTCTAGGAATTGAAAAATGAATCATATACCTTTATAGAGGTGGTATTCTACACACACATACATGCTACATTGTCAATTTTAGGCATATAATTATAGGAAAATAATAATAATTATATCATATATACCATATATATTTATTTTAATAATCATTTTTACTATCAAAATAATCATGTTATGAAAAATTAAAGACACCACTTTGTGGAATTGGTAGCCCAGAAGTATACCAAAATGATGTTTGTAATTCCCATAGGATAGAAAAAGAGATGAAAAATGGTTTTACTATAATCCCAATAACATTTAATTATATTTAAGTAACTTATATTTTTATTTATACATGGATAAGGAATATTTTAATGAGATATACGAATAAAATAACACAGAACACTCAGTTAATAATTTTACCTCTTCTTTGGAAAACATCCCATAGCTTACACCATAAGACTTCATAGGTTGTTCTTTTAGGGATAATAATACCACTCTAAAACATATAGAGATTAGGGACGGTATTTGGGTTGGTATTAATTTAGATAAAAGTCTTAATGTGTGTGAAAATGTGAGGTGATGGTGTGTCTTTTTATAAGTGATGGGAGTGGCACTCTTGTATGTTTTCAATATTTTAAAATAATATAAAGTCTTAATCAATTAAAAGTTACTATAAAGATAATAAATTTATAATATAAGGTGATAAGGGTATAATTACCATCATATAATAATAATTCAGATACTATTTTATGTCCTTGTCAATTAGTTTTTACCTAAATTAATCCATTTTACCCATTATTGTGATAACTAATTTATACCATTGTTAATATTCATAAATATAATTGAAAATATTACCAAATCTGAAACTCGTAATTTAAAATATGAAATTAATTTTTTATAATTCAAATTATATAATTTTAAGAAAATATTTTTAATGTAAAAAATAAAACTGCAGTAAAAACAATATTTTGGAAAATTCCATTTTTAAGAATAAAAATAATTTTATACTAGAAGTCAAGTATAATACTGATTAATGTGGAATAAATTCTATTATTTATATTAAAAAATGAATAATTTTATTTCAATAAAAATCTAAGATAGGAATATAATTTTTAAATGTTTAAAATTAGTTGGAAGTAATATTAAAAATCAATATTTTTCATTATTCACCCAAAAAAATCGTTTCTGAAAAATCTCAAAAATTACTTATAAGATATATTTGATTTGGTGAATCCAAAAATTAATTCAATTTTATAAATTTTAAAATCAAATATTATCAAATATAACTTTTAATTAAAACCTTTCAATGTAAGAAAAAATAACCTATTTAAAAAAGTATTTCTTTTTTTATTAAAAATATTATTTTGTTATTAAATAAATCTATAGTCATTTATAAAACTTTCATGAATAAGAATACATGAAATTTATATTTACAAATTATATGATTGATTTATTTATATTATTATCTATTTTTTGACATTCTTCATGCTTTTAATAAATTTCATCGTAAATTGTTTATTAATTACTAAAATATTTAAGGGTATTTTTCACTCGTAGATTTTTTAGATTCTTATGGTTCATCCTCAGTCATGTGATTCTACCATAAAACCATTACCTAGTGAATCAATATATTATTTAGTACCTAATCAATTAAATATAAAATAAGAACCAACTTTTTCCTATATAAAATATTCTCGTCCAACTATACCATACTAGGGATCAAAACATGTGATGTGTTAGGTATGTAGTCCCTTATAAAAGAAACATGAAACACCTAATATACCTAAGATAGACATAGAGGTAAGGCTACCCAAAAATAATTTAACCCCACATTCTCTCTAATTTCCTAGGGATTAATGAACCACATATTTAAATTTCACTTTTGATTAAAATACATAAAACTTTCCCAATGTGATACTTTAAGAAAAACATGATTCACTACCTCAAATGAACGGTATTTCATATTTTTATATGAATAAATATCGTGGATACTCAAAGATACCCTCATATGGTGTTGAATCATATTTACCTTACCAATCATTTTATTTTCCAATTGTTTTCAAAAAAACTGTCTATTACAGATATTGTCCTAACTTGATGGATTTCAAACCCTCTTTCTATATAAGACTAAATAATGTTTGATCTGTATATTTGATCAAAAAATACCATCATATGAAAATTACACCAATTAATGATATTGATAAAAAATTTAATAATAATCCCAAGAGTAATAATGAATCATATCTTTAAAATTTTAAATTTTTCATTCAAGCTATACATCTAATTAAGGCTGAAAATATGTACCAAAATTTAATTCAGCACCCAATAGCTTATGAAGTATTTTCTAAAAATTTATGGTGAATTTGGGGTCATGATCTAGTACAATAGAGAGAGGTACTCCATATAATCTAACTACCACTTTAAGATATAGTCTGTCAAGTTTATCTAAAGACATATTATAATAAATATGATAAAATGAATATATTTTTTTAAAATGATGAATAATGTCCCAAATAAATTTTTTACCTTTATATATCTTGGGTAATCCAACAGAAAAATCCATGGAAATATACGATAATTTCTCTTTAGGAAATTGTAATTCCTTAAGCATCCCATTTGGTATTCGTATTTCTATAATAAACTTTTGATAAGAAAAACATTTCATTATAAAAACAAAAATATCTTCCATTATTCCACCGTACTAATAATATTCTTCAAGAACTCTTTATATCTTAGTGCTACCCTAAAAATAAAAAACGGAGAGCTATGAGATTCATTTAATAATTATTTCTTCCAATGAGAATCACTTAGCATGACCAATCTCTTTCCAAATAAAATAACACCTTATTTTTCAATGTTAAATATAGAAAAAAACACATCTTAACCAACTACCCAATTTTTTTCAAATAATAATCTTCTTTCTGAGCATTCTCAATACTATCTGACAAAGATTAATGCACTAACAACTGAACCAAAAATATATGGAGTTTCTGTGTGTATAATTTATAGGCCAAAAGTTTTCAAATAACTAAACAAATGATCATGTTCTAGACATAAAATGCCTAATTATACATTATCCTTTTGAATTAAGGAATCACCTACCTAGTTTTCTTTACACGGATAATAGTAAATCATGCAATCATAACCCTTTATCATTTATGAAAAATCTTTTCCCTCTCATTCTCAACAATTTTTTAGTTCATACTAAAATTAAACATTTGGAGACATTATATAGTTCAAATTTTACCCTATATAATAGATTTATCTAAATTTTTAATGAAACAAATACTATTATTGGATACAAATAATCTATAGGGTAATTATTCTTTTGGAGTTTTATTTTATGTGAATCATGTGTAATTACATGATCGTCTTGCACCAAGACACAACTAAGTCCATTCAAAGAAGTATCACTATAAATAAAAAAATCACAATTTTTTATTAGGAAGGATAATAATGAATAATTAACTAGTATTCTTTTCTATTCAAAAAAACATTCTTAAAATTCTTTATCTAGATGATTTTATATCCTTTTCAAGTTAACCTAGTTAGTTGGAAAGATAACCAAAAAATGTTTTCAAAAAATTGTTGGTAGCAACTGACTAATAAAAGAAATCATAAAATAGTAGTGAAATGTTTAAACCTTGGATAGTTTTTTACCACTACTATTTTAATAGGATTAATAGTTACGATATGCTTAGAAACTATATGTCTAAAGAATGAAATATTTTGTAACCAAAATTCACATTTAAAAATTTTTTAGTACATTTTTTAAAATTTCTGAAAAATAATCCTTAGGTGCTTCTTATGTTCCTCTAAAAATATAGAATAAACTATAATTTCATCAATGAAAACCACAAAAAATATATCCAAATACTTAGGAAACCTCTATTAATAATATCCATGAATACAATGGGTGAATTCATCAACACGAGTGGAATAAACAAAAAGTCATTTTTCTCTATACTTAGTTTGGAACACTCTGGGTGGAATGTATTTCCCATTTATCTTCATATAGTGATATATAGACCTGAGAAAAATCTTCAAAAAACACTGAGTAATCAGGAGTTGATAAAATAATTTTATTAATATAAGGAAACACATACTTCTTCTTAACAATAATATTAATAAGTGTTATATAAATAATTAAAATAATCATTATACCATCCTTATTTTGACAAAAGGAATAGGATCACCCCATGGTGAAGTTACATGGTAGATGAAAACCTTATCATGTAACTCAGGTAAGTAATTCGTTAATTCAAAAAAATTATAATAGATCCATTTGATAATATTTTTTTAAAATTTACTTAATATAAAATACTAAGTTAATAGTAAATCAAACATTTAGAACCAAAATAACCTCAAGAAAATCATTAGAAATACATCCAGATATCTATTTTCCACTATCATCTGAAAAATTTAAATAGATCATATATTTTCAAAAATATATTTAAGAATATTTCCCTTTCGTATTTTAATTATTTCTCAACATATTGATATATTATCCAAGGTATTAATTCATTATTATATATGAAATTAATCTTATTCTAAAAAATAAATTCTTTAGCTCTGTAATCTATTATAGCATTATAAACTAAAATCTAATCTATATAACGAACAAAATAAAACTATACAATGGGAAAGATAATAATTTTTTTTAGGAAAAAACATTCCACATATTATAATAGGATGTTTTATATAAATTATTGTTTCCTTTATACTACTGTAAGGATATCATACAAAAATTTCTAACTTCATTTCTTAAGATGGTATTTTTATTTTACATTAAAATTTCCTAGATATTAAAAATGGATGGATCCAAAATCCAACCTAACATTAGAATAATAAAAAAAAGTAATGTACCTATAACCAATTTATTTTGGGGTCTCACATCTATTATAGAATTAGAAAAAGATATTTCTACACCTTACTATTTTTTATCATTATGTTTCCCACTTTGAGTAACTATATTTGGAAAAGTATTATAAAAATTTCTCAACTCATTAAAATTAAAACATCTTATTACTAGTTGATTATATATTTTCCCATTAATTTTCTAACCATAACTATTTTATGTTTATTACTGAGCTAAATTACCAAGATTAGCACATTATTAACACCTCCATGATCCTATAAATAACTCTTTAAATTTTTTACCACATTTAGATCATTTGATAAGATTACCTCCCTTTTTTTGGTTTTATTGTTCTTCATTTTGTACCAACTATGTCAGTCCTTACCCTTATTATTGTGAAGAAAATATGTGCTAAAAAACTCCATCTCCACATTATTAATATAATTAACAACCACTTCATAAATTTGAAATTCATGAGAGGCTAACAGTATTTGTAAACTTGGTTTCATGCCTTTATAAAATCTATCAATTTTATATTCATGGTACAAAATGACATTTGGTGCATACCTGGATAATTTAATAATAGTTTCTTCATAAATGGCCATTAATTTTTATTCATTTATATACAACTCCAGAAATTACCTTTACATTATATGTTTAAGAACTTTAATAAAATACTCCTCCTGAAAAAGTTATTTAAACATTATCTACTCATGCCATCAATATCATCCTTTTTCAATGTATTCATAATAAAAGAAAACTATTGATTGAATTCACCTTTAAAATAACACATACCAAATGTTACATTTTGATGTCCTATACCTCCCAAAATATCAAATATCATCTCTAATGAATTAATTAATCCTTTTACTTTCACTGGGTCTGCCGATCCACCAAAATCTATAAGGAAATTTTTCATGAAATTCTATATTATAGACATGTTTATCTATGGAGAATTAAGTATTTCTAATTCATGGGTTCCACATTTAATATCCTGCATTATCTAAGTTAGAATTTATGCAAACTACTCTATTTTAACCAACCCAAGTTTCATATTCTAATGGTTATTATCCTCTATAATACTTCTCATTATAAATACCAAATTTACTTTGATAAAAACCATTATAAATTGACATAGATTATATGAATCAATTGGGTAATACTAAAAATATATATCCTCATAATATATCCAGAAATTAGATTACTTATAAATTTTCATTTAACATTCTATTATCATATAAAGCTGTCTAAAACTTTCCTCTAATACCAAGTATAACGACCTATAGCATAATAAACCCATAATTACATGAAATAGTTTCTATTTATTATATTTATATGATATTTTATGTTTATAGTATAGGAGAATTAAGAATTAAATTTCCAAAAAATGTCAAAAATTTCACATAGTTTTATTTTTTATATAAAATCATAGCATTATGTTATCACCACCATTTCGTTCAAGACAATTTTTCTTGGTTTAAGATGAATCACCATAACATATATCTTGACCTTTCTAAAATTTATACTAACTTGTAAATCCTATAAAAAGAAATTAAAAATTAGGAAGAGTAAAATAAATCTCATTAATGTATATAAATATAAAGGAATATTATTATTCAAGTGAAAAACATAAACACTCATGTCGAATTTTACCTTTTATCATAATAAATCATTGAGAATATAAATAATACATTTTAAAGAGTAAATATAAATATTTTCTCAAATAAAATTTTTTAAACCATTTATAAATAATATAAGAATCCATGAATACATCTTATATAATGTTGTAACTCATGAAAATTTACCAATGAAAAACAAACCATTCAATTTTAATCATTTCTTTCCTCATGAGATCAAAATATTTCCATAATTTGTTTTAAAAATAATAATATAGGTATCTTAGAGATTAATATTAATAATCCATATTCACTTATGTTTAACCTGTGTTAGAAAATAATAAAGACCCATTAATTATATAGGAGTATCCCACCATGTTATCACCATCATTTTTCTCATTCAGAGAATAATCATTGGCCAATGCATTGGAAATCTATAGCAGGCTCACCCAATGTGTTTAGCTATATCATGATCTCCTGTCATCATATATTATGATCAATTATCTTATAATTAATAAAAAAAATTAAGAATGAAATTTTACATCAGTAAACCATTTAAAAACTCATTTATACCCATAATTAAAACACATTCCATTTTCTCAAAATCATAAGGATAAATATCCTTTCTATTTGAAGACTCTTAAAAATTCAAAATTACTAAGATAATGAGTAATTTAATTTACTTTGTAAAACCATGAAAAAATTAATGCTAAGATTAATAAAAAATAAACTACACAACATTGGTATATTTTATTCTTGCGGTATATATTAAAAAAGACATTCTTTTTGTGCCCTGGTACAATGTGTAAAAAATGAGCCTTATGTAAAATGATAAAAAAAATTATTTTTTAAATATTTGGAAACAAATTAAATAGTATTGGAAAATAAAATTTTACAAAATTTTATTATTAAATAATAAAATCCATGAAACATTGAATAGAACCTTGATATGGAGGAAAAAAAATTAGATGGAAAAACTTAATATATGATTTTTAAAAGAAAGTCCCTCACCGCTTTGGTCACTTTTAAATCAAATGACCATTAAAAGAGATAACATAAAAGGGACCTATAAAATACTTTAATTTTATTTCTTAAAAGGTTGGGGCCAAAGCTTCATTTTATTAATAAATCAAAGCAAATACCTATTTTTACTGGGTAGAGGGAGTCCCATTACATAGCCCGAAGGCCCACTGGGATTGTAGCCCCTTACATAGCCCGTAGGCCCAAAATTTTTCCCCAATGCCAATTCTTTGAATAGTAACCCACCTGCTACAGTACCGCATAGTAGTGCCGCCGCTACAGTTCCCTGCCACTGCTACAGTCCCGCCGCTACTACAGTACCACTATACTACTGCTACAGTACCTGTGTCCAATGGGGTTTGAACCCCCATTTTTCATGTAGTATTACAGGGTGGTTACCACTAAGCCAAACCCCAACTACAAAATTACACTGGGTTTTTAGGCCCAAGGGGTTACACGGTATAGGTGGGCCGTCACCCACCACTGAGAGCCATTATGTACTCCCCCAACCACAGTCCCAGGTGTAATGGAACCTTGGATTTTAGGCCAGTTCCACATGGGGTAGAGGGGCCCATGAGAGGTGACAAATTCATATAGTGCAAGTTGCCTTACGAGGACTCGAACCCAGAACCTCGTGGTCAGGGCACCACTGCCGCTCACCAACTCACCCATGCCTCGTGGAAAAAAGGTACACTGGGTTTTCAGGCCAAGGGGTTACATGGTATAGGTGGGACGACACCCACCACCGAGCACCTTTATGTACTCCCCCAACCACAGTCCCAGGTGTAACGACACCTGGGCTGTCAGTCCAGTTCCACACGAGGTAGAGGGGCCCACAAGAGGTGATAAATGCATATTGTGCGCTTTTCCTTGCGAGGAATCGAACCTGGAATCTCGGGGTCAGGAATCCACCACCGCTCACCAACTCACCCATGCCCCATTGGCAAAAGTACACTGGGTTTTTAGGCCCAAGGGGTTACATGGTATAGGTGGGTTGTCACCCACCACTGAGTGCATTTATGTACTCCCCCAGCCACAGTCCCAGGTGTAACAACACCTGGGGTTTCAGGCCAATTCTACACGGGGTAGAGGGGCCCATGAGAGGTGATAAATGCATATAGTGCGCGTTGCCTTGCGAGAACTCAAACCCGGAACCTCGGGTTTAGGATGCCACCGCCGCTCACCAACTCACCCATGCCCCATGGGCCTTTAATTTTAGTAAATTGATGATAAATCACCTCCATATGGAGGTATATAAACCGAAAAATAAAAATAAAACATGCGATGAATTTGGAAAGAGTATAAATGAAAATAAATTGTGATGAGAGATCCACTTACCGTAATTATAGGTTGGATGTTTTGGGGTAGTTACATTTATAACCACAAAATAACATCAATACGTTGACTGTGGTAAAATGGGATATGGTTAGATTACATAAAGAATCTTAAATTTTTATAATTATTATATTTAAACATTAAATATACTTTTAATAAAAACTATGTAAAGTGGAAATGAAATATAAATCACGTGACTCCATGGAGACGATAGTCTATATAGACACATGAATGACGTTTTCATTGTTTCATCTATGTTTAAAAGAAAAAAATAGTGAATATTTTACATTTAAAAATAATAAATATATTTTAAATTTCTAAAATATTTATTAATTACATCCTTATGACCAAACATTTAAGGAGTTAATGAAATATGAATCACATCACTTCGTTGAGGTGGTATTCCACACGTATGCATGAGAGACAATGTCAATTGGAAATAGATGTAAGGGGTAAGAACATACTTAACATCATATCCATAAAAAATTATAATTATTACATAAATATAACAAAATTTCATTTAAACAATTATTTTAATGATCTTTATAATCTAAAGATGAAATATGAAACACATGAATTCTTAGAGGTGGCAATGAAAACCTATACATAGGAGATGTTTTCATTTCCCTTAAGAAGGAAAATGTGAATAAAACAAGTTATATAATAATAATAATAAAATTTAAATAAATATAATATATTTTTCTTACTATTTTATTATGTTTAAAGAATATTTCAAGGCGGTAGAGTAATAAATAACCATGAAACCCTAAATTAATAATTATACCTCATCTTTGGAAAAACTAAATTATTTTACACCATAATACTTATTAGGAATGAATATTTATGATATCAGGAACCATAATTCCTGGTTATGGTTGTTTTAAAGGTATTTTTTTAGGTATTGTTTGAATAAAAGGATTATTTTTTTGTGAATAATTGATGAGAGGAGTTATATTTTGTAAGTGAGGGGAGTGGCACACATGTAATTTTAATATATTTTAAAATAATAAAAAGTCTCAATCCTAAAAAATAGGATCTAAAAATATAAAATTTAGATTATAAGGAAATAAGGTATAAATAAAATCATCTAATTAGAATAAATATATTATGTTTTTTCCTAATAACATAGTTTTTGACTTTATTAACTCATTTTTCCCTTTACTGTGGTAACTAATTTTTACTATGGTAACGATTCATAATGAAAAAATGAAATTAAAATTATAAAAAAAATCAAAACCACTCAATCAAAATTTTGAAATCCATTCTGGAAGATTCACTTTTTATAAGTTTATTAAGTTAATTTTATTATTAACACCCAATCCATAATGAAAACATATTTTAGAATGATACACTTTTTAAGCCTAAAAATGATTTTACACCAAAATAAAGTATAATGGTTATTAATATATAATTATATATATATATATATATATTCATGGTAATAGGTTAATAATTTCACTTTTAAAACTATCGATTATATATTTATAATTTTTTAATAAGTGAAATGAAATAAAACTTTTATTAAAAATTGGTATTTCTCATTATTTACTCAAAAGTAAATATTTCAAAAAAATATCAAATATTAACTTCAAGATATATTCTACATAATAAATCTAAAATTTAAGTCCATTTTATTAAATTTTAAACTCTTAAAAATAAAATTTTACTTTCAAATAACACCATGTAATACATGGAAAACAATACAGTTAAATGTATATATTCATTTTTCCGATTGAAACATTATATAAAAACGTTTATGAAACTATGATGATTATGAATCCACAAAATTATTACTCATAATTCATAATATAAATTATTTCTAGGATTACATGTGTTTTCAAAATAATAATGTTTTTATTTAACATGAATACATTGAAAAATTTTATTTATTTTAAACATGTTATCAATCCTAAAAAATTTGGAATAAAATCATTCAGTGATAAAAGGTTTTTTCTCAAAGAAATATATTTTGTTATATATTTTCTATTTTTACACAGATTTATAAAAAATTTATAATGTATAATTTATTAATAATATAAATAAACAAAAAATTAATTTTCACCTAAATATTTTCACTTATCATGGAGTATTAATACATTATTTTTATAATTGAAAAGTATATGATTTTTTAAAGAACTATTTTTATGAGTTATGAATGCTTATATTATATTTAATTTTTATTAGCTCTATAAATTGAGTATAATAATTTATTTCCATATTTTTAATCATTATATTAAATTATTGTAAAAATTTAACTTTCATTTTAGACATAAAAATAACTTTCCAATGTAAGTATTAGTTACCATTATAATATATTTATTTTTCCAAAATATATTTTCATAAAGATTGTTTAATTTTTAAATAAATTAAATTGATCTTGTTTTATAAATATAATTTCATTTTTAAATATATAACCAATCATGTTAAATATCATTTAATTTATAATTGATATTAAATAATAATAAAATATCATTTATAAAATGATGTTAAACTATAAAGAGTTTTCTTATTTATCTTATGATTTAATTTAAAATTTAATTTTATAATATTTAGAAATTAAATTATATTTAATGGATTAAATATTAGAATTAATTATATACTACATTTTATTGAAGTTCCATCTTATATATTTTGAGAAATAATAATTACCATAGTTAAAATTAAATTGAGGTTAAAACAGGAAATAAGAGGTAACATATTGTGGCTCGAATTTTACTAAATTAAGATGAAACATAAACCTTCTTGAATAAATTTTTTAGGTTTAAAATTCATACACACATGTCTCAATAACCATTCCTCAAATAACTCACCTAATATCCATGTGATTCCATCTTCACACCTCACTTAACTTTCAATTCAATGGAAATCCCCTCGTTTTCACCTATAAATGAGCTCACTTGCACCTATTTCAAGACATAATTACCATAAGAATTACTCTTCAAAACCATATAATTTTCCCACTCCTATAATCCTATAAATCATTTGGTATAACATGGTTATAATAAAGTGTCTCAATTCCTCCATTTCTAATAAGTCATTGAAGAGAAGTTTTAGGTCCTCAACCTAAATATTATCTACTCCCAAACGTTTTCTCCTTTATCACTCTCATCCACCCTCTAATAAATATATTGTAAACATAATAATATAATTACATAAGTATCAATACTATATTTAAATGTTGTTATATTTATGAAATAAACATTTTCTATTCCATTTTAATCATTTTAAATAAAATTAAAACCTTATTCATGCTACGTACAAACTATAGCCTTGAGGAATAAAAAATTATGTTTTTCATCACCGCTCTATATGGATGGTTATAGAAAATGATTTAATTTAAAAATATGTTATTTATGAAATTATTAGTATTCTATAAATAAAATTTAGGCATTCGATTATTAATTTTAAAAATAAATGATCACTGTAAATTTAAGAGCCTAAAAAAATTATACCCAAATGAAAAACAATATATTATTTATAAGCAATAGTGTATTATCTTATATCCATAATCCAATATTATAAATTATGATTTATATAATTAATAACATCTAAATAATATCATTATTCTTCTTTATTTATGATTTTATATTCACTTTATAATCGTAGTCATCCATTTAATATAACATGTTATCGTTTAGTCAATTTAATCTCCCACATGAAAGATACTATAAATTTCCTTCATGGTTGATTGTGTAAATTAAAATATAATGATTATATCACAGTAATTTTTAAATATTTTTTTTTGTTCGTGAATTTTATTATTAACACTTAACTCATTATTAAGATATTACATTTTGTTCATTAAAAATTACTTAAATAAGTTTCTCTCTCATCGATTTCACAAATCATAACTAAAAAAATCATGTAATAAAATTATAAATTTATAATGAATTATAGAAAATCCATTATATTACCAAAAATAATATTTTAATGAGAAAAGTTTTATCAATGTATAGGCATCAACATCGATATTACAAATACTGTGAGAAACAATCAAATGTACTAACATCTGAAGATGAAAATAAATAGCATCTAATTAATAAATATATAATAAATGATTATAATAAAATATTATAAAAGGTAATATATATTAACAAGTTTATAAAATAATTCATTAATATATTTAATTTTATTATACATTATATTAAATCACTTTCATGGATGTCATTATTAAAGGTAAGATTTTTTTCATTTCAATTTTATTTATTTAAGATATATGTAATATTCACTACTTATTTCTTTTTATGGTATATATACCCACATATGAATTAATTTTAACAAAAAATTCATGAAATTCAATGAATTCTTAAATCCATTTGATGTAATTTATTTTACTGGATTTTGATTCAAAGGTAACTAAAGTTGTAAGTGTTTTTGTTAATACATTTTTTGTTTATTGATTTACAATCATTCATCCTGAATTTTATTCTTATAAGACTAAAAAGTATTTTATATTTTTGAATAATATTTTCAATTATATAATTATTCTTAGGATATAAATTTAGTTTCCATGAAAACCTTTTCTAAGTATTTTTACATTAAAATTTTTTCTTTAATGACTTTCTTTCATATTAAAAATACATCCTTGGTAAGAATAATTCTCATTCACTTTCATTATTTTTTCCTCTCAATGTCTAAATTAATTTTATCAAATTTTTTATTTAATATTTTGAAACTCAAATATGTATTATTTCATGTGAAATTATAATTTCTATTTTCCACTTTTCAAAATAATGTTTTGGTATACCTTTTAAGATGTGGGCATTAAAAACGGTTTAATAAAATATTGAAAAGGATTATCATGTCTATATATTTTATCTTACACTCCACATTGTTTGAAATAGTCATTATTTACCTTAAAATACCCCTTGTTGTAAATTATTTTAAAATTATGTTTCAAAATTGTTCTCATGTTACCTTTTAGGAAATTATTTTTGAAAGTGACTCATAACATCTTATTTTTACAACAAGGTTAACAATATTTTATGATTTTATTTGATTTTGTTTGAATTTTAATCTCAATAAAAAATGATATATCTCTATTTAAGTTATGATTCATGAAAAAACCACTAAATTATCTTATTAAATATTCAAATTTTGGGTGATTGATCTTTTGGTATAACTCGTTCAAATTCTTGAGGTCATTTTATGTGATACCATTTAGAAATGTCATGAAACCCATTTACTTGTACTAGGTTATTTTTGATATGATAAATTATTGATTTAATCTTATATAAACATGTATTTATGGTTACTATATAACGTAATGAGTCTTATATCAACCTTTAATCCATTGGATAATGTTTTATATCTCATGAGATAATGATGAGAGTTGTGGGTATTTTGGTTTTTCACAACCTGAATCGTGACCATATTTATTTGTTTAGAACCTTAGTTTTGGGAATATTTCTTTATTAAAAACCTAATTCATGGTAATTTATCATTTTCATAACTTGAGTCATGTAAATATTTATTTCTTTATAACTTTAATCAAAGGAAAATTATTTTATTCATAACCATAGTTATGGGAAACCTTATTTGTTTACAATATAAGTATTGGGTGTCTTTATTTATTCCAAACATGACTCATGGGGATATTTCTTTATTCATAACCTAAGTTATGGGAATTATTATTTTTTCACAATCTATGTCATGGAAATTTTACTTTATTCCCAACCTACGTCATTGGAATTTTTATTTATTCACCACCTAAGTCATTAGTATCATTATTTGTTCAAAACCTAAGAAAAAACATCCTTATTTATTAAAAACCTGATACATGCACTTTTTTTACATATTATATTTTATTATAGTCAATTGGTTTTCATAAAATGTTATAAATTTATATGTTATTGACATTTCTACGTTTATATATATATATATATATATGTTATGGTTCATGGATTGTGATTATTGTCTCTTGTTTCCATACTCTAATTCCATGGTATATCTTTGATAATTTTTTGGATATATGTTTATTTTATCATACGATATGGATATCTCTTACTAATCCATTGTTTTTAAATCATACTTTTCTCACATTCTCATGTGTCTTACATTCCTCTGATCCAACACATGATAAACCATTGATATATTTTTTCCTTAATAAGAATTTTAGTTATCCCCTTTATTAGTTTTCTATTTCAAAATTTATGACGATGATAATAACATATGATATGTCTAGATGGATTTAAATATGTTGTGATTATTTGGAAATTTTTACAAGTATTTTAAAATTAGTTGTTTTTTTAGATAATCCCTGAAGACACTAAGGCTTTGGGTTCTGGTATTTTGAAAATATTTTTTGAGATATAGTGTAATTTTTTTGAAAGTGATGTTGAATATATGAATGTATAACTTGGGTAATCTTAGTCATTATCAAATATAGTATATAAATAATGTGATTTTTTCTTTGAAACTTGGAGTGTGGGCATGGGATATCTCAGTAAGACTGGAATTTGTTACCATAACACATAGAATTTTTTTCTTTTACTAAAGAACAATTATTATGAATTTTACCCATATAAGAAGTTGATTACATTATGCTTCTACTATTTATAGATGTATCTCAACATTATTATTGATTTTGATAGTGTCATTAAATCTATAATAAAATCTTTTATCACATGATTATAATGTCTTTCATTTATTTACTAACTTCATTTATTGAATTTTCACCTACTAAAATAATGAAACCTTTTGAATAAATCATATCAATTAGTGGTAAAAGGTCCATATTTCTTCATGAATCATTCCAGATAAGCTCAAAATAAAATTCATTACTATATATAGTGTAAAATAATGCTAATAATATTATATAGTACACATTTATAGTTGAGAGGATAACTCATTATGATAATCTAATATATAGATTATCGTAACTCTATTCTCATGGTATCCTAATGGATATGGTTTTCCTACTGAGTGTAAAATAAATATAACAGAAAAAATAAATCACATAATGGTTAACATCATCCCATTACTTGATTTACATACACAATATGGCCTAGGGGAACCCAACTCAAGCATATCCCACAATATTTTATGTTTGAGGTCTTGAAAACTTTTTTACTTTTGAAATAATCTTACACTTTTTATTATTAATATCGATTTAATATCACCCTATTATATCATATATTACATTTTATCTATGAAGGATTATATTGATTATGTTTGGAATATGATTACTTAATCTAAACCAATATATTCCAACTAGATTAATTTGAAATTACTGACACAACACATTGCTTACGTTACTAGAAAAAAATTAAAGGAAACTACATACATAAATATTCAAATACATCTCATACATAAGGTGAAAAAAAAATTAAATTAATACATGAGATAAAAATGATAAGTTTAGAAGAAAACTATTTAAATTATAATTAAGATATTTCATTAAGAACAAAAACCAATACAAGAAAGAGTTAAAAGAAAATTATTTAAATTACCATGAAAAGGATGAAACTCCATATATGAATATATAAAAATTTATTGAATCTATTCAATAATTTAAACTAAAGAATACAGAAATTCATAATATGATAAGTTTATTCCTGAAAAATGTAGCAAAAAAAATAAATAAATAAAATTTCATAAATTAAAACATAAGATAAATAGTTTTGAAAATTAATAAATAAAGATACAATAAACACTTTTTAATTTTTATATAAATTATAGAAATTGTATAATAAAATAAATATAAAACATTTATATTTATTTATAATATAAACTCTTCATATTATAATTTTATATGATTTTTACGTAAAAATATGATATATGAAATATAAAAATTATATACAGAATATTAAATATTATGTAAATATTCAAAATACAATTTATTTTTTATTATTTTAACATTTATCAAATAAAATAAACAAACTCATTCTGATATGTTTTAAATAATATACCTCATAATTAATTTTAATTTACACACTAAACTTTAAATATTATGAATAATTAAAATATTTAATATAAAATTTCTATATTTAGAATTATTTTTTATTTTATAAAAACTTTTTAAATTATTCTAATAACATATATTTGAAAATTTTATATCTAATATGATGATCCATTATCTAGATGAATTTGGCCATAAAAATTATTAAAAAAAATAAACAAGCATGGTAAAGGATTACAAATGGTGTTACAAATATGAGTGTATCACTCCCTACATATCAGCATCCACCATTGGAGCACAGTAATTTGGAGTCCTAAAGGACTATATCAGACTCATTTCTTGGATCATTCTCTTTGACAGGACATCCACCACTTGGTTGGATTGTTTATAAAAATGTGAAACAATGAAATTGACATGTTTGGAGTGGTTAAGATAATAAATCCAATGAGATCAGAGTTTCTAAGGAATATACCTTATCCTTTGTGGCAGTGCCTTAAAAAAATTTAGATTTAGATTCAATCCATAAGAAATTCTAATTGTGTTGGGTATCATGCTTGATGGTATATATTATGGCCTATAACTCAGATTCATAGGAAATTAAGATTCTAATATAGTGATAAAAGTAACCTTTGATAAATATGTGGTGGGTGTGGAAGAAACATCTAGAACCTAAGGATTCGAGAATGATAGAGGATTCCCCATCATCATTGACCTTAATCAATAAGATGATTGGAGGAATCCAATGGATGGATTTAAGGACCATTGGTTTTCTAGTCCTACCCAGAACACCCAAAATTCTTAGAATATTCAATTCACTAATAATATTATCCTTGGATCCAATTTGAACCTTTTAAGAAGAATAAATCTCCCTGTCCATGGAAAGTATACCATCATGTATAGAGGGTTGAGGGTAATGGAATATCCTTGAATTTTTTTCATTCAAAAAAGAGTCAACAACTCACTCTATTGTTGCTAGGTGGAGATTTTTAACTTACTCACTCTTACTAGTTTTGATGATAAACACTATAAGATTATCTATCTTATTACCTTTTCGTATACTAATTCAAAAAAGAGTACCTAAATATTTATATCCTTCCTAGAAAAATCCATAGTCCATGAAGAGGTGTTTCATATTCTCTTCATACCTCAAACATAAGTGACAATTTGAGACAACATATTATGTAGTCATTTTCAATTGATCAAGTGTGGGTAATCTATTTTCACATATACTCTAAATAAGTAGAAATATTGAAGGTTGTATGAAGTGTACCTTGAATTTCATTAGCCATGGTGTTGGCATAGTGGATGTAACACCCAATAATTTTATGAGAAAAAGTTTTTTTTATGTTATATAAATCATCAAATGAATCTTTCACTACACACAACACTAGCTTGGCTTTCTTTACACGCAATCGCGACCTTCCTCGATAGCTTGTGTCGTATGCAATACTGAGTTTCACTAAACAACGATATGCTATTAAAATATTAATAAAACTAGCCGTTATGAATAGTAATACCCACTTTATGTAATTTTTTAAATTTCATATTTCAAAATGGACTTCATTTTTGGATTCGAAATATCGAAATTAGCCTAGGGTGAAATTTTGGTATTTTTCTGAAAACATTCAATTTTGGATGAATAGTGAAAACATTGGGTTACTATTTAAAAACCGACTTTTTATTTAAATAATTATTTATTTTATTCAAATTTATTTTAGGTCAAAATTGATACATAATACCTTTATATATTCAAAGTAATTCATTGGAGTCATTTTATAATAATTTTATATTTTTTTGAACTTTTCACCGTCTTTTACCCACCTCTTAGGAGAATTTGAAAATTTACATAAAATTTAATTTTACTGCTTCTGTGAGTGGAATTTATAAAATCCAAGACACATAGTTAATATCAAGGATTAAAATGTGGTTCAATGAGATGAAAATAATTTTTGGTGAATAGTAACTTTTTACTTTTTTTTACCATGATTAAATGTAAATAGGGTAATTAAGTGTACAAATGTTATTATTATTAACCTAACACGTGTCCTAATTCTATTGGATAAGTTTAATTAGACCAAAAACAACCTTATGAATAAAATATGACCATTTAGCCCCACTTGGATTAGATTAGGACATTTATTATTAATTTATTTAATGAAGGGTTAAAATAGTTAAAATCAAAGTTTAATAAGTAACTCATTTTTAATATAGGGTTATACATAAGATAAATTCGACTATAAATATTTATTATAAAGATAAAAGGATTTAATACATAATGGTATTTTATTTGTAATTGTTAGAGATTAAATAATTTAATTTATTTATGACACAATGATGATGTAGTAATTATCTTATTAATGAAATATTGATATAATTGATGTTATAAATACCTAAATAAATGTAATTTGAGACTTTTTATGAATTACAATAATTTTCTATGTTAATATGAAATGTTAGTATTGATTTAATTAACTTATTTCGAACTAATATTTCTGTTATTATTTTCACAAAAATAAATTACCAAATAGTGTCAAAATTGACATAAAATAGTTTTTAAAACAAATATTATATTATTAATTGTTATTTTATTCCTAAAAATCTAAGGTTCTGAACAATGACTTAGATAAGGTTATATATATTAATAATAAACAACTTGGGGTTCTTTTGGCTTGTTATAGTAAGTTTATTAACCTTATAGTGTAAGAAAACATGAAGACGCGATAAAAGTTAAATTATCTAACTTAAAGTTAAATCTAAATGATAAGGTTAAAATAGAAAACTAAACTTGTCTAAATTATATTGGATGAGAGGCTTTAGACCCATCCCAACCTTAGCTTCGAAATAAATCAATTTGGAGCTATTAAAAACCGAATATGACTTTATAATAAAATAATTGTTTTAGTTTTTCCTAAGGTCCCTTCTCGTCCCTTATAATAGGGCACCTCATTCCTCTCCTACTCACACCACATTGAGCCTTCAAGATCGGTAAACCCCTGCCAATTTCTCCTCTACACTTCCCTAGAAACATACTAGAGGTCCTGGTATTCTTCAAAGACCAATTTTAGTGCCCTAAAAGGAGGTCTCAAAGAGGGGCTTCAAAGAAGAGGTAATGTCCGTTACCGATTCTTTCAACTTTATTTATTCTTCCACTTCTTCTTCATTAGTTGTTTCATTATGAAGTAATAACATCAGTATCAATCATATACTGATATGTTATTATAAGTATTAAACAACCCTATTTCACCATCTATCCATCCTACGGAAAATGAAATCACCGCGCGTGCGTACGTACGGAATACCGTCTCCATGTCGTGGTGTAATCTATTTTCCACCACCACTTTACTTGGATGGGTATAATGGTGTAAATAATAACTATATATGATTATTTTAAATTGATATTGATTCTGAAATAGTATACATATACTCCAATACAATTCCACGATCATGGGAACGATATCATCGCCCGTGTGTATGTACAGATTATCGTCTCCACGATGTGATGCGACTCGTTCTACATGATCTTCATTGAATAATGATTATATAAATGAATTGAATTAATTAATATGATATATATTACACTAATAAAATTCTGGAAATGAGGTATCTATAACCTAAAAAGAAGAATAAGAATTTATTCCACAAAACACGCATAAGAACAAAAAGTAATAAACACCCGAATAACAAGTAGTAATGAAATGTTATTAATAAGAAGCTAATAATATAACCATATATGATATCATAAAAATAATTATGATTCTGGATTAAGTCAATAACATTATTTAAATCATTATACAGTAGGTTCAGACACTCACGAAGCAAATCGAACCTAAGGTAAGGAACAATCTCGCAATCTCAATTTTTATCCGAGATTGTTTATACTTCAGAATTTACTGGGGAATATTTATCATCCACATCCATGTTTTTTGAATATTTAATATTATTTATATCCTCCTACAATTTTTTAAATCCAATTTTACCCTTCTGTGAGTTTTTAGTAAAAGATATGAACAGAATCTTTTGTCGTTTTTCGTACGAGCTACTTTTTGACTTTTTTTGACATAAGTACGAGAAGAATGTTTTTTTAACTTATACGGCATGAATGGATTTTTAAAACATTATTTCCAAGAATCTTCCTTTAAAAGTTTTTAGGTTTATTTTCAATAAACTTCTTTTAGTTTAAAATTGTATGACATGTTAAGAAAGGAAAAATGTTTTCGAAGTAGAAAGGATATATTCTTCAAGAATGGAGTTCAAGTGTTTTATCAAAATTATTTTCCATCTAAGATAATATAGGGTTATGTTTATATCCCTATTATTACATTGATTTGATTATGTTGTGATGGAATTATTGTTATAAATTCTTTTATCTTATATGAATTGTTTTACGATGTCACGATGTTTAAGAATCCCATTTTTATTACATGGGTTATGCAATGATGAATGATTTTTGATTTTGTGGCACACATAATAATGGTATCATTATGAAATGGGAGGGACCAATATCTCCCTCCATTGCATTGGTAAAGATTTATATCTCATGAGATAGACATGGTTGGAACAGCAGGTTAATCTGGATCAGTGAAACAGGACTGAAATGAGTAGTGAACTCGGTTCAGAAATGGACTTTGTCCGCTAAGATAGTCTTGGAAATGAGTTTTGACTACTAAGAAATGATTCTATATGATTATTTGTGTATTCCACAAAGTTTCATGTTTTAAGTTATGATTATTGGGATTACATTTCCTACTATGATTTATCCCATGATTATGAAATTATGATCTCTTTTACAGGTTAAGATTTCCCAAATGTTATGTTCATATGAATATGATGTAATTTATATTTCTTTTATTTACCCTTACTGAGCATTTGAGCTCACCCTTCAGTATGTTTTCTTTCCCCAGGTCAGGAAGAAGGTTATTAAGTAGGATATGCCAAAAAGGACTCTAGATATGATGAAATAAATGGGAGACAATGTAGATTCTTTATGAACCAGTTGTTTATGTTTCCTAGTTTCAAAAGACACTATACCTATATGGTCCTTTCATGGTTTTGGTATATGTTGTAATAAGTGTACTTCAATTTTTAAGTAATAACCATGTATTTAAAGTATGGGTCATTATAGTTGGTATCAGAGGAAAGGTGTAGTCAAAAATTGGAAACTAGGATGTAAAATCCTCAGTAAGAACCTTAAGGATAAGTCTAAGCATTGAACACGATATTAGTGTTTTAAAAATGGACATGAACAACCTATGATAAGACCTTAAGTGTGAAATTTTATTCTTGATTATGTGTTTTTCCTATTATAATTAGTGTTTCTCACACTATTCTTCTTGGTTTTAGTCAATGGCTGGAACCCGAAGGAACCGTGTTATTGTGGAATGCGACGAGCAATGCAATGATTGTCCCCCTGAGCAACCAAAAATTATGGGAGTTGGAATGCAAAATCTTGTAGCCATGCTCACACAACTTTCTCAAGCTATGAATCATGCAGGACTTCCAAACGAGCAAAGGAAGGAGCAACATTCTGTTGAATCATTCATAAGGGAGCGTCCACCATCATTTAGCGGGTCTACTGATCCATTAGTTTCTGAACAATGGATTAGTACTACTGAAAAGATATTTTCAGTTCTTCAATGTTCTGAACATGATAAAGTCATCTTAGCAGTGTATAGTTTGGAAGGAGATACTGATCAATGGTGGAATCTTATCAAGAATACGAGGCAAAGAGATGAAAATGGGTCTATGGAATGGGACAAGTTCAAGAAATTATTTTTCAATAAGTACTTCCCTCGTATTCTTCGAACAAAGATGGAGAAGGAGTTTCTTGAACTAAAGAAAAAGGATGATGAATCTGTTGGTACCTATGAAGAAAATTTTACAAGGCTTTCAAGGTATGCTTCTGGTATTATTATCCAACCTGAGAGTAAGATCGACCGATTCTTTAGTGGCTTAAAACCAAGTCTTCGAAGGGCATTAGCCATAAGGGACTTCAATAGTTATGAGGAAATCGTTCGATGTGATCTCAAGGTTGAGATGGATATTAGAGTAACCCATCAGTCATATGGGTTTGATAATAAGAGGAAAATGGAATTCAAAGGAAAATCTAAAGAGCACACTAAAAAGAAGATGAGTTTTCCCTTATGCTCAAAGTGTGGAAAGAAACATGGAGGGAGTTGTCTAAAAGGTACAAGTAAATGTTTCAAATGAGGAAAGGAAGGTCATCGGGCATTTGAATACCTCAATGATGGGAAGAAGATGTCTAGTGATGCGAACAATGAAAAGGCTACACAGAGTGCAACTCCTACACTTCAATGTTACAATTGCAAGGAAATGGGGAATTATGCTAATCAATTCCCTAATCCAAGGGTTGTTGATGATGATCGATGTTAACAAACTCTTAAGGCTAAAGACAAAGGAAAGTCACATGCAATTTCTATCAGCGATGTGGACTACGATAACGAAGTGGTGAAAGGTACACTTACCATCCACTCTAAAGTAGAAAATGTTTTATTTGATTCTGGATCCACCCACTCTTTTATTTCTGAAGAATTTTCTAATGGTATCACCGTATTACCTCAACAATTAGATGTTGAGTTAGCTGTGACAACCCCTAATGGCACAACATTCTCATCAAAAGTTCATAATTCTTCTCCGATTGAAGTTTGTGGGAAAGTGCTTCCAGCAAATCTTATGATCCTTCCTATCGTAGAATTTGATGTGATTATTGGCATGGATTGGATTTCTCTATATGGAGATCATATCAGTTGCCAAAGAAGGGAAGTCACATTTCATATTCCAGGTCAATCTATGATCATCTATCGATGCAAGGATGAACATAACCTTCCAGTGGAAATTTCTTCAATACTATGGGTCTTGATTCTACTAAATGAAGGTTATTTATCTCAAATGGTTGGTGAGAAACTCACGATTAAGAATATTCCCATTGTACGGGAGTTTGATGATGTATTTCTGAAGGAATTTCCGGGTCTTCCACCAAATCGTGAAGTTGAGTTTTCAATAGAACTCATACCGAGTGCTTTGCCTATTTCAAAGACACCTTATAGAATGTAACCAATTGAGTTGCAGGAATTGAAGAAGCAACTCAAAGAGAATATTGATAAGGGATTCATACGCCCTAGTGCATCACCTTGGAGATCCCCAGTTCTGTTTGTTATGAAGAAAGATGGATCAATGAGACTCTGCATTAATTATCGAGAACTTAACAAGATCACTATCAAGAACAAATATCCTCTCCCATGCATTGATGACTTATTTGACCAACTACGCGGAGCTCAAAACTTTTCCAAGAATGATCTTCATTCAGGGTATCATCAATTAAGTGTCAAAAGGGAGGATATACCAAAGACGGCTTTCCGTACAAGGTTTGGACAATATGAATTTATAGTGATGCCATTTGGTCTTACTAATGCCCTTGTTATCTTTATGGATCTGATGAATAGAGTCTTTAGAGACTATCTTGATCAGTTTTTGGTAGTCTTTATAGACGATATTCTTATCTATTCAAAGAGAAAGGAAGAACATGAAGATCACTTTAGAATTATATTGAAGACCCTGAGAAAGGAGAAGCTTTATGCCAAATTTACCAAGTGTGAATTTTGGCTTCAAAAAGTTGCATTTTTGGGTCACATAATCTCAAAAGAGGGGATATCTATGGATCCAGCAAAAACAGAGGTTATCAAAAGATGGTCGAGACCAAAAACAGTAACCGAGATCTAAAGTTTTCTTGGTTTGGCTGAATATTATCGACGTTTTGTGAAAGATTTTTCCCGATTATCTAATCCACTCACCAGGTTGACTTGAAAAGTAGTTAAGTTCGTGTGGACGGTGTAGAGACCCGAAACTTGACGTACATTGACTTTACATTACATTTTTGGAATACTTAGTACATAAAAAAAACACACACAAGGATCGTAATAGTTTAGTGTCTTTGGAAACTCAGAATATAATCTTTTAATCGTGGTGAAAGATCTTCAAAATCTCCCATAAAGATCTTCCTTTTTTTTTACCTAAAACCTTTCTTTGTATCCTGGGGAAAAGAAAACATAAAAGGGTGAGCTCAAATGCTCAGTAAGGGTAAACAAAAGAAATATCAATCACATCATATACATAAGCACATAACTTTTGGAAATCTTAACCTGCAAAAGAGATCATAATTTCATAACATGGGGTAAATCATGGCAGTGAAATGTAATCACAATAATCATAACTTAAAACATGAAACTTTGTGGCATTCACACATAATCATAGAGAATCATTTCTTGTTAGTCAAGACTCATTTCCAAGACTATCTTAGTGGACAAAGTCCCTTTCTGAATCGAGTAACCCTCCTTTCAGTCCTGTTTCACTGAACCGGTATAACCTACCGTTCCAGCCCTGTCTATCTCATGAGATATAAAATCTTTACCCAATGCATTGCAGGGAGATATAGGTCCCACCCATCTTATAATGAATCCTTTATTATGTGTGCCACATAATCATAAATCATACATCATTGCATAACCCATGTAATAAAAATGGGATTCTTAAAAAACATGACATCATAAAACAATTCATATAAAATAAAGGAATTCATAAAATTTTTTCCATCACAACATAATCAAATCCATGTAATAATAGGGATAAAAACAGAACCCTTTTATTATCTTAGATGGAAAATAATTTTGATAAAATACTTGAACTTCATTCTTGAGGAAAATATAATTTCTACTTCAAAAACACTTTTCCTTTCTTAACATGTCATACAATTTTAAAATAAAAGAAGTTGATTAAAAATAAACTTGAATACTTGTAAAGGAAGCTTCTTGGAAATAATTTTTTATAAATCCATTCATGCCGTATAAGTTAAAAAAAACATTCTTTGTACTTTTGTCGGAAAAGTCAAAAAGTACCTCGTATGAAAAACGACAAAAGATTCCTTTCATATCTTTTACTAAAGAATCACCGAAGGGTAAAATTGGATTTAAACAATTGTACGTGGATGGAAATAATATTAAATATTGAGGAAACATGGATGTGGATGATAAAATACACCCCAATAACTTTCAAAGTATAAACAATCTCGGATAAAAATGAGATTGTGATATTTCCCTTACCTTAGGTCCGATTTGCTTCGTATGTGTCCGAACCTCCTGTATAATGATTTAAATAATGTCATTGACTTATTACAGAATCATATTCATTGTTATTATATCATATATGGTTCACTTATGACATTATATTACCCGTTCTTTTGTAAATTCCATGTTAAAGAAGCGTTTTGGGTAAAATCGTTTCATTTATCGTAGGTGTTTTGACTTGTTGTTCTTGACATTATTATTACTTATATCATGATTTACTTACTTCCAGAATATAAAATATGATTTATATATCATATATATTCAGTATATATATATATATAATAGATAGATAAATGAAATGAAAAACACCGTTCTTGGAGACGGTAGTCCGTACGTACGCATGAACGCTATTTTCCTTTCCTTATTGTCTTGAATGGAAGTAAGTAGATGACATAAATATATATATATATATATATATACATAAATCCAGTAGCTTTATAATGTCATATATTTCATTATTATTTCTTATATATACTTTATAATCATTCTTAAATGGTTAACATGGAGAATGAATCTCATCGCGTCGTGGAGACAGTATTCCGTACGTACGCACGAGCGATGATATCATTTCCATAAATATTGAATTGAATTGGAGTGCATTATACAATATATCAGAATAAATATGATGTTTTAATAACTATGTATAGTTATTCTTTACACCATTATACCCATCCATGTAAGGTGGTGGTGGAAAATAGATTACACCACGGCGTGGAGACGGTATTCCGTACGTACGCACGCGCGGTGATTTCTTTTTCCGTAGGATGGATAGATGGTGAAATAGGGTTGTTTCATACTTATAATAACATTTCAGTATATGAGTGATACTGATGTTATTACTTCATAATGAAACAACCTAAGAAGAAGAAGTGGAAGAAGAAATAAAGATGAAAGAATTGGTAACGGTAATTACCTCTTCTTTGAAGCGCCTCTTTGAGACCTCATCTTAGGGCACTAAAATTGGTCTTTGAGGAAGACCATAACCTCTAGGATGTTGCTAGGGAAGTGGAGAAGATATTTTGGAAGGGGTTGGCCGAGCTTGAGTGCTCAAATTGGTGTGAGGAGGAGGGGGGGGGAGGTGTCCTTTTATAAGGGAGGAGAGGGGCACCTTAGGAATACCTCAAAATATTATTTTATATTAAAGTCAAAATTGGGTTATAATGGTTCCAAAGGGTCTTATTTTGGAGCTAAAGTGGGTATGGGTCGAGATCCTATCAACCAATAAGATTTAGACAAGTTTGGGGTATTATTTTAACCTTATCAATTAGATTTAACTCTAAGTTAAATAATTTAACTTTTACCGTGTCTTTTTGTTTTCTTTCACTATATGGTTAATACACTTACTATAACATGCCAAACGAACCCCAAATTGTTTATTATTAATACATATATCCTTATCTAAGTCATTTGGCCGAACCTTAGATTTTTAGGAATAAAATAAAAATTAATAATATAATATTTGATTTAAAAACTATTTTGTGTCAATTTTGACACTATTTGATATATTATTTTTTTGAAAGTCATAACAGAATTATATGTTCAAACCAAGTTGATTAAATCAACAATAATATATCATAGTAACCTATAAAATTATTTGAATTCATAAAAAGTCTCAAATTACATTTATTTGAGCATTTATAACATCAATTATGTTAACATTTCCTTAAAAGGGTAATTAATGCATCATCGTTGTGTCATAAATAAATTAATTTATTTGAAGTCTAAAAATTATAAATAAAATATAATTATGTAGGAAAGCTTTTTAGATTTCTAATTAATAATTATAATCGAATTTATCTTATGTATAAACCCATATTAAAAATGTTTTAGTAAATAAACTTTGATTTTAACTCTTTTAACTCTTCTTTGAATTAAATAATAATAAATGTCCTAATCTAATCCAAGTGGGCCTAAATGATAATATTGTACACTTAAGGTTGTTTTTGGTCGAGATACACTTGTTCAATAGGATTAGGACATGTGTTAGGGTAATATTAATATCATTTTTACCCTTAATTACCGTATTTACTTTTAACCGTGGTAAATAAAAGTAAAAAGTTACTATTCACCAAAAATTATTTTCATCTCATTGAACCACATTTTACTTACTGACATCCACCATGTCTCTCTGATTTTTGAAATTCCATTCACAGAAGCGGTAAAATTAAGATTTATGAAGAAATTAATTTTTTTTAACTACCACTTAGTAGTTTCACTATTCATCAAAAATTGATGTTTTTCAGAACAATGCAAAATTTTCATCCTAAGCTATATTTCATATTCAAAATTCAAAAATGAAGTCTAATTTACCAAATTCATAACATAGAAGTGGCATTAATTAATTTTATAATTAAATCCCGCTGTTAAAACAAATAGCGTGTTTTTAAGAAACAATATCTATCAAAAGATTGACACTTGTTTATGTCTGGTGTAAATGTGAAATTACATCCAATGACCAACATTGTATTGAATTGTAAAAATATATTCTAAATATACTTTAAAACCACTCAAATTAATAATTTATCACTATTAATTATTTCGATTAAAAAAAGTTGTTTTTAATTAAAATTTAGTAATTTTCACTATTCATCAGAATATGAAAGATATCCGAAATGTACGAAACTTTCACCTTAGGCTAAATTCGATACTCCGAATCCAAAAATGAAATCCATTTTGAAAAATAAAATTTACAAAATTTCAAAAAGTGGTTATTACTATTCATAACGGCTAGTTTTAATATCATTTTAATAGCATATCGTTGTTTAGTGAAACTCGTTATTGCGTACTACACACGCTATCAAGGAAGGTCGTGATTGCGTGTAATGAAAGGCAAGTCAAGGATGCGTGTTGTGCAAGCTCCTTTTGGTGTAGCGTAAAATGCAAGACATTAGTGAAATAAAAAGAATATTTTTCATAAAATCTCGGGCTGTTACATTCTACCCCCCTTAAAATGAATTTCTCCCTCGAAATTCATCGGGGTTATAAATGGTTTACTATTCGAAAGTTTCTTTAATAGAAACCCACATCGTAAAAAGGAATACCAAAACTTGGCTTTAAAAACTAAAGTATGAAATGTAACGATTACCCAAATAAACTAATCGCTGGGTTTCCACATAGGTAAAAATATGGATATGGAAGAGAAATCTAACCATCGTGTTCTGATGGAGAGTGGTAGAGAACATGGCTATGGAAAAGCTAGAAATCAAAAAGCCATAAATTTGTGATGATCTAGGGTACCATCTGATTAATCGGATATAAGGGCACTAGGACAACATTTTTGGTTTTCAAGATCATTTCCCTAAAGTTGAAAATTTGAATTAGAATAAATACATACTTTATTTTGGTACTATCTCACTGTTGTTCGTGCCTTGAACAATTTCCACTTCATCTCTTAAATAAATGAAGTTGAATTTGTTATTCGTGAAGTGTTAGCAGATCATGTGATAAAATGACGGGTCATTCCATCTGTCTCAAACAAAAGGTTAGCAAAAATTATATACATAAGTCGATCTATAGTGAGATTAATCATATATTGTTCCTAAAATGGACTTATACTTCATATATCATACTGCTTAATATAATAAAACTAGTTTCTACTAAACAGGGACTTCCTGTAGGCCAGTGGTAGGCGATAAAGGCCAGTCACACTTCGGTTGTGGGTTCGATTCCCAGAGCCTTGTCCGACGCGATGGGCTGTCGCCCGTCCTGCAGGTTGTCCTTTTTATAAAACTATATTACTATAACATCCCATCAATAATATCGAAAAAAACTTCTATCCTTAATCAATACTAACTTATGTCCAACATAATCCATTCCAATCTTTAGGCTTACCCATAATACTGCAGTCCACTCTCATAATATAGTGAAAACAATTACCAGAGATTTAATACCATCGTTGATCCCCATAAGATATGTCTTGTTGGTCACATTCTAAACACTCAAAGTCCTTAATCATGTATTCTCTTGAATAACTTAGTGAAAACATGAATGCTGTTTAAAGTTAACACTTTCCACATACCAAAATCCTCAAAATTCTATATACTCAAACCATGATATCACTTAGTCCTTATATCAATCATGAGCTCATGAATACTATTAAACATTTCATTTTCTCGTTTTCCCTTCATTATGCGCATATCATCTTATTTCCAAAAAATATCTCAATCACTTTTAATACCACATCAATAAATATTGCAATACTCAATGATACAACCTTATTTTGGAATCCCATTACATAAACACTTAATCATTCCACCACATCGTTGTCATATTCAACATTGCCAATAGTGATCGCATGTGACTTCCCTTTTTCCTTTTCCTTCAGTGGTTGCTCATGTTGATCATCACTAACCCTTGGATTAGGGCATTTATTAGCATAATGCCCCATTTACTTGCACTTGAAGCATTGAAGTGTTGGTGGTGCGTTCTCTGCAGTGTTTGCTTTATTCACATCATTAGAAACCCTTTTTCCATTACTTCGACACTCAGCTGCTCGATGACCTTATTTTCCACACTTAAAACATTTTCTAGTCCCTTTAAGACAATCTCCACCATGCTTCTTTCCACACTTTGTGCATAAGGAAACATTCATCTTCTTTTCACCATTATTCTGAGATTTCTCCTTGAACTCCATCTTTCGTTTCTTGTCAAAACCATGAGATGGATATGTAACACCAACTTCCATTTCTACCTTGATAGCACAACGCACAATTTCTTCATAGCTACTGAAGTCTCTTATAGCTAATGTGTAACGCCCCGACCCCAGTTACCCAGAGTCGGTGCATTATTACATAACATTGGTATGATCACAAGAAAGATCAAATCTCGAAAGACTGATTGGTTTAGTAGCCTTGGAAACAGTAGATATATTCATAAGTTTTACATTACATCATAAAATGAAAAACTAATACAACAACATAATGTCTCAATAATCCACACTCATATCCCACATAACATCCCTGCAGTTCATTCATAATTTACTTCTTCACTTCCTGGGAAAAATAAAACATAGAAAAGGGGTGAGCTCAAATGCCCAGTAAGGATAACAATATAGCAGAAACTTTCATAAATAAGAATAAACATTTAAGGCAATGTATAACTAAAACAAAAGCCTTTCAAACATGAACTTTCAACATGGTATGGAATAAATAAAATGAAATAATGCCATTTACTTATTCACATGGATATTCTACTAATCGAATAATCACATGCAAAAATCAATAACCACTTTCATAATGTTGGAATGCATAATGCCAGACTATCATAACCACATAGTCAAGGCCTCGTGCCAAGACTACAAATAAGATTTTGTCAAGGCCTTGTTCCAAGACACTAGTTTGTCTCATGAGACCTACCGATGCATCAAGGAGCTATAGCGGGCTCCACCCATCACATATTAAGTCCAATGCATTCCCATATGAAAAGGTTTAAATATAACATAAACATTCGTATTAAAACTAGCATACGAAATGTCAATACTTTCACCATAAACTATGAATGGTATAAAAATAGCACATACAAAGTCAAACATATCACAAAACCTTCAATACAATATAGAATTTTTGTATCATAATAAATCAACTTCAAATAATCTTAAAATCCATCAAAGGATGTTGACATAGATGAAATCAAAATTCTTTTTAAAGAAATATCTCCTTTTATTTTGAAATCATTTAAGATCCATATAAAATAAAACATTTTCTTTGAAAATATTCTTATAAGCTTGTAAGGGAAGCTTTGAAGATTTTATAACGGCGGAAAATAGCCGCACCCGCCGTATAAGTTAAAAAAAACATTCTTACCTTAATTCTGTCGAAAAGGTTAAAAAGGACCATGTTTTGAAAACGACCGAAAGATTCCTTTATAAACCACTTATAAAAGTCAAAAAGGGTATAAATGACTTTAACTCATATTCTAGTAAATAGTAAAAATGTTTTGAAATACATTTTTAAGAAACATGGATGTGGATGATAAAGAGATCCCAGTAGATTATTACGTATAAACAACCTCAGATAATGAAGAGATTGTGAAATAACCCTTACCTTGTACTTTTCCTTGGTCGGGGTAGGTTAACCTCCTGTATAATGGTGAAATAATTGTTATTATTTAATACAAGAATCATATATATTAATATGATATCGTATATGATCTTTTAACATTGATTTGTTAATAATATCTTAGAATTATTGTCGTTTCGGGTGTTAACTTACTCATTTTTTTATATGTTTTGTTACATAAGCCATGATTGTTGTATCTTATTCATATACAGAATGATATCAAGTCCTTAAATATCATTTTTAAATCATCAAATGATAGTTATACTTGAATGGATACGATAGAGAATGAATCTCATCGCGTTCGTGGAGACGGTAGTCCGTACGTACGCACGAGCGACAATATCATTCTTTTGATATTAAAATAATATATAAATGGATGGTATATCATATATACAGAATCATTAACATGTTATATTTATTATTTACATGAGTTACACATCATTATTATACCCATACAAATAATATTATATTGAATAACAATTACACCACGACGTGGAGACGGTAAGCCGTACGTACGCACGTATGGTGACATGTTATTCAAAGGGTGGATAGAATACTGAATATGGTTGTACCATATTTATAATAACATCACAGTATATATATGATACTGGATTTATTATTTTAGAATGGTAACAACAAAGGAAGAAGAAGTTGAAGAAGAAATGAACTTAGAAAAGGGTGGTGAAATCATTACCTCTTCTTCGGGTTCTTCCTTTTGATTTGATCAAAAGGGCTCCTTAGGTTGGCTTTCGGATCAAACTAAGGCCCCTAGGTTGTAGTGAGGGAATTTGGGAGAGTATTTGGGCAGAGTTTTGCCGAACCAAAAGGCTTTGAAGGTGTTAAGAAATGGGAAGGAGGAGTGCCCTTTTATAAGAGGGGTGAGGGGAACCTTTGGAAAAGCTAGAGATATTAGTTTATAATAAATTAATAATCGGTTTACAATGGCTCCAAAGTTGACTATTCAAAGGTTAAGGTGGGTATGGGTCGAAAAAAACTCAACCAATAGAATTTATACAGGTTTGGGTACTTATTTTAACCTTATCTTTAAGTATTAACTCTAAGTTAATTAGTTTCACTTTTACAATGTCTCTTTGTATTTTTATATAATATGGTTAATAAACTTACTACATACATCCAAGAGACCCCCAAGTGGTCCATTAATGATGAACCTATCATGATATAAGTCTCTTGGCCGAACCTTAGATTTTTAGGAATTTAATATCAATTAATAATATAATATTTGTTTTAAGAACTCTTTTATGTCAATTTTGACACTATTCAATAGCTGATTTTTGTGAAACTCATAACAGATTGATTACTTCGAAAAAAGTCAATTAAATCAATCCTAATATATCATATTATCCTAGAAAATTAGTTTAATTCATTAAAAGTTTCATATTATATTTATTTGGGTATTTATAATATCAATTATTTTAATTTTTCACTATTATAGTAATTACTGCATCATCATTGTGTCATAAATAAAATAAATTATTTAATGTCTAAAAATTATAAATAAAATATAATTATGTAGGAAATCTTTTTGTCTTTCTAATGAATATTTATAATCTAAAATCCAACATATATAACCCTATGTAACAATTGTTTTTCTAAAAGATATATGCTTGTGTCATTTTTGTATTCATTTTAACTTAATTAAAATAAAGTGTCATTATCACTTACAAGTGGATCCATGGGGTCACAAAATCGACCCAAAGATTCCCATGGTCGACCATGTAGGAACCAATAGGGTTAAGACACGTTTTAGGGTAATTTAGTATTATTATAATATTATTTGTTAACCCTTATTTACCGGATTTACCCTTAACCATGGTAAATAAAATATTTACCGCAGTAATTATTCAAAATGTCTAAAAATAAAAGTTACCTATTTAAACAATTTGAACATCATGATTCCAAATATGGAATCCATTTTCCTAAATTCAAAACACAGAAGTGGCAGAAATTAATTTAAAATTAATTCCCGCTGTCAAAACAAAAAGCGTGTTTTTAAGAGATAATAACTATCAAAAGATTGACACTTGTTTATGTTCGGTTTAATTGTAAAATTATGTCCAATGACCAACATTATATTAAATGGTAAAAATATATTCTAAATATACTTTAAAACTACTAAAATTCATAATTTATCACTATTAATTATTTTGATTGAAAAAGTTGTTTTTAATTAAAATTTATTAATTTTCACTATTCATCAAAATATGAAAGTTATCCGAAAAGTACCAAAATTTCACCTTAGGCTAAATTAGATATTCCGAATCCAAAAATGAAGTCTATTTTGAAATATAAAATATATATGATTTAAAAAAGTAGGTATTACTATTCACAACGGCTAGTTTAATTAGTTGTGGTGTGTGTTAGAACTCGAGGTTGCGTACAACACACGCTATCGCATTATTCGAAGGGAAACGTACCGTGGAAGCTTGGGGTGTTACATTCTCCCCTCCTTAAAATAAATGCATCCTCGCAATTTCTAGGGTATTACTGCATAAAAAGACTCGGGTGGTTCTTCATCATAAGTTCCTCGGGTTCCCACGTTGCCTCTTCCATCTTATGATTTCTCCACAAAACTTTTACCAGACGCGTCGTCCGGTTTCTCAGCACTTGTTCTCTTGTATCAAGAATCTTGACGGGCTCTTCGCAATAAGACAGATCAGGTTCCAGTTCTAATTCTTCATAGGTAAGTACATGCGTTGGGTCAGGCATGTATTTCCTCAACAGAGATACGTGGAACACATCGTGAACTTTGGAGAGACTTGGCGGCATTGCCAATCGGTAAGCTACAGCCCCAATTCGTTCTAGAATTTCGAAGGGTCCGATGTACCTGGGACTCAATTTACCTTTCTTACCAAAACGTATGACTCCCTTCCATGGAGATACCTTCAGGAAAACATGATCACCGACTTGAAATTCCAAATCCTTCCTTCGATTATCGGCATAACTCTTCTACCTACTTTGAGCTGCTTTGATGTGATTTTGGATTACTTTCACCTTTTCCACCGTTTCCTCCACCAGTTCTGGACCTACAAGTTTTATTTCACCAACGTCATCCCAACAGGTTGGTGTACGACATCTCTTTCCGTATAATGCTTCATATGGTTCCATCTGAATACTCGAATGGAAGCTATTGTTATAGGAAAATTCTACCAGAGGTAAATATTGATCCCACATACCCTGAACGTCAAGTGAGCAAGATCTCAACATGTCTTCTAAGGTTTGAATAGTCCGTTCTGATTGTCCGTCTGTCTGAGGGTGGTAAGCATTGCTCAAATGAAGTTCAGTATGCAGGGATTTCTGAAGACTTTTCCAGAATCTTGAAGTAAAACGGGGATCACGATCAGAAACAATCGATAGGGGTACTCCATGAAGTCTCACAACTTCATTAATATATAGTCTTGCTAGACGTTCCAGGGGTAGATCTTCTCTTATAGAAAGAAAATGTGCTGTCTTGGTAAGACGATCAACAATAACCCATATTGCATCGTTCCTTCTAGGAGTCTTTGGTAGCCCCATTACAAAGTCCATCGTAATATTGTCCCATTTCCACTCCGGTATGGGAAGAGGTTGCATGACTCCTCCAGGCTGTTGTCTTCCAGCTTTCACTTGTTGACAAACCATACATCTTGACACAAAATCAGCAATCTCCCTCTTCATGTTGTCCCACCAAAAATGTTCCTTCAAATCTCTATACATTTTGGTGCTCCCAGGGTGTATAGAGAAATTGGAACTATGAGCATCATCCAGCAATTCCCTTTTTAGATCAGGTATATTGGGAACACAAAGTCTCTTCCCGAATTTCAAAATTCCATCTTCATACACAAAGTCTCTCAATCTCCCATCATTCACAGCTTTAATATTCTTTTGAAATTCTTCATCATCGGTCTGAGAACTCTTAATCCTTTCTAGTAAAGATGGTTTGGCAACCATTTGAAAAAGAAATGATGTTTCGCCTTCCCTGGTTATTCCCATGTCCATCTTTACTAGATCCATGAAAATTGGATCCCTTTCAATTCTCATATTGTTCAAAACTCCATGGTCTTTTCTACTCAAAGCATTTGCCACCTTGTTTGCCTTCCCCGGGTGGTAGTGTATCGTGCAATCATAATCCTTGAGTAATTCAAGCCATCTCCTTTGCCTCATGTTGAGTTCTTTTTGTGAGAAAATATACTTCAAACTCTTGTGATCAGTATAAATCTCACATTTTTCACCATAGAGGTAGTGCCTCCATATCTTCAAAGCAAAGATCACAGCTGCTAAATCGAGATCATCAGTAGGATATTTTTGTTCATGAATTTTCAACTGTCGTGATGCATAGGCAATAACTCTATCATTCTGCATAAGGACACAACCAAGTCCTTTCTTCGATGCATCACTATAAATAACGAACCCATCATTCCCCGATGGTAGAGTCAATATAGGAGAATTGACTAATCTTCTCTTCAGTTCTTCGAAGCATTCTTCACACTCTTTTGTCCAAACAAATTTAACCCCTTTACGCGTGAGCTTCGTTAATGGGTTAGCCAATCGGGCAAAATTCTGGATGAAACGTCGATAATAACCTGCCAAACCAATAAAACTGCGTACCTCAGTTATACTCGTAGGTGCTGGCCATTCTTGGATTACCTTGGTCTTAGAAGGATCAACAGAGATTCCATCTCTAGAGACAATATGGCCAAGAAAAGAAATCTCCTGAAGCCAGAATTCACACTTGCTAAACTTCCCATATAATTCATGCCTCCTCAGAGTCTTCAAGATAATGCGCAAGTGATTTTCATGATCTTCATAGGTTTTGGAGTATACCAATATATCATCAATAAATACCACCACAAATTCATCGAGATACTCCTTGAAAACTCTATTCATCAGATCCATGAATACAGATGGTGCATTAGTCAATCCAAACGGCATTACATTAAACTCGTAATGCCCGTACCTGGTTCGAAATGCTGTCTTCGGAATGTCTTCCTTCTTTACACACAACTGATGGTATCCAGATCGAAGGTCAATCTTTGAAAAGTATTGAGCTCCATGTAGTTGGTCAAATAAATCATCAATACGAGGTAGGGGATACTTGTTATTTATCGTTATAGCATTGATCTCCCTGTAGTTGATACATAACCTCATAGATCCATCTTTCTTTTTAACAAAAAGAACAGGGGCTCCCCATGGAGAAACACTAGGGTGAATAAATCCCTTATTACTCAATTCCTCTAGTTGTTTCTTTAGTTAGACTAACTCTACAGTGGCCATTCTATAAGGGGTCTTCGATATAGGCCTTGATCTAGGAATCAAATCAATGGAAAACTCAACTTCTCGTTCTGGAGGATGTCCAGGTAAATCTTCCGGAAATACATCTACAAATTCTTTCACAACAGGTACATCCTCTATTTGAACATTCCTTTCCTCACCGACAGTTATTTCATTCTCTTCCTCCCTAATAATTGAATTAAGTTGAGATATTGGGGGTGGATCTAAATAAGAATTAAGTGGTGAAGATTCTGCTCTAAAAATAAGGTGTTCCTTATCATTATCATCAAGAATTGTTACCTCTTTCTTCTTATAATAAATCTTCGCATCATAGTCTGAAAGCCAGTCCATACCGAGGATTATATCAAACTCAATCATAGGTATGACGATGAGGTCAGCAGATAAAGAAAATTTATGTGTTCTAATGGTGACTGATTCACAAAACTTTGTTGCAATGATACTTCCCTTAGGAGTTTTAACTGACAACTCCCTTATTAAATCAAATTGGAAATATCTAATTTTCTTAGCAAACTGGGAAGATATGAAACAATGCGACGATCCAGAGTCAAATAATGCATTTTCTAAACTTGAGGAAACCATTAAATTACCTGCCACCACGTCTTTTGGAGCTTCTACCTCTGCAGTAGTGATAGCATAAGCCTGGCCTTGATCCCTTGGCCTTTTCTGAGGTAAGTTCTCCTGACGCTTAGGACATGCATTTGCATAATGCCCCATCTCCCTGCAATTGTAGCACTGAACGTTGGTAGCTTCCTTCTTCCCTTTGCAATCATGAGCTTGGTGGCCTTTTTCACCACACTTGTAACAGACTCCCATTCCCTTTAAGCAAGCACCGGGGTGTTTCTTCCCGCATTTACCACAAGATGGATATTCAACCTTTCCCTTCTTCCCCTTATTTCCATTCCCAGATTGATCAGCAGGTATCTTCTTCTCTTGCTTTGCTTTAAAGTCACAAGACTTCGAGAATTCCTTTTCGGTCTTGATAGCACATGAGACAATGTCTTCGTATGATGAAAGGGATTGTGAGACTAATGCTCGACGGAGAAATGGTTTTAACCCATCAAAGAAACGATCAATATTACTTCTTGGGTTGCGAATATAATCTCCAGCATACCTTGCTATCCTTGTAAAGTTAGCCTCATACTTTGTGACATTCTCATCCTCCTTTTGTCTCAGACTCAGAAATTGCCTTTCCATATTTGCTCGATGGTCGCGAGGAAAGTATTTTTCTAAAAACAGATCTTTGAACTCCCTCCATTCAATATTTGATACTTCATCATCTTCCTTCATGTTTTGAATCAATGAACACCATTGATCAGCATCTCCAGTGAGGTGGTAAACTGCCATGATAACTTTTTCCCTTTCACTGCTCCCTAAAGCCTGAAATATTTTCTCTAGGGAAAATATACATTGCTCAGCTACTAAGGGATTTGTACTCCCATTGAACGTTGGTGGTTGTTGCCTCATGAATCGATCTAACATTGATCCTCCACGCTGCGGATCAGGGTGCTCCATACGGGTAAGGTTATTATTCATAACCTGAGTAAGTTATCCCAGTATGGTGATTAGCTGATCGGCACCAGTTGCATCACCAGCCCCACTATAATTATCTTGAGCAGGAGGGAAATCCCTACATGGAGTGCGTGCATTGATACGGTTTCCATTTCTTCCACTAGGCGCCATTTCTAAACAATGGCATAAACTAGATCAGATTATGAATCAAAATACATAATCCCATACTTATAAAACACTTAACATAAATTGAACTATTTATGGATATAATCCATAATCATAAGAATGTTTTCTTTGAGGAAGTATATACTCATAATCCCATCAAAATGATTTGTAAAGAAAAATGAGAGTTATCCTAAGCATATCCCCCGGGAGTGTCGTAACCAAGAGTGCAGCAAGGCCCGTTGTGGTGCACCAGTTCCCGTTCGAGTCTAGCTCAAAGCAGTGTTTTCGGGTTTTACCCCTAGGTACATCTGTGCCAGATCCGCCTCTACCTGCTTGTATCCAGACAGGGATGTATTTCTCGGAAAACTCACAAAATCTCTACAATACCAAAATTCTAGGAAGTTCTTCTATACTAATCCTCAAAGTTCATCTTAGGTCTACGTGCTCTAATCAGAGTTTATCTAAATATAGCTTCCAAGGTTTGTACTAAACTTCCTCTGATACCAACTGTAACCCCCCGACCCCAGTTACCCAGAGTCGGTGCATTATTACATAACATTGGTATGATCACAAGAAAGATCAAATCTCGAAAGACCGATTGGTTTAGTAGCCTTGGAAACACTAGATATATTCATAAGTTTTACATTACATCATAAAATGAAAAACTAATACAACAACATAATGTCTCAATAATCCACACTCATATCCCACATAACATCCCTGCAGGTCATTCATAATTTACTTCTTCACTTCCTGGGAAAAATAAAACATAGAAAAGGGGTGAGCTCAAATGCCCAGTAAGTATAACAATATAGCGGAAACTTTCATAAATAAGAATAAACATTTAAGGCAATGTATAACTAAAACAAAAGCCTTTCAAACATTAACTTTCAACATGGTATGGCATAAATAAAATGAAATAATTCTATTTACTTATTCACATGGATATTCTACTAATCGAATAATCACATGAAAAAATCAATAACCACTTTCATAATGTTGGAATGCATAATGCCAGACTATCATAACCACATAGTCAAGGCCTCGTGCCAAGACTACAAATAAGATTTTGTCAAGGCCTTGTGCCAAGACACTAGTTTGTCTCATGAGACCTACCGATGCATCGAGGAGCTATAGCGGGCTCCACCCGTCACATATTAAGTCCAATGCATTCCCATATGAAAAGGTTTAAATATAACATAAACATTCGTATTAAAACTAGCATACGAAATGTCAATACTTTCACCATAAACTATGAATGGTATAAAAATATCACATCCACAGTCAAACATATCACAAAACCTTCAATACAATATAGAATTTTTGTATCATAATAAATCAACTTCAAATAATCTTAAAATCCATCAAAGGATGTTGACATAGATGAAATCAAAATTCTTTTTAAAGAAATATCTCCTTTTATTTTGAAATCATTTAAGATCCATATAAAATAAAACATTTTCTTTGAAAATATTCTTATAATCTTGTAAGGTAAGCTTTGAAGATTTTATAACGGCGGAAAATAGCCGCACCCACCGTATAAGTTAAAAAAAACATTCTTACCTTAATTCTGTCGAAAAGGTTAAAAAGGACCTTGTTTTGAAAACGACCGAAAGATTCCTTTATAAACCACTTATAAAAGTCAAAAAGGGTATAAATGAATTTAACTCATATTCTAGTAAATAGTAAAAATGTTTTGAAATACATTTTTAAGAAACATGGATGTGGATGATAAAGAGATCCCAGTAGATTATTACGTATAAACAACCTCGGATAATGAAGAGATTGTGAAATAACCCTTACCTTGTACTTTTCCTTGGTTGGGGTAGGTTAACCTTCTGTATAATGGTGAAATAATTGTTATTAAATTATACAAGAATCATATATATTAATATGATATCGTATATGATCTTTTAACATTGATTTGTTAATAATATCTTAGAATTATCGTCGTTTCGGGTGTTAACTTACTCATTTTCTTTTATATGTTTTGTTACATAAGCCATGTTTGTTGTATCTTATTCATATCCAGAATGATATCAAGTCCTTAAACATCATTTTTAAATCATCAAATGATAATTATACTTGAATGGATACGATAGAGAATGAATCTCATCGCGTTCGTGGAGACGGTAGTCCGTACGTACGCACGAGCGACAATATCATTCTTTTGATATTAAAATAATATATAAATGGATGGTATATCATATATACAGAATCATTAACATGTTATATTTATTATTTACATGATTTACACATCATTATTATACCCATCCAAATAATATTATATTGAATAACAATTACACCACGACGTGGAGACGGTAAGCCGTACGTACGCACGTATGGTGACATGTTATTCAAAGGGTGGATAGAATACTGAATATGGTTGTACCATATTTATAATAACATCACAGTATATATATGATACTGGATTTATTATTTTAGAATGGTAACAACAAAGGAAGAAGAAGTGGAAGAAGAAATGAACTTAGAAAAGGGTGGTGAAATCATTACCTCTTTTTCGGGTTCTTCCTTTTGATTTGATCAAAAGGGCTCCTTAGGTTGGCTTTCTGATCAAACTAAGGCCCCTAGGTTGTAGTGAGGGAAGTTGGGAGAGTATTTGGGCAGAGTTTTGCCGAACCAAAAGGCTTTGAAGGTGTGAAGAAATGGGAAGGAGGAGTGCCCTTTTATAAGAGGGGTGAGGGGCACCTTTGGAAAAGCTAGAGATATTAGTTTATAATAAATTCATAATCGGTTTCCAATGGCTCCAAAGTTGACTATTCAAAGGTTAAGATGGGTATGGGTCGAAAAAAACTCAACCAATAGAATTTAGACAGGTTTGGGTACTTATTTTAACCTTATCTTTAAGTATTAACTCTAAGTTAATTAGTTTCACTTTTACAATGTCTCTTTGTATTTTTATATAATATGGTTAATAAACTTACTACATACATCCAAGCGACCCCCAAGTGGTCCATTAATGATGAACCTATCATGATATAAGTCTCTTGGCCTAACCTTAGATTTTTAGGAATTTAATATCGATTAATAATATAATATTTGTTTTTAGAACTCTTTTATGTCAATTTTGACACTATTCAATAGTTGATTTTTGTGAAACTCATAACAGATTGATTACTTCGAAAAAAGTCAATTAAATCAATCCTAATATATCATATTATCCTAGAAAATTAGTTTAATTCATTAAAAGTTTCATATTATATTTATTTGGGTATTTATAATATCAATTATTTTAATTTTTCACTATTATAGTAATTACTGCATCATCATTGTGTCATAAATAAAATAAATTATTTAATGTCTAAAAATTATAAATAAACTATCATTATGTAGGAAATATTTTTATCTTTCTAATTAATATTTATAATCTAAAATCCAACATATATAACCCTATGTAACAATTGTTTTACTAAAAGATATATGCTTGTGTCATTTTTGTATTCATTTTAACTTAATTAAAATAAAGTGTCATTATCACTTACAAGTGGATCCATGGGGTCCCAAAATCGACCCAAAGATGACCATGGTCGACCATGTATCAACCAATAGGGTTAAGACACGTTTTAGGGTAATTTATTATTATTATAATATTATTTTTTAACCCTTATTTACCGGATTTACCCATAACCATGGTAAATAAAATATTTACCGCAGTAATTATTCAAAATGTCTAAAAATAAAAGTTACCTATTTACACAATTTGAACATCCTGATTCCAAATATGGAATCCATTTTCCTAAATTCAAAACACATAAGTGGCAGAAATTAATTTAAAATTAATTCCCGCTGTCAAAACAAAAAACGTGTTTTTAAGAGATAATAACTATCAAAAGATTGACACTTGTTTATGTTAGGTTTAATTGTAAAATTATGTCCAATGACCAACATTATATTAAATGGTAAAAATATATTCTAAATATACTTTAAAACTACTAAAATTCATAATTTATCACTATTAATTATTTTGATTAAAAAAGTTGTTTTTAATTAAAATTTAGTAGTTTTCACTATTCATCAAAATATGAAAGTTATCCGAAAAGTACCAAAATTTCACCTTAGGCTAAATTAGATATTCCGAATCCAAAAATGAAGTCTATTTTGAAATATAAAATATATATGATTTCAAAAAGTTAGTATTACTATTCACAACGGCTAGTTTAATTAGTTGTGGTGTGTGTTAGAACTCGAGGTTGCGTACAACACACGCTGTCGCATTATTCGAAGGGAAACTTACCGTGGAAGCTTGGGGTGTTACATAATGCCCTTCGAAGACTTGGTTTTAAGCCACTGAAAAATCGATCAACTTTACTTTCAGGTTGGATGATAATTCCAGATGCATACCTTGTAAGTCTTGTAAAATTTGCTTCGTATATACCAACAGATTCATCATCCTTTTGCTTTAGTTCAAGAAACTCCTTTTCCATCTTTGTTCGAAGAATACGAGGGATGTACTTATTGAAAAATAAGTTCTTGAACTCGTCCCATTCCATGGACTCAATTTCATCTCTTTGCCTTGTATTCTTGATAAGATTCCACCATTGATCAGCTTCACCTTCCAAACGATATACTGCTAAGATGACTTTATCATGTTCAGAACATTGAAGAACTGAAAATATCTTTTTAGTGGTACTGATCCATTGTTCAGCAACAAGTGGATCAGAAGACCCACTGAAATAAGGTGGACGTTGCCTCATGAAGGACTCAATAGAATATTGTTCCCTTCTCTGCTCATTTGGAAGTCCAGAATGATTCATAGCTTGTGTAAGTATAGAAATAATATTTTGCACTCCATCTCCCATAACATTTGTTTGTTCAGGAGGACAATCATTGCATTTTCCATTGCATTGATCAACACGGTTCCTTCGGGTTCCAGCCATCGTCTAAAACCCAAAAAGAATAGTGTGAGAGGCAAAAATCATGCTAGGGAAAACAACATAATAAAGGGGGAGTACCTTCAATATCTAACATCTTAGGTTTAATTATATGATCGTTAGCGTAATTCTAGTACTATAACCTATACGTATACTTAACCTTAGGGACATCCCTAGACATACCTTAGAAATGTCTCTAGGGATCTCACTAAAGTTTTCGCATCCTAGCTTCCAAAGGTTGACTAAACCTTTCCTCTGATACCAACTGTAACGGTCTGGAATTACTTCCAGTGGACTATAGTTGATACCTATCAGGGCACTCCATGGGAGGCTACACCCCCTGGGTGGGACACACCACCATCCCCAGTGGCAGCCATTTCCTCATGAAGCCCTTGGGCGGAGAGCCATGCTTCGTCCAATGCTCACATGTGAGAGTTCCCAAGGATCGGATACATTCCTACCTCCTTTGCCTCTGATACCAACTGCAGAGACCCGAAACTTGACGTACATTGACTTTACATTACATTTGTGGAATACTTAGTACATAAAAAAACACACACACAAGGATCGTAATAGTTTAGTGTCTTTGGAAACTCGGAATATGATCTTCTAATCGTGGTGAAAGATCTTCAAAATCTCCCATAAAGATCTTCCTTTTTTTTACCTAAAACCTTTCTTTATATCCTGGGGAAAAGAAAACATAAAAGGGTGAGCTCAAATTCTCTGTAAGGGTAAACAAAAGAAATATCAATCACATCATATACATAAGCACATAACTTTTGGAAATCTTAACCTGCAAAAGAGATCATAATTTCATAACATGGGGTAAATCATGGCAGTGAAATGTAATCACAATAATCATAACTTAAAACATGAAACTTTTTGGCATTCACACATAATCATAGAGAATCATTTATTGTTAGTCAAGACTCATTGCCAAGACTATCTTAGTGGACAAAGTCCCTTTTTGAATCGAGTAACCCTCGTTTCAGTCCTGTTTCACTGAACCGGTATAACCTACCATTCCAGCCCTCTCTATCTCATGAGATATAAAATCTTTACCCAATGCATTGGAGGGAGATATAGGTCCCACCCATATTATAATGAATCCTTTCTTATGTGTGCCACATAATCATAAATCATACATCATTGCATAACCCATGTAATAAAAATGAGATTCTTAAACAACATGACATCATAAAACAATTCATATAAAATAAAGGAATTCATAAAAATGTTTCCATCACAACATAATCAAATCCATGTAATAATAGGGATAAAAACAGAACCCTTTTATTATCTTAGATGGAAAATAATTTTGATAAAATACTTGAACTTCATTCTTGAGGAAAATATCCTTTTTACTTCAAAAACACTTTTCCTTTCTTAACATGTCATACAATTTTAAAATAAAAGAAGTTGATTAAAAATAAACTTTAATACTTGTAAAGGAAGCTTCTTGGAAATAATTTTTTAGAAATCCATTCATGCCGTATAAGTTAAAAAAACATTCTTTGTACTTTTGTCGGAAAAGTCAAAAAGTACCTCGTATGAAAAACAACAAAAGATTCCTTTCATATCTTTTACTAAAAACTCACCGAAGGGTAAAATTGGATTTAAACAATTGTATGTGGATGGAAATAATATTACATATTGAGGAAACATGGATTTGGATGATAAAATACACCCCAGTAACTTTCAAAGTATAAACAATCTCGGATAAAAATGAGATTGTGATATTTCCCTTACCTTAGGTCCGATTTGCTTCGTATGTGTCCGAACCTCCTGTATAATGATTTAATTAATTTCATTGACTTATTACAGAATCATATTCATTGTTATTATATCATATATGGTTCACTTATTACATTATATTACCCGTTCTTTTGTAAATTCCATGTTAAAGAAGCGTTTTGGGTAAAATCGTTTCATTTATCGTAGGTGTTTTGACTTGTTGTTCTTGACATTATTATTACTTATATCATGATTTACTTACTTCCAGAATATAAAATATGATTTATATATCATATATATTCAGTATATATATATATATAATAGATAGATAAATGAAATGAAAAACACCGTTCATGGAGACGGTAGTCCGTACGTACGCATGAACGCTATTTTCCTTTCCTTATTGTCTTGAATGGAAGTAAGTAGATGACATATATATATATATATATATATATATATATATATAAATCCAGTAGTTTTATAATGTCATATATTTCATTATTATTTCTTATATATACATTATAATCATTCTTAAATGGTTAAAATGGAGAATGAATCTCATCGCGTCGTGGAGACGGTATTCCGTACGTACGCACGAGCGATGATATCATTTCCATAAATATTGAATTGAGTTGGAGTGGATTATACAATATATCAGAATCAATATGATGTTGTAATAACTATGTATAGTTATTATTTACACCATTATACCCATCCATGTAAGGTGGTGGTGGAAAATAGATTACACCACGGCGTGGAGACGGTATTCCGTACGTACGCACGCGCGGTGATTTCTTTTTCCGTAGGATGGATAGATGGTGAAATAGGGTTGTTTCATACTTATAATAACATATCAGTATATGAGTGATACTGATGTTATTACTTCATAATGAAACAACCTAAGAAGAAGAAGTGGAAGAAGAAATAAAGATGAAATAATTGGTAACGGTAATTACCTCTTCTTTGAAGCGCCTCTTTGAGACCTCCTCTTAGGGCACTAAAATTGGTCTTTGAGGAAGACCAGAACCTCTAGGATGTTGCTAGGGAAGTGGAGAAGAGATTTTGTCAGGGGTTGGCCGAGCTTGAGTGCTCAAATTGGTGTGAGGAGGAGGGGGAGGAGGTGTCCTTTTATAAGGGAGGAGAGGGGCACCTTAGGAATACCTCAAAATATTATTTTATATTAAAGTCAAAATCGGTTTATAATGGTTCCAAAGGGTCTTATTTAGGAGCTAAAGTGGGGATGGGTCTAAATCCTATCAACCAATAAGATTTAGAAAAGTTTAGGGTATTATTTTAACCTTATCAATTAGATTTAACTCTAAGTTAAATAATTTAACTTTTACCGTGTCTTTTGGTTTTCTTTCACTATATGGTTAATACACTTACTATAACATGCCAAACGAACCCCAAAGTGTTTATTATTAATACATATATCCTTATCTAAGTCATTTGGCCGAACATTAGATTTTTAGGAATAAAATAACAATTAATAATATAATATTTGATTTAAAAACTATTTTGTGTCAATTTTGACACTATTTGATATATGATTTTTTTGAAAGTCATAACAGAATTATATGTTCGAACCAAGTTGATTAAATCAACAATAATATATCATAGTAACCTATAAAATTATTTTAATTCATAAAAAGTCTCAAATTACATTTATTTGAGCATTTATAACATCAATTATGTTAACATTTCCTTAAAAGGGTAATTACTACATCATCATTGTGTCATAAATAAATTAATTTATTTGAAGTCTAAAAATTATAAATAAAATATAATTATGTAGGAAATCTTTTTAGATTTCTAATGAATCATTATAATCGAATTTATCTTATGTATAAAACCATATTAAAAATGTTTTAGTAAATAAACTTTGATTTTAACTCTTTTAACTCTTCTTTGAATTAAATAATAATAAATGTCCTAATCTAATCCAAGTGGGCCTAAATGATAATATTTTACACTTTAAGTTGTTTTTGGTCGAGATACACTTGTAAAATAGGATTAGGACATGTGTTAGGGTAATATTAATATCATTTTTACCCTTAATTACCCTATTTACTTTTAACCGTGGTAAATAAAAGTAAAAAGTTACTATTCACCAAAAATTATTTTCATCTCATTGAACCACATTTTACTTACTGACATCCACCGTGTCTCTCGGATTTTTGAAATTCTATTCACAGAAGCGGTAAAATTAAGATTTATGAAGAAATTAATTTTTTTTAACTACCACTTAGTAGTTTCACTATTCATCAAAAATTGATGTTTTTCAGAACAATGCCAAAATTTCATCGTAAGCTATATTTCATATTCCAAATTCAAAAATGAAGTCTAATTTACCAAATTCATAACATAGAAGTTTCATTAATTAATTTTATAATTAAATCCCGATGTTAAAACAAATAGCGTGTTTTTAAGAAACAATATCTATCAAAAGATTGACACTTGTTTATGTCTGGTGTAAATGTGAAATTACATCCAATGACCAACATTGTATTGAATTGTAAAAATATATTCTAAATATACTTTAAAACCACTCAAATTAATAATTTATCACTATTAATTATTTCGATTAAAAAAAGTTGTTTTTAATTAAAATTTAGTAATTTTCACTATTCATCAGATTATGAAAGTTATCCGAAATGTTCCAAAATTTCACCTTAGGCTAAATTCGATACTCAGAATCCAAAAATGAAATCCATTTTGAAAAATAAAATTTACAAAATTTCAAAAAGTGGTTATTACTATTCATAACGGCTAGTTTTAATAACATTTTAATAGCATATCGTTGTTTAGTGAAACTCGTTATTGCATACTACACACGCTATCGAGGAAGGTCGTGATTGCGTGTAATGCAAGGCAAGTCAAGGATGCGTGTTTTGCAAGCTCCTTTTGGTGTAGCGTACAACGCAAGACATTAGTGAAATAAAAAGAATATTTTTCATAAAATCTTGGGCTGTTACAGACGGAGGAATGTGAAGATAATTTCAAGGAGTTGAAAAGAAGGTTATCCAGTGCACCTGTACTCACACTTCCTTATAGTGGATAAAGGTTTGTGATCTTCAGTGATGCATCCAAGAAGGGGCTGGGGTGTGTTCTTATGAAAAATGATATGGTGATAGCTTATGCCTCACGACAGTTGAAAATCCATGAGCAAAATTACTCAACTCATGATTTGGAGTTAGCTGCGGTAATCTTTGCATTAAAGATTTGGAGGAATTATCTTTATGGAGAAAGGTGTGATATTTATATTGATCATAAAAGTTTAAAGTATATTTTCACACAAAAGGAGATGAATGTGCGCCAAAGAAGATGGTTGGAGCTGATTAAGGATTACAACTGCTCAATTCATTACCACCCTAGGAAAGCAAACAAGGTGGAAGATGCATTAAGTCGACAAGACCATGCTATCTTATCCATGATGAGGATCACAAAAGATCCAATATTTATGGATTTAAAAAGGATGGATCTTGGAATTATAATGGAAGTGGAAAAATCGTATCTTTCTCAAATGAATGTTCAACCATCTATACATGTGAAGATCAAATAGGCATAGAAAGAAGATGTAGAGTTACAAAAGAAGGTAAGAAATGTTCCTGAATTCAACCTTGATTGTGCTGGGATAATAAAGTTTAGGAATCAGTTTTTTGTTCCTCCCATCCCAGAATTAAAGAAGGAGCTGCTCGATGAGGCTCATTGTTCTTCATTATCTATTCATCCTAGAAGCACGAAGATGTATAGGACCAGAAAGAGTACTTCTGGTGGGACGACATGAAAAGAGATGTTGCTGAATATGTCTCTCGATGCTTGGTTTGTCAGCAAGTTAAATCTAAGAGACATAAGTCTAAGGGGATGTTACAACCATTACCCATACCCGAATGGAAATGGGAAAACATCACTATGGACTTTGTCACCGGACATCCTAAAACATCCAAAGGCAATAATGCTATATGGGTCATAGTTGATCGTCTTACAAATTATGCACACTTCATTGCTATTAGAGATGATTTCACTCTGGATCAGCTTCCCAGGATATATGTAAAGGAAGTGGTAAGATTTTATGGAGTATCACTTTCCATTATATCTGATCGGGATCCGAGATTTACATTGAAGTTCTGGAAAAGTCTTCAGTATACTCTGGATACAAAGTTGAGTTTCATCACTGCTTATCATCCTCAGACAGACGGTCAGTCTGAGAGGACAATTCAAACTCTAGAAGATATATTGAGAGCTTGATCTATGGATTTAAAAGGTGGTTGGGATCATCACCTACCTTTGGTGGAATTTTCTTATAATAATAGCTTTCACTCCAGTATTCATATGGTTCCCTATGAAGCTCTCTATGGAAAGAAATGCAGGACTCCAACTTGCTGGGATGAAGTTGGAGAAAGAAAGCTATTAGGACCTGATCTTGTGGATGAGATGGCAGAAAAGGTCAGATCTATTCAACAACACATTAGAGCTGCTCAGAGTCGACAAAAAAGTTATGCCGACAACCGAAGAAAAGACCTAGAGTTTGAAGTGGGTGATAAAGTGTTCGTACGAATATCTCCTTGGAAGAGAGTAATGAGATTTGGAAAGAAGGGAAAGCTTAGCCCTAAATATATCGGTACTTTCGAAATACTGGATCGTGTTGGGAAGGTAGCTTACCGATTGGCGCTTCCACCGAATCTCTCCCAAGTTCACGACGTGTTCCATGTATCTCTCCTGAGAAAGTACATACCTGATCCTTCACATGTACTCAGCTCAAAAGTTGTACTGCTGGAGAAAGATCTTTTTTATGAAGACCAGCCGATAGAGATTCTGGATCTTAACGAAAAACTCATACGGAACAAGACCACTCGCTTGGTGAAAGTTTTATGGAGGAACCACTAATTAGAATAAGCTACATGGGAGCTTAAGGATATGATGAGGGAGAGGTATCCTCATCTGTTTGTTACAAAGTGACGAATTTCGAGGGCGAAATTCATTTTAAGGGGGGTAGAATGTAAAACCTGAGACTTTTATGAGAAATATTTTTTTTTATGTTATATAAATCATCAAATGAATCTTTCACTACACACAACACTATCTTGTCTTTCTTTACACGCAATCACGACCTTCCTCGATAGCTTGCGTCGTACGCAATACCGCGTTTCACTAAACAACGATATGCTCTTAAAATATTATTAAAACTAGCCGTTATGAATATTAATACCCACTTTTTGGAATTTTTTAAATTTCATCTTTCAAAATGGAATTCATTTTTGGATTCGGAATATTGAAATTACCCTAGGGTGAAATTTTGGTATTTTTCTGAAAACTTTCAATTTTGGATGAATAGTGAAAACACTGGGTTACTATTTAAAAACCGACTTTTTATTTAAATAATTATTTATTTTATTTAAATTTATTTTAGGTAAAAATTGATACATAATACCTTTATAAGTTCAAAGTAATTAATTGGAGTTATTTTATAATAATTTTAGATTTTTTTGAACTTTTCACCGTCTTTTACCCACTTCCTAGGAGAATTTGAAAATTTACATAAAACTTAATTTTACCGCTTCTGTGAGTGGAATTTTGAAAATACGAGAGACATGGTTAATATAAAGGACTAAAATGTGGTTCAATGAGATGAAAATAATTTTTTGTGAATAGTAACTTTTTACTTTTTTTACCACGGTTAAAAGTAAATAGGGTAATTAAGGGTAAAAATGTTTTTATTATTCCCCTAACACATGTACTAATTCTATTGGATAAGTTTAATTCAACCAAAAACAATCTTAGGAATAAAATATTACCATTTAGGCCCACTTGGATTAGATTAGAACATTTATTATTAATTTATTTAAAGAAGTGTTAAAATAGTTAAAATCAAATTTTAATAACTAAATCATTTTTAATATAGGGTTATACATAAGATAAATTCGACTATAAGTATTCATTAGAAATATAAAAAGATTTTCTACGTAATGGTATATTATTTTTAATTTTTAGACATTAAATAATTTAATTTATTTATGACACAATGATGATGCAACAATTATCTTATTAATGAAATATTGACATAATTGATGTTATAAATACCCAAATAAATGTAATTTGAGACTTTTTATGAATTAAAATAATTTTATATGTTAATATGACATGTTATTATTGATTTAATTAACTTTTTTAGAACTAATATTTCTGTTATAAGTTTCCCAAAAATCAATTAACAAATAGTATCAAAATTGACATAAAATAGTTATTAAAACAAATATTATACTATTAATTGTTATTTTATTCCTAAAAATCTAAAGATCAGAAAAATTACTTATATAAAGATATATATATTAATAATAAACAACTTGGGGTTATTTTGGCTTGTTATAGTAATTTTATTAACCTTATAGTGTAAGAAAACAAGAAGACACGGTAAAAGTTAAATTATCTAACTTAAAGTTAAATCTAAATGATAAGGTTAAAATAGAAACCTAAACTTGTATAAATTCTATTGTATGAGATGATTTCGACCCATACCCACCTTAGCTTCTAAATAAATCAATTTGGAGCTATTAAAAACCGAATATGACTTCATAATAAAATAATGTTTTTAGTTTTTCCTAAGGTGCCCCTCTCCTCCCTTATAATAGGGCACCTCCTTCCTCTCCTCCTCACAACACATTGAGCCTTCAAGATTGGCCAAAACCTGCCAATTTCTCCTCTACACTTCCCTAGAAACATCTTAGAGGTCCTGGTATTCTTCAAAGACCAATTTTAGTGCCCTAAAAGGAGGTCTCAAAGAGACGCTTCAAAGAAGAGGTAATGTCCGTTACCGATTCTTTCAACTTTATTTCTTCTTCCACTTCTTATTCTTTAGTTTTTTCATTATTAAGTAATAACATAAGTATAAATCATATACTGATATGTTATTATAAGTATGAAACACCCCAATTTCACCATCTATCCATCCTACAGAAAACTAAACCACCGCACGTGCGAATGTACAGAATACCGTCTCCACGTCGTGGTGTAATCTATTTTCCACCACCACTTTACTTGGATAGTTATAATTGTGTAAATAATAACTATATATGATTATTGTAAAGTGATATTGATTCTGAAATAGTATACATACACTCAAATACAATTTCATGATCATGAGAACAATATCATCGCCTGTGCGTACGTACGGAATACCGTCTCCATGATGTGATGCAACTCATTCTACATGATCTTCATTGCATAATGATTATATAAATGAATTGAATGAATGAATATGATATATATTACACTAATAACATTCTGTAAATGAGGTATCTATACCCTAAAAAAGAAGAATGAGAATTTATTCGACAAAACACGCATAAGAACAAAAAGTAATAAACACCTGAATAGCAAGTAGTAATGAAATATTACTAATAAGAACCTAAGAATATAACCATATATGATATCATAAAAATAAGTATGATTCTGTATTAAGTCAATAACATTATTTAAATCATTATACAGGTGGTTCGTACACTTATGAAGCAAATCAGACCTAAGGTAAGGAACAATCTCGCAATCTGAATTTTTATCCGAGATTGTTTATACTTCAGAATTTACTGGGAAATATTTATCATCCACACCCATGTTTCCTCAATATGTAATATTATTTATATCCTCCTAAAATTTTTAAATCCAATTTGCCCCTTCTGTGAGTTTTTAGTAAAAGATATGAAAGGAATCTTTTTTCGTTTTTCGTACGAGGTACTTTTTGACTTTTCCAACATAAGTATGAGAAGAATGTTTTTTTAACTTATGCAGCATGAATGGATTTTTAAAACATTATTTCCAAGAAGATTCCTTTATAAGTTTTCAGGTTTATTTTTAATCAACTTCTTTTAGTTTAAAATTGTATGACATGTTAAGAAAGGAAAAATATTTTTGAAGTAGAAAGGATATTTTCCTCAAGAATGGAGTTCAAGTGTTTTATCAAAATTATTTTCAATCTAAGATAATATAGGGTTCTATTTCTATCCCAATTATTACATTGATTTGATTATGTTGTGATGGAATTATTTTTATGAATTCCTTTATCTTATATGAATTGTTTTATGATGTCACGATGTTTAAGAATCCCATTTTTATTACATGGGTTATGCAATGATGCATGATTTTTGATTTTGTGGCACACATAAGAATGGTATCATTATGAGATGGGTGGGAGCTATATCTCTCTCCAATGCATTGGGTAAAGATGTATATCTCATGAGATAGACATGGCTGGAATGGCAGGTTAATCCGGTTCAGTGAAACAGGACTGAAACGAGGAGTGAACTCGGTTCAGAAATGGACTTTGTCCGCTAAGATAGTCTTGGAAATGAGTCTTGACTACTAAGAAATGATTCTCCATGATTATGTGTGTATTCCACAAAGTTTTATGTTTTAAGTTATGATTATTGGGATTACATTTCACTACTATGATTTATCCCATGATTATGAAATTATGATCTCTTTTGCTGGTTATGATTTCCAAAATGTTATGTTCTTATGAATATGGTGTAATTGATATTTCTTTTGTTTACCCTTACTGAGCATTTGAGCTCACCCTTTTGTATGTTTTCTTTCCCCAGGTCAGGAAGAAGGTTATTAAGTAGGATATGCCAAAAGGGACTCTAGATATGATGAAATAAATGGGAGAAAATGTAGATGATTTATGAACCAGTGGTTTATGTTTCCTAGTTTCTAAAGACACTATACCTATACAGTCCTTTCATGGTTTTGGTATATGTTGTAATAAGTGTACTTCAATTTTGAAGTAATAACCATGTATGTAAAGGATGGGTCATTATAGTTGGTATCAGAGGAAAGGTATAGTCAATCTTTGGAAACTAGGATGTGAAAGCCTTAGCAAGAACCCTAAGGATAAGTCTAAGCATAGAACACGATATTAGTGTTTTAAAAATGGCCATGAACAACCTATGATAAGAACTTAAGTGTGAAATTTTATTTTTGATTATGTGTTTTTTCTATTATAATTAGTTTTTCTCACACTATTCTTCTTGGTTTTAGTCAATGGCAGGAACCCGAAGGAACCGTGATAATGCCGAATGCGACAGGAAATGCAATGATTGTCCCCCTGAGCAACCAAACGTTATGGGAGATGGAATGAAAAATCTTGTAGCCATGCTCACACAACTTTCTCAAGCTATGAATCATGCAGGACTTCCAAACGAGCAAAGAAAGGAGCAAAATTCTGTTGAATCCTTCATGAGGCATCGTCCACCATCATTCAGCGGGTCTACTGATCCATTAGTTGCCTAACAATGGATTAGTACTACTGAAAAGATATTTTCAGTTGTTCAATGTTCTGAACATGATAAAGTCATCTTAGCAGTGTATCATTTGGAAGGAGATGCTAATCAATGGTGGAATCTTATCAAGAATATGAGTTAAAGAGATGAAATTGAGTCCATGGAATGTGACAATTTCAAGAACTTATTTTTCAATAAGCACTTCCATAGTATTCTTTGAACAAAGATAGAGAAGGATTTTCTTGAAATAAAGAAAAAGGATGATGAATCTGTTGGTACCTATGAAGCAAATTTTACAAGACTTTCAAGTTACGATTCTGGTATTATTATCCAACCTGAGAGTAAGATCGATCGATTCTTTAGTGGATTAAAACCAAGTCTTAGAAGGGCGTTATCCATAAGAGACTTCAATAGTTACGAGGAAATCCTTCGATGTGCTCTCAAGGTTGAGATGGAGATTGGAGTAACCCATCAGTCATATGGGTTTGATAAGAAGAGGAAAATGGAATTCAAAGGAAAATCTAAAGAGCACACTGAAAAGAAGATGAGTTTTCCCTTATGCTCAAATTGTGGAATGAAACATGGAGGGAGTTGTCTTAAAGGGACAAGTAAATGTTTCAAATGTGGAAAGAAAGGTCATCGGGAATTTGCGTGCCGCAATGATGGGAAGAAGATTTCTAGTGATGCATACAAAGAAAAGGATACACAAAGTGCACCTCCTACACTTCAATGTTACAAGTGCAAGGAAATGGGGCATTATGCTAATCAATGCCCTAATCCAAGGGCTGTTGATGATGATCGACATTAACAAACTCTTAAGGCTAAAGACAAAGGAAAGTCACATGCAATTTCTATCAGCGATGTGGAGTACAATAACGAAGTGGTGAAAGGTAAACTTACCATCCACTCTAAAGTAGAAAATGTTTTATTTGATTCTGGATCCACCCACTCTTTTATTTTTGAAGAATTTTCTAAGGGAATCACCGTATTACCTCAATAATTAGATGTTGATTTAGCTGTGACAACCCCTAATGTCACAACAGTCGCATCAAAAGTTTATAATTCTTCTCCGATTGAAGTTTGAGGGAAAGTGCTTCCTGCAAATCTTGTGATCCTTCCTATAGTGGAATTTGATGTGATTCTTGGCATGTATTGGTTTTCTCTATATGGAGCTCATATCAATTGCCAAAGAAGGGAAGTCACATTTCATATTCCAGATCAATCTATGATCATCTATTGATGAAAGGATGAACATAACCTTCCAGTGGAAATTTCATCAATCCTATGGGTCTTGATTATTCTAAATGAAGGTTATTTATCTCAAATGGTTGGTGAGAAACTCACGATTAAGAATAAGTCCATTGTACTAGAGTTTGAAGATGTCTTTCCGAAGGAATTGCCGGGTCTTCCACCAAATCGTGATGTTGAGTTCTCAATTGAACACGTATCAGGTGCTTTGCCTAATTCAAAGACACCTTATAGAATGGCCCCAATTGAGTTGCAGGATTAAAGAAGCAACTCCAAGAGAATCTTGATAAGGGACTCATACACCCTAGTGCGTCATCTTTGGGAGCACCAGTTCTTTTTGTAATGAAGAAAGATGGATCAATGAGACTCTGCATTGATTATTGAGAACTTAACAGGATTACTATCAAAAAAAAATATCCTCTCCCACACATTGATGACTTATTTGAACAACTACGCGGAGCTCAATACTTTTCCAAGATTGATCTTCATTCAGGGTATCATCAATTAAGGGTCAAAAGGGAGGATATACCAAAGACAGCTTTCTGTACAAGGTATGGACACTATGAATATATAGTGATGCCATTTGGTCTTACTAATGCCCCTCCTATCTTTATGGATCTGATGAATAGAATCTTTAGAGACTATCTTGATCAGTTTTTGGTAGTCTTTATAGACGATTTTCTTATCTATTCAAAGAGAAAGGAAGAACATGAAGATCACTTGAGAATTATATTGGAGACCCTGAGAAAGGATAAGCTTTATGCCAAATTTACCAAGTGTGACTTTTGGATTCAAAAAGTTTCATTTTTGGGTCACATAATCTCAAAAGAGGGAATATCTATTGATCCAGCAAAAATAGAGGTTATTGAAAGATGGTCGAGACCAAAAACAGTAACCGAGATCCGAAGTTTTCTTGGTTTGGCTGGATATTATCGATGTTTTGTGAAAGATTTTTCATGATTATCTAATCCACTCACCAGGTTGACTCGAAAAGGAGTTAAGTTCGTGTGGATGGAGGAATGTGAAGAGAATTTCAAGGATTTGAAAAGAAGGTTATCCAGTGCACCTGTACTCACACTTCCTTGTAGTGGATAAAGGTTTGTGATCTTTAGTGATGCATCCAAGAAGGGGCTGGGGTGTGTTCTTATGCAAAATGATATGGTGATAGCTTATGCCTCACGACAGTTGAAAATCCATGAGCAAAATTACCCAACTCATGATTTGGAGTTAGCTGTGGTAATCTTTGGATTATAGATTTGGAGGAATCATCTTTATGGAGAAAGGTGTGATATCTATACTGATCATAAAAGTTTAAAGTATATTTTCACACAAAAGGAGATGAATGTGCGCCAAAGAAGATGGTTGGAGCTGATTAAGGATTACGACTGCTCAATTCATTACCATCATGGGAAAGTAAACAAGGTGGCAGATGCATTAAGTCGACAAGACCATGCTAGCTTATCCATGATGAGGATCACAAAAGATCCAATATTTATGGATTTACAAAGGATGGATCTTGGAATTATAATGGAAGGGGAAAATCGTATCTTTCTCAAATGAATTTTCAACCTTCTATACATGTGAAGATTAAAGAGGCAGAGAAAGAAGATGTAGAGTTATAAAAGAAGGTGAGAAATGTTCCAGAATTCAACCTTGATTGGGATGGGATAATAAAGTTTAGGAATCAGGTTTGTGTTCCTCCCATCCCAGAATTAAAGAAGGAGCTGCTGGATGAGGCTCATAGTTCTTCATTCTCTATTCATACTGGAAGCACGAAGATGTATAGGACCTGAAAGAGTACTTCTGGTGGGATGGCATGAAAATAGATGTTGTTGAATATGTCTCTTGATGCTTGGTTTTTCATCAAATTAAAGCTGAGAGACAGAAGTCTAAGGGGATGTTACAACCATTACCCATACCTGAATGGAAATGGGAAAACATCACTACGGACATTGTCACCAGACTTCCTAAAAAATCCAAAGGCAATAATGCTATCTGGGTCATAGTTGATCATCTTACAAAGTATTCACACTTCATTGCTATTAGAGAAGATTTCTCTCTGGATCAGCTTGCCAGGATATATGTAAAGGAAGTGGTAAGATTGAATGGAGTACCACTTTTCATTATATCTTACCGGGATCCGAGATTTACCTCAACGTCTTGGCGAAGTCTTTAGCATACTCTGGATACAGAGTTGAGTTTCAGCACTGCTTATCATCCTCAGACAGACAGTCAGTCTGAGAGGACAATTCAAACTCTAGAAGATATGTTGAGAGCTTGCTCTAGGGATTTCAAAGGTGGTTGGGATCAACACCTACCTTTGGTGGAATTTTCTTATAATAATAGCTTTCACTCCAGTATTCATATGGCTCCTTATGAAGCTCTCTATAGAAAGAAATACAGGACTCCAACTTGCTGGGATGAAGTTGGAGAAAGAAAGATTTTAGGACCTGATCTTGTGGATGAGATGGCAGAAAAGGTCAGATCTATTCAACAACACATTAGAGCTGCACAGAGTCGACAAAAAAGTTATGCCGACAACCGAAGAAAATATCTAGAGTTTGAAGTGGGTGAAAAAGTGTTCTTAAGAATATCTCCTTGGAAGAGAGTAATGAGATTTGGAAAGAAGGGAAAGATGAACCCTAAATATATCGATCCTTTAGAAATACTAGATCGTGTTGGGAAAGTAGCTTACCGATTGGCGCTTCCACCGAATCTCTCCCAAGTTCACGATGTGTTCCATGTATCTCTCATGAGAAAGTACATACCTGATCCTTCACATGTACTAAGCTCAGAAGTTGTACCGATGGAGAAAGATCTTTTTTATGAAGAACAACCAATATAGATTCTGGATCATAGCGAAAAAATCATACGGAACAAGACCACTAGCTTAGTGAAAGTTTTATGGAGGAACCACCAATTAGAAGAAGCTACATGGGAACTTGAGGATATGATGAGGGAGAGGTATCCTCATCTGTTTGTCACAAAGTGACGAATTTCAAGGGCGAAATTCATTTTAAGGGGGGTAGAATGTAACACCCAAGACTTTTATGATAAATATTTTGTTTTTATGTTATATAAATCATCAAATGAATCTTTCACTACACACAACACTATCTTGTCTTGCTTTACACGCAATCACGACCTTCCTCGATAGCTTGCGTCGTACGCAATACCGAGTTTCACTAAACAACGGTATGCTATTAAAATATTATTAAAACTAGCCATTATGAATAGTAATACCCACTTTTTGGAATTTTTTAAATTTCATCTTTCAAAATGGACTTCAGTTTTGGATTTGGATTATCGAAATTAGCCTAGGGTGAAATTTTGGTATTTTTCTGAAAACTTTCAATTTTGGATGAATAGTGAAAAAACTGGGTTACTATTTAAAAACAGACTTTTTATTTAAATAATTATTTATTTTATTTGAATTTATTTTAGGTCAACATTGATACATAATACCTTTATAAGTTCAAAGTAATTCATTGGAGTCATTTTATAATAATTTTTGATTTTTTTGAACTTTTCACCGTCTTTTACCCAACTCCTAGGAGAACTTGCAAATTTATATAAAACTTAATTTTACCGCTTCTGTGAGTGGAATTTCGAAAATCCGAGAGACACGGTAAATATCAAGGACTAAAATGTGGTATATTGAGATGAAAATAATTTTTTGTGAATAGTAACTTTTTACTTTTTTTTACCACGGTTAAAAGTAAATAGGGTAATTAAGGGTAAATATGTTATTATTATTACCCTAACACATGTAATAATTCTATTGGATAAGTTTAATTCCACCAAAAACAACCTTAGGAATAAAATATGACCATTTAGGCCCACTTGGATTAGATTAGGACATTTATTATTAATTTATTTAAAGAAGGGTTAAAATATTTAAAATCAAAGTCTAATAACTAAATAATTTTTAATATAGAGTTATACATAAGATAAATTCGACTATAAATATTAATTAGAAATATAAAAAGATTTCCTATATAATGTTATTTTATTTGTAATTTTTATACATTAAATAATTTAATTTATTTATGACACAATGATGATGCAATAATTATCTTATTAATGAAATATTGAAATAATTGATGTTATAAATACCCAGACTAATGTAATTTGAGACTTTTTATGAATTAAAATAATTTTCTTTGTTAATATGACATTTTAGTATTAATTTAATTAACTTTTTTCGAACTAATATTTCTGTTATGATTTTCACAAAAATCAATTACTAAATAGTGTCAAAATTGACATAAAATAGTTTTTAAAACTGATATTATATTATTAATTGTTATTTTATTCCTAAAAATCTAAGGTTCGGACAAATAACTTATATAAGGTTATATATATTAATTATAAACAACTTGGGGTTCGTTTGGCTTGTTATAGTAAGTTTAGTAACCTTATAGTGTAAGACAACAAGAAGACACGTTAAAAGTTAAATTATCTAACTTAAAGTTAAATCTAAATAATAAGGTTAAAATAGAAACCTAAACTTGTATAAATTCTATTGGATGAGAGGCTTTCGACCCATCCCCACCTTATCTTAGAAATAAATCAATTTGGAGCTATTAAAAACTGAATATGACTTTATAATAAAATAATATTTTTAGTTTTTCCTAAGGTGCCCCTCTCCTCCCTTATAAAAGGAAACCTCCTTCCTCTCCTACTCACACAACTTTGAGCCTTCAAGCTCGGCCAACCCCTGCCAATTTATCCTCTCCACTTTCCCTAGAAAAATTACATAGGTCCTGGTCTTCTTCAAAGACCAATTTTAGTGCCCTAAAAGGAGGTCTCAAAGAGGCGCTTCAACAAAGAGGTAATGTCCGTTACCGATTCTTTCAACTTTATTTCTTCTTCCACTTCTTATTATTTAGTTGTTTCATTATGAAGTAATAACATAAGTATCAATCATATACTGATATGTTATTATAAGTATGAAACAAACATATTTCACCATCTATCCTTCCTACGGAAAACGAAATCATCATGCGTGCGTACGTACAGAATACCGTCTCCACGCCATGGTGTAATCTATTTTCCACCACCACCTTACTTGGATGGGTATAATGGTTTAAAGAATAACTATATATGATTATTGTAAAGTTATATTGATTCTGAAATAGTATACATACACTCCAATACAATTCCATGATCATGGGAATGATATCATCGCTCGTGCGTACGTACGGAATACCATCTCCACGATATGATGCGACTCGTTCTACATGATCTTCATTGCATAATGATTATATAAATGAATTTAATGAATGAATATGATATATATTACACTAATACTATTCTGGAAATGAGGTATCTATAACCTAAAAATAAGAATAATAATTTATTCGACAAAACACGCATAAAAACAAAAAGTAATAAACACCCGAATAACAAGTAGTAATGAAATATTACTAATAAGAAGCTAAGAATATAACCATATATGATATCATAAAAATAATTATGATTCTGGAATAATTCAATAACATTATTTAAATCATTATACAGGAGGTTCAGACACTTACGAAGAAAATCGGACCTAAGGTAAGGAACAATCTCACAATCTCAATTTTTATCCGAGATTGTTTATACTTCAGAATTTACTGGGGAATATTTATCATCCAAATCCATGTTTCCACAATATGTAATATTATTTATATCCTCCTACAATTTTTTAAATCCAATTTTACCCTTTGGTGAGTTTTTAGTAAAAGATATTAAATGAATCTTTTGTCGTTTTTTGTACGAGGTACTTTTTGACTTTTCCAACATAAGTACGAGAAGAATGTTTTTTAACTTATATGGCATGAATGGATTTTTAAAACATTAATTCCAAGAATATTCCTTTACAATTATTCTGGTTTATTTTTAATCAACTTCTTTTATTTTAAAATTGTATGACATGTTAATAAAGGAAAAATGTTTTTGAAGTAGAAAGGATATTTTCCTCAAGAATGGAGTTCAAGTATTTTATCAAAATTATTTTCCATCTAATATAATATAGGGTTCTGTTTCTATCCCTATTATTACATTGATTTGATTATTTTGTGATGGAATTATTTTTATGAATTCCTTTATCTTATATGAATTGTTTTATGATGTCACGATGTTTAAGAATCACATTTTTATTACATGGGTTACACAATGATGTATGATTTTTGATTTTGTGGCATACATAAGAATGGTATCATTATGAGATGGGTGGGACCTATATATCCCTACAATTAATTAGGTAAAGATTTATATCTCATGAGATATACATGGCTGGAACGATAGGTTAATCCAGTTCAGTGAAACAGGACTGAAACGAGGAGTGAACTCGGTTCAGAAATGGACTTTGTCTGCTAAGATAGTATTGGCAATGAGTCTTGACTACTAAGAAATGATTCTCTATGATTATGTGTGTATGCCACAAAGTTTGATGTTTTAAGTTATGATTATCGGGATTACATTTCACTATTATGATTTATCCCATGATTATGAAATTATGATCTCTTTTGCGGGTTAAGATTTTCCAAAATGTTATGTTCTTATGAATATGATGTAATTGATATTTCTTTTGATTACCCTTACTAAGCATTTGAGCTCACCCTTTTGTATGTTTTCTTTCCCCAGGTCAAGAAGAAGGTTATTAAGTAGGATATGCCAAAAGGGACTCTAGATATGATGAAATAAATGGGAGAAAATGTCGATGCTTTATGAATCAGTTGTTTATGTTTCCCAGTTTCTAAAGACACTATACCTATACGGTCCTTTCATGGTTTTGTTATATGTTGTAATAAGTGTAATTCAATTTTGAAGTAATAACCATGTATGTAAAGTATGGGTCGTTATAGTGGACCCCTCACATTCTACCCTATAGTGATTTTTGGAATTAAACTATACATTTATGATGGGCCTCTATATCAAGGTATCTGTTTCTATGAAAGAATAGGTATGAATTTTCAGTCTATATTACAGTGGAATAAAGTCATCAAGTATATTAGAGTGTGTCAAGAGATTAATAATATATATTTGTAGCTTTTAGGGGGAACCTTCATGGTGTACATGAGGGTGTTTTCCAACCATAGAGTGGTCCAACAGTTGAGATTGGATTTCATATTGACCAAACACTTTTTAGTATGAATGGTTTCATTAATATAGTTTTTGATTTAAGGTTGAAAAAATTATGATAGGTATTGTGGGCACCAATCCAATAGCCTCCATTTGAACTTTCTTGGAAAAAATTCATAGGAAGATTCATCATAAATCAAAAGGTTCCATGTGAATTTTCCAATAAGACCATTATTGAATATCCTAAGATCCTTGACTCCAAGGCCCCCCATATCAATGGTCTTGATAAATTCCCAACATGAAATAGTTTCTAGTTTACTCTCATTCACCTACCTAATACATATGAAATTATTGATCATGCATTGTAGCTAATTAATGAGACCTCTTGGGAACCTATAAAAAGATAATTAGTAACAAAACTAGTTGTGATCACCGAGTCTACCAGGAACAACCTTACAGCTTGGGACATGGATTTACATTTCCACCAACCTAGTTGATTGATGATTCTAGATCTTATACACCCACGGTATTGTATGCTCAACTTTCCCCAAAACAAGGGTACACCAAGGTATTTCAAAGGAAGGGATCCAATCATCACTCCAAGATTTATAGTGATACAATTTTTCTTTAAAAAATATATTACATCACCAAACACAATAAAGGATTTTATATAGTTGATGGATTACTCTTCCACATCATCATAATGAGCAATAAGGTCTTTGATAGCAGATATGGTTTTCTCTTGAAGATTTTCCAAGCAGGAGAATGTCATTACAATAGAAGATGAGTGATGGAGTGAAATCACCCCTACCATATTTTATTATCTTATAGATACCAATATGAGTAATACCATTGAAAAATATACTCATGTAATCTTTAGAAATGAAAAAATATAAGTCCTAAGAGAGGGTGTCTATATCTAACACCACATGTTTAACGGAAGAAACCTATAGTGGAATAATTAATAAGAATAGAAAACATTGAAGAGATAAGGATGGTGTTAACTAATATAATAAAAGTAATTGAGAAGCCATATCTCCCAATGATAGAAAATATATAGTTCCTTTTCTATGTATCAAACACCTTAGGTATGTCAATTTTGAGTGGAAATTTTCCTTCCTTTGATTTCCTCTTCATTAGATTTATAATTTTTATGTCTATGAATAAGATGTTATGATTTCTTCTATGAGAAACAATCCCAAACAGATTTGGGGTAATATGATCCTTAATAATTCACCCCATAATAGTCATAATCGTCTTAATAATAATTTTATGAATAGTGTTCCCAAGGTAAAATGTCCTTAAATACTTAATATCAATTGTATTTTTTTGTGTATCAATGAAATAAAATTTTAATAGACCCCGTAAGGAAGAGAGGCGTGAAGTAAGAATTCCATGACTGCATTTGACATATCATCTTGAAAAATATTTCAATTAAACAAGAATTTTTTTTGGTGAAATTGTCTGGTCTAGTAGCACTCTTCATATTAAGAGGGAAAATATTTTCTTTGACTTATTATTTGTAAGGATCAAAGAAGAGTTCTTGATTTTGTTATTCCCCAATATAGGGGTTATGTTGTCAATCATTTTTTATGTTATCCCCAACCCATCATTAGAGTACAACCTCTTTAATTCATTCAAAAATTCCTTTGAGATTCAATTTTTAGAGGTATAAAAACATAAATTAATGTAGATGGAATTATTCCCCACTCTTACCCTTTTCTTTTCGTTTAATATATGAAATATCTTTGAATTACTTTATCTATATTTAAACAATTTTACATTTACTAGGTTTCATTCCAGACATTATTTAATGGTTAAGAGATCATTAATATTAGAATGAGCCTAAATTTACTCTATATAGGGAGTGTTCTGATATTGGTTCTTAATTTGGATGCATGTGAGTTGTTTTTCAATAGCCTTTATTTCAAGATCAAGTTTAGAGAAGGATTTTATTCTACATTTCGGTAGGAGTTCTTTAGTATGATTTAATTTCCAAGAAAAAATTTGAAGTGGTATGCTAAGGGGTTCAATCATCCAGGCATCCATAACAATATCGACGTATCTAGGAATAATAATCCATCCATTTTTGAATTCAAATGGGAGAGGATTTGATATTTCTAGATGAGTGGAGAGCTCAACAATGATGGGATTACGATTAGAGTAAATCTTGGGGAGGGTGTAACTAGATACCCCATTTGGAGAACTCATATCATCTAGTTAAGCAAAGAATCTATCTATCTTACATTCTTTTCTTTTATTCATGGTGTACCTGCTCTATGAAAAGTTAGCTAAAAAAATTGAAACATCAAAAAAATTGCGCTGATCAATATTGGAGGAGAACTCCAAGGATAAAAATATATTGAAGTTAGATCTGGGTTTTTCTTTAGGATTCAATATAGTTTTGAAATCCACCAATACCACTTATTTATTATTCATGTTTTCAAAGTCTCCCTCAAGATTCTTCCACAATTTGGATCTCCAGATATATAATGTGGATTCATATAAAAAATAGATAAAAACTGTGAAAAATGGGATGTTTAATGAAACCAAAATACTTTATGATTTTTTAATATATGTGATTATGTTAATTCTTTTAGGAATTATAATCTATAGATGATCCATATTGTTTTCATAAAATTTATATGATAAATATTATACCCAACGAAGGCCCATTTGAAATCTTTCTAGTTCTCAAAAAAAAATTGGTTTATAAATTCATATAAGCATGGGTTTTTAGGCCATAATGTATTGTCTAAGGGATTTAGCTATTAGAGGGTTCCCTATCCCTTGAAAATTATTACAAAAAAGCTTTGTTTCTTGCTGTATTTTCCCCTTGTAATAGGCTATCCATGCCGCGCCACATTCACACGACCTTTCTCTTTTCTCTTTTTCCCTTTTTTTCTTTCTTTCTTATGGAGTTCTATCCAATATTGATTCCTCTATGCTACCAGTTTTCTCAATGTCATCCTGGACATAATTTCTCTAGAATAACTCATTAGTTTCTTCATTTTAAGTGGTCCCACTATACTCTGGATCTTTATACTCATCAGACCAAAAGATAACACTTTTAGGAGTGAACTTATTGTTGGAGTTCATATGATTTGGAGGTTTGTACATAGGTTATTTCTTCTGCAATCCTTAGAAGAAGGTCTCAATGATAAGGGTGGTTCCAAATCAATATTATTAACATGTTTTTCATGGTAATTTTTCCTACAGTCAGTCTGTCTAGTAGTGGGGGATGTGTTCAGTGGACATTCCTATGCATTCCTATTAGGAATTATCAATAGGATAAAGGTTCCACCATCTTCATCATCATGGTACTGAGATCCAAACTCTACCACCATAATCAGTGTCTTATCAGAATGGGTTCATAAATAGAATTTATATGTGATATTGGTGACTATGGATCCTAATATAGAGTCCCATCAATGATTATAACTTTTACTCCATCTACATTATCAGGAAGTCATCGAGTTTCCACATCATGTTTGAATTATTACCCGTTTTAACTTCCTTGGTTATTTAATTCAGATAGGAGGTATTCTATAAAAGTTTAATGGTCCCATAAGGCTTTAAAAACCACCTCAACTTCAACAATTCCTATGAGATAGAGAAAATAATTTTCTAACTCATTAACCTTAGTCTCAGAGGTTATTAGGGGTTTTCCATAATGTTAGCATAGACCCTTCATAAGGGTGTGATCCAATTTTCCAGTCCCATCCATGACAAAATTACCTGCATTGGAGGGTCTATAAGTTATGTTGTAATGTGTTTCAAGATTTATAATTGTTTCTTTCCCATTTATCCTTATACAAGTATCATCATCATTCATTATTATCTTGAAAATTTTACATTCTTTATCATTGTTTTAATCAGATTTTAGGCGAACACATAATTTCATTCTAATACATATCTTAGGATTACTCTCATATTGTATCTCATGATTGAAAATATCATCCATTATTTTTAGTAACACCTCCCCTGTTAGGGTATTGGACATGTCAACCTCTACTAGGACCCTGGCATAGTGCCTAAATATAGGGTTTTCTAGCTTATCCATCATGATAGGGTTACAAATATGGAATTATTTGTCCCAAAGAATCTATGGATGACAATATAACTAATATAGTTTATATATTTTGATCCAAAATTTTGTATGATTATTCCTAACATTATCAGGATAGAAGTTCCCATAATTATCTTAAATTCATAGAAAACCAAGATTCAAGGAGACTAAACCCAGGCACCATTATCTTTTTTTTACAGTCATCAGAGGGGAAGACCACATGATAGTACCCCAAACTATATTTTTATGATTTAAAAAATTATAACTTTTATATGGTTAAGTGAGAAAGAGTACATACATGTAGCAGTAAACCAAATACAATACAAAACCCTATTTAAATTTCAAAATTCAAACTTCCCTCTGTGAACATCACACCAGATGAAAACTCAAATAATAAAAACATGTTTCATAAGACCAACTTTAGTTGTAAGCCTGGATGAGATTCATTACCTTGGAAATAGATAAGTTGGAATTATAAATTGTGGTCATTGGTGAACCATCCTCATCGTCGACCACCAAAACAATAAATTCCAACCACCATCAAGAAGATCAGCTATTCAAGCATACCAGTGACTCCACCATAAACTAGATATGAGAAAAAAAATCAATAAAATATCACCTGAAAAAACCAAATCTAAAATCTCAAGAGAAAAATTCATCAATCATGAATAAAACACTCAAACAAAAACTAAACCATATGAGAAACAAAAACCTAAGAATACCACACTGGCAGTACCCCCAACCCATTTTCATCATTCTTTAATCATAAAATATTAATATCTCCATGATTATTTGAGTGAAGACATTAAACTTATATAGTATATCTTCTTTTAGGATCAGAACATGTACAATATTAGAGTACCTACAGAGGTTCACCTTTTCTTCAAACACCTCTTGATTGGTTGAAACATGTGATATTCTACCCTTCTTGACAACCCTTTTTTGGGAGGTGTATCAAAATCTGAGAAAGAAAGATCAAAAGTAGCTTTTAACACCCATTCAATTTTATTCTTTAGAATAACAAGATCAATGGGAGTGAATCACACTATTTTTTATTTTTTTGCAATATAGAATAGTTCCTTATGCCTGAAATTATCAATTTGAGCTGATCATGTTGGATTTTTCATGGGATTTGGATTCTCAGAAGCTTCAAGATCGCTAGATCAAGGTTTTTCCCATTTCTCCCCTTGATCCTCCATCTTTTACCTATCCTCATAACATTTTACATCTATTTTATTAGTCATGAAATATAATTTCAAATAATATTTATTATTAACCTTTAATATAATTGATTATTTTTTTAAAAAATATAATAGAAAAATTTAATCAATTAATTATATTCACATTAAAATTAATTAATTTATAAACACATTTGAAAGTTAAATAAATATATCAATAATTTATAGAAAATTTATAAATTAGTTTATTCTATTCATAATTTAAATTTATAAAAAAATATATTATTCATGGATATCGTATTCTATGATATAGATAGTATCATAATATATAACTCGCTTAAAATCCATTTCTATATCTTATGATAAGCGTATCATGAAATATAATTGGAAATCATGTATTATCAAATATTTTAATGAAACCTCTCTATATTAGATTACTGGATGCCGATCACAAAATATGTCTGGGCATGCCCCACATTAACCAATGAAACATGATTACCCATGTAAGGGTAACCCTTGAAAACCAAATTTTAATACCTCATGATATCACTTATATTATAAGGTGATAATATGATCTAATTTAAAAAATGTAGAAAATCACTATAATCTTCTTTTACCCAATATATCATATACTATAATATCACAAAACAAAAGGATTTTCATTATGGTATCACCTATGATATCCAACATTTTATGATAGTACCTTATCATAAATTTTGATATCCTATATCATATGTCCATCCAAAATTCAAAAATTATAATAATTTTATATATTAATTATATGATATAAAATATGATATTAAATTTATTAATTAAATATAACATGTTTTGAATTAATATGAATGAAATCCCTCTAATAACATAGTTATGTTTATATAGAACAAATTAAAATTATTCAATGAAACTTAGAACATTAGAAACCATAAATATTCAAATCACCATGCATTGATACCAAAAAAATTTGAATATAAAATGAAGAACTCATTATATACATTTTAGAGATGAATTTTACTTCTAATATATTAAAAGAACATTTGAATACTATCACTACAAGGTATACTTTAAATTCCCTCCTATATAATGTATCTATAGGATAAACCAAGTCACATGATACTTAGGTAGGATCCTACATCCTTACACAATACACCAGTATATCAAGTAGTGAAGAGAGGGGGAAAAGGGATCCATGGTTATGGGTGAATCAGTAGAAGTATAGGCGCACAAGAACTCACACTATCATAATAAGAGTGTCCCCATATATTTCACAAGAGAAATTATAGATTGTTTTTGTGTGAACTCATACATTATTAAATGCATTTTTAATGACTCGACCATTTCATGAATTCATCACACGAATTCATCTTTGATCCTCTCATAGATTTCATCATCTAAATCATCCATAATTATAATAGACAAGATTTACGAATACCTGGGTGATAATGAATATCATTTGAATTTCAATTAATGAAGGAGTTATAGAGTGGATCTTACCATATGATTATGATCACAACACTTCCATATGATATATTCAAATCATCTTATATTATCAGTTTAGTATGTGGCCTAAAATATAAAAACATGTCTTACGATATACCCCAATAAAGGAATATGATATTCTATAAACACAATTATATAATATATTTTGATATACTATATGTCATAACCTGCGATATATGCTTAAAAAAATAATATGTATATAGGATTCAAGGATTATCTGCATTAGGATTTTCATGAAAGAGTGACATATGGATCACAAATTTTTTTACAAAATGAGAAGAATTAACCATTTTTACATATAGTTAAAATTTATTATATATTAATTAAATAGTTTGAAACATTATAATTTTTTTGAAAGGATCACATTTATTCTATTTATGAGAGTTTGAAGTGTATTTTATCTCAGTATGATTTAAACTTAAGAAAAAATAAATAGGTTGAATGTCTTCAATATTTAGATATTGAGTTGACTTATACATTATGAAAGGGTAGAATTATTGAAAATGGTTTGAGTAAAATGTATCAAGAAGTAAATGAATTCTAATATTGGTGGAACTATTGTGATTTATGGTGCTTGTACACATATAAGCTTAGTTTTATGGAGACTATATAGTTTTATACCTAGTTTATATCAATTATATTCTTTCAGAAAAAGAAATATAGAGACAAAATATTGATATCAAATGAAATTAGATATGTGAAACCCAAAATTCTTTAAATACCATTGATAACATGAATTTAATTATGTATTCAAATATTTATTTCATTAATATAATAATGGTTTCTTGAAATATGGGGAAATAATTTATTATTGTAATTCATAACTATAATTATGTATTTTAATTTTGGATAATGAAAATATATCATAATGTCTGACTATATTTATTGTGGGAAGGAATAAAACACAAGATAAGAGGTTTTTCTTGACAATTTTAGCTTTATTAAGAGGCAAAATGTGAACATCAATGACCTATATAATTATTTCAACCTTTAGATATACTGATTTGGTAATGAGAGAATATTTCATTGGATTGTGTTTTGTTATTTACCATATTCCCAATGTAAGAATTATTCTATTTGGGTGATAAAGGACTAAATTGAGTAATTGGTCACATTTTTCACCATACGAGTGTTTTTGTGTGTGGATGAATTGAGTATGATTTTTATAGATAGAATATTTTTATTATATATAGTTCTCACATTCATTATGTCATATAATGACACATTATTTACTTCAATATTTTTGATAGGATTAGAAAATTATATGGGTAATTGAATGGAGTTTATTATGTCTTATAATATTTAAATGGAAGTAAAATTGGAATAAAAAATATAAAATTTATAGTAAATTCTTCAATTTTACATTCATAAATTGTTATGATAATGGGATGATTATATTATTTTAGTTTAATTTTTATAAATTATAAATTTTAAATATTTAATTCAGTTGACTATTTTTGAAAAATAATATAGAGGGTCAATTTTATCATCTGTATATCTGGTCTAGAAGGGTAATAGGTTTCAGTTGGAACTAATATTATTGTAAGAGATGATGGATTGAATTAAACTATTCCATAAGTGAATCATGAAAAATTGAACTCTACATATGTCATATATAGATATTTAATGTTGTTTAATAGATTTTGTGGTCAATGATCGATTATTTTTCCTTATGTCATCAAGTTAAGGACATATTTGATGTGGGAATATAGGGATGATGGAACCTCAATATATGGGACCATTCAAAATTGGTGATAAAATTGTTAATCTAGCATATCAATTCAAATTATTTGTGATGTATTCTATTGTGAAAGATGTAATTCAAAATATTGATTGATTACTAATTTTCATGTCTCTAAATAAATGTTTAGAGTGAGGGAATTTGTTTATTTTGTATAGGTCCATACACAATGGCATCAGGCCCATGCCACTCTTGTTAAATTATCCTCAGACTATTGTTATTTGAAAATGCTATGGCATTGAGTTAAAATGGGTCATTCAGTGTGGAATTGAGATGATGTGAGTCAGGATAGATCATATAATCTAAATACAAGAGTCATATGATGTTCATGTAATTATAATATGATACCATGATAAATTATTAAAAACTATGTCGAACTATTCTAAATTATATATTAAAACCATTGAGTTAAAGAAATAAATTTTATGGGGGAATTTGAATGACCTATACTAGCGGTCTTACTAATTGTGTTCATTATCTTGGGTTATTTTTGTGAATTTTAAAGAAATCATATATGGTTGGTGGTTTCCAATCATGCCTTAGTTGGTTATTATTATAATGTGTGTGATTGATGTTATTTAAAAATGATATTTTATCAAATATGTTATAATAAATTGATTATATAAAATGATAGTTTTCTATATTTTTCTATATATTATTTAAGGGTATTACAAACTACAATAAAACACACAAATCAAGATTGATAATATAAAAAATTATGATTTTGGGTAAAAGAATGAATAATGGGTTTTCAAATTTTAGTGTTTGATTCGTTGAAATATGGTTTGATCTTTAATTGGATTTGAATTTATGTTTTATATATAGTGTTGAAATTTTAATTTTAAACCCATTTTATTTAGAAAATTTTATGCTTTGGAACTTTTTAAAGGGAATGGGCACAACAAATTTCTTCATTGGAAATAACCATGTTCCATGGTTTTAAATAAATCTGGACTAGGTTGAAAGACCCATATGAATTATTTTAATTGATTGAAAATTAACTTCAGGGTAACTATGATCAGAGTTGGTTTAGTTTATATAGAAATATATATTTTATAACTTATAAACAACCCACGATTCAATAAATTATAGAACTATTTATTATTTGAGAAATATTCAAGAATTTGGAATGTGTGGAAGGATCATAACTTAGATAATATAGATTATAATTTATTTTAGTTTGGTGAAAGGTTTATAATTTTATAAATAGAATAATTTATTCATACGGTATTGGTTATATGATTTTGAATAGATCAAAAATCAGAATTATTGTGAGTAATTTGTGAAGAAAACACTAAGAAAAGGGTTACTCACCCATACACACATAGGACATTGTGTAGGTAGACAATTTGTGGCATGATATAATAAAATGAAAGGCATCCATATTCATCGTTGAAAAAACATATTTTCATTATAATTTATGAGAAATAGATATTTTTGGAATGAATTGTTTGAATTATTTTTCTATCCTGAAGGATATGTGTGAGTTTTTATCTAGGTTTTTTATTTATTGTAATATTGATTTTTTATTGTTTTTGGAACTGTATTTCATTAGTGGTTGCTTTAGAAAATGGGGCTTTCATTTAAAATAAAATGGAATAGTAATTTTCATAATATATTTTATATTAATACAAAAAAAATAATGTCCCAACAATAATTTGGTATACCAAAACACTAGTTATTATTCATTAATGATTTAGGAATTCCATTAATGCTACTTGTTGATCTGATTTGGGTCTCTAGATTTAGGCCTCTAGTAAGGGTTGTTATATGTCAACCCATGAGAGTTGTAATTTTAAGAAAAATGTGATCGAAATGTATTAAGATATTGAATTCCTAAAATAATGACTCAAAAATAAATTTATAAAAGCTAGATAAAACTTAATGATTATCCAATTGGGGGATCAATTATTGAATATGATCACTTGAGGTTTCTCATGTATCTCTTATTTCCACATTCCATACATTATTACTCACATCTTAATAATTGTATATAAATATAATTATGAAGTGCGATATTATCTATTAGATAAAATTTGGTTAAATATATAATAATTAATAAACAAATATTGATAATATGTGTTTTGTTAATTATTGAATAATCTAATTATAAATTTCTAATATAATAATCAGATTATCTAAAATTAGAAGAATATTAATTCCCAAAAATGTTATTTAATATAATTTTTTATAGAAATATTATATAACAACCTAGGTAAAGTCAATCGTAAATAAATTTCATTCCTCATTAACATTCGTTAATTATATTTTATAAAGTTATATTCATTATAATAATACAAATTAATTTTTAAATCAAAAAGAAAATAGTTTTATTTTTTTCTTATATTCAAGTGTTATAGGGTTTTATCTAAAATAATAATTTAATAATTTTAGAGTTTTAATTCCATAAAATTAAAATAATATTTTAAATCAGTATATCATAGTTATCTTAGGGAGAAATTTTTAGTTTTTTTCGGAAAAGATTTATTTTTCAGTGAATATAGGGAAATAATTATTTTTTCAAAACTATCATTTATTTTCATTAAATAATTTAATTTATATAGTGACCCCAAACCAAGTATCGGGGGTCCATTTTCTTGATTATTTCATTGGTATAAGATACAAATAATCCCATCATGAATGATCAAAAAGTTTAGTATTCTTGGTAAACTAGATACATACATGATCCCTATATTACATTTTAAAACCCAAATTCTGATTTTTTTAGAATAAAATTATTCTCTCTAGAATATACTTATAAATATATCATAGTACACTTCATGAATTCCTAGAAAAATAATGAAAACAAGGGTTATCTCAAATTCTCAGTAAGGAATACATACAATGGAATCTATCATGAAACAATTAGAAAAATCAACATGGAATGGAAAATAACTGAACCCAAATTCCATTTAAATAACTTGACTATCATGACAAGATAATAACTAATCGATATGGAAAGGAAAATAACTGAACACACATTCCATTTAAATAATATGATTATGATGAAATTAATCTAGAGATAATATTATTATGAAAATCTCATGGATTATAATAACTGAATTCTTAATCTAGGAAATGCTTATTTATAGGATTCCATGATCTTAGGTATAATCATACCTCTACTACCAATATCTTTTATAAGACAATTTAAAACTATATGTAAAATCTAGATTATTTCTATCAAACTTATTTTTCTCATGAGACCTACTAATATATTTAAGAGTTATATAATATTGAGCCCCACTAATCATTTTAGGTTAAAATCATTCTTCAGATATAGAATAATTGATTTAATTCGTGAATAATGTTCTTTATCATCAAATATCTGTATTTGGTAAAGAATATAGATTTACAAATATTTCCCCAGATAAAAAAATAACTTTCAATTTTGAAAATTTTATGTAGAAATGATATGGGGTTTGAGAAATTAACATATCCATGATAAATAATATGGATATTTAGAGGAAATTTAATACCTAATGATCATAGGAAAATAAATATTTCAAGGGAATGTTAATGAATACAAAAAATGAATCAATAAAGTGAATTTCAATACTTTACTTTGTCGAAATGTTGATAAACTGTCCATAGAAATAATAAAGATGGTATAAATGGAACATATACACATTGGAGTAAGAATAAAGGGTTGTTATCATTGATGATTATAAATACCGTAGAAATATCATTAAAAACATTCTTAAGAAAAATGTATTTTTCAATTTGAAAATGAATTTTTAAAAATAAATTTTAAAAAATTATTTTGAAAATAATTTTCCATAAAAATTAACTTTTAAAAATATAAAGAATTTTGAAAAAAATTTGAGTGGTCATAATGGATGGAAATTCCTTTCATTCCATACACATTAAAACAAAGATTCATTTTTATTTTTTATTTAAAGTGAACCAGACATTCTTTTTAAAATAAAAAGAATATTCCTTTAATTTTTTTTAAAATATAAAAATGGATAAAATATATTTAATAATTTATTTTTATAAGGTTAAATACATTTTCAAAAACGTTTTTTATAAAACATGGGTTTAGATGAAAAATGAATTTTGACTGAAGATAGAATAAATTCAGATTTTCTAAAATATTTTTTTTGAATCAATTTAAGTACGAAAGTGTAGAAAAATAGTAATATTTACATAAAAAATTATGAATAACTAGAGGATAATAAAATTAAATGGATTTTTTAGAAGATGATCAAATAATTTCATTCATTGGAAATTCAAGTATAAATATTATCGATTCAAATGAGATTGTGATAGAAACCCTCACAAGGATCATAACTTAGGAGTGATAAATAATCAATGAAATGATTATGTGTATCAACTAAAAATTCAAATAATTTTTTTTTAATATAATATATAATTAGAAAAAGTTATTACACACATAATCTTATAAAATCAAAGATGATGAATAAATAATATAACCCAATGAAAAGAAATTGTGGTATGAAATTCTTTACCACTTGGTAATTTTTTAGTCAAATATACTTTGATTAAATAAATCAAATAGATACATAAAATACATAATAAATTATTATTTAATCATTATATTACATTTCAATGGGGTAGTATATACAATATATAACATAAATTAGGTGCATAACATTATAATATGATTAAAAGAAGGGAAATTGAGAAGAATTACCTTACCACACACTTTCGTTTGGTTAAAAATTCATTAACTATTATATTGTGGTTTTTAACAATTTATTAACTTATACTTGAACCATATTTATATTTATAATATCATATCTGTAATCTCCCAAAAATTATATATTTTTTTAATTACATGGCATTATTTCAAGACAACGAAATCTGATGATGCGCGATTCTGAAGCCCGAAGTTCCCAGAATGATCTGTTGAAGTTTGGTTGAGTTTAAATTAGCATGCGTAAGCAGTTTTCCTGAAAAAGTGGATTAACTGTTAAATAGTAACTCAGATCAAAAATCTAAAATGGCATAATTGTAAATAAAATAATTAAATAAATTATTTTATTTATCAAATTCTTAAAGCTCACAAACGGTAACTCGGATTGAAAATACGAGACCACTGCTGAACTCATGAGAGGATTCTCTCTTTAGGCAGATACTAACACTAGTCGACATGGGCCACCAGTGAAAGTTAGTTTTTGGTCATAAATAAAAGAATTAAGTTACAATTATTTTATTGTAAAATCCATAAATTTTAAATGGTAACTCAGATTGAAAATCCGAGAGTACTATTAGGTTCGTTGGGGTGTGTTTCACTTAGGCAGAGCCTAACCTCGACCAGTGCAAGTCGAGGGTGACTGCAAATAATTTTACAAACTTTTTTTCAGGTACATTCATTAAACGTGCAAGCATCATTTTATAACTTTTCAACTGGTGCTCGAAATTGAAATCGGAGGGCACTGTTGAACTCGCAGCGCCGATATTTGCTTAATAATACCTTCACCTTGACCGTAGTAAGTCAAGGGTGAAAGTTAGTTTTTGAGAATTTCATGGGAGAGTTAAAAGCATAAAAAAATGAAGAACAACTTTTATTTTATTTTTAAAACCTCCCAATTTGTATGTGTAGTGGTGGGGACCACCTGACCCCCTTGAACTCCCTCTTTAATGTGAGTTAACTCTTGGTTTCTACCCCAAATTAAATGTTCCAACTTTAGTTTAATTAATGTGTCAACAATTTATTGAGTTAATAGACACAACTCAATTAAAATTGGCTCCTCATCCTTTTGGTGGAGATCGTTGGCAAAGGAGATTTGGGAGTACCTTTAAGAACTGGGAAGAACATCCTCCAAACAAAAAACCTCTCCAATGAAGAAGAATTCTTCGAATCGAGGAATGTAGAACCATCTTCGGGAGCATGGTGCGGGAGAAACGAACGTCGACGTCATCAACATCATCTCCGTCCTCATACTGACACCAACGAGTAATTGTGGTAGGGGTTCTAATTTGAAATATAATTGATTTTTTTGTTAATTATTCATATTCTGGATTCGCAATGATGATGGCCAAACTAACATGGTCATCGTCCCACGCATATACCTTGCCCCTTTTTATTTTGTTCTTCACGTGTTCTTCATGCCTTCATCTACGCCAAATAATTAAGCATGTTGGAAAGGAAATATTGTGTTAAGCACAACATATGGATACAGAGATCTGGAACCGAGGATCACGAATATGTGGTCAGAATATTTTTCGGGCTTAGAAGGAAGATGTGGCGGCCCATGGAAGGGGCGACATGGCGATGTGATTTTCGGTGTGTGTTGAGGGTGCGGTTGCGGGCGAGATAGAGGGTGAGACATGCGGTGGAGAAGGATAGCCGAAAGGCAGCGTCTAGGTGGTGCAGCTAGCCGGAGGTGGTGGTGTCGGTTCTAGACGTGTGGAAGAACCCAACCGTTTGGGAAATGAGTTAATTGGAGCATGAGGAAACCATGGAATATGAAAGGGTTGATTGGAGAGAGAAAATTAAGGAGGTGAAATAATAATAAAAATCAAAAACCATGGAAGAGTAGAGGATGCACCATGTGGAAGCCACGTTCACAAAATGAATTCCCCATGCATGATTGAATCTGGAGTTATGGAAATAAGTAATTAATAACAATAATAAAATATTATTATTACTTTTGTTGATAAAAAACTTTTTTGACTTTAACTTATCCGTGCGACCTCAGTTTTACGAACCGTCTGCGGTAGTACGACCCTAACTTTGAGACAGAAATTATGAGTCCAATATTGGATATATTTTTTTTCAGGTTTTTGGATCGGGTACCGGAAATGATCAAATAATAATAATATATTATTATTAAATCTTCAACCCTCTATAACTCCTGAGTACGACGTCCTATTGACTTACTATAAGTGGTGACGTGATCCTGACATTAAGACGGTCGATTTAAGTCAAATTTTGAATATTAAATTCTGTTTTGTGGCTCAGGTCCACGAAACACCCAATAATAATATTAATATTATTATTGTGGTATCTTGTATTCGACTTATCTCCCTCATAAGGTGTCAAAATGATGAACCGTCTATGGAATTTAAATCCTTGAGACGAGGTGGTCCTTTTGAGACACTCCACGTGACTTTCGGAGAATTTTGGAATTTGGACGGGTTGGATCGTACTCGAATCCAACTGGGCCCTCGACACTAAAACACTTATAACTCAAAGACCAGGCATCTTATCGACGCACCGTCTATTGAGTTGAGACCCATGTTACATGGAGGTAATTTGGTATAATTCTTCGTGGGACTTCGTGGTAGTTTTCATATCGACATGTGGCTTGAGGAGCGGATCCTCCCAGAATCAAGCGAGCTTAGTATGGGAACCCCTTAGATGGCTGTGATATGAGAAAGGGATCCTTCATGGGTCTGACGATGTACTAGGATTCTGTGTGGGTCTGAAGAGGTACTAGGATCCAATGTGGGTCTAATGATGTATAATGATCCTTTGTGGGTTTGATGAGGTACTAGGATTATATGTGGTTTTGAAGATGTACTAGGATCCTGTGGGTGTATGAAGAAGTACTAGGATCTTGTGTGGGTCTAACGATGTACTATGATCCTCTGTTGGTCTGACGAAGTAATAGGATCCTGCATGGGTCTGATTATGTACTAAGATCCTCTGTGGGTCTGATGTTGATTTCGGATCCTATGTGGGTCTGCCTCTTAACGGATTAAGATGATTCAATAGTTATATCTAATCAACTTTACTACCGTACCTAAGTTATACCTGGTGTGAGCTGAGTCCGTACCTGTGTGGTAATTTCCTTCGTGGTAATATCTTGGTGGTATTCTTCTATGTGGAATACCTGTGTGGTACTTACCTTCATGGTATTCTATGCTTCTTGGAACAGTTGAGCTTTGGGCTTTGGAGTTGGAAACTGTGTTTCCTCATGATTTAAATGGGTATACTTGATAACTTAGGTATATGTATGGGAATATACCTACGTAGGGTTGTAATTTGATTTCATGCTTTATCGTATTTCCTTTGTGGATTTTGTGAGACCTTAAGGATCTTGAGGTCCCTATTGAGTGTCGTTATACTCACCCCTATACGGGCTATGCCTACACCTTGTTGTGTTTGGTGTAGACGACGAACAACACCGATTGGGGAAAAGGGTACTGGGTCTAGAGGTAGCTCGGAGGTGGACCTTAGACAAGTCATACCATAGAGATGACCATTCGAGAGCTGTACCTACCCTTTAGGTAGGATTCTTGGTGGGTGTTCACAGGAGCTGTTCAAGATTACTTGTACTTTTTAGTTTCTTGTACTTTCCAGTTGGGCTTGTATTCTGGACCCTTTTACTTACTGTAACCACTATACTTACTATTCAGTTTACTCATGTTCATATCTTGTTGTGTACTTGGTTGCGTGTTTTTATAGTATATAAAGGAAATACCTTGCCGGTTTTAGGGAATACGCCTTTCGGTGCTAGTCTCCATCCCCTGGGCTATAGAAGGCAGACTTGGGGTAGTAACGGCATGGGCCCGGGGGAACGGGTCGTTGGTATTAGAGGAGTTGATTCTACCATAGAACATAGGATTCTGATCATTTTAACTGAAATAGTGTTAAGTGTAGTGAGTGTCGTTATCAGATTAGGGAATCCAGTGTTGGTGCGGCGACCGACGTATCTATACACCAGGACCCTGACTTCTTATTTTGGACTCGATCCATGAAAACACAGATTGCGTGTGTGTTTTGAAAAGTTTCCTTGTGTTTTCTGAGTCAGATCACCAGGTATAACTAATTGACCGTGGTGCACCTGTTCTTTATTAGGATGCCACTGCATGGAAAGACATCTAGGATTCCCGAGAGAGTACACAATGATGGCCCACTGAGCGACGAGGCTCCGGTGTAGGGCCCTATTACTATGTTGGAACCTTCGGGTGCTGTACCAGCAGCACCACCACCCGTTGGGCAGTAGATATCACCAGCATCACTGGCAGATGGAGCACGCTGACTGAGCGCGTTTCATGAGTTTCAATAGCAGAGGCCTCCCAGGTTTCGAGGAAAAATAGATTCCCATGAAATTGAGGGCTAGCTAGAGGCGGTTTCTAGAGTTTTCCACCTAGTTGAGACACCAGTAGAGCAGATGATGATCTTAGCTACTAGTATTTTCCAGTGAGTGACCATGAGGATGGTTTTCTTGGGGATGAGGCTTCAGTACTTGGAATGTTTCCCGAGATGGTACCTTCGGGTAGGGTGTCAGCTATATCACTGCCCTTTGGTCAGTAGTTACAACCGGCAGTACCAGTAGAGGACACATAAGGGCTTAGTGCCTTACACGTGATTTAGCATCAGATACCCCTCAGGTTCCGAGGCGATCTTGAATTATAGGCAGCTGAGGACTGGCTTGAGGAGGTTCCTGAGAGTTCTCTAGAGCTTCTACATCTCGGCTGGATGACATGTCGGTAGATGAGTATTCATCGAGGCGTACCTATCATTTTAGGTACTCGATGAATATGATACGATCAGTGCTTTGGGGTAGGACTTTCGATCGAGTGTATTTAAGGACGTCCGAGCCAACACTATTCCTCTTTGCATTCCTACTTATATTGGGGTGCTATAGAGTACCTTTATGGTTGAATGTTCTTTTGATGAGAAAATATAGCTAGTGAATGTTAGTAGTGGGAAAAATAGGAAAATGGCGCCAGTCTTAGAGACTTAGGCATGTAAAAAATGTTTTGAGAAGAAGAAGTGTCAAGGAGAGATGAATCTACAGGGATGAAGATGTGGAAGCATAGCTAGGGGAGTAGCATGAGGTGGTGTACATTTCGACATGATACAATCACCCCCCATTGTTGTCCTAACCAGGCTTAGGGAGATGGCAGATAGGGGAAGAAAGTAGCTGCATGCGGTCAAGGAGTGCGACCCAAGGGGTCCAGGAATGATTTGAGTTATGGTCTGTAGCGACTCGGTTTTTCTCCCTGTCAGACTTTGGAATATTTCTATGAATGATTCCAGAGCTAGGTGCGAAGACGGCGTGCGATTCCAAGGCCCGGTGTGCCCGAAATTAATTTTATAAAAATATTAGGTATTTTTATACTATGCGCGTAGCGGGGGTGTGATATCTCATAAAAGGTTGCTCAGAACGGGAATCTGAGGGCACAGTTGCATTCAGAATGTTTTGTTTACCCTAGCCGAGGTGTAAACTTTGCGGGCGCGGGCCTGCAGTGGAAAGCGCCACCAGGGGCAATTTCGTAAATAAGTGGAAAAGTCCATTTACGAGCGTCGGCTCGAATAACTTATGAAAGGAGCCTCAGATCACGAATCTGAGTCTTCCGTTGCATCCAGAATGGCACGTTTACCCTTGGGGTGACCTTACCTTAGTCTGCATCGGGTGTTGAGTCGGAGGCGAGTTGGTGGGGAGTGAAATGTGTTGTGTTCTAAAATAAAAATAAAAAGAAAAATATTATCCCCCTCCCCTTACCTTCAACGCACAGCGACGAATGACACCCCCCCTCCCGACCTCTATTTCTTTGCCATATCGAGCCAATATCGTCCGTTTTCTGTGTCGTTTGTCAGCGGATCTAGCTTCAGGGCGTCGCCGACGTCGATATGCACTCGAAGCTTCGGCGTTTCGCCCACGAGGTAGGCGGTTTGAGTTTTAATTCCCAGATCCCATTTTTGCTACAAATTGCTTAATTTTGAGGTCGTTGTAGGGTAGATCACATCCCGGGGGTCGCACCGGTGCTTTTGGATCACAAAATGGACCACCGGGGTGCCTCCGGCGGTCCGCGGAAGGTCCGTCGGCGCGGCACCATAGCGGCGGCGCCGACGCCGACGGAGCGCGGCGGCCCACAAAGACCCACGGTGGAGCCGCGACGGCCGGCCTCCCAGCGCGGAGGTGTGCCGCCGAAGCATGGCAGTGCTGTTCGCCGCGTGGCGGAAGGCCGCCGGCCAGGGCGGGCGGGCAGCGGCGGGCGGTCCAGGCCGGCCTGTTCAAGCCGGTCCGACCACTTTTTGTCATACAGGGGTCTTTAAACCCCCGTATCTTGCAATCCAAGAGTCGGATTCACGTAATGTTTGTAGCGACGCGACCTTGACGACGAGGAAAACCCTTCGGTGTGGGTTTGAGGGTTTAAGGGTTCGGGATTGTGGCTCGAGAGTTAGAAACATCGTATAAACTAATATTATTTTATTATTTTACGACTTCAGGCAGTTGTAACTTTTACCCGGAGCGTCCAAATGACGTGCCGTCAGTGGAGTTGAGACCCTGATGGTAAAAAGGACATTTTGAGATGGTTTACGGGTGTTGGGACTGTGAACAGGGTGCAGGCCCCGCGAGGCTGGGTTTTGGCTTTTGCGGAGAAACGCAGCTTTCGCACCAGGAGTCCGATTTTGGCGGATGAATAGTCGATCCTGTGTGTTTTTCCGAGAGGATCGCAATGGTGTGATCCATTCGATGTGTTTCTGGATTGAGGCATGGTCTCCACTGGAGCTGCCCTTCAGTGAATAGTTCCTTTTCACCGAGTGTCCGTTTTGGATGAACGAGTAGTCGATTCCGCTTGTTTTTCCGAGGGGATCATCATGGTATGGGCTGCTCGATGGGTTTTGGGATCATTGTGTGGGCCCCACACAAGTTAGATATGGTGAATAGTGCCTTTTTCACTGGTAGTCCGTTTCAGGTGAGTAAGCAGCCTATCCTGCATGTTTTTCCTCGTGGATCGCGATGGTGGCCTCGGTTTTGGACTTGGAGGTGCGTAGTGTGGCGTTGTTGTGGGTCTCTTGGGTTAGCGACGTTTTAGACCAATAGTGGTTGAGGGTACTCCTTTGGTTCGTTCCCACGAGGGTTCGTGTGGCATCACAACCTTCGTATACATTTGTGATCCTCTCGATGGAATGTTTAAACTGTTAGAGTTGTGGCATCCCTCCGGTGGGCCCAGAGCGGGATCGTCTAGCATCTTTTCCCTAGATCGGGTTCTTGGTATCGTTGTGACCTCTTATTCACGGGCGGTGATCCCCTATCTAGCAGGTTAACCTTGTAGGGTTTATGGCATCATCAAGATTTTGATCCCCTACACGGTGGGCCATGCTCAGTAGGGTTGTGGCATCATTGGGTATACGATCTCCTACTCCGCATGATGTTTATAGTAGGGTTGCAGTATCGTTGGTTATGTGATCCCCTACTCAGCGCGTGGTTTCAGTACGGTTGCGGAATCGTCGTTTAGATCCCCTACATCGTGAGTTATACTAGATGGGGTTCTGGTATCCTCGTGACCACCTTTATATGGGTGATGATCCTCTATCTGAGTGAAGTGATTCTGTCGATCGCCAGATCGGGTTGTGGTATCTCTAAGCGGATCCTGTGAGTGATCCCTTATATGTTAGACTAATTACTGCCAGATCGGGTCTTGGTATCCCCCAGCGGATCCTGGGAGTGATCCCCTATCTGTGAGATCTTCATCTACCAGAGTGGGTTCTGGTATCCCCTAGCGGACCCTAGGAGTGATCCCCTATCCGAGGAGTTTGGTGGTTATGTTTTTTCGGCGAGTTTTCCTCAGTGATGCTATCCGACGAGCGTGTTCTCTCGGGTTAGCATCTGAGATGTTTGTATGAATCCCGATGGAGTGTATCTCTCAGATGAGTGTCATCTGGGATGACAGTTACTGTGGAGTGTGCTCTCCTGGTTGTGAACTGTTGTTGGGGTTGAGGTCGGTACCTCAGGTGGCTTGTTGCGTGAGTTGAGTATATCTGGTTTGTTCATGGTGTATGTATGGGCATACACTTGAGCTGAGCTGACTAGTTGTGTTTAGCCGAGGATGGTCGCGAGATGGAGTTTCTCTCTCATCTGGGTTCCCTCTGGCTGGGATGAGTGGACTGTTTCCTTTCAGTTGCTATCTTTGGTTTTGTGTTTTTGGGGTGCCTACTGAGTATGTTTATACACACCCCTGCATGGGCTTTGCCCGCACATGTTTGTGTCTTGTGCAAACCACAAGCCTTTCGACGGAGTCCCAGGAGGACTCGGAACAGGCAGAGCTGAGTGAGCGAGATTGACCGGGGTGTTTACCGGTGCGGTGCCGAGGGATCTTTTCAGCGGGTGTGTGGCAGTGTTCCCCTTCTTCAGAGCAGGTTGGACGTGCTTTGTGGTTTTCTTTTAGTGGGCCCTGTTTTTCCCTTTTGTACTATTGTAATCTGGTTGTGGGATAGTTGTATGCATGCATTTTACTTTTCTGTTTTATTTATCCTTGCACTGTTGCATGGAGATGTTTGTGGGTGCGTGTTTACAGGTACCCTAGGATAATGCCTCCCATATGTGTGATAGCCTACTCGGCACTAGTTGCCAGCCCCTGGCCTATTAGAGGCGGGCTTGGGGAGTCTCGGCTTGAGCCCCATTGGGTGGGGTCATGACAGAGTGGTATCAGAGCAGGTTCCACCTTTGGGATCTCAGAGCGTAGCTGGTCTAGATGTGAGTTTGGTTTGGGTTGCATAGCGGTAGTGTTAGGGTGTTTCAAACTCGGCTTTCAGGCCAGAGACTCCAGTGTTTGTGCAGCGACAGACATATCCATACATCAGGACTCTGATAACCTGCCTTTCGACTCGGGACATTTTTACACCGGTCGCAGGGACATAACGGTACATGCATCACATATGAATGGGGTTTTGAGCTTTTCCTTATCCTTATTGAGTCAGCTCTCCAGATATACTCATTGACTGTGGTGTGTTTTGAATGTATTTCAGGGTGCCTCCATGATGACAACCAGCGAGGGTTCCGCAGCAGGATTGTGCTGACGACCCACCCCATGTACAGGTTGTGGAGAAGGGTGCGGGATCTGAGGTTGCACCTCCAGGTGGTCTTCCAGTTGAGCTGCCACCTGTCGAGCAGCTGGTTGTGCCGACAGTGCAGGATGAGATTGCACGCAGGATGAGTGCGCTGCACGAGTTCCAGAGGGAGCGACCTCTAAGGTTACGGGGTGATCCAGACCCCCAGGCAGCTGATGACTGGCTTGAGGCAGTTACCCGATTTTTCCGCCTAGTGAGGACACCTCCAGATCAGATGGTGGTCCTAGCGGAGATCCTTCTGCATGGTTCCGCCGGGCGATGGTGGAGTTTGGTGACGCAGTCCAATGACGAGGAGACGCTCACGTGGGTATTGTTTGAGTGTCTCTTCAGGGAAGAGTTCTATCTGGTGACGATGAGGTCAGTGCAGATCCAGGAGCTTATGCAGCTTCGACAGGAGGGCATGACTGTGTCAGAGTACTCAGCGAGGTTTAAGGACTTGTCGCGCTACTCCCTGGATATGGTTAGAGACCTGTTATTTAGGGCCCAGACCTTCGAGCAGGGCCTACGCATTGACATCCGGGAAGGTGTGGTTTCCTTGTGTCTGTCCACCTGTGTTGGAGTGTTGGAGCGAGCTTTGGTGGTGGAGAGCTTTCTGGCCGAGCAGATCCCTCCTATTAGTGTTGGGCACGCAAGATCTGAGACTTTGTCAGTCAGATCGGCATCTGGTAGTCGACAACAGACTCAGGGGTCTGGATGTGGCCGACGTTTCAGGAGGTGACCCCAGGATGGCGGATCTGAGTCTCCGGGCTCACAGGGCCCGCATGCCAGTTTTGGTCAGCCGCAGGAGAGGCAGTGTTATGTTTGTGATGGGCAGGGACATCATGCTAGGGATTGTCCGACCCAACGTGCTGCTGAGAGGAAGCCGGTCGATGGACCGCCATGGCAGAGGCAGCTTCTCGAGTAAGGAGGTCAGCAGGGCGGCAAACAAGGCGGCGAAGTGGGTGCAGTATGAGGAGGTGGTAGGTGGTACCAGATGCCACCACCCCCACCCCCAGGAGGTCCGCGCCAAACTCAAGAAGCTGGTGGCTGAGGGTGAGAACAACTGCATGCCCTAGAGGCTGTTGACCCAGAGGCACTGCAGATGGATAGAGGTACGCCTTGTGTCCTTTCTACTTTCTACAGTATTTTAATAGACACTATTTAGCAGTACTCTTTCCTTTTTGTTGCTTGCTCGAGTTTCATTCACGGCATTGGTAAGACCCTGTGTGGGTGTTGTTTGGCATGCTTCGAATGCGTGAGGACAAGGGATCCATTCCCCACCGAGATGTATTTTTGTGATGCGATTAAAATCATGCGGGTGAGTCAGTGCCGCCCAAAGTGGATAGTGTTGAGGTGTGGTGGATGAGTCCCTCTGATTTATGTGTTCGGGCATGGGTGTTTTTTTGGGTGAAATCGCTGGTGTGGGAGACCCAGTTGAGAGTCCAGTCGCTTTCCTTGTGCTTAGGGATTTTCGGGGATGAAAAGTTCTAGGGGGGGGGGAGGAGGATGCAGTGACTCGGGTTTTGGCCCTGTCATACTTTGGAATATTTCTATGAATGATTCCAGAGCTAGGCACGAAGACGACGTGCGATTCCGAGGCCCGGTGTGCCCGAAATTAATTTTATAAAAATATTAAGTATTTTTATACTATGTGCATAGCGGGGGTGTGATATATCCTAAACGGTAGCTCGTAACGGGAATCTGAGGGCATGGTTGCATCCAGAAAGTGCCATTTACCCTAGGTGAGGTGTAAACTTTGCGGGCGCGGGCCTGCGGTGGAAAGCGTCACCAGGGGCATTTTCGTAAATAAGTGGAAAAGTCCATTTACGAGCGTCGGCTCAAATAATTTCTGAACGGAGCCTCGGATCACAAATCTGAGTCCGTCGTTGCATCCAGAACGGCGCGTTTACCCTAGGTGTGACCTTAACTTGGTCGACATCGGGTGACGGGTCGGAGGCGAGTTGGTGGGGAGTGAAATATGTTGTGTTATAAAAAAATAAAAAGAAAAAAATTATCCCCCTCCCCTTACCTCCAACGCACAGAAACGAACGACACCCCCTCCCGACCTCCGTTTCTTCGCCAGATCGAGCCAGAATCGTCCGTTTTCTGCGCCGTTCGTCAGCGGATCTAGCTTAAGGGCGTCGTCGGCGTCGATATGAACACGAAGCATTGGCGTTTCACCCGTGAGGTAGGCAGTTTGAGTTTTAATTCCCTGATCATGTTTTTTCTGCGAATTGATTCGTTTTGAGATCGTTTCAGGGTAGATCGCATCCCGGGGGTCGCACCGGTGCTTTCAGATCGCAAAACGGACCACCGGGGTGCCCCCGACGGTCCGTGGAAGTTCCGCCGGCGTGGCACCGGTGCCTGCGGAGTGCGATAGCACAATACGCCATGTGGCGGAGTGCTGCCGTGCGGCGGAGGGCCGCTGTCCAGGGCGGGCCGGTCCAAGCTGGCCGGACCTGCCAATTAAGGTCTGTCCTGCCACTTTTTGTCATACGAGGGTCTTTAAACCCCCTTATCATGCAATCCGGGAGTCGGATTCGCATGCCGTTTGCGGCGACGCGAACCTGAAAATGAGGAAAACCCTACGGTGTGGGTTTGAGGGTTTAAGGGTTCGGGATCCTGGCCCGGGTGTTTGAAACGTTGTATAAAATAATATTATTTTATTATTTTACGACTTCGGGTCGTTGTAACTTTTACCCGTAGCATCCGAATGACGTGCCATCAGTGGCGTTGAGACCCTGATGGTAAATAGGACTTTTTGAGATGGTGTTTGTGTGTTGGGACTGTGAACGGGGTATGGGCCCCGCGAGGCTGGGTTTTGGCGTTTGCGGAGAAACGCAGCTTTCGCACCAGGAGTCCGATTTTGGCGGATGAATAGTCGATCCTATGTGTTTTTTCGAGAGGATCACAATGGTGCAATACATTCTATGTGTTTCGGGATCGAGGCGTGGGCCCCACCCGAGCTGGCCTTCGGTGAATAGTGCCTTTTTCACCGAGGGTCTGTTTTGGACAAACGAGTAGTTGATTCCACTTGTTTTTTCGAGGGGATCGTCATGGTATGGTCCGCTCGATGGGTTTTAGGATCGTTGTTTGGGCCTGCACGAGCTAACTATGGTGAATAGTGCCTTTTTCACCGGTAGTCTGTTTCGGGTGAGTAAGAAGCCTATCCTATGTGTTTTTCCTCATGGATCGCGATGGTGGCATCAGTTTTGGACTTGGAGGTGCGCAGTGTGGCATTGTTTTGGGTCGCTCGGGTTAGCGACGTTTTGGACCAGCAGTGGTTGAGGGTACTCCCTTGGTTCATTCCCACGAGGGTTCATGTGGCATCGCAACCTTCGTATAAGTTTGTGATCCTCTCGATGGGATGTTTAAACTGTTAGAGTTGTGGCATCCCTCCGGTGGGCTCGGAGCGAGATCCTCTAGCATCTTTTCCCTAGATTGGGTTCTTGGTATCGCTGTGACCGCTTATTCACGGGCGGCGATCCCCTATCTAGCAGGTTAACCCCTTAGGGTTTGTGGCATCATCAGAATTATGATCACCTAAACAGTGAGCCGTGCTCAGTAGGGTTGTGGCATCGCCGGGTATACAATCCCCTACTCAGGATGAGATGTATAGTAGGGTTGTAGTATCGTTGGTTATGCGATCCCCTACTCAGTGCGTGGTTTCGGTAGGGTTGCGACATCGTCGGTTTGATCCCCTACATCGCGAGTTATACCAGATAGGGTTCCAGTATCGTCATGGCCACCTTTATATGGGAAATGATCCTATATCTGAGTGAAGTGATTATGTCGATCACCAGATCGGGTTTTGGTATCCCGCAGCAGATCTTGGGGGTGATCCCCTATCTGTTAGACCTATGAATGCCAGATCGGGTCGTGGTATCCCCATCAGATCCTGGGAGTGATCCACTATATGTGAGATCTTCATCTACCAGTGTGGGTTCTGGTATCCTCTAGCGGACCCTAGGAGTGATCCCCTATCCAAGGAGTTTGGTGGTTATGTTGTTTCAGTGAGTTTTCCTCAGTGATGCTATCCAACGAGCGCGCTCTCTCGGGTTAGCGTCTAAGATGTTTGTATGAAACCCGATGGAGTGTATCTCTCGGATGAGTGTCATTTGGGATGACAATGATTGTGGAGTGTGCTCTTCTGGTTGTGAACCGTTGCTGGTGTTGAGGTTGGTACCTCAGGTGGCTTGTTGCATGAGTTGAGTATATCTGGTTTGTTCATGGTGTATGTATGGGAATACACCTGAGTTGAGCTGACTAGTTGTGTTTAGCCGAGGATGGTCACGAGATGGAGTTTCTCTCTCGTCTAGGTTCCCTCTGGCTGGGATGAGAAGACTGTTTCCTTTCAGTTTCTCTATTTGGTTTTGGGTTTTTGGGGTGCCTAATAAGTATGTTTATACTCACCCCTACTTGGGCTTTGCCCACACATGTTTGTGTCTTGTACAGACCACATGCCTTTCTACGGAGTCCCAGGAGGACTCGGAGCAGACATAGCTGAGTGAGGGAGATTGACCGGGGTGTTTACCAGTGTGGTGCCAAGGGAGATTTCCGGTGGGTGTGTGGCAGCATTCCCCTTCTTCGGAGAAGGTTGGATGCACTTTATGGTTTTCTTTCAATGTGCCTTGTTTTTCCCTTTTGTACTGCTGTACTCTGGTTGTGGGATAGTTGTATGCATGCATTTTACTTTTCTGTTTTACTTATCTCTGCACTGTTGCATGGAGATGTTTGTGGGTGCGTGTGTACAGGTACCCTAGGCTAATAACTCTCATGTGTGTGATAGCCTACTCGACGCTAGTCGCTAGCCCATGGCCTATTGGAGGTGGGCTTGGGGAGTCGCGGATTGAGCCCCGTTGGGTCGGGTCGTGACAGAGTGGTATTAGAGCAGGTTCCACCTTTGGGATCCCAGAGCGTAGATGGTCTAGCTGTGAGTTTGGTTTGGGTTTCATAGCGGTAGTGTTAGGGTGTTTCGAGCTCGTCTTTCAGGCCAGAGACTCTAGTGTTGGTGCGGCGGCTGACGTATCCATACACCAGGACTCTGATAACCTGCCTTTCGACTTGGGACATTGGTACACTGGTCGTAGGGACATAACGGTACATGAATCACATAGGAATAGGTTTTTTAGTTTTTCCTTGTCCTTCTTGAGTCAGCTCTCCAGATATACTCATTGAATGTGGTGCGTCTTGAATGTATTTCAGGATTCCTCCACGACAACATCCCGTGAGGGTTCCGCAGCAGGATTGTGCTGACGACCCAACCTGTGTAGAGGTTGTGGAGCAGGGTGCGGGTTCTGAGGTTGCACCTCCAGGTGGTCTTCCAGTTGAGCTGCCACCTGTCGAGCAGTTGGCTGTACCGGCAGTGCAGGATGAGGTTGCGCGCAAGCTGAGTGCACTTCACGAGTTCCAGAGGCAGCGACATCTGAGGTTCTGGGGTGATCCAGACCCCCAGGCAGCTGATGACTGGCTTGAGGCAGTCACCTGAGTTTTCCCCCTAGTGAGGACACCTCCAGATCAGATGGTGGTCCTAGCGGCCAGCGTTATGCATGGTTCTGTCGGTCGATGGTGGAGTTTGGTAAGCAGTCCAATGACGAGGAGATGCTCACGTGGGCAGAGTTTGAGCGGCTCTTCAGGGAAGAGTTCTATCCGGTGACGCTGAGGTCAGTGCGGATCCAGGAGCTTCTGCAGCTTCGACAGGAGGGCATGACTGTGTCGGAGTACTCAGTGAGATTTACGGACTTGTCGCGCTACTCCTTGGATATGGTTTGAGACCCGTTCTTTAGGGCCCAGACCTTCGAGCAGGGCCTACACAGGGACATCTGGGCGGGTATGGTTTCCTTGTGTCTGCCCACCTATGCTGAAGTGTTGGAGCAAGCTTTGGTGGTGGAGAGCTTTATGGCCGAGCAGATCCCGCCTGTTATTGCTGGGCACACAAGAGCTAAGACTTTTTCAGTCAGATCGGCATCTGGTAGTCGATGATAGACTCAGGGGTCTGGACGTGGCCGACGTTTCAGGAGGCGACCCCATGATGGTGGATCTGAGTCTCAGGGCTCACAGGGCCCGCATGCTAGTTTTGGTCAGCCGTAAGAGAGGCGGTGTTATGCTTGCGATGGTCGTGGACATCTTGCTAGGGATTGTTTGACCCAACGTGCTGCTGAGAGGGAGCCGGTCGATGGACCGCTTTGGCAGAGGCAGCGTCTCGAGAAAAGAGTTCTGCAGGGTGTCAGACGAGGTTGCAGAGCGGGTGCAGTAGGAGGAGGTGGTAGGCGGTACTAGATGCCACGACCCCACCCCCAGGAGGTCCACGCCAAGCTCAGGGAGCTAGTGGCCGAGGGCGAGGACAACTGAATGCCCTAGAGGCTGTTGACCTAGAGGCACCGAAGATGTATAGAGGTATGCCTTGTGTCCTTTCTACTTTCTGCATTAGTTTAATAGACACTGTTTAGCGGTACTCTTTCCTTTTTGTTGCTTGCTCGAGTTTTGTTCAGGGCGTTGGTAAGACCCTGTGTGGGAGTTGTTCGGTATGCTTCGAATGCGTGAGGACAAGGGATCCATTCCCCACTGAGACGTGTTTTTGTGACGCAATTAAAACCGTGCGGGCGAGTTAGTGCCGCCCAAAGTGGATAGTGTTGAGGTGTGGTGGATGAGTCCCTCTGACTTATGTGTTTGGGCATGGGTGTTTTTTAGTGAACTCGCTGGTGTGGGAGTCCCAGTTGAGAGTCCAGTCTCTTTCCTTATGCTCAGGGCTTTTCGGGTATGAAAAGCTCTATGGGGTGGAGGATGTAGCGACTCGGGTTTTGGCCCTGTCAGACTTTGGAATATTTCTACGAATGATTCCAGAGCTAGGCACGAAGACGACGTGCGATTCCGAGGCTCAGTGTGCCCGAAATTAATTTTATAAAAATATTAAGTATTTTTATACTATGCACGTAGTGGGGGTGTGATATCTCCTAAACAGTAGCTCGTAACGGGAATCTTAGGGCACTGTTGCATCCGGAACGTGCCGTTTACCCTAGGAGAGGTGTAAAATTTGTGGGTGCGGGCCTGCGGTGGAAAGCGCCACTAGGGGAATTTTCGTAAATAAGTGGAAAAGTCCATTTACGAGCTTCGGCTTGAATAAATTCTGAATGGAGACTCGGATCGCGAATCCAAGTCCGCCGTTGCGTCCAGAACGGCACGTTTACCCTAGGGGTGACCTTACCTTGGTCTGCATTGGGTACCGAGTCGGAGGCGAGTTGGTGGGGAGTGAAATGTGTTGTGTTATAAATAGAATAAAAAATAAAAACATTATCCCCCGCCCCTTACCTCTAACACACAAAGACACATGGACCCCCCCTCTCGACCTCCGTTTCTTCGCCAGATCGACCCAGAATCGTCCGTTTTCTGTGTTGTTTGTCAGCGGATCTAGCTTCAGGGCGTCGTCGGCGTCGATCTGCACCCGGAGCTTCGGCGTTTCGCCCGTGAGGTAGGCGGTTTTCATTTTAATACCCCGATCCCATTTTTGCTGAAAATTGATTTGTTTTGAGGTCGTTTTAGGGTAGATCACATCCTAGGGGTCACACCGTTGCTTTCAGATCGCAAAACGGACCACCGGGGTGCCCCCGGTGGTCCGCGGAAGGTCCGATGCCGCGACACCGGCACTGGCGGAGTGGGGCGGCGCGCTAGAGAAGCGCGGAGGTGCCATACGCTGCACGGCGGAGGGCCGCCGGCCAGGGCGGGCCGGCGGCGGCAGCCGGTCCAGGCCGGCCGAACCGGCCGGTTCAGGCCGGTCCGACCACTTTTTGTCATACGTGGGTCTTTTAACCCCTGTATCTTGCAATCTTGGAGTCGGATTCACGTTCCTTTTGCAGTGACGCGACCTTGATGACGATGAAAACCCTCCGGTGTGGGTTCTAGGGTTTAAGGGTTCGGGATCGTGGCCTGGGAGTTAGAAACGCCGTATAAAATAATATTATTTTATTATTTTACGACTTTGGGCCGTTGTAACTTTTACCCGGAGCGTCCGAATGACGTACTGTCAGGGGCATTGAGACCCAGATGGTATGAAGGACTTTTTTAGATGGTTTCCCGGTTTTGGGACTGTGAATGGGGTGCGGGCCCCGTGAGGCCGGGTTTTGGCGTTTGCGGAGACACGCAACTTTCGCACCAAGAGTCCAATTTTGGTGGATGAATAGTCAATCATTTGTGTTTTTCCGAGAGGATCACAATGGTGGAATCTATTAGATGTGTTTCAGGATCGATGCGTGGGCCCCACCCGAGCTGGTCTTTGGTGAATAGTTCCTTTTTCACCGAGTGTCCATTTTGGACGAACGAGTAGTTGATTCTGCTTGTTTTTATGAGGGGATCATCGTGGTATGGTCCGCTCGATGGGTTTCATGATCATTGTTTGGGCCCCGCACAAGCTAGATACGGTGAATAGTGCCTTTTTCACTGGTAGTCCGTTTCGGGTGATTAAGTAGCATATCCTGCGTGTTTTTCCGCGTGGATCATGATGGTGGCCTCGGTTTTGGACTTGGAGGTGCGCAGTGTGGCATTGTTGTGGGTCTCTCGGGTTAGCGATGTTTTGGACCAGCAGTGGTTGAGGGTACTCCCTTGGTTCGTCCCCATGAGGGTTCGTGTGGCATCACAACCTTCGTATAGGTTTGGGATCCTCTTGATGGGATTTTTAAACTGTTAGAGTTGTGACATCCCTCCAGTGGGCCCGGAGCGGGATCCTCTAGCATCTTTTTCCTTGATCGGGTTCTTAGTATCACTGTGACCGTTTATTCACGGGTGGCGATCCCCTATCTAGCAGGTTAACCCCATAGGGTTTGTGGAATCATCAGGATTATGATCCCCTACGTGGTGGGCCGTGCTCAGTAGGGTTGTGGCATCATAGGGTATATGATCCCCTACTCAGCATAAGGTGTATAGTAGGGTTGCGATATGGTTGGTTATGCGATCCCCTACTCAGCGCGTGGTTTCGACAGGGTTTTGACATCGTCAGTTCGATCCCCTACATCATGAGTTATACCAGATAGGGTTCCGGTATCATCGTGACCACCTTTATATGGGAGATGATCCTCTATCTGAGTGAAGTGATTCTGTCGATCTCTATATCTGGTTGTGGTATCCCCCAGCGGATCCTGGGAGTGATCCTCTATCTGTTAGACCTATGAATTCTAGATCGGGTCGTGGTATCCCCCAGTATATCCTAGGAGTGACCTCCTATCTGTGAGTTCTTCGTTTACTGGAGTGGGTTCTGGTATCCCCTAGCGGACCCTTGGAGTGATCCCCTATCCGAGGAGTTTGGTGGTTATGTTGTTTCAGCGAGTTTTCCTCAGTGATGCTGTCTGACGAGCGTGATCTCTCGGGTTAGCATCTCAGATGTTTGTATGAAACCCGATGGAGTGTATCTCTTGAATTAGTGTCATCTGGGATGACAGTGATTGTGGAGTGTGCTCTCCTGGTTGTGAACTGTTGCTGCTGTTGAGGTCGGTACCTCAGGTGGCTTGTTGCGTGAGCTGAGTATATCTAGTTTGTTCATGGTGTATGTATGGGAATACACTTGAGATGAGATGACTAGTTGTGTTTAGCCGAGGATGGTCGTGAGATGGAGTTTCTCTCTCACCTGGGTTCCCTCTGGCTGGGATGAGCGTACTATTTCCTTTCAGTTGCTCACTGTGGATTTGGGTTTTTGGGGTTCCTACTGAGTATGTGTATAATCACCCCTACACGGGCTTTGCCCACACATGTTTGTGTCTTGTGCAGACTAAAGGCCTTTCAACGGAGTCCAAGGAGGACTTGGAGCAGGCAGAGTTGATTGAGCGGGATTGACCGGGGTGTTTTCCGGTGTGGTGCTGAGGGAGCTTTCCGGCGGGTGTGTGGTAGCATTCCCTTTCTTCAGAGCAGGTTGGACGCGCTTTTGTGGTTTTCCTTCGGTGGGCCCTGTTTTTCCCTTTTGTACTGCTATACTCTGGTTGTGGGATAGTTGTATGCATGCATTTTACTTTTCTATTTTACTTATCTCTACACTGTTTCATGGAGATGTTTGTGGGTGCGTGTGTACAGGTACCCTAGGATAATGCCTCTCATGTGTGTGATAGCCTACTCGGCGCTAGTCGCCAGCCCCTGGCCTATTGGTGGCGGGCTTGGGGAGTCGCGGCTCGAGCCCCGTTGGGTCGGGTCGTGACACAGTCTGTGTCTACTGCTAGATTTCATATCAATATACATAGGTACCAATCATTCCCTCCTTCCATGAATATTGTTCAAGACCTAGATTTTCCAGTTAAACCAATGACTTGACCCTCACATCTGGAGATAACTTTTGGGAGGAGACTCGATAATCACACTTACGCCGATGGTGTGATCTGACCCTTAAGGCGAGAGTTTCGGTAAGAACCTCTTGGTGGAAACATTGAGGCCTTACGACGTTAGTTTGGGTATGACTGGACATCCACAATTCATAGTCAGATTTACTATATTAGGAAAAAGGTTGTGGTTTATCTACAACGTTGGGATTAGGTTTTCCTTAGTCAGTGAAAAAGGAAACCTAGGAAGCATAGGTTAAACTCATGCGTAGAATAGTGAAGCCAATCACTCTTGAGTCGGCCGGCCTTACCCTCGTGGCAGTAAGAGATTTGAGTTTTCATGTTCCTAATGGGAGTGGAAAGAGTTCCTCCTGGACTATAACTTTGAGATAGTCTATACTCCTGGGAAGGGGAACATGGTAGCAGATGCACTCAGCACGAGGTCTGGCCTATAGCTACTAAGTGAGATGAAATTGAAGCTAGCTGCTTTATGGATATCCTACATGGATCGAAATGGAGAATCTTATCTTCAGTCTCTAATAATCACTCCCCAACTTATTCAGCAAGACAAGGAGGTGCAGTGTGGGGACACTAACTACGAGGATCGATGTGTTCAGATATTCTCAGGGCATCCACTTGATGGATTTTATGAAGGTGGTGAGAATTTTATCTTCTTCAGAGGACATACATGGTACCATTAGCGCTACAGGAGGAGGTGTTGAGGGAGTCCCATACGTCCCCTCTGACGGTACATCCTGGTGTGGTGAAGGTGTATTCGGATCTCTGACGTCAGTACTGATGGCCCAGAATGATGGAAGCAGTGGCAGAGTTTGTATCACAATTTCTCACCTGTTAGCAAGTGAAGACTGCACAGAGTTGGCAGAAGTTTTATGCCGACAAGATACAAAGACCATTGGATTTTGAGGATGGTGACCACGTCTTTCTACGGGTCTCACCTCGACGAGGTTTGTGGATATTTGGCCAGGGTGGCATGTTATCTCCGAGGTTCATCAGACCCTTTCAGGTCCTTAGTAGAGTTGGCAAGGTGGAATACCACCTAGACCTTCCACCACAGTTGGAGAAGTTGCATGATGTCTTCCATGTATCCCTGGTGAGGAGATACGTGCACAGCCCATCTCACATCATCAACCACGGTGAGCTAGACATCGAGGATGGGGTGACGTTTTCGGAGGTTCCATTGGAGATTGAGGATCGACATGAGAGAGTTTTTCATGGGAGATCGATACCTTTAGTGCATTTAAGTTGGAAGCATGAGAACCTCTAGGAGAGCACATGGGAGCAAGAGGCTCGGATTCGTGCTCAGTACCCTGTTTTGGTTGTTTTGCCTTTGTTGTGGCTTTCAGGGACATAAATCCCTAATGTGGGGAGAATGTAATGTCACAGAAATTATGTATAATTTGTTTAATTATATAGAATTATTTAGAGACCTTGAAATATGATGGCACATGATTCTGAGGCCCGGAGTACCCGGAATAATCCGTCGAAGTTTGGTTGAGTTTAAATTAGCATGCCTAAGAAGTTTTCCTGAAAAAGTAGAATAACTCTTAAAGGGTAACTTAGATCAGAAATCTGACAACACCGTTTCATTCAGGATGGCGGGTTTACCCTAGGCGTGACTTAAGTTTAGTCGGCATGGGCCTCCTGTGAGAAAACCCAAAAATGGGATAATTGTAAATAAAATAATTAAATAAATTATTTTATTTTTCAAATGATTATAACTCACAAACGGTAACTCGGATTGAAAATCCGAGACCACGAATAAACTTGGGATTTTATTATATCTTTATGGAGATAAAAACATTGGTCAGTGCGGGCCACCAGTGAAAGTTAATTTTTGGCCATAAATAAAATAATAAAGTGAAAATTATTTTATTGTAAAATTCATAACATTTAAACGGTAAATCGGATTGGAAATCCGAGAGTTCCGTTGGGTTCGTTGGGGTGTGTTTCACTTTGGTATAGCCTAACCTCGACCGGTGTGGGTTGAGGGTGACTGTAAATAATTTTCCAAACTTTTTTTTGGGTACGTTCAGTAAACGTGCAAGAGGCATTTTATAACTTTTGAACCAGAGCTCAGAATTGAAATATGAGGGTACCTTTGAACTCGCAGTGTCGATATTCGCTTAAAGAGACATTCACCTTGGCCGCAGTAGGTCGAGGGTGAAAGTTAGTTTCTGTGAATTTCGTGGGAAAGTTAAAAGAATAAAAAAAATAAAGAACAAATTTTATTTTATTTTTAAAACCTCCAAATTTGTATGTGTAGGGGTGGGGACCACCTGACCCCTTGAGATCCCACTTTAATTTGAGTTAACTCTTTATTTCTACCCGAAATTAAATGTGCCAACTTTAGTTTAATTAATGTGACAACAATTAATTGGGTTAATAGACTTAACTCAATTAAAATTGGCTCCTCATCCTTTTGGTGGAGATCGTAGGCAAATGAGATTTGGGAGAGCCTTGGAGAAATGGGAAGAACATCCTCCAAATGAAGAACCTCTCCAATGAAGAAGCATTCTCCGAATTGAGGAACGTGGAACCAACTTCGGGAGCTTGGTGGAGGGGCGACGAATGCCGACGTCATCAACATCATCTCCTTCCTCACGCCGACACCAATGATCAATCGAGGTAGGGGTTCTAATTTGAAATATGATTTAATTTATTTGATAAATCTTCATATTCTGGATGCACAATGACAATGGCCAAACTAACATGGTCATTTTCCCATGCATATACCTTGCCCCGTTTTCTTTTGTTCATCGCTCTTTCTTCATGAATTCATCTCAATAATAATAATAATGAAATAAATATTATATTTTTACATCAATTAAACTTTTAAAATAAATCATGAAATATGGTTATGAAAAATTAATTACCTTAGGATTATGAAGATGGTAGGTCATACGTATTAAAGAGTAGAATTTTTATTTTTCAATGATCGCAATGGAAATGAGGTTAGTAATAATTTATATTTAAAGAAATATAAATTTATGTATCATCCATGTGGTGTTGTTATGAAAATAGAGTCACATCACTTCATGAATGCGTTAGTCTACAGATACATGAATGATGTTATCATCTTTAAGTGAGTGAAAATATAAGAAAATATAATGATATGTTATGATTATAAAATGATAAATATATCATTAATATCACAATTATGTCATTTTTATCACATATATTCATTAAATTTATCCTTATTACATTACATTTAAAGCATTGGTGAAAAATTAATCGTAGCGCTTTGTGAGGTGGTAGTCTGCTGTACACACGAGCGATGTTATCTTATCCCATAGTATATGAAAATTAAAAAGTTATATGTGATATTATGACTCTATTGGTAAAATTATGTTATAAATATAATATATATACTTTATATCCATCATCATACCCAACATTGAGAGGTGGTAATGTAAAAATTAAGGACATATATTCGAGAGGTTGTAGTCAGTCATACACAAGAATGATGATTTTGTAATCCATTTGATGGAAGTGGATTTTTTTGTATTTTACGATAATAAGACAAGAAGAATCATAGTATATTGAATATACAAATGCTATTATATCATCATATTCTAGTAATAATTTAAGGAAGTGTAAGAATAAATAAAATAAAAATGCTCGTCTAAGAACGTTATATCTTCTTTAGCTAACCTCCTTAGGTTTACACAAAATTACTTCATATGTTAGATTTATACCAGAAATAAGGATTATATTATGAGGGTATGGGTGTTTTGAGGTTATTCTTTTAGGTATTGTTTGAAATAAATGGCTTTAGAGGTGTGAATAAGTGAGGCGAATGAGTGCCCTTTTATAATTGAGGAGGAGTGACATTTTTTTGTAAATACTCAAAAATTTTTAATAATGGAAGGTTACTCACAACTTATGGGGCTAAAAATTGATAAATAATGTATTTTAAGGATTATATGGCTTATACACACCTCTGAGAAAAATAAAAAACAATTTTAAAACTTTCATTCCTTAGCCTTTAAGTTTACTCCCTTTTCACCACTTCAGTTTCCACCAAGGTAATTTACTTTCTTAAACTAGGCAATTAAATCCTTAAGACTAAAATAAAATGAGAATTATTAAATAATTAAAAACAATGATTAAAAAATGTAAATTTATTTTATAAAGTAAAATCTTATGTTTGTTGAAAATTAGTTTTAACACAAGCGCATGTAATGTGAAAAAACACCACTTTTAACCTTAAACACTATAATTAATTTTTATTGTATATAATAATTATTATGAAAAAAATTTAAGTTGATATTATAATAAAATATTAATTATTTTTATTAAAAATATGTAATCCATTTTATCTAATTAAATTCACATATGTGGGAAAATTTAATTTAAAATTAATACCACCAACACAATGCGAAAACGGGTTTTCAAAGAGAAAATTTTCAAAAGTTAATAAAAATTTTATAAAAAAATCAATATGAAAATGATTTAAATAAACTAAATTATATTATTTTTTATATAATTGAACTAAAATTAATCAAAAAACACATTAAAATATAATTTAACTTTATAAATAATTTAAATGAAATGGTTGTATTCAATTAAAATTCAGTATTTTCACTATTCATCTAAAAATGAAACATTTGAAATAAAAATCACAAACAATTAATGATAAGATAATTTTGATAATACACTTTAAAAAATTATGTTTATTTTATCAAATAATTTTTCTTAAATTTTTAAAAATTAATTTTGAATTATGTGTGCAATGAGAAACTAAACCGTATTTAAAAAAAATATTTCTCGGAAAAAATTTCCTTTTCTTTTAAATGATTCTTATTTTATTTGTAATCATTAGATAATAATAATTTTCAAATTTTTTTTTGTAGTATTCATACCCATAAATTTAATGAAATGGGTTACTATATTTGAGTTTACTTTGGCTTGGGGCTACATATTCCACAAACTGTCAAGTAGATTAAATTTAATGAAATATATTTCATTAGTTATTTATGCTCGGTGTTGCATGTCACATATGATATCAAATATGGTTTTCTTATTTTATAATTTAAGGGTGTTACATTCTATCTACCATAAATAAATAGTATCCTCTCAAATTTAAACTTGATATCGATAATCAAGGTTTTGGCATTTGGAAATACTGTTGTTAAAAAAACCACATCATAAAAGGGTCAAAAAAATATCCTCTTAATAAGAGAGAAATGGAAGTAAAAAGTTCATATGAAATAATAAAATAACCAAGTTTCCATATAAAAGAATATTGGTGTAAAGTGAATATATATACATGGAATAAAATTATAAATAGTTATAGAGAGCGATAAAGTTTATTAAGAAGAGGGAAATGAATGATCAACAGAAAGTTAATGACCTCAAAACCATAAATATATAATGATTTAAATAACTTTAAAATTAATCATATATGAAGGTGATAGCATAATTATTTTTCAATATCCTTTCCTAGATTTTTGGAATAATTTTACTCTCTAATAATATAACGAAATATACTTACTTGGCACGTTTCTATTTCATAATCACAATTTCATTCTTTGGTTGTGATTCAATCAATTTTCAATTCTTTGCTTACTCTAAGAAATTAATATCAAAGAATTAATTTTTTATACCTAAAGCACTAAAATTAAATTTTAAATGATCATAATATCTATAATATAATGATAAGTAATTTCTTATATCTCTAGTTATTATTATGAAAAAATGGTTAGTATAGGTTATCCAATATGTATAAATCTCTATATGTTGAAGTAATACATTAATCTCTAGAACATCATCCAAATTTCAACTTAAACCATTTCATAAATTTTTAACCATATGGCCCTTAAAAAATATTAATATCCATAACTTTATATACAAGAAAACTAAATATCCAAATGAACTTATCTTTAATCCCCTAAAAACATGAAGTAGCTCTTAATCATCACATACCAAAAAATGTGAAAAAATTCCCCATGTATCCTCTTGAAACATGGTAATAGCCTTAATCAACATAAAACCTTATTGAAAATATTCTCTATTCCTTATTCTTTAAGTGATTTTTTTTATAAATTTATTAAATCTGAAAATGTTGTAATCTCAATTAATGAAAACATAAACAACTTTGTTAACAAATTATTAATCAGTCTAAATGCTGTCATTAAAATTACATTTTCATTATCCATATAAATTATATCTTTATTCCAACATCATTATCTCAACATTAGGGACATATTATGGGTTATCTTTCCCTCAATAATATGTTTTATAAGAATTTCAACTTGCCACTTAATCATTTTTCTTGTTCATAATTATAGTTCAACATAGACATTAAAATTATTAATTAGAAATACTATAATAAAGTAATTATATTATTATTATAACTCAAATACCATAGATAAAATAATTAAATGACATAATTATTGAATCCAATCACAATAAAATCAATACTTCCACTTGGTATGTTGTAATAACAGAAGTTTTACCATGATCCATTAACATATTTTAAGGTATCTTCCATTGATACTTTTGAATTTCATTTGCGTTGTACCCCATATACTTATAAATAAAACATTGAAAATTAGAAATTTATTTCTCTCACTTATAATTATGATAAAGATTTCCTTTCTCTATACACTTGTATAAAAATATAATTCCCTTCATGAAATTAACAGATTGTTTCTTTCCACAATTATCAAATTGGGAAAAACCATTCTTTCCCTTCATCCCCTTATAATTTTTTTCTCTTCCATCCTCTTTATCTCTAGATTACCTTTGAATCCAAAATTCATTGATAATTATTAATATGTCTTGGTATAATATGATACCATATCTTTTTATGATGTGGATGTCTGTGAGACGAGTTCACTTTGAAAGATTGTGTTAATCCCATCAAAGAAATAGTCATTTTTACTCTTTGGATTACATGCATTGATGCAGTTCATATTCCTTCTACTAGGAGCCATTTCTAAATGATGAAATACACTTTATTAGATCATATCATTATGAAACATAATATAAAATCCCAAAACTAGTAAAATACTTAACATAAATTGATAAATTTATATATAGATAATCTCATAAACATAAACATGGTTTTTTGGAATATATCTATTTTAAAATCCTTCACAATGATTTGTAATGAAAATATAAATTATCTTAAGCCTATCCCCTTGGAGTGTCAATCCAGGTGCATAGTAAGGGTCATTTTCATAAACCAGGTGACATTCAGGTCAAGCCCAATGCACCCTTTTCAGAGTTATTACCCCTATCTATATTTATCAAAAACCAATTCCAATTATAGTATCTAGTCAGGGATTTATTTCTAGGAAAACCCACAAAATAACTTTCCAACAAAAGTATTAGGATGTTATTTTATACTTGTCCTCAAAGTATGTCATAGGTGTATGTTCCCAAGTCTATATATTCCTAAATCTATTTTTGATGTTTTATACAAATTTTTTTTAATACCAACTGTAGATACCCCATACTAAGTAGTCTGGAGCTGGTGCTTGATTTATTAAATTGGTATAAGATACAAATAATCACATCCCAAAAGGCCAAATAGTTTAGTCTTGGTAAACTGGATATATAAATGATTCCCTTATTATATTTTAAAACACTAATTAAAACATTTTTTTTAGAATTCCATTTTTCCCCCTAGCATATCCTTCCATATCAATCATACTACACTTTATGGATTCCTAGGAAAATAAAAATATAATGGTGAGATTAAATGCCCTGTAAGGTTTAAATAATGAAGAAGCTGTCATGAAAGAATAAGCATAATCAACATGGAAAGGTAAATAATGAAACATAGATTACATTTAAATAACATGAATATCATGAAAAGATAAAGCATAATAGATATGGAAAGGTATATTACTAAACACACATTCTTTTTGAATAATATTATGAGAATAAAATTAACTACTAGATAATATCATTTTCAAATTATCATGGATGATAATAAGTGAAGTATCAATGAAGAAAATTATTATATATGATCCTAAAATTTTCTGGACATGTACTAAGAATATTTTTAAGCACTCATTTTCCTTGTTTTGAGTACTTTTTTCTTATGTTTTATCTCTTGGGTTTTTGGGTAGAAATTGGATGTTTATGGAGGGATTTGGGGCATCACATGGTTGGTGCACGATTTTCCCAAATCGTACGCCCTACCCTAGTAAACCATGAAACCCTAGACAAGGAAGGATTTCATGGTTGATGAACGATTTGGAAAACTATGAACCCTATTAGGAGTAACCGTGAACCCCCTATAGAATAGGTTTACGGGTTAGGTGCATGAGTTGGAAAACCATGCGCCCTTACCCAAGAAACCATGAACATAGTTTTAATTATCCTGTAAGTTCATTTAAAATTTTTTAAACCCCTGGTATTAAACCCAAATAAAACCTAACTCAACTATAATCATTTTCTCTCATTTTTGGAGCCTCCCAAACAAATTACAAGACCTTTTTAACTCCATTATTAATGATTTTAAGCTCATTTTGAAGATCTGAACCTCTCCATGTATGAGAATCTCAGCTCGTGTAGATTAATCCTACTCCCCCATCTTTCTCTCATCATTTGAATAGATGTTTTCCTCTGTTTGAGATGGAACTATATCCAGGTTTGATAAATATAATATGTTTTATCTTGGATCTAGGTTTTTGTTATAGATCCTGTTCTTTCTCATGATCTTAGTGCCACTGATTCAATTAGAGTTTTTTTGTTGGAAAGTGTTCATCATCAATTTTGAGGTAGGTGTTTTAAATTAAATCCCCATAGTGTTAATTACAATTTCATGTATGCATTGTTAGAATTCAATTGGCACATTTGGAAATCAAATATTGAATTTATCAAATTAATTGATTAATTAATTTATGGAAACATGGAAATTATATTAATTAATTGTTGAATTAATTTATGGAATGTGTGAATATGAAATTGGCAGGAAATTGAGATTTTGAAATTGGATTAATTAATTTTTAAATTAAGTAATAGAATATTGTGATTGCAGAATTGATGGGATATTGAGACTACAAAATTGAATTAATTAATTAATTAAATCTTGTGATTGTGGAGTTCATGGGATATTGGTATTATAAAAATTTGATTTATTAATTGGTGAATTAATTAATATATAGAATGTCATGACTATTTAATTGAATTAATTAATTGGTTAATTTAATAATGGATTGTTTTGATAATGATATTCTTGAATTAAAATAATTAATTGGAGAATTTATTAATGGGAAGTTGTGATGCATGTGATATTGTTATACATGTGATATTAGAGTACATGTGAAATTATGATACATGTGATTATGTGATTGGTGTGTGAGACTTGTGTTGGAGTTAGTGGCCTAGAACCTACTAATTTTTACTTTATTCATTAAGGAATACCTTATCACATATTGATTGTTCTTATTTGTGAAATTTCATATGGTAGTTTCCTATAGAAAGTTGTTTCACTAAAGGGTCCTAGTGGATCCTTGCTATGATGAGAACCCAGAAGTGCCATAACACTTTTCTTGAATATGTGTTCCATGGATGGATGATGTTATTTGAGGGACACAAATAATATCGTCCATTAGGGGTGAGGACTCATAAAACTTTGAGGCGTCGTCACATGGTGTGCTCCCTTGGTATTATATAGGAGAATATTATGAGTACGAGATCTGCCAGTAGGAAATCCACATTTAATAGTGTCATTGGATGTTCCTTTTTGTGGAGGTGTGTATTAGTCCTTAGACTTTAATATTCTTATTAATGGGTATTACAACACGTGAACTTAGACATATTGATTAAAAATGTGATGACACACTGTTTGTAGTGAGGTAGGATATTTTGGGAGCATCACGAGTAATACTACATTAATATATAATGCAAGAAATGATTTGTACCATCTATTCCGTAATGGAATTTGATATCTTAGGACCTTTGATGGAATTGATATATCCTAAATAAATCCATGTCCATGGTGAAGAATGTGAAAGTTCAATTCTGGTAAGTCAGAGAAAGAATAATCGAGCACATGGGTTGATGGAACTAACATGCAACCCGGTTGATTTGAGTTATTGATACAAAGGGATTAAATTACATGGTAAGCGTTTGTTGGAGGTGAAACATTATTGCAGTGTTAACTTTCTTTCAATGGGTTCCTTGGAGTGTTTCTAGTTGCTAACCTTGGAATTTAGGTAGGCTCATCCTAATGCCGCTAAGAAAGAGGCCTAGAGGGTCACACAATAATTTAGTCAAGGTATCTTAGTTAAATGTTCATTTAACAAGTTGAATAAAGATTATTCCTGATTGTGGTTAAATAATTATTCAAGGATGTATGATCACATTTATTTCGACACTAGTTATTCGATAGAATATATTATGGGAAAAATAATATATTTAGCAAGTAATGTAGTGATATTTATTTAAGAAATAAATTTTCCTTATTCAAGGTCTAATAAATGTGGTGGAGGAAATAAAGAAAATGGAAAAAAAGTACATGCCGTGTATATTAATATATACACGCCATGTAGTTTTATTGGGGATTTTTGAGAAAAATTATTTTTTACAATTAAATAACATTAGGTGTAATTAGATAGGCCCATGTAAAGTGATAATAATAGTCAACTATTATTATTAGACATGGGGTTTTACTAAGAATTAAATAAAATGAATAAATTATTTTTAGTAATGAATAAATTTTATTATTCTATGTAATAAAATCCAAATTACATTATTCTAATTAACCTATCCATTCTTTGTGGTTGTACACAACAAATATGGAGAAATCTCTCAAGACAAGAGAGAATTCCTTTCCTCTAAGAATGATCTCAAGTTAAGAGAGAGATCCTCCTCCACTAGATCAAGGAGAGAGCTTTGGAAGAAGCTCTCAAGGCGATCGAAGGAGGACATTAAAAGTTAGGGATCTTCCACACTAGCACCTAGCGATCCATTCGACGATGTCCATAGATACATTGAGCATGTGTGGATCGTCTCTAGAGGAAGCCTACACTTGGATTCTATGACACAATGAATGATCAAATTAGATCGTTACCAGAATCATACATGAAGAGAGAATTCCATCAAGGTTTTTTTTTAATTAAATTAATTATAATCAATATATTATGATCATCTCCATGGTTCTAGGAATCCCCTCTTTATTTTTTTCTTCATTCTATTCTTAATATTCAGCATTTTATCATTATGATGGATCTCAAATTGATCATTGTTAAAAAGAAAAAAATTAAAGTTGGGTACACCCATCCGCGCGCTTCCGCTATGCCCAAAACCTACAAGTGGTATCAGAGGAGGAATATCATTGATTATAGTTATTTAGTTTTTAATTGTTCATTTACACATTTAATAATTTAGTTATTTCAATTCAAGTTAATCATTCTATAAATCTGAATCTTGAGATTTGTTCCACCTCCTTCATTTCTTGTTCACCTTACAGAAATGATCTTTTATTTTAATTTGGATTAAAATAAAATAGAGTATCTCATCTGGAGGTTCCAATGGTTCCAGGCTGTACAACAACAGAACACACAACATGTATTCGACATTACACACCATGTATTGAAAGTTCCATGCCCTAGGACTGGTCCGCCAAACCAAGCCATGTGTTGAAGTCTATCTAAGTCTTAAATTACTCCACATGTTGACCAGGAACAGGTGGAACGCGGTTTCTAGATTACACGCCATGTAGCCCATAGGAAACAACGTGTAGTCCCTTTTGGTTAAGGTTAGACCGTGTACCCCAGAAATGTATTTCCTGACTAGAGACCATGTAACACGGATTCTACACAGCGTGTGGCCCATTGGACATGTCGTGAACTCCGAATATTTATGAAGAACACTCACACGTCGCATCCCAAGGCGTGTACTTTAGATGGATTGTGAATAATACTACACACCATGTAGTTAGGACTACATGTTGTGTACTCATCCAAATTATGTATATTTATTAAAATTTATTATTATATTATACAAACCCTTGAGATGTGTACCATGGTGCGGGCGTAAAGTTGAGGCACAACACATTATAGGTGTTATATATATATATATATGTGTTTAATTTGACATCTGCATAATGTTCATTTCTACTCATTGGGTAATTATGAATGGGAATTCACTAGGTTCCTTCCAAGGTACAAGTTACATAAAAAGATAATTTTAAATTAATTAATTTTTTTAAAATTATGATAGATTATAATCTCAATGAAATTCAAAAAAGGGTTTAACAAATATTTATTGATTAATTAAAGATAATTAATTAATTCAAACGTGATTTATCTTAAACAGGAATAATTAAATAATTTAATGAAATTTTTATTTATGCGTAAATATCATTGCATGCATAGATGATCATGAGCTAGACCAAGACCTTTGTATGTGGATGGTTTCTTTTATTTAATTTACATAAATTAAATTTATTAGCATGTGATCCTTCTCCTCATTAATATATAGGTCATGTGTTCCCATGGTTTTTTTATGTAAAACCTCATTTTACTCCTCACATGCGAGTGAGATAAAAATCATATGTAATGGATGGAGCTCCAAAGCTAGTGGAGGCAGCTCAAGTTAGGAGCTAAGGTGAAACCAATCCAAGGTGATACAAAGGTGGAAAAGTGAAAAGCTGTAAACATGAACCCAAAAGGTTCAAGGTGATTCTCCCCTAGGACTTGGGTAAGTTTATCAACTGCTAGATAAACTGAAAAATAAAAAAATCCCATGATTATACCATTTATTTTATTTCTATCAGTTGCATGGTTTACTTGTTATTGGTGTGTTTTCAGGATCACACAATTAATATATTAAAAAATAATGCATGATAGAACTAAAATGAGACTAACTTATGCAAAAATATTATCTTATACACGGTTAATTACTTAATTATATCCCACTTAATATTAAAAATCATATTCTCAAAGATAATAAAATGGAAATTATGTATAAGGAAAAATTCCTCAAAGAAATATTAAGTCGGTATAGCCTTCCATAATCTTGGTTAGAATCAAACCATAGTTTAAAGTGCTTGACCACCCCTAGTTGGGATGATTTCAATTTTTGAGGAATTCTAATTCAAGGTTTTGGGTTGACTTGACTTGGTTCACATAAACGGTTTACTTCTACAATAGGACTTGGGGTGACCAAGAGGCAAAGCTTGTGGAAATCCAAAAATAAAAAAGGATTTTAGGATTGGGGAGTCAACTCAGCGGATCAAGGAATAGTTAGTTAATGCAGTTGGCATTTGGAATGCCTACCTAAAACCTTTAATGTTTCTTTACCAACCCTATTTGGGTTAATTGAAAAGGAAATATGGATCCGTTCCAAAAGAATATTCAGGAAATATAATATTCCAATGTTATTGGTGAGGGATATTGAATTTTAATAAAATAGTGGGAGACTAATAAGTATTAAATTATTTATTTGTCTTAGTTTTATCATGATAAAGTACTAAATCATTTATCATCTTAATTTGTTGAAATGAAAAGAAAAATGACTTCAAACATATCATTGCAAACAATACTCGATAAGGAAAACCTTCTCACTAGCACCAATTTACAGGAGTGGCAGAGGCGTTTATGTTTCATCCATCAGCATGAGAGGAAATTTTATGTGATGGGGGAGCCTATTATAGTTGCGCCTATAAAAGGGGTATGTGACGAGGAACTATCTATCTATATGAAGCTTATGGATGATGTCACAAATTTTCAACGTTTCATGCTATCATCCATGTCTAATAAGATCTTGATGCAATATGAAAACATAGACGCGTATAACATGATATCTCAAGTTAAGTATCTCTATCAAGAGAAGGTGAGATAGGAGAGATATGAGATCTCCAACGCTTTGTTCACAACTAATCTTGGAGAGTCTGCGCCAGATGGGCCTCATGTATTCATTCTTATTGGCTACATTTAACACCTAGACATCATAGGGATTATGTTCCCGGATGAGTTGCATATAGATATCATCCTATCATCACTACCCAAAACCTTATATAGATTTATTTTGAACTACAACATTAGAAAAAATGAGAAGAGTCTATCAGAACGTCTGACCATAATTATCTAGGAAGATAAGGACATGGGGCGTGAAAACTCAGCAATCCGTATGAAAAATAAGAAAATGATGAACAAGGGAAAGGGGCCAAGGATTTATAAATGGTCTGAAGCCCCTAAGTACCATCCCTCGAAGAAGGAGAAGATCTAGAGGTAGGGAAAAGAATGAGAGGTGGTATGTTTTTCATATGGAAAGCCAAGACACTGGAAGAGGAACTGCACCCTGAAGCATGGGAATGGTAAAGGTACATTCGTTATCGAGTGTAAATTTTCCATTTCAACACATTGGGTGTTTCATATAGCTTGTGCGGCTCACATCTGTATTAAAATGTAGGAACCAAGTATATTTATAATGATTTCCAGAGGATAAATGGATATTTGAGCTTCTAATAGTGAAAGGATGGTTATGTTAGCCATTGGAGATCACCATCTGTCATTGTCAACTGGGATGCTTTTGGTTTTACATAACTATTATATTGTTCCTAGTGTTACCAAGAACATAATTTCTATATCATTTTGGGATATAGATGGATTTATTTTCATGTTCAGAAAAAAGGTTGTTTATTTTATAAGAAAAATGTATTTTATGGTATGACACATTCAAATAATTGTTTGTTTGTATTAAATTATGAAAACCAAGTGTTGGAAATCAATAAAAAACAAACTCTCATGAATCATACAACACCCAATTGTGGCACCACCGTATTGGTCATGTAAATGAGAATCACTTGAAAAATCTCTACCAAGATGGTTATTTAGACTCTACTTAGCTAACACCACTTGCTAGAAATCATTCTTGTTTACAAGGTAAAATGACTAAGCCACATTTCAGTGGACAGTGTGAAAGGGCCAAAGAGATTCTAGCATTGGTGCACACGGATGTGTGCGGACCATTTCCAATAGAAGATAGAGTTGGATATTCTTACTTCATTAATTTTACTGATGATTTGAGTAGATATGGATATATCTACTTGATGAGGTATAATTTACTTTCCTTGGAGAAATTTAAGGAATTCAAGAATTAAGTAGAGAATCATCTTGATAAGAAGATAAAGAAGGTTCGATCTGATCGAGGTGGGAAATATTTGAACCAAGAGTTCATCGAACTTCTACAAGATTTTGTGATTCTATCTCAACTCACTCCTCATTATATACCATAGTGGAATGGTGTTAGTTAAAGGAGTAAATCCACCTTGTTGGACATGGTGAGGTCGATGATGAGTCATGGAGATATTCCATTATCCTTTTGGGGATATGCATTGCAAACTAGAACATACACATTAAACCAAGTACCAACTAAGGAATAAAATGTAATTACCTTAATGTTATGGAATATAAAGAAACCCATTTTTTCGCACACAGATGTATGGGGATGCGAGACATTTTTAAGGCCTTCTCAAGAAACAAACTAGAACCTCGGGGCACATGGTGTCTCTTTATAGGATATCCCAAGGAACTGAAATGATATTACCTATATAATCCTTAAAAAATAAAGTGATTGTCACCAGATAATCCATATTTATTGAGAGGGAGAACATCGTCAAAAGGATAGTGGGATCAAGATTTACTTTGACAAAGTTGATGATGAAGATACACATGAGTTGGTATAGAAACTAGTTTCATAGGTCCCCATGGAAGAAGTTCCAGAAACACAAGTACTATGTAGGATCTCAAGAGAGGTAAGGGAACTAGAGAGATTTGGTTTCCTAGTCACCGAATATGGTGAATCATTGTTGTAGGAAAATGATGAACCTCCCTCCTTCAAGGAAGCAATAGGATCTTAGAAGCTAAAAGATGGCTAGAAGCTATAAAATGGCCAGAAGCTATGAATTATGAGATGAATTCCATGTATCAGAACCAATCCTAGGTTATGGTCGATGAGCCAGTTGATGTAAAGCCTACTAAATGAAAATGGGTATTAAAGAGAAATCTAGACATGGAAGGTCAAGTTAGCACCTATAAATAAAGGATAGTGGTTAAAGGATTCAGAAAGCATCAAGTAATTGACTATGATTAAACCTTGTCGCTAGTTTCCATGATTAAATACATAGGAATCATACTTTCCATAATAGCTTACCATGACTACGAGATTTGGAAAATGGATGTCAAAATAGCATTCCTTAATGGGAACCTTCGGGATGATGTATATATGACACAACTATAAGGGTTTGTGACACCAGGTGAAGCCAAATGGGTTTTCAAGTTTTAGAAATCCATTTATGTATTAAATAAAGAATCTAGGTCATGGTACATTTGATTTGATTAATCCATACAGGAATTTGGTTTCATTAAGAATGAATGTGAGCCATGTGTTTATAAATAGTTTATTGGGAATGTGGTCATTATCCTAGTAGTATATGTTGATGACATATAACTTATTGGAAATGATGTACCATTCTTACAATCAGTTAATGACTAGTTAAACAGGTGTTTCTACATGAAGGACTTAGGCGAAAAATCCTACATTCTAGGGATCAAGATCATTCTTGATATATCCAAGAGGCTTCTTAGACTAAGTTAGGGTACATACATTGACCAAATACTAAAGATATTTAGTTAGAACAATCCAAGAGGGGATTGGTTCTAGTGTCACATGGTTTACATATTTCTAATAGAATGTGTCCTTAGACACAGTAAGAGACTGATAGGATGAGTAAGAACTCATAATCTTCAGCTATAGGATCCCTCATGCATGCCTTGTTATGTACCTGGATTGATGTTGCCTACACACTGAGCATGGTAGGAAGATATCAAGAAGATCGAGGAGAATTACATTGGATTTCTGTTAATACTATCCTTAAGTATCTGAGAAGAACTAAGGATATGTTCCTAGTGTTTGGAGGAGATGAGGAGATTATCATCAAAGGGTATGATGATGCTTGATTTTAAACAGATTAGAATGATCTGAAGTCGCAATAAGTATATGTTTACTGTCTTAATGGAGGAGCTGTGTGCTGGAAGAGTTCAAAGAAGCCAGTCGTTTCTGATTCTACAGTGGAGTCTGAATATATAACGGTTTATTATGTATACAAGGAAGCTGTATGGATTAGGAACATTGTCCAGAAACTTGATTTGGTTCCTTGCAGTAGATACCTTAACATATTTTATTGTGATAATACTGTAGTGGTTTCTCTTGCAAAGGAACAAAGGTTGCATCAATGGACAAAGAACATTCTATGGAAGTATCACCTCTTGAGGTATTTATATCAATGGGGTGAAGTTATAGTGACCATAGTGTCTATGGAAGAGAACATGTATGACCCCATGACTAAAGGCTTATCTCATTAGAAGCATGAATATCATGTGAGAGCTAATAGGTTAAATGTTGTAAGCAGTTTTCTCTTGACCAAGTGGGAGTCTGTTAGAGTTAGTGGCCCATAACCAACTACTTTGTACTTTATTCATTAACAAATAACTTATCACATCTTGATTGTTCTTCTACATGACAACGCATATGATAATTTCTTAAGGATAGTTGTTTCACTAAAGGGGCATAACAAATCCCTGTTATGATGAGAACCCATAAGTTCCACAACACTATTCTTTAATATATGTTCTATGTCCGGATGATGTTATTTTAGGGTCACAAATAATATAGGACATTAGGGGTGAGGACTCATAAAACTTTTAGGAACCTTCTCATGGTGTGCTCCCTTGGTAGTATCCAAGAGGATATTTTGAGTACGAGACCCATTAGTAGGAAATCCACATTTCATAGTGTCATTGGATGTTCCTATCTACGAATGTGTGTATTGGTCATTAGACTTTAAGATTATTATTAATGGGTATTGAAACTCACACACTTCTATGTATTGATGAAAAATATGATGGTACACTATTCATAGCATGTTAGGATATGTTGGGTGCGTCACGAGCAATACTGCATTAATAGATAATGAAAGAAAGGATTTTTACCTTCTATTCCATAATGAATGTTGATATCTCAGGCCCTTTGATGGAATTGATATAGCTTAAATAAATTCATGGACATGGCAAGGAATGGGTGAGTTCAATTACAGGAAGTCAAAGAAAGAATAATCCAGCACATGTGTTGATTGTACTGGAATTCAACCCACTTGATTCGAGATATCGAGACAAAAAGATTACATTACATGGTAAGCATTCGTAGGAGGGGACACATCATTGTGGAATTAACTTCTTTCTCTATGGGTGTTTGGAGTGTTTCTAGATGCTAACCTTGGACTTTAGACATGATCCAATTAATGCCACTAAGAAATAGTCCTAGAGGGTCACACACTAAGTGTGTCCAAGTATCTCACTTAAATATTCATTTAACAAGTTGAATAATGATTATTCCCGATTATAGTTTAATAACTATTCAAGGATGTCTGATCACATTTATTTCAACACTAGTTATTCAAGAGAATATATTGTGGGTGAAACAATATATTTATTAGTAAGTAATGTAGTGATATTTATTTAATAAATAAACTGTCATTATTCATGGTCTTCTAAATGTAGTGGAGGAAATATAGAAAATGGAAAAAATAAAAGTACACACCATGTTTATCAATATATTCACGAAATGTATTTTAATATATACATGACGTGTAGTATTTTCAGTATTTATGAGAAATAATATTATTTATTTAATTAAATAATATTATGTGTAATTCGTTGGGTTCATGTCAAGTGATAATAATAGTCAACTTTTATTATTAGTCATGGGGTCTTACTAAGAATTAAATGAAATGAATAAATGATTTTGAGTAATTAATTAATTTTATTATTCTAAGTAATAAAATCCCAATTACATTATTCACATTAGCCTAGCCATTATTTTGGGTTTTGTAAAATGGATATGGAGAAATCTCTCAACCCAAGAGAGAAATCCATTCCTCCAAGAACACTCTCATGTTATGAGAGATATCCTCCTCCACCGGATCTATGAGAGCACTTTGGAAGTGGCTCTCAAGGCGATCTAAGATGAACATCGTAAGAGAATTCTCTTCTACAATAGCACCTAGATATCCATTCAGCGATGTCCATCGATACATGGAGGATGTATGGATCACCTCTAGAGGAATCCTACACTTGGATTCTATGATACAATGATGGATCACATCATATCGTGACCAGAAACATCAACAAAGAGAGAATTCCATCAAGGCAATTCTTGTATTTTAATTAAATTAATTATAACAAACATATGATGATCCTCTCCATGGTTCCGGGACTCCCCTATTTATTTCATTATTAGTTATATTCCAAATATCCAACGTTTTACCATCATGATAGATCTTGGATTGGTCTTTGTTAAATAGAAAAAAATTATAGTTGGGTACACCCATCCATGTGCTTCCACTGTTCCCAGAACATACAACATGGTCTGCTTCATAAAAATAACATAGTGATAAATTGATTAATATCCATGTGTGGGATATGGTATTCTGTATCAACATCCCATAGTGGTAAATGAGTGTGGGACACCCATTACTTCTTAAAAATACCACTTGTTTGATTGTATTATAAATGAGTTGTGGGTCAAAAAATGTCACTCTAAATACCCAAAAGGTTTTAGGCATGGTCATCTTGGCCCAAAATTTTGAGATTGGACTATGGTTTCAATTGGACAAAATATAAACTGAAATAAATGCATAATGAAAGCACATGTTTTATAATAAAGTGTTAATTGAATATGTGAAATGTGATATCCCTTGGGGATATGGTTTAGAATTTGGTATTGGTCAAAGTAGTTATTGAGTTTGGGTGTCCTTGGGAACCCATAAGTTATGTAGTTAAATATCGAGTAATTGAATAAATGTAAACTATTTACTTTATTAATTAAATTTTATTCTTTATACAACAACAGACACTATTATTGAATGGATATTGTTTTAGAAACCATTGGTGGTGGCCTACTAAGTTGTGCTCACACCATAATTAGGATACCTGATCGGTAACCAAATAGAATTCATGTTCGCAGGATAGGATAATGGAAAAGGCCCTATGTTATATGGATGAATTGGGATAGAGTATAGACGAGGGAACCATATGTGATTCAGGACCCGATTGAGATTTTTTAGCATCTTTCTTTATTTTGGGTTTTCCATATTAACGCATGACGTGTATTTGTAATTACATATCTATTAATTTAGTTTTGGATATTTTATTTCTTATCTAGGTTAACATGTGATAATGGTTTTTTGGTTATTGGTTATATCATTTGGCTATGGTCTATTTTCTTGACTATTGTGATACTTTGATAAAGAGGGTATATTATCACCATGATTGAAATTATACCCTCACTTCTAGTTGGTAGCCTCTCACATATGGGGAGGTGTACTTCAGATCATGTAACATGACAAATTGGGGCACCGATGTGTGGAACCTGGGTCAGGACATTACAAAGTTGTATTAAAGGTGGTTTCAGTTCTTTCCATCTTCCTAACTATTTGATAACAGTAGATAAAAGAATATGATGATTTGATCCTTGGTTGATATCCCATTAATGGGAGTATATAACCCATGTTTATGGGTAAAATTGATGTGCCCAGGGTGGAATTACTGTTTTGGATGTGTGTTGTTACAGTTGATGCAATTTCACCAAGAGTGATTCACTTTATCTATGATATGATTTTTGTTTCAATATTTTTATGATATTTCACACATGTCCCTATATGGAAAGGGAGTTTAGCATGCATGAATCATACAAGGTAATATAAATTATTTAATGTCCTGCATCATTTTTGGCATACACGAGTAAGGAAGATTTTTGGTAAGTTTTTGAATGAAAATTCACTTCATTTCACGTGTGACATAAATTTAAAGGTACCTAACATGAACATAAAAATTTTAAAATGATGCATGATGTGAATAATTGGATGTATAATGATAAAAATTAATAATGAGAATTAGTTTACCCTTTTTTATTCGTGACCTAGATGTAGGATGGATAAGGGTAGTGAAAGCACCTCGGTTTTGACCGTATGGAGGGGAAAATGAGGAATGGATTGTTACAAATTTGGTGAAACCCTTTTTTTTAAATGTGTTAATATTGTATTGTGTGTCCTATAATCTATGTTTTAAATTATATTGATATGCCTTCACAATGACGCTTGTTGAGAGGACAATAGGTGGTTACAGATGGAGATGATCTACCAGCAGTGGAAGGTGAGGCACTAATAGTTTCGGGTTAGGAAGTCAAAGAGAAGTTTTGAGAGAAAATTTCTTGCTTCATGTATTTTATAGACAGAGACCTAGGGTAGGTTGTGAAAAGAATATTTGATCTGATAAGGGAGTTCCAGTTACAACACCCTCCGATGTTTACCGAAGAGGTTGGACCTATGGTAGCTGAGTTCTTGATTGAGTCTATATAACTACGCTGGAACAGTTGGAGACTCATTCTGATAGGATAATCAATTTAGATTCTTATATGTTACACGATCAAGAGAAGTTGAGATAAGAGAGAGAACCCATGTTTATGAGGCTGACTTAGAGGATCATGTACATGATGGAATATGTTATAAGCTTCATATATTTGCAATAATTTTCTCCATCATTGGTAGGAGATGAGGTGACCGTGATGAAACATTTTTAGGATGGGATTAAATGTGAAATTACATCACAGGTGAATATCTTCTAGCTGAAGAAGTTTCCAGAAGTGGGGAATCAATATCTAATATATGAGGGGATCCTAAAGGAGGCTTCTAGTGGAGTACATGTGGTTTATGACTGCGCTATCATGAGACGTCAAATTGATTATGATTTTAAGGTTGATTTGTAGTCTAGGGAAGACCCTAATTCGTCTCTTAAGGAGCATTGGTGGGTTTAGAGTGTTCGTTTTTAATAAGAAGTACTAAAAGAGGGGGTGGTTTTAAAACAATTTAAAGAAAATGACTTCATTGAAAGAGTTTAATAGTTGATAAATAAAATTGGTTTTTTAGCATTATGAGATAAGGTTATTATTTCATGTTCACTACACATCTTGGTGATTTCATAATTCTGAAAAATACACATGGTTTAATGGAATCCTTTGGTTGAGGGTTGTCAAGATCTCAACTTCCCTCTTGCCTCTTCAAAGATGGTCAAAGTACCACTCTTTGACACAATAATCGTGTTGTCAAGGTTTGGGTATCAAGCATTGAAAATAAATGCTAACAAATCATGCTAAAATCTTATGTATGTGTGATATAAATAGGACTCTTGTCTTGTCCAATAGGAACAATACAAGGTTCCCACTTGAAATCTCAACCCAATCAGTGTTGAGATAAAAAGTCTTTCACTTAATTATAATGAAACAATATATTCAGAGGAGAAGTGAATCAAAATTAAACGTAAGTGAAATATTTATCACACAAATTACAGAAAACCAGTAGAATATTAAGTGTCAGAAATGCCTCCCAAGAATGTGTATCTCCCTTGAAATTATCGTCCACCGTTTAGCTCGATATCGGGAGGAGGAGGAAGCTTGGGTGGAAATCCTTCCCCATCCATGACACCCCCTATGAATATAGGGGCCTCTAGAACTTCTAGTATGAGGAGAGGACTCCTATAGAACTCCAAATGGGCCACAAATCACTCCTTGGATGAAAATACTGATGGGGATCCCAAGATTCCATTTTATAGGAAAAGTGGAAGGTGTTTTTGAGCATCCTAATTTTGAGAAACCACTTGATTCATGGTTTTTGATGGCCAGAAATTTTTATCTCACTTTTGAAAAAAACTAAAAAGTTGTATCCCCACCTCCGGAATATCTCCACTAAAATTTTGGATCCATTTGGACTATCACATATTGAGATATTGACATATTACAGAATGCCACTTTTGACATTGTGCATATTCGGTGGATTGGACATATCAGTTCGGATTGGCCCCATAGAAGCCGAATCGGGATTTGGTGCCTTGAGGTGAATTTTAGCCTATTAAATATTGGACCACCACTACAACAAAATCACCATTTAGCAGCGGTTTTGTAGCGGAGGTTCATAGAACCGCCCCTAAACCTTTTTTAAAAAAGGTTTCACAACGGTTTATAATAAACCGCCGCGAAACATTATTTTAACAGCCCCGACCCTTCCCCCCCACCTGACCCTCCTCATTCTCACCCAGCGACAGCGATTCCCCCGGCCCCTCGCTTCCCCCACGACCCCGGCCCTGCACGACCCCAGTGACCCCGTGACCCCGGCGACCCCGCAACCCCAACTACCCCGTGACCTCAGCGACCCCAACCCCCCGCGACCCCGACGACCCTCTGACCCCGGTGACCCTGCTTCCTCGGTGACCTATAAGAACCCTAGGGTTTGATTTCTAATTTTTTTTGTTTTGATATTAGTTATTTCTTTATTACTATTGTTTCTTATAATAAATTGTAATGTTGTATTTATTGTATTGTATTTAGATGTTTTCGATTATGATTATTTGTTTTTCTACTTATTGCATGTGATTTTTTATATGTGTTTGTTAGTTTTTTTTCTTAAGTGATTGTTTTTCTATCTGCTTGATTGTTTTTGGTTGTTTGATACTATACTCACGGGTTGTGATGGATCATGGTTACAATACATGCTTATATTATGGGTTATAATGGATTAAGTTATAACATGTACACATTTCCCTAGTTTGTGATGGATTTAAGGCTATGTCATGTTTTTGGTTGTGATGGATCGAGGTTATAACATGTGTCATTGAGGTAATGATGTGGAAATTTAGTGGATGTTGGGATAGTTAACACTAGTTGAGAGTTGGACTTTCTTGTTATGCTGATGTGATGATGATGTGATGATTGACATAGGTTGAGAGTTGGGATTACCTATTTTCTAGCTAATATGATTATGTGATAGTGATGATTGACACATGTTAAGAGTTGGATTTTCTGTTTTGTCGAAAATATTGATGGTTTTCATATTATGGAAATTTTTGTGAAGTGGCATAGTTATTCGATGATGATGTTATAAATATGGAATCTATACATTATTGTTATAATTACATGGAAATAAAAATCCCCATTGCTTACATTCTTTTGATAATCCATTGGTTTAATATGATAATACCTTTACAGGTGATATGGTTAAAGATAGAAAATATATAATGTGTTACATTTATTTTTAGCATAAACCATATTCTAGTATTGCTTAGTTGTTTCACCTAGGTCTATTCTGGCACATATATCTTGCATAGATATAGAACTACTTAGAAATATATTCCTACCGAGTAATCCCAAGTGTTCACCCCCTCTATAGTGTTCTTGAGTTGTTTTTCTGGAAAAATCGATAGAGATTTTAGATGCTACTAATTGGGAAGCCAGATTAGATCTTAAGAGGTCCTTGTTCGTTGTTCTTGATGAATTATATTCATTATTATATATATTTTAAGTTGTATGAAATTTTTTATTTATTTTATTATATATATATAAATATATATATTTTAAGTTGATTGGAGATATTATTTTTATACCTAGGAAATTAAGAAGGTGATTCCTCTCATATGTGTCACCCCCTCTAATAATTTTCTTATTTTGATGTTATATAATGTTCATTGATCTTTATTAATTAAATATTTCATCATGCATTTCCATGAACACCACCACTTATCATGCCTCAAGACTATCCCTCACGTGGTTCTTTCCACTCCAAATTAACATTGTGTAGAGTTTTGTAAGCATAATAAGGTTTTCCCTAGACATTATTTATAATAGATTTATTCGATATTAGAGTTTTATATGAAGACTTTGTAGAGAACTTATGTTGGGGTTATTCTAAATTAACAATATGCTTTGGTTTTCATGTTAACGTAGCTACCATGTTGTTATCACACTATTTCTCTTTACCAAAGAAACTTCCCCTATCCCAAACACTAGAGGGTTCATATCTAACTTAGGGGCTCATCTTTATTATATTATGTTTCTGTAATGTTACACTATCTTATATATGAATCTATTTCTCTATTAAGTAGTAACTATGTGTTTTAATTATTTTTATTATTGTGTAAGAACATTGTGATATACATGGATAAAATATGGATCACATTACCGAGGAACACACCTCAGTATGTTAAGGGTTTGAATGAGTTTCTAGACTTTGAAATTTATAATCGATCCGTTGAAGGGAGAATAAAATGCCCATGTCTTAAATGTAAATTTAGAACATGATTGAAGAGAGATGAGGTTTATGAACATTTAATACTGAATCAATTCCCTGATCAATATTTGTGTTCTATTTGGCATGGCGAATCGAATGTTACAGAAAGATTGAGTACTGATGTTAATCCACAGAATGAGGTCCCAAGTTCATCGACAATGGAAAATGAAATGAAAAACCTCATAAATGATGCATTCGGCAATGCAAGACACCACTATCAGCATCAAAACATATCAGAACAACCAGAAGAGGGTACTACAAATAGCAACGTGACAAGTGATGTTTTTGAGACTGTAACATAGGCAGATCAAGATTGTAACATATCATTGGATCCTCCTCTTGATTCTGTGGAGCCAAATGTAAGATAAAACATCACCGTGGAAAATGTGTTTCATGATTTAGTTGACGATGGAAATCAAGAGTTGTATACTATGTGTTTGAAATATTCAAAGCTTTCATTTCTGCTAAAGTTTTACCATATCAAATGTCTATGTGGAATTAAAAATAAGGAAATGTCTATGATATTGGAATTGATTCGTGATGCATTTCCTGAAGCAAAAATCCCAGAATCTTTTTATGATATGAAAAAATTTGTTAACAATCTTGGTATGAATTATACAAAAATACATGTGTGTCCCAATGATTGTATGCTCTATTCGGGAAAGGATTAAAGTATACAGAATTGCAAGAAATGTTCTTCTTCTAGTTGGCAGGAAAAGGGTGATGTTGGAAGTCTGAATGAACATAATTTCATGGACAAGAAGAAAAAGAACACACCTGCAAAGGTTTTGCGTTACTTTCCATTGAAGCCTCGATTTCAAAGATTATTCATGTCATTGAAAACCGTTGAATACATGAAGTGGCATTCTATAGATAATAACAATGATGGGTTAATTGGACATCCATGAGATTCTCAATCATGTAATACATTTGATTCATTAAATCTCGATTTCTCAGATGATCATATGAATATTTGATTGGGATTGGATGCCGATGGATTCAACCCATTTGGGACTTTGAGTACCAGTTATAGCATTTGGTCAGTTGTTTTGATCCCTTATAATCTACCTCCTTGGATGTGTATGCAACAAACATCTTTTATACTTTCGATGATTATTCATGGAAAAAAAATTCTTGTAAATGATATTGATGTATACGTGCAACCTTTGATTGATGAATTGTAGGAGTTATGGAGGAACAGTGATGAGACATTTGATGCTTCTTCTAAAATAATGTTCAAAATGCATGCTGCTTTAATGTGGACCATTAGTGACTTCCCTCGGCTTGGGAATTTATCTCGATGGAACACTTACACGGTTTTGGCTTGTCCCATTTGTAACATTGATTTTGATCCCAAACGGCCACCTCACAGTAGAAAATGGTGCTTCTTGTGTCATTGACGATTTCTCAATGCATCTCATAGATTTCGGCTAAACATATCAAAATTTAATGGTTCCATTGATCGTAGACCACCTCCAAAGTTGTTAACTGGTTCTGAAATATTGACACAGCTTGAAAATTTTGAAATAGAATTTGGGAAGGTTCATCATTTTAGTGAGAGCAGAAAACGGGTCCGAAGTGCATCTTCAAGCGAAACCGGAACTCAACAATGGAAGAAAAAAAGTATATTCTTCAAACTTCCGTATTGGGAATTTAATTTGTTGCGGAATAATCTTGATGTGATTCATATTGAGAAGAATTTATATGAAAATTTGATATTCACATTGCTTAATGAGCATGGAAAGTCAAAGGATCATCTCAATGCTCGCAAATACTTACAAGCAATGAACATAAAACGCGATCTCTGGCAAGATGATAATGAAAAGTATCCTCCGGAAAATTTTTCAATGAAAAATAGGGATAAAGATACATTCCTTAGAATGTTAAAGAATGTTAAGGCATCTGATGAGTATTCAAGTAACATCTCGAGGTGTGTTGACTTGAATAATCAAAAGTTACATGGATTGAAAAGTCATGATTCAAATATTTTGTTTTAGCAGTTACTACCATTGGCATTGCGTACATTATTACCTGAAGAAATTACTTTTGTTGTACTCCACTTCTGCACATTTTTCAGACAACTATGTGAGAAATCTCTACATCCATTTCAGCTTGACAACCTCCAAGAGAGGTTTTTATTGACCCTTTGTGCAATGGAGATGATCTTTCCTCCGTCATTTTTTACTATAATGGCGCATTTTACTATGTATTTGGTTGAGGAAGCTAAATTAGGAGTCCCTATTCATTATCGATGGATGTATCCAATTGAGAGGTACTTTATTTATATGTTTTCCAGTTAAGTAAACAGTTTTTGGTACTTAATTAAATTCATAATTATGTTTATTTTATTTCACAGATATCTTGGGCATTTGAAATCATACGTGAGAAATAAAGCTCAACCAGAAGGCTCTATTGCTGAAGGCTATTTGGATGAGGAGTGTCTGACATTTTTTTCTTGATAATTGGATGATATTGAGACAATATTTAATCGAGTTGGACGTGTTGATGACACATCGACTCAATCTCAAATACATCAGAAATCCAAAATATTTCCTGCTATTGGCTGATCAGTTGGGAAGACCTCAAATGTGACATTGACTGAATTGGAATTATTACAGGCACATAGATATGTGCTGATGAATAATGAAATTGCAGATCCATTTATTAAAGAGTTGAGGATACAAACAAAGAGATGAATGAGAGTCCAAACATGAAATGAGAAAGATATAATGAAATCTATTATTAAAGAGCTTGTAGAATGGTATGTACGACGTGTAAGTTCATAAATATTTCAATAAATATGAATATTAGTTTGACACATACATTTGGTAAATCTAATAAAGTATATTTCTTTTTTTAGATCATGAATACTAATACTCGATCATAGGTGTCTGAAGATTTGAATTTTCTTGCTAGAGGTCCTCTAAAACAAGTTAGAAAGTTCGACTCTTATAATGTTGATGGCTTTAGATTTCGTACAATTGATCGAGAAGTGGGTTTGAAAACACAGAATAGTGGTATATTTACATTTGATGAAGTGGAATACTATGGAAAGATGTATGATTTGAATTAAACTATCAAGGAAATTTTTTGGTTGTTTTTTTCAAATGTAAATGGGTCGATTTTATCGAAGGTGTTAAAAGAGATTCCTTTCAATTTACTTCTGTGAACTTCTCTCGCTTGATGGATGTTGGTGATCGTGAACTGCATGATCTATATATATTAGAATCTCAAGAAAAAATGGTATATTATGTGAATGATGTTTCCGATGAAGGGTGTAGTGTAGTTGCTCACATAATACAAAGAGATTTGTATGATATGGGTGATGAAGTGGAAAATTTGACCTCTGAAATTGAAGTTAATTAGCAATAGGAAGTAGGATTATTCGACCATCATGATATTGAAAATATTATTCTAACAAGGATGAATGAAGTGGATGAAGAAATGGAGTAGGAAACTAACATGATTGAATGGGAAAATGATTTTATGTACAATTATTTATTTATTCATCAGCCACTTGTTTCATTTCTGCAGTCATTCATTATCATTGTTATATATATTTTTTCTGTTAGTACTGGGCATCTATTATCATTTTTAATTTTTTTTCTGCATAATTTTTTTGAAATATATATTATGAACGTAATTTTATTTGATTAAATGAGAGGAATTCCATGGAGGAAGCGGTAAACTATTTCACCAAGTTCTATGACAGATTACAATCCATCTGGCTCCCTCCCCATGACATATGAGGCACCAGCTACCGACACCCCTGCACCATATCCCCCTACACCATCTCTCAAACCATCTATGGATGTCCCATTAGAGGGTGATTCGTCGACTCCCCCTTCAGAAGCCTCAGCAGTGGGGCAGCGACAAGACCCTTCCAGTTCATCCCAGGCATACTGGAGTGTCGCTGTCATAGGTACAAATTTTAATTAAATAAATTTATTGCAATTTTTATACTATTTGTTTGCTCATTAAAGATGAAAAAAATGCAACTGTAGAGAAAAACATAAAAAGTTCAGATGTTTGGAATATGACTGGCGAGAAGATAGTCGTGCCATTTGATTCTTATGGGGTCCTTACGGCTGACGTCGTGGGGTTACTTGGCCAGATTTTAGGCCAGCTGGCAGCGGAGCCTGTTTCCCTTCCCATTTAATATGGAGATTGGAGACATATACCTCCAAGCTGGAAAAAGAAGTTTATGATTCTCAAATAAAGTTAAATTTATTACATTATGGTTTATTGAATTTCATGTTACTAATATATTCAAAATGAATTTCTGTATACAGATGTTCTTCCACTTTACCATTGCTGATGTGATAGCACGGAAGTGGACGTTGAAAAATCTAGGTAAGAAGTGGAAAGATTTCAAATGGAGATTGTGGTGTGATGTCAACGATACTTCTTTGACCGCACAAAAACTTTATGAGAAGCTACCTAGTGGGTTATCGAAAGAACAATGGAAAGTGTTTGTTGACAGACATCGTGATCAGAAGTGGATGGTATTGAAATATATATTATTATATTATCCTCATTTTACATTTATACTTGTATATAAAAAGGAAATGACATTCAATACATTAGTAATAAATTACATTTTATTTATTTGATGATCTCTCAAGATAGAATGCATCAAACCGGGCTAATCAAGTCATACTGCACACTGCGGGCTCAAAAAGTTTTTCTAGAAGCCGAACGACATTGGTAATATTTTAATTAGTATAAATATTTATAAGACAATAGTATCTGTTTAATATATTGAATTGTTGATTTATCTTTGCTTAATACAGTCCCAAAGTTTAGGGCATGAAGCATCCAGAACTGAACTGTGGTTGGATGTTCACAAGAAATCAGATGGAAGCTTTGTTAATGAGCCTGCTAAAGAAGTTGGGCTATGAAGTCAATTTTTTATCATAATAATTTACTATCAGTTTTTACTATGTTAATATATATTGATATTTGATTTATAGGTAAAAATCAAAGAACTAGGGGATGCCAATCCTACGCAGTCTTACTCAGTCTCCCAGGACGACCCGGTTGCTAAAGTCCTTGGGAAGGAGCATCCTGGGAGAGTGCACGGGATGGGTTTGGGACCTATACCATCTGATGTTTTTAGCAAGCCACCAGGGATGGCATCTGCATCTACTCCTGAATTTACTCAGCCTATACCTAGAGATTATAAGAAAGAGATTGTTTCTTTACGAAACACAGTTCACCAGCAGGGGGATCAAATATCTGCTTTGCAGAAAGAGTTGACTAAAATATGTCAGCAGATGAGCAGATATGCCCCCGGTGGTAGTGCATTGACTGGTGGTATGCAGGTAAATCACAAAAAATAAAATTCATTTAGTTTTCTAAATTTAATTGGTTTTATGTTTGAATATAAACATGCAACCATATTTAATTTTCAATATAATGTTCTTACAGGTGATAGGAGAAAGTGGAGATGAAGGTGGAGAGGGTGACGATGCATCATCGGACCCTGAGTAGTTGTATTGTTGATGAGTTGAAAAAATATGGGAATATTTGTTTTGTATATATAAAATTTGTGGCACATAGTTTCCACCACAGATTTCCATGTCCTAAAATTTCCTTGATTTCTCATGTTTCTTTTTATGCATTTTATTGATTTCTGATGTTTCTTTTTATGTCTTGATTTCTCAAGTGTGGTATACATCATTCCATTTAGGCCTGTGTTTGAATTGGTAGTTTCCACCACACATTTTCATGTCCTAACTTTCACCCATACTATCACACATCAATCACTTCTACATCCTCCCTCAATAGTAGAAGTAATAATGGACTCATTAAACACTAAATAATTTGTTATTCAAGAGGGTTACTGGCTGCAATGAATGATCTATGCCTCAATGTGCATTGTGTGCATCAACTGAGAGGGTTACCAACTCTATGAATGGAGGACCCATGTACTATCACTATGATAGGGTTACATAATACAAAAAATAAATAGAGGACTCATTATTTGGTTCCATTATTCTACCAGGAGGGTTATCGACCCGATGGATGCTCTAATTGTCCACCCACACCTATCATAATCCCTACAAAGCTATAAAGAACCATCTACTTGTATGTTATCAATATAAACCCCAGATTATGAATTCATGTGTAACATCATGTTTTATATAGAAAAATTATTAGATTGGACTACTCATATGTCCCACACTAACACTCTAGTGAGAAGATATAAAATTTACTAGAATATATCTAGCACACAGGACCCGATGGTTTTTTTTTGCAAAAAAGGTACCACCATTAGTTATTCACCCATACATCTATCATATATGATTGAAGCTAGTTGTACTAAGTGTCCACCCCAAATATTTCATGATAATAGATTAGAAATACAATAATAATCAAAGGGTCTCATCCATCCCAACAAGTGATTCACAGGTGTCGTAAGTAATGAAAATTGTGTCATGCCCAATTAGAGATTCTAATGAATCTTATTAAATATCATGAATCAAGACTAAATATAAATATAAATAAAACCATGGTCAACCGAACACCCATTCCCATCATTATCATCTTATCTCCATCTGGCATCCACATTGGTTCATGTTCTATAGTGACACCTGTAACCATCTCTAAAGAAACACATGCACCTATTCAGGGTTGGTCTATCTACTGGGAACCCACATGGGTCCTCTAGGTCTGTGTGTATGTAGAGTAATATCTCTTGAGATCCTTGTTTATAGACCACTATCTCAATCTAGTACTTTTCATTCGATAAAATCACAATTTCTAGCAGTGTCAATATATAAACTAACATCTCAGCCTTAATGCGGAAACCAAATAATGGGTTTTCCAGGAATATGGATCATGGACCATCTTAGTTAGAAGGTTCCACTTAGATGGTCCACTCAGTAAACCCAATCATAGTCCATCCTATGTTCGTCCACCTAGATTGAATCACAACTAATGGAAAAGGGTTTGGTCAATACAAACAATTACTATGATTGCATAACTTGATGGTATACCCAAGACACATTATAGACTAGATAGGCCATGGTTTCTAAGTCAAAAATTACTTAATTGTTGGAGGTGTCTCAAGGGTCTTAGCTAGCCCACATTGGATGGTCATCTTATGTCACAAAACACCTCCATAAAAAGGAATACACGGCTCATCCTCTAGGGAAAAGAAATCTCAAAAGGTCCCCCCCCCAATTAAGGGGTCAGGAAGTCACATGAGATCTCTAAGTTCAATGCCTCATCCTTTAGAGACCGAGGAATCAGGCAAGTACACAATCATCTATTTGTTCCCTAGCACATAGTTTAGTTTTCTCATGGTCTTTAATCACCTTAACATTTTAATTTCAATTAACCATTTAATTAAAAAATAATAATTGGGTTTATAGAAGGAGAATGGAATCCAATGGAAACCTTACACACCTCAAACCACACAAAATAATAATAAAAACAATAGGTCTAGAACATTAGAGAGCCTAACTCATTTTGAAGCCCCTTTCCATTAACACACCACTTAAGAGCTCATGGACAGACATCACCCCCAAGCTTTCCATGGACCAATATTTCACCACCCATTTTCTTAGGTCCTATAACATATAAGGAAATCATACATAATTAATTATAATATTTTATCATCAGTTATAATTAATTAATCCATTTTAACCAAATATGAATAATATATAATTTCTTACCAAATGATTTTTTTGTGGAAAGTGTTGTTTTGGTGTGTGATTGTCATGATGTTATTTTTAATATTGAGTAAGTGATTGTGGGAATGTGATGTAGTGAAGGAGGAGGGATAGTGATGATGATAAATGATGTGGGTTATGCATGGTAGGAGGGCTATAATGTATCTCATATGGTTTATATTTCTGGTTTGATTTTTTTTTCAGGGCAGTGGTGCAGCAGAAGCATAATTTTTTTTTCTGGGCAGCTTTTAGCGACGGTTTTAACCACCACGACATTTATATGGGTGGCGGCTTAAACTGCCGCTAAACTATGAAAACCACCACTAAACATAAAATTTTTATTATGTTTAGCGGCCGTTTTAACCGTCGCGACATAGCCAAATCATTGCTGCCTCGTTCTGCGGCGGTTCTCGTGACTTCGATGGTGGTTTTACGTCCATTGAATTTGAGTTTATTCACGGTGGTTATAACTGCCGCGAATAAATTGATATCTAGGGATCGTAAAAACCACCGCTAAATTCAGGAAAACCGCCGAAAGATGAGGCAGATACGATGCTTTCCTTAAACCACCGTGAAATGGAAAAAACCAAAGCGAATAGATCGGCGATGCCATATTAGGTGGCGGTTTCTATGAATCACCGCCAAACCATTCCATGGTGGTTTAAAATTCCGCAAAATGAACAAAAAACCAAAACTAAACGGTGATTCTGTTGTATTTCACCCACAAAATTTCATCCCACTTGGATTCACGGTCAAGTGGCAGTGTGCGGATTCATCGACTCGTGTGATTGGGTCTTGCGCAGTTTGGCCCATTTTCATGGACTTCATCATGGGTCCTCCAAATCACCTCCCCCTTCAATGACGTTATAAAAACAAGTAACATTTACCTTTTTAATAGTGACAAACAAAAAATAATTGACTCAAACATGAAGTGCAATTTGTTATTATATTTGGAATTTACAATACAAATTCAGTTTAATACAATGATGTAAGGGTGAAAATGACACTGTGAATTGTTGTACGATCAGTTTACACTGGATGTTCAGGAGGTAAAAATTTCAAGAATAGGAAGCACCGTTACAAGAATGTTATCCAGGGTGATAGTAAGAAGAGTAGTCCGGGAGAGTCTTAGTTGCATAGGACCTTTCTTGAGTGATCTGTTACTAGTGTGGTAGGTTGGTAATCTTTCGTAGATAGTTCCCCATACCACTGATAGAGTTCTAAGCTTGTGGAAGGATGGGTCACCTACATAGGTTCTACAGGAAACCCTGATAAATGGGTAATGATGGAGCAGCTAGTCTAAACTAGAGCATGGGATGGGGATCTTCTATGACAAACAAGTCTAGCGGTTATATTTCTACTATATGTGGTTGTATAGGTAGTGGAAAAGGTACTTCTAGGAAAGATCTACCATATATGTAGCGTGTTGTATCTCAGGGGAATCAGAATTCATCACAGGGAAGAGGGGTATGAAAATTTCTTGCAGTTCAGCTTACACATGAGGATAGAGAGGAAATACCATCGATAGTTAGAGGCACTAGTATTATATCTTATATGATATATAGTTCCTTATTTGATACAGCTTCCTCTCATTCTTTTATATCTTCATAACTTGTGAATAATTTCATCATGGAGGTGGAGTTCATGAGTGGGGTGATGATGATCAATACACCATTGGGGTATGGTCGAGGGACATATGTATATGAAAGGGGTGTTATCTTGAAATTGGGGAATTCAATTTTATGTTGGATATCTACATTATTGATATATCAGTATTTTACCTAATTTTAGGTATAGACTAGTTGGTAGCATATTGAGCCCACATAGACTGTTACCCCCTAAGAGTTACTTTCACATCTCCCAAGGGTGAAAATTTTATACACCATGGAGAGTGGAATATTCAGGTGGGATATGCAGGGCATGTTCATTAGCATCTATGATGGGGATTAACACCTTTTTTTGATAGTCTATTGCTAGATGATGGGGGTGTGAAGATATGTTTTTTTCCACCTATAGAGGACAAGTCTCAGGATGCATTTTTTGAATAATTCTCAGGGGTTCCACCTAAGAGATATGTGGAATTTACAACTAATCTCATTCTAGGAGTGGATCCCATCTTTATTCCACTATATAGAAGGACACTAATAGAGGTGAAAGAAATTAAAAAGAAACTGTAAGAGTTTTAGGATAAGGTATTTATCCATCGAAGTACATCTCTTTGGGGTTCTGCAATATTGGTTTTAAATAAGGCTGATGAGCCTTTGAAGTTGTGTGTTGATTACTGGAAGTTTAACCAATGACTATGAAAAACTGGTATCCTCATTTAGGTATAAATTATCTATTTGAAATGTTATGGGGAGCATGTTTTTTTATCAAATATTGACTTGAGATCATGGTATCATTAGTTCAGAGTTTGACCTTATGATATATCAAGGAATACATTAATAAGCAATTATAGTCTATATGAGTTCTTCATAATTCATTTTGAGTTGATGAATGCACCAACAGTGTTTATGGACTCGATGAATAGAATCTTCCACCTATAACTGGGTCATTTTGGGGTGGGGTTTTTGGATGAAATCTCTGTATACTACAAGACTCGTGGAGATCATTCCAAAATCTTGACATCATCCTATGTACACTAAGAGATCATATTCTATATGATAAGATATCTAAGTGTTATATTTTGATTGATTCGGTTCACTTATTGGATCAAATAATCTCATAAGAAGTTGTGTTAGTGGAACCATAGAAGATTCACAAAGCTATTTCTTGGGAGCATCCAAATAATTTTTCGATATCTGTAGATTTTTTGTATTAGTGGTACATTATCATAGGATCAATTAAGAAATTTCCAATTCGGAAGAACATATTTTTGGCTTGAAAAAATGGAATAATGTTTTAATGGTCTATAGAATTTTATAATTCTTTCTAGGAGTTAATGAAGTGGTTGACTGTGGAACTGATCTTAATCCTACCCGATCCAGGTGAGGAGTATATGTTATATTGTGAAACTTTTAGGGTAGGTATTAGAGAATTATTGATATAGGGATATTTAATTCTATAATATAGGTCTCATATGTTTATTCCACATGAAAAAACTACCCTAAATGGGAAATTGGGTTGGAAACTGTTGTTTATGACTTGAAGTGTTGGCAGAAGTATCTGTTGGGTGAGAAGCTTACGGTGTTTACTAATCACAAGAGCTTAACATATATCGTTTCAGTGTGTGATTTAAATATATGGTAGCATATATGGGTTGAGTATATGTAGTTATTCAACATTAATCGATAACATACACTTGTGAAGGGAAATAATGTTGATGATTCTGTAAGCAGTAAAACTTAGACTTACGCAGATCAAGAGATTAGTGGTGGGTAAAAAATAATGACTTTATTAGATGAGACTCATGTTTCAGTTCAATATATTTAAGAGAAAATGACTATCATTTCAGTTTCAATAGATTCTACACATTTGAGATGGATCATGGATAGGTAGTATGAGGATCTATTGTGTTTCTCCTTAAGTGAAAGCCTTGAAGGTGGGGAGACACCTTCATATTCAAGAAAATATGTGTATAATATCATCTATATTTGAAACTAGGTTATTGTGACAACGAGCATTTAGGAGGAGCTGATGTGTGGATTTCATGCCTTGAAGTGGGTGGTGCATCTAGGTGGGAACAAAATGTACCATGAACTGTGACAATAGTTTTGGTGGTCGGGCATAAAAAATAAGATTGTATGGTTTATGACATGATGCTACACCTGCCAATAGGTGAAGGCCGAGCATCAATGGCCTGATGGCTTACTAAAATCATCTCCCATTCGAGAATGGAAGTGGGATGATGTTACTATGGACTTTGTAGTGGGTCTCCCAATGATGCATTAGAAGAATGATGTTATCTGTGTGGTTGTTGACCATTTAATTAAAGTTAAATATTTAATTCCTATACTAGATACTTTCTCTATGGAATAGTTGGGAGACTTGTATGTTTAGGATATAGACCTTTTTCATGGGGTACCATTGACTATAGTTCTAGATCACGACACATTCTACGTCGCACTTCAAGTAGGGCTTGCAGAAGGTTCTTGGTATGTTGGTTCGTTTGAGTACGAATTTCCAACCATAGACAGATGGGTAGTCAGAACATACAATAAATGTTCTTGAGGATAGGCTACGAGCATGTTTTCTAGACTTTAGTCGGTCTTGGGAGAAACTCATAGTGCTAGTTGAGTTTTCCTATAATATTAGTTATCTAGAAACTATATAAACGGTTCCATATAAGGAAATTTATGGAAGGACAAGAAGATCACATATATGTTGTATAGAGGAAGGTAGGTCAGAAATGTTGGAATTGAGTCTCTTATAGGAGACATCTATTCATGTTTAGTTGATTTTGAAATGTATGGATACAAATTAGATTAGAAATAATTTATATTCTAATTGAAGTTGGTGACCCCTAAAGTTTTCATAGGGTCATTGTGTATTCCTTTGGGTGTTTCCAAGATTGGGTCACCACCAGATACAAAGAAAGGGTAAGTTGGTTCCTAGGTTTGTTGGATAGTTTGAGGTTATGGGGAGAATAGATTGGGTGGCATGCCTATTGGATCTTACAAAGAGTTAAAAGGATATACAATATGTTTTATTAGGTGTCACAAATTTAGAGGTATCACCATGAAACTTCCCATGTGATCGATTCGGATGATATTGATATTGAGATAGATGCATCCTTTGAGGGACATCTAATAAATGTGTCGAATCCTGGAGAGGAAGTGTTGCAGGGAAACATCATTCAAATAGTTCTTATATTATGGAAACATGGTTGTGTTTAGGAGGAGTCATGGAATATAGAAGGTGATATACAGGCTCAGTGGCCTGATCATTTTTGACATGGAATCTTAGAGATTCTTGGGAGAAAAAATAGGGGACAATCATTTATAATGTGGTTAAATTATATGTTCATGAACTTTTCTGAAGATTTTTTGAGCACATTAACAGGTAATATTTCCTTGTTTTGATTAATTTTTTTGTTTGGTTTTATATTGAGTGAGTTTGGGTGAAAATTGGATGTTTGTTGGATTCACTAGTGCAGAAAATGTTATTTACGTCACCATTTTTACATCGGTTATATATAACCGAAGTGATAATCTGTGAAACATGGGTTTTTACGTTGGTTCTAAAATAACCTATGTAACAAATGTGGTGAGTAGATTTTTAACGTCGGTTATTTTAATAACCGACGTTACAAATCGCTTTTGTTCGGTTTTTACGTCGGTTATAAATTAACCGATGTAAAAAACAAAAGTTTGGGGGTTTTTTATGTCGTTTATTCAATAACCGACGTAAAAAACGAGATTTCTACGAGTTTTTTACATCGGTTAGAAAATAACCGATGTAAAAAACCAAAGCGCGGGGGATTTATTACGTCGGTTATTTGATAACCGATGTAAAAAACGTGGCTTTTGAGGCCTTTTTGACGTCAGTTATTTTATAACCGACGTAACAAAACAACCCACAGAACGTTTTTTACGTCGGTTATACAATACCCGATGTAAAAAACTGTGATTTTTGATGTCTTTTTTACGTCAGTTATAGAATAACCGACGTAAAAAACAAACACATGGCTTTTTTTTACGTCGGTTATAAAATAACCGACTTAAAAAATCTGTATCTGATACATTTATAACATCGGTTATTATAATAACCGACATTAAAAATGAAAAAAACAGTTTATAACGTCAGTTATGAAATAACCAATGTTATAAAACATTTAAAAAATTAACAAGCCCCGTGGATTTTCATTTACGATTTTTCAATCGACAGTCCGGTGGCTCGTCTCTCTCGCACGGTAAACCCTAATCAACTCGTCGATCTCGCGGCATTAAACTTGTTTTGCCTTCATCTTTTATCATATTTACTCTCCTCAGATCTATCATCTCAACTCGCATCACTCAAGTAAGACTTCCACGAATTTATTTCGTTCGTTTTTTTTTCCGGATAGTCTATATTTATGTTTTGCGGTTTTTGTGTTTAAACTAGGTAAGACTCTTCAATTTCGAACCCTCTTACCTCTTTTTTCCATCATCATCTTATTTATCATCCCTAGATCTATTAGATCGACTCACAATATTCATGTAAGCCTCAACTACTTCTATTTAGTTAGTTTTTGTTTCGCGAATGCCCAACATTGATGGTAATTTTTGTTGTCATTGACAACTAATGATCTCATTCACCTATATTACTGCATAGAATGGTTATTGATTAAATGTATGAATTCGGAAATGATATCATGTGTTGTTTATGATTATGTTTATCCTCTTTTATATGAGAATCTATTAGACATAGAATGGTTATTGATTAAATGTACGAATTCTGATGATTGTGCCATGATGATTGGATTTACATTGTGATTCTCTCCATCTGAATTTTTATTTTAAATATGATTTGATTCTTAGGTTTACTCCATTCTCTCCAATTTTCTATCAACCATGTAGGCTCCATGGTTTGCTTTTATTCAATGGAATTTAAAACTGTTATATCTAACTATATTTTGTTTTAATAATAATATTCAAGCATATTTTTTTAAATACGCATATATTTTTTTTATATTTCAAAATAGTTTTACATTCAAATTATGATTTTTTTCATATAAACTTATATTTTTCTTATCTTAAAAATATATATATTTTTGATATTTGTTATAGGTAATAATGATTCGAAGTTGGATTACGAAACATCGAATGAGAAATGAATATGAGAAGGTTTTGATGCCTTTTTGGAATTGTCTAAACAAAATGTTCCATGTAGTGACATTTTTTTTCTGTCCATGCCTGAAATGTTTGAATATGAAGAAGTTGAAAAGTAGAGGGATAAAAGATCATCTGATATGTCATGGTTTTAATCTGAGTTACAACCCTTGGATTTGGCATGGTGAAACTGGATGAAATGTCACTGATGATGATGATTCACAAGATGGTAACTCCGATGGAATTGAAGAAATGATTCGCGATATTGTAGCAGAACAAATTGAGATAGAACCGATAGTTGCGTGCCTATATGGTGATGATGAAAAACCATTATATCTTGGTTGTACAGATTTTACGGTTTTGTCGGCGGTGTTAAGATTTATTAACCTGAAGGCGAAACATGGATGGAGTGACAGAAGTTTTACAGATCTACTACAATTGATGAAAGACATTTTTCCAAAAGATAACGATCTTCCAGATTCACATTACAAGGCCAAGAAAATATTATGCCCGATGGGATTGGGATACAAGAAAATACATGCCTGTCTGAATGAATTCATTATATATAGGAAGGAATATGAATTTCTGTCAGAGTTTCCTAAATATGGGACATCATGGTATAAGGTGAAAGAAAAATCATAGGCTGATGTAGAGATTACAAATCTCCCTTCAAAGGTATTTTGGTATCTTCCTATAATTCATCGTTTCAAATGTTTATTTTCTAATTCACATGATGCAAAAAGGTTAAGATGGAATGCTGATGAGCGGGTATGTGATGGAAAAATACGTCATCCAGCTGATTGTCCACAATGGATGAAAATTGATGCACAATATTCTACATTTGGAAATGAAATATGAAATCTCAGATTAGGGTTGTGTACAGATGGAATGAATCCATACCGAACCCTCAGTAGCACACATAGTTCATGGGCTATTTTATTGGTAATTTACAACCTATCTCCTGAAGTTTGTATGAAGCACAAATATGTCATGTTGAGTATAATGATCTCTAGTCCAAAGCAACCTGATGATATTGATGTTTACTTGTCACCATTGATTGATGATTTGAAACTGTTATGGGATGATGGCATTATGGTGTATGATTCTTATAAAATGGAATATTTTCAACTACATGCAGTGCTTCTGTTCACTATAAATGAATTCCCAGCATATGGAAATTTTTCTAGATACAATGTTAAAGGAAATAAAGCATGTCCAATTTGCGAACAACATACGTCATATTGTCAATTGCATCATGGGAGGAAAACAGTGTACATGGGTTATCGAAAGTTTTTACATATGGATCACCCTTATAGAAGACTAAAAAAGGCATTCAATGGCTCATAAAAATTTGGTACTGCTCCAAAACCTTTATCCCCGGATCTGTATTTTGAGAGGGTGAAAAACCTTGATGTGACATTGGGAAAGACACAAAAATTTGGTAATGATAGACATATTTGGAAGAAAAGGTCAATATTTTTTGAGCTACCATATTGGAGGTATCATGAAGTTAAACATAATATTGATGTCATGCACGTGGAGAAGAATATATGTGATTGTTTGATTGGAACATTGTTAGATATTAAAGGAAAGACTAAAGATGGGTTGAATGAAATATTAGACTTACTATCGATGGGAATACCTTTGGAGTTAGCTCCCACTCATAAAGGAAGATGAACCTTTCTTCCCCCGGCTTGTCATACATTATCGAAGAGGGAGAAAATTAGCTTTTTTCATTGTCTTCATGATATCAAAGTGCCTCAAGGTTATTCTTCAAATGTAAAAAAATTTTCTCATTGAAGGACTTGAATTTGATAGGTATAAAATCACATGATTGTCACATCATGATGCAACAAATTATACCAGTTGCATTGCATGGAATATTTCCCATTCGTGTCAGAAAGACTATGATGAAGTTGTGTTATTTTTTCAATTCAATTTGTAACAAGGCGATTGATGTGAATGCTTTGAAAATTTTGGAAAAGGATGCAATTTTTATACTTTGTCAATTGGAAATGTATTTTCCTCCAACTTTTTTTTGATATAATGGTGCATTTAATGATTCATCTGGTTCGAGAAATAATGCTTTGTGGACCTGTATATCTTCGTTGGATGTATCATTTTGAAAGGTATATGAAAATATTAAAGGGGTATGTTAAAAATACATATCGACCTGAAGCCTACATTATTGAAAAGTATATTTTTGAGGAGGTAGTAGAGTTTTGTATGAGCTACTTGGCTGCGGCGGAACACATAGGTTTGCCTCCATCTCGCTATGAATGAGTTAATAATGAAGGAAAGGGGATTCATGGCTTGAAAGTCAAATCATTGTCAGCTAAACAGATGAAGAAGTTAGAATCATACATCTTGAATAAAATAGCTGATGCTCAACCGTATATCACATTGCATATTAATGAGTTGAAACAATATCAACCAAAGAAGAAAGAAATGTGGATTTTGAATGAGCACAACAAAACTTTTTTGTCATGGATTAAAAACACTTTGCTTGGTAGATCAGATGTATCAGATACCTTAAAATGGATTGTGGGTGGTCCATGTTTAAATGTGATAACATGGTCCGGTTATGACATTAATGGATATACATTTCATACGAAAGCTCACGACAACATAAGTGCAGTTTAGAATAGTGGTGTATTGGTGTATGCAGAGGCAATGCATTTTTCGAGTGCTAAGGACAGAAACCCAATTTCTGCATCAAGTGCATATTATAGAGTGATTGAAGACATATGGGAGGTTGATTAATTTAAAATTAAAGTTCTTGTTTCTAATTGTAAATGGTTTATCGGTAACAACAGTGTGAGATACGATGAATTTAGAATGACACTTGTTAATCTGAATAGATTGGAAGACACAGCTAATTCTTTTATAATGGAAACACATGCAAAATAAATTTTTTATGTAGTATATCAATAAGATATGCAGTGGGCTGTTGTTTTATAAGGGAAAAAACAATATGTTGGTGAGGATGAAGTTGATGAAGATGCTGATTTATGTGAGATCCCTACTTCCATGGAAAGATTAACAGAACATAATGATGAGCATGTTGAAGACATGGTTTGTTCCATAAGGAACGATCACAACAAAGGAATTTGGGAAAACAATCCATTTGTAAATTCCTAAAATTACAGGTAACATATGTTTATTTCTTTTTTACATTTATTTTTTTCATAAATGTTAGATGTTGTAAGTTTTTTATTTATTAAAACATGTTTTAAAATAAAAAAATTATAAGTTTTTGTTTGTTTTAAGTTTTTTTAGTTTACTTTATCATGTTTACCATTACATAAATTATATATCTATTATTTTTGTTCAGTGACAATTACATTACCATGTTTACCAGGTTTACCATGTTTACCATCTTGACCATATTTACCATATTTACCATTGTTTAACATGCTTACCATATTACCAATGTTTACTATTACGTAACTTAGTACACTTTTCTATTTTATGATTACAGTAGTATTAAAATATTTGAATTTGTATATTTTTGAACTAACTTTTGTTTTTTTGATTTGAAAGATAATGAAAGATCATTCAGTTGATCAACCACATGATTCTGGAGATGAGAATATTGTTCATACCTCTAGGGAGGAACATTCACATGCTCCTATTATGACAAAGAGTTCAAAGGTTGGTAAATGTGGGTGCACACGTTTACCAAAATTATCAGTTTCCCGTACACAGGATCAGAGGATAATCGTTGAGTTTGATGATGATGATATTCCAAGAGGTCGAAATACAAAAGATTTTAAGAGTTTTGTAGCAACTCAGGCTAAGATCAAAGTAAGCATTCTGTATGATGACTGGAGAAGTGTGGATAAAGCGATAATCTCTCAGTTATGGGAGACGGTTTTGGTAAGATCTTTTGCTATTGTTTGAATATTCATTAAATGTTTCTAGTATATATAATATGTTTAACCTCTTCTTTATCAGATGACATTTTATATTCTTGACACTAGAGGAGTCAGGAAGAAATGATTATCCTTGGCTTCCAGGAGATAGAAGGATTTCAAATCAACCCTCTCATCTGATTTAATTTATGGTCATAGGAGTCATGACAATCCATGTCATATATATCATTTTATAGATGAAGACACATGGAGACAATTTTTTGAAAGTAGAAGAAAAGAGTCATTTTTGGTAAGGGAAGTGTAAAATTTTATAAGATTTCTTATATAAATGATCTTATTAACGTTTTGTTAATGATTTCTTATTCTTAATTTACAGCAAACAAGGAAAGCTCATCAAGAGATCCAATCTAAAAATGTATACCCTCATAGTTTATCTCGGGGAGGGTATGCATTATTGGAAGAACAATTGATGGCGGAAAAATTTCGACAACTAAGATCTGAGTCTTCAAGTTCTGGAGAGGTGTCCCCTCCATCCCCTCCATCTAGACATGAAAAATGGAAGAGAGCTCGGAAGGGAAAAAAAGGGAAATATATTTCGGATGAATCAAGAATCGTAGCTGAGAGGATTGTAAGATATATATTTTATTTATTTAAGTTAACCATTTTCTTCATATAATTTCAATCATTATAGAAATGTTCAATTAATTAATACAGGACTCTCTTGAGGAGTAGAGTTCATAGGGGACATTTACAGCTATTGGGAGGGAAGATATTTTATCTGTATCATTGGGAAGGACCGAACATCCTGGTCATGTAAGAGGATATCTGGCAGGTGTATCGGTAAGAAAAGTGTTGCCACGTTCTTCAACTTTAAACGTTGAGGGGGTTTATAAAAAAAATAGAATCTTTGGAGGCTTAAGTTCATAATATTAATGCGACGATGGAGGAAAAGATTAGAGCGTCAGTGCAGTCCATGTTTGCAGACATGCAAAGACAATTTTAGACTATAGCTCCCACTCCTCCACCTCCCCCTGCAGACCCCATTATTTATCCTCCACCTCCGCCAGTAGCTCCCACTCCCCCACCTCAGCCTACTGACCCCATTTTTTATCCTACTCCTTCGTCGCAGCTTCCTACTTATTGCGAGTTGTATGTTGCTGATTCTCAACATCATATAGTAGCATATGGGTTGGTATATTGTATAAGAGATACAGTTCATCATAAAAAATTAGAGGTAGAGAATCAAAGGGTCACTGTATAGGATATTATAGATAGATCATCTCGGGTACCATTACCTACAGATGAGGTGGAGACAGTAAGACATAGTATCGACCATTTTTTAATTTGGCCATCCAGACTTCTTTGACTCATTACCATAGAGGTATGAATGTTATATCTTTTATTTTATTTTTTTTATTAAAGTTGTTTTATCATTTGAAAACTAATATATTTTTCAATTTATTTTTACAGGAATACTTCAAAGGTAAAGAAATATTGCATAGACAACAACAAAGACAAATGGATATGACATCAGATACAGATTCTAGTAGTCTTGACAGATTGTCAAGATATTCAAATTTGTTGGAGGGTCATTATGAGTTTCCAATGGAAGCTCATGTTTGTGGACGTGAAATAAATGTGGGGATTAGGAAAACTGATATCATGGATCTTGTTACTAGAGATATGTTGGGCATCAACGTGGTGCAATTTTTTTCCATCTAAGTCTTAACACCTTTTCCCTACGTTATATTTATTAAAAATATATACTTATGTCTGTTTTGTATTAGGTATCTTTATAAAATTTGTGAGAGGAATGAGCTGACAAATGTATATGGATTCATGGACCCACAATTGATTTCCCCTGAAGCATGTGCATTGGATGAGGAACAAAGAATGCTTTATATTACTGAAAGACTTGAAAAGAATATAGTCACACAATGTTGGATGATGCCTTTTTTTTGAGAGGTATGAAACACATCTCTCTCAAAGAGTTAATTATCATTTAACATAAAAAACCACTAACGTTAAATTTCATTTTATTAGTGATCAGTGGATGTTAGGGGTTTTGTGCCCATGGGAGAAAGCACTTTATTGGATAAGCTTTGTCCATAATGATGTGCGGGAAAGTTTTAAGAATATATTGGAAAAGCAAGTTTCAATTTCTCAATAGTTTTATATATTATAATGAATTTTAAATTTACCCCATTAGTATTATTTTCTAACAGGGCATGGGCCTACTTTCGAAAAAACACAATGAAAATGAATGCAAAGATCAAATATGTAAATGCGAAGGTAAATATCCATTTATAATTTGTAATTTTTGATTTATTACATTAAAATAATATATTTAATTTACACTCATTAAAACAGAATTTTCAGGAACGACAAGGCGTCATCAAATGCGGATATTATATGTTATGATTTATGTATGAAATAATAACAACTGGGACAGTTGTAAATTTTGACCTAGTAAGATTTACTCTTAAACTTTTCCATAATATTTCAATTTGATTTACTCATTATACACGTTAACTACTATCCTTTTCATTTGTAGCTTTTTGATGACCCTCAACCCTATAATGTTGAAGTCATCAAACACTTACAAGTGGAGTGGTCAAATTATTTTACAGGTTTGATTAACTGTTAGTTATTCGTAATGTAAAATGTAATTTTGAATATTGTCGTTGTAATTATGTATTTGATAGTCATTTGGGTTGGATATAGTTTTTTTTTGAAGTTGACAGTGTGTGTTTTGAATGTTATATATGTGAATGTTTAATTTTTCTCTACTTCTTGTTTTGGTCTACTTATGATGGTTTTTATGATATGGATTCCAGACTGGGTGGAGGGGTTTCAAGGGTGTGGGGGGGTGTTCAGTGGGGTTGGGGGTGTCCAGGGGTCTGGGAGGGCTGTCCAGTAGGGTGGGGGGGGGGGGGGGGGTGTTGTCGAGGGGTGTTTGGGGATGTCCAGGGGGTTGGGGGGCAGTCCAGGGGTGTGGTGGGGGCTCCAATGGGGTGGGGGAGGGCTGTCTAGGGTGTGGGGGGGGGGGGGGGTTGTTTGGGGTGTTTGGAGCTATCTCGGGGGTCGGGGGGTAGTCCAGGGGTGTGGTGGGGGCTGTCAAGTGGGGTGAGGGGGTGCTGTTCAGGAGGGTGGGGGGTTGTAAAGGGGTGTTTGGGGCTGTCCAGGGGGTCGGGGGGCAGTCTAGGGGTGTGGTGGGGGCTCCAATGGGGTGGGGGAGGGCTGTACAGGGGGTATACATGAGGTTGGGGGCTATCAAGTGGGGTAAGTTTTATATTTTATCAATTTAAATGCTTAAATTTTTTTTAGTTCATGTTTTGATCTCCTTCTGTTTTTGTGGTACGAATTATTGATTTGGTTTCTGGTTGATTTTGGGGGAGAGCAGAGGACTGCAGTCGATTTTTTTAAAAAAAATTTGTCTTCCAGGTCAGTTATTTTATAACCGACGTGATAAAGAAATCGAGAAGGGTTTATCACGTCGTGTTTTTTCATAACCAATGTGATAAACACCTGTGGAATGGTTTATCAAGTCGGTTATGTAATAACCAACATGATAAAGGACCTGGGAAATGATTTATCACATCGGTTAATCAATAACCGACGTGATAACCCCCCCGGACTGGTTTAGCACATCGGTTATTAAATAACTGACATGATAAACCATCGCCCAAGAGTTTATCATTCCGGTTATTGAATAACCGACGTGATAAACTCCCCCACACATGTTTATAACGTCGATTATTGTATAACCGACGTGATAAAGCCCCCCCAGTTTATCATAGCGGTTATATAATAACTGATGTTATAACCCCCCCCCCCCACCGTGTTTTTTCACGTCGGTTATTAATTAACCGACGTGATAAACACCGTGATGTTATGTTTGTTACGTCAGTTTTTAAATAACTGACGTAAAAAAATTTATTTATAACGTCATCTGTATTAACGTTGGCTAAAAACCGACGTAAAAAATGAAAAATAACCGACGTAAATAACGTTTTCTGCACTAGTGATTGATTTTGGGTAGTGCATGGTTGGCACACAGTTTTCCTAAACCCGTCACCCTGCCCAAACAAACCATTCACTATAACATTATTAGCCTTTAGTAGTGGTTTGTTAGAGTCAATTTAATAAAATACCACTATGTTTTTTTAAAATAAATTCATGTATATATTTAATAAACTCTCACGAAAGATGTTTTTTTACAACTGCGACTCTTCTCCCCCCGACTCCCCTGACTCCCCCGACACCCCAACCCCCGACCCCTATGACCCCCCAAAACCCTAGGACCCCGACGACTTCACAAACCCAAAGACCCCCCAAATCCCTCATCGCTCCTCACCGCCCCTCACTATGCCACATTTCCCATCACGACCCTTACGACCCCCTAAGCCCTAGGATCCCAGGACCCCGTCAACCCTCCCGACCCTGGTCACCCTCGAATCCCTCGACGCATCTCTTCACCCCTCACTACGCCTCGCCACCCATCGACGCCCCTCACCGCGCCTCTCAACCAAACGTCGTCAGTATTTTCTGAATTATTTCATTTTTTTACATGTGATGTAACATAATTTCATATATATAAAATTTTTGAGAGGTTTTCATTCAAGTGTAATGTTCAATGAAGATGCAGGGGAGGATCAGTTCCAAGTAGTTAGTCTAGGTTGTATATAATGTTTGAAGACTACAAGCATTGAATTCCTCTGAGGCCTACGAGCCATGTAATACTTACGCTTACGGGCCTTGTAAGTGTTCTACCTCACCCGTTTAAAGGTGGATTATCAAAATCAACAAAAAATGAAGGCCTTCGGGCCATTGGAGTTTCCAAGGGAATTTTATGAGTAAGAAATAAGTTGGGGATTAAATATATATTTATTCATTATATGAATTTCTTATAAATTAATCATTTATATGTGTTAATGTGAATGAATCTTCATTATCCCTCTCAAAAAAATTATTTGTAGTAATGAAGTCAAAATCATAATGGAAAAAATATTTCGACAACTATTTTTTTACTAATTTAGATGAATAAAACATTTGGATGATGCTAATATGTAATGAAAAATGTTCTATATGCATGAAAAAGAAAATTATAGTATATCTATTAGGGTACATTAATCATTACCATATTTTTGGGTACCTTCTAATTTATATCAACACCACTCTTGCAATACATGAGTCTCTCATGGTTTCTTTTAGTTTTTGTGAAATTCAAGTTAAATAAGAAAAAAATATGTTAACCACTTGTTTTTTAACCTATAGTAGAATAATTTTTTAATGGAATTAATTATTAAATATGAGTACGATATAAAGATATCAAAATGAATATTTCCTTATATAACCACCAAATAATTTAAATTCAACAATAGACACTAAAACACACACTCATCAACACTCTAACTCCTATTTTTTGTTAGACATATGTTTTTTATTATATCTATATTCTTTTTTGGATCTTTTTAATTTGTATGATTTGGTTTTCTAGTGGGTGGGTTCATTATTTACCAACTATATTTATATAGGAATACCTTATTTAACATATTTTTAATTTTTTCCAACTAGTATATATGAATCTCTTTCCCTATTTAGTAATAGTTATGTGTTTTAATTTCTTTTAATATTGTGTAGGAACATTGTGATATACATGGATAAAATGTGGATCACATTACCGAGGAACACACCTCAGTATGCTAAGTGTTTTGAAGAGTTTTTAGTTTTTGAAAATTTCAATCGATCCTTTAAAGGGAGAATACGATGTCCATATTCTAAATTTAAATTTAGAAGATGGTTGAAGAGAGATGAAGTTTATGAACATTTAATATTAAACAAATTCCCTACTCAATATTTTTATTGGATTTGGTATGGAGAATTGAACATTACAAAAAGGTTGATCACTAATTCCAATCCACAAAATGAGCTCCCAGCATCGACAACAATGTAAAATGAAATGCAAAACCTTATAAATGATACATTCAGCACTGAAAGACCCCACCATCAACATCAAAAAATATTAGAACAACATGATGAGGGTGCTACAAATAGCAATGTGACAAGTGATGTTTTTGAGACTATAGGACAATCAGATCAAGATTGTAACATATCATTGGATCCTCCTCTTGATTCTATGGAGAATAATGTAAGAGAAAACTTCAATGTGAAAAATTCGTTTCATGGTTTAGTTGACGATGGAAATCAAGAGTTTTATAGTGGATGTTTGAAATATTTAAAACATTCCTTTCCACTGAAGTTGTACCATATCAAATGTTTGTGTGGAATTACAAATAATTCAACGTTCATGATATTGGAATTGTTGCATGATTGATTTCCTATAGAAAACATCCCTGACTCTTTTTATGATATGAAAAAGTTGTTAACAGGCTTGGTATGAATTATACAAAAATACATGTGTGTCAAAATGATTTTATTATTTATTGGTGAGAGGATTCAAGTAGACAAGATTGAAAAAAATGTTCTTCTAGATGGCAGTCAATGGGTGATATTGGAAGTCTGAATCAACATACTACCATGAAGAAGAAGACAAGGAAAACACCTTCAAAGGTTTTACAATACTTTCCTTTAATTCCTTGATTACAAAGATTATTAATTTCATTGAAAACTGTTGAACACATGAAGTGGCATTTTTAGATAATAACAATGATGGGTTAATAAAGAATCCATAAGATTCACAATCATGGAAGACATTTGATTCATAAAATACAATTTTCTCATATGTTCCTAGGAATATTTTATTGGGATTGCTTGCCAATGGATTCAACCCATTTGTGACTTTGAGTACCAGATATAGAATTTTTCCAGTGGTTTTGATCCCTTATAATCTTCCTCCATAGATGAGTATGAAAAAAACATCTTTTATCATTTTGATGATTATTCCTAGAAAAAAAAATTCTGGAAATGATATTGATGTATCCTTGATGCCTTTAATTGAATAATTATAGGAGTTACAGAGAAACAGTGTTGAGACAGATGATGCTTCTTCTAAAACAATTTTCAAAATGAAAGATACTTTAACGTAGACCATTAGTGACTTCCCTTGACATGGGAATTTATCTAGTTGGAACAATTACATGGGTTTGGCGTGTCCTATTTATAACTTTGATTTTGATCCCAAATAGCTACCTCATAGTAGAAAATGGTTCTTATTAGGCCATCAAATATTTCTCGATGCATATCATAGATTTTGGTTGAACAGATCAAAATTTAATGGTTTCATTGATCATAGACCACCTCCAAATTTGTTAACTGGTTTTGAAATATTGGGACAACATGAAAATGTTGAAACAGAATTTGGGAAAATTCATCTTTTGAATTCTAATAGGAAATGAGTTTGAAGTGCATCGTTAAGTAAAATTAGAAGGCAACAATGAAAGAAAAAATGTATATTATTCAAACTTATGTATTGGGAATTTAATTTTTCACAGCATAATCTTGATGTGATGAATATTGAGAAGAATGTATGTGACAATTTGATCTTGACATTTCTTAATGAGCATGGAAAGTCAGAGGATAATCTCAATGCTTGGAAATACATACAGGTAATGAACCTAAAATGTGATCTGTGGCCATATGATAATGAAAAGTATGCTCTGACAATTTTTTCAAATAAAAATAGGGATAAAGATACATTACTTCAAATTTTAAAGCATGTGAAGGTATCTAATGGGTATGCAAGTAAGCACTTGAGGTATTTTTACTTAAAAAAATGTATGTTACATGGATTGAAAATTCACAATTCACATATTTAGTTATAGTAGTTACTACCATTGGCATTGCATATATTATCAGCTGAAAATGTTACTGTTGTTGTACTCTAATTCTGGACAACTGTGTGAGAAATACTTACATCCATTTATGATTGACAACCATCAAGAGTGGTTTTTATTGAAACTTTGTGAAATGGATATGATATTTCCTCCGTTGTTTTTACTATCATGATTCATTTAACTATGCATTTCATCTAGGAAGCTAAATTAGGAGACCTGTACATTATCGATGGATCTATCCAATTGAGAGGTACTTTATTTATATGTTTTTCAGTTAAGTAAAAAATCATTGGCACTTAATTAAATGCATAATTATGTTTTTTTATTTTATTTCACAGATGTGTGGGGAATTTGAAATCATACGGGAGAAATAAATCTCAACCAGAAGGCTCTATTGATGAAGGTTATTTTTGGAAGAGGAGTGTCTTAAATTTTGTTTTAGATACTTTGATGATATTGAGAAAATATTTAATCATTTATACATTTTTATGAAACATCAAATCAATCTCAAATACATGTAAAATCAAAAAAAAAAATCCTCCAATTGGCTGATTAGTTGGGAGGACCTCAAATTTTACACTGATGGAAATGGAATTATTACAGGCACATAGATATGTGCTGTTGAATATTGAAATTGTTGATCCATTTATTAAAGAGTTGATGACACAAAAAAAGACATGAATGAGAGGCTAAACATGAAATGAGAAAGATATAATGAAATATGTTAATAAAGAGCTTGTAGAATGGTTTACACAACTTGTAAGTTCATAAATATTGAAATAAATACAGATATTAAGTTAACACACATATTTTTTAAATCTAATAATGTATATTTATTTTTTTAGATCAGGAATACTGATACTCAATTTGAGTTGTCAGAATATTTTAATTTTCTTGCTCGAGGTCCTCTAAAAAAAGTTAGAAAGTTCAACGCTTACAACATGAATTGTTTTAGATTTCGTAAAATTGATTGAGAAGAGGGTTTGAAAACACAAAATAGTGGTATATTTACATTTTCTACAGTGGGAAACTAAGTAAAGATGACTGATACTATTTAATTAAACTACCAAAGGAAATTTTCAGTTGTTTTATTCAAATTCAATTAGATCGAAATTATTAGAGGTGTTAAAAGAGATTCCGTGCAATTTACTTCTGTGAACTTCTCTCACATTATGGATGTTGGTGATCATGAATTGCATGATCCGTATATCTTATTATCACAAGTGAAAATGGTATATTTTGTGAATTATGTTGTGTATGAAGGTGGAGTGTATTTTCTCACATAAAACAAAGATATTTGTATAATATGGGTTATGAAGTTAAAAATTTTAACTCTGACATTAAATCTCATCAACAACAAGAAGAAGAATTATTTTTACATAATGATATGGAAAATATTAGTCTAGAAAGGATGGATGAAGTGGATGAAGTAATGGAGAAACAAACCAACATGATTGAAGGGTAAATGATTGTACTTACAATTATGTATTTATTTAGAAACCACTTATTTCATTTGTGTAGTCATTCATTATCATTGTTATGTACATTCTGTTTGTTAGTAATGTGCATATGTTATTAGTTTAAATTTTTTTCTGCATATATTTTTTGAAAAATATGTTCTGAACTTAATTTTATTTGATTAAATGACAGGAATTCCAAGGAGGAAGCGTTGTACTGTTTCATCGACCACTGTGACAGATTATGATCCATCCGTCTCCCTCACTAAAGAATCTATGCCACCATCTGCTTTCTCCCCTGCACCATCATCTCCTACACCATCTCTCACACCCTTTGTGAGTGTACCTTAAGTATCTTAGTTGTTGCCTCCCCCTTTATGATCCTCGATAGTGAGGGAACGGTGTGCCACTTCTAGATCTTTGTGGGGATACTTAAGGGTGACTGTTATAGGTAAAAACTTTAATATGAATAAATTTATTGCACTTTTTTATACTAAATATTTTTTCATTAAATATGGAAACAACGAAAGTATGAAGAAAAATATAAAAAGTTTAAATGTATTGAATCTGAATGGAGAGTAGATAGTTGTCCCATTTGATTCTTATGGGGTCCTTACAGATTACGTCATAGGATTACATGGCCATATTTTAGGGAAGATGTCTACAAAGCTGATTTCCCTTCCAATTTCATATAATGATTGGAGTCATATTCCTTCAACTGGGAAAAATGAATTTTTTGATTCCCAAATAAATATAATTTTAACACATTATGGTTTAATTTAATGTCATGTTATTAAATTACAATATTTTCAAAATGAATTTCTGTGTAAAGATTTTTTTCCACTTTACGAATGCTGATGTGCTTGCACGAAAGTGGACATTGAAAAATCTAGTCAATAAGTGGAAAGAATTTAAAAGTAGATTGTGAAGAGATTTAAACATTTCTTCATTGACCTCCCAACATATGTATGACAAGAAACTCGATGGGGTACCCAAAGAACAATGGAATATTTTTGTTGAGATACATCATGATGAGAAGAAGATGGTTTTTAAATATATATTATTATAATAATCTCATTTTACAATTATACATGTATATGAAGAGGAGATTAAATTTAATACATTACAATTAAATAAAATTTTATTTATTTCAGGATCTTTCACGGAAGAATGCATCAAATCAGGCTAAGCAAGACATCTCTCACACTGTGGGGTCAAAGATTTTATCAAGAAGCTGATTGATTCTGGTAATCTTTTCATTATTTGAAATATATATAAGACAATATTATCTATTTAATATATTAAATTTTTTATTTATATTGGTTTAATGCAGTCACAGTGTTTAGGGCACAAATAATCTTGAACAAAAGTGTGGTTAAATGTTCACAAAAAATCTAATGGAAGTTTTGTTAATGAGCCTACCAAAGAAGTTGGGGTATGAACTCATTTTTCATTATTATAACTTATTATTATTTGTTTCCATGTTAATATATATTGCTTCTAATATGACTAATATTTCATTTATAGATAAAAATGAAAGAACTATGGGATTCAAATTCTACACAGTCCTACTGAGTCTCCCAGAATTACCCAGTTAATAAAGTCCAAGGGAAGGAGAATCCTAGTAGAGTGCATGGGATGCGTTTGGGACACATAATATATGAGGTCTTTGGTAGGACAATGGGGTTTGCAACTACATCTAATTCTGGTTGTATTCAGTCCATACCCTTAGATACTCAGAGAGAGTTTGTTCCTCTACAAAACACTGTTCTGAAACAGTGGGCTCAGATATCCACTTTGTAGAAAGCGTTGATTGATTTATATCAGAATATGACCAGATCTACCTCCGATGGTATTACATCGACTGTTGGTGAGTAGTTAAATCACAAAAATTCAAAATAATTTATTTTTCAAACATTTATTGGTTTGAAATTTAAATATAAATATACAACATTATTTAATTTTCAATATAATGTTCTTACAGGTGGTATCAGAAAGTAGAGATGGAGGTGGATAGGGTGACAAGTTGTGTTCATCACTAGATAGTGATTAGTTGTATTGTTGATTTTTTGAAAAAATATGGTAACTGTCGGTTTGTATATGTATCATATGAGGCACAATGTTTCCACCAAACATTATAATGACCTAACACGTTTTTATTTATCATGTTTCCTTTTATGTATTATGAACCCATTCTTCCAAAAATACTAGGAATTTATGATCTTTATGTTGTGTTAATGGGTATTTATACTTATGAATATTATAATAATGTGTAAAAATTTCTAGGTTGTTATATATATGGTGTAGAGGATCGGGAAGATGTTTTTGGTGCTATTTCAAAAATCATTAAAATGTCTCCAGGTATATTTATAGCCTTCTTAGACTTCCCACATGGAATATTCTATGTTTCTTAATTATCATGAATCATTTTTTGTGATACTTTTTTCCTAAATTTATTAGGTTTGTGAACCAAGGATGAACAATCAACCTTGTTTTTGATTTTCATGGGAATATCCAGTTTTGTAACTCCCTTCAAATTGTTTTTAGTGGATCTCCCTTATTTATTCAAATTTTATAGTATTCTATTCTCATGTTTTATAGTTGGAATGTGATCAGTCCCACTTATTCTTTCCACTTATTCAAAATAGTTTTGATAAGAATTTATAAATATCTATTGAACACTTGATTGTCTTGATCCTGTTAAGTTAGAGGGATTGTCCACTTCATTAGTAGTTGAATAAACCACCATCAGTTCTATGTATAAACAAGATCTATAATATTTATCATTATATTATACAGAAATATCTTACTTACTAAATATAGACATATTTCTAATTTTCTTCTTCTCTTTATTTTTCGTATTTATCAATGTTATGGAAGAAACTAAATTCTGATCAAAGTAAAATCATTCTAATCTAAAACTAAAATTCATCATAAATCATGAAAGAAAAATCAAACATTATAAAGAGAATAAACTTCCAATATGAAACCCAATAAGATATGAACATACAGTCTAATAAAAATTTCTAGGATATAAGGAGGGATATGATCAATACTAATAGGGGGATTGAATCAATGTTGGAGTCTAATTAATAAATTTTAATCCCTATTAAATTTTACTTTGTCACATTTATGTGAGTGTTCCTATTATTATCTCACTCATTTTTATTTTTTTATTTAGACCAACACAACCCAATACATGAAAACAAGAGACACAAATATTTACAAATTTCACATTTCAAAACAAAAGGCTAGTCCTTAGCATGATCTAAAATTTCACAAAGATTATATGATCCACCAGTGTTATGATATGAATATAATAGGGAAAACTTTATACATGTATCCATATATGGTGCATACCAAACTCAGCATCATCCAAATGGATCATTATACTAGAATCCTAATAGTTTCATGATTATAGAGAAAGCAAACAAACATCCCTTCCCCAGTACAACATGATGAAGATATTGAAAAGAGGTAGAATGAACTGTTTGTGCACAGTTTCCCAATTTTTTCTCATGAACTATGAAAACACCCTCCATAGTCAGTGTAATGATAATGTTTGGAAAATAGTATGTATAACCATGTTGAATAACTATATACCTCATTAAATAGGCTAAAAATTATAAAAATCCCCCTCTGTCCTTATTTATTTTCACCTTGTCTTTATTTTTCTTTCATGTGCTCAAGGGGGATCCCACCCATGCTACTCTTATCCTCTCCTCTCAAAGGGTTTGATTGATCCCAATTATCTTTTTTTAAATTCAACCTTTTTCAAGTGTGTTTTATATCACTCAGTGAGTCTAGGAATCTTCATTTATTCTTTCTACAATTATCTCCTATCTAGATGCATTATTTTGGTGAAACTAATTTCACTATATTATCATGGAACTCATATGTTTCTAGAATTTATATCAATATGGATAGAAACTAGCCTTGATTTTGGTCATGTCAATCATCCATAGTATTTGGTAGGTGGTATATATAATTTCCCTTAGAGTATTCATGTTTTATTAAGTGTGTCACTATGATTTTTGGAAGGACTTCCATGTGGCAACTTGTGAATTTATTGTTTAATTTATTGAACATAGTTTATTAGGATTATTATCCCTTGTTTATTAAATTGGACATGTTAAGGACCATGAATTTTCAAAAATATTAAAGTGAAGTTCAAATGAATTATGGGAGGATGTGAAAACCCCTATGTATTCCTCAGTGACCAATCCCTCTTTTAGGTTGTTAGGGCCTAATTCTTATTGAGTGAACAAGATTTTCTCAAAGGAATTCATGTAAGAAAGTCCTACCCAATAACTTTTCATATTTGGTGTTTTCTTCCATGGGTAATCCACATAGACCTATTACTTTTATTCAATTCTCAGAAACCTTTATGTATGAAATGGACTACCTAATTAATTAAATGAAATGGTATGAGTTATGGATTGATTACTACATTTCCCTTATGACTTTATAATTGAAATGGATTATGTGTGTGAACCTTATTAAATTCACTTGATTTATAAGATCTCATTTCTCCACACATGGAATCATTAGTATTTAAAACTTAAAGAAAATCAATGCATTAGTTACGCCATGAAAGAAACTTGTTTTTCTCATTATAGAATACTAAGGGTAGGCTCCTAGGTTGTTGATACTTTGTACGTCATGGGTGATACAAGTTATATCATAGATAATCACATAGTTTAGGTTTATTAGCTTTATATGAGTAACACTGGTTCCCAAGGGGGAACACATAGATGGGATCAGCGGAAAGGTTATTACACCACGCAATGAGTGATACTATGACAAGTGTGTGTGGATTTGAAAGTGCGTTTTATTATCAACATGTTGATTTCCTTGTATTATTTTGGATGTAGGATTTATTTTCATGTGAAATTGGAATGTTTTTTATTCTTTAGGGAACTGGTACTAGGGATGCAGAATCAGCTGTGTTTTTTTGTAAATCTAGCTTTAGCAACAGTTTAAACCACCACAAAGTAAATGGGTCATATTTAGAGGTGGTTAAAACCATTGTTATAATTTAGTATTTTACTGTAGGAAGTGGTTAAGACCTCCTATAAATAGTTTTCACCTTCCTATATCATTTCGAGGAGGTTATCATAGTTTTAGCGGAGTTTTTCCTAGAGAAAATGAAATTATTTTTAAGCAATGGTGTAAACTACCACGAAAAAAAGTCATTTTCTGCTAGGAAAACCGCTAATAAAGCCATAAAAAACCACCTAGAGATGCATTAAATGTTAATATTACCATAAAACACCACTAAATTGAAGAAACCACCATGTATTGTATTCCAACGCACAATTTATAGGTGGTTTAAACAACTGCGATATCCAAAAAACTATTATTATGTGGTTACTTTCCTGTAGTGATGAAACCCCAGACATTGAAGGATTTTATGGATTGTGCATGATTGGGATACCAATAACCCTTTTAGGATTAATCATGAATCCCCTCTAGAAGAGCCACTTATTTTAGGTTCACGGTTTGGAAAACTGTGCACCCCTGCCTTGGAAACAATGTTGGCTATCTTAATTAGCACAAAAATTCATTTAAAAATTCCCTAACCCTCGTTATTAATGCCAAATCAACCCAAGATAAACCATAATCATTTTATCTCATTTTTTGAGGCTCCAAAATAGATTATAATCCCTTATAACCTCTATTATTAGAGATTCAAAACCCGGATTGAAGATTTACACCTCTCTTGGTAAGAAAATCTTATCCAGTGCAGTTTCCTCCATCTATCTCATATTTATCCCATCCTTTGAATGGGGTGTTTTCCTCCTTTTGAGATAGATATAAACCTATATTGTATAGATATAATCCTTTTTATCTTTAATCTATGTTAGAATTATTTATCCCATTCTTCCTCATGATCTTTTTTGTTCCACTTCAATTTGGGTTTTCTGTTGGAGAGAGTTCATCATCAATTTTGAGGTATGTTGTCTCAATTAAATTCCTATATTTTTTATTATAATTTCATATATTTATTGTTAGAATTAAATTGTAATGCTTGGAAACTGATTCTTGAATTTATTAAATTAATTTATTAAAAAATTAACGGGAAAATGGAAATTTAATTAACTAATAGTTGAATTAATTAATGGAATGTGTGAATGAGAAATTGATAGGAAATTTAGATTGTGAAACAAGATTAATTAATTTTAAAATTAATTAATAGAATCTTGTAACTCTGAAATTTATGGGATATTGATATTGTGAAATTGAATTAATTAATTAGTTATTTACATAATGAAATATTGGGATTATGTAACTAAAGGGATATTAGGATTGTTGAAATTTGATTAATGAATTAGTGAATTATTTAATGAAAGGAATTTTTGGATTATTGAATTGGGTTAATTAATTTGTAAATTAATTAATGTAATTTTTTTATTATAATTTTTTTAATTGGATTAATTAATTTTATAATTAATTAATAGGATTTTGTGATACATATTGTGATACACCTGATATTATGGTAAATGTGATGTTGTGATACATGGGAAATTGTGAAACATGGGATTATGTGTTTTATGTGTTGTACATGGTCTACTCCAAAAAAAATTTAGTAGTGATTTATTTATTGATATTTATGTGTGGGACATATTTTTCTACATAAAAATCCATAGTGATAAATGAGTGTGGGAAACATACTACTGCTTCAAAGCCCAACTTGTGTGATTGTATGATAAATGTGTTATGGGTCATGGACTGCTACTTGAAATAACCACAGCGTCCTAGGAATGATGATCTTGGCCCAAAATGTTGGCATTAAATATGATTCCAATTGGAAAAAATATGAATTGAAATAAATGGATAATGAAATACCATGTGTTATAATGAATTGAAAATCAATACATGACATGTGATATCCATTGGGGACGTGGTTTAGAATCTGGAATGGGATGAAGCTCGTACTGAGTTTGGGTGTCCTTGGGAACCTAAAATTTATGTGGTTAAATTAATAGTAATTTAATAAATGTAAATAGTTTAATTTATTTCTTATATTTTATTATTTATACAACTTAATACACTGTTATTGACTGGATATTGTTTTTGACACCATTGGTGTTGGCCTACTAAGTTGCACTCACACCCTAGTCGGGTTACCTGATCGGTACCCAAATAGTTTTCATGTTATAACCCATCTTAGGGAATCGGTGTATGGAACCTAGGTTGGGACATTTCAACTTAATTATTGGACACCATGATCCCAAATATCATGATACCTCTACCATCAATACCTTTCCCAAGATGGTTTAAAACTATAGCTAAAAAACCTTTTAATGCCAACTTACTTATTTGTCTCATGCGACCAATAGATACATTAATAAGATATATAATACCAGGCCCCACCCATAACTATAAGTCCAAATCATTCCTTTTATATATATATATATATCAAATAACCGATTTAATCCATAAACAATGTTCGTTATCATTAAATACCCGTATTGAGTAAAAAAAATAATTTATCAATATTTCTCTAGATAAAAAATAACCATCAATTCATAACACTATATGTAAAAATAATATTTGTTTTAATCAATTAACATATCCCAAATAAATAATATGGATATTTATTGTACATTTAATGTTCAATGATCAGAGGAAAGTGAATATTTTAATGAAAAGTTAATAACTACAAAAATGAAACAATAATGTGATTTTCAAAACTTTAGTTTATAAAAATGATCAAAATCCATTCATAGGAATAATAAGGATGAAATCAATAAAAAATATACCCATTGGATTAATAATTAATGGGTGTTGTTACTGATGAATAGTTTACCAAAAAAATATCTTAAAAAACATTCATGTGGAAAATATACTTTTTCAATTTGAAAATAAATTTTTAAAACAAAAAGGAAAAAACCCATTCTGAAAAAAGTATATTTGAAAATAATATTTGAAACATATAATTTATGTTTTATAACATTTGATCGGTTATGATGGCTACAAATTCTGTTCATATCGTACATGTTAAAATATGGGTTCCTTTTAATTTATCTATAAAATCGAAATGAGCATTATTTTTAAAACGAGATAAAGATTACCTGAAATTTTTTTAAAAAGTAAAAAATGGGTAAAAATTTCTTTAATAAATCATTTTTAAAAGTTTAAAATAAAAATTGAAATCATTTTTATTAAACATGTATTTTGATGAAAAGGTTTTACAACGGAAGATAGAATAAAGTCGGATTTTATTAAAAAGAATCTCAATCATTTTAAGTACTAATGATTGTAAAATTGGTACTATTACTTGAAATAATAATCTATAACCCAAGGTGAATAAAATGAACTATATTTATTATAGAATTATCAAATAATTTCCTTCAATTTAAATTCAATAAAAAATAATATTGAATAAAATTAGATTGTGAAATTAACCCTCCCAATGATCATAACATTGATGTGATTTTTAATCAGTGAGAAAATTATCTGTATCAAATATAAATCCACATAAAAAAATTTATATACAAAATGAGATGATCAAACTTCATTACACACATAATATTATAATATCAAATATGCTGAAAAAGAAAAATTATCCAATGAAAATAAGTTGAGTTATGGAATTCTTTACCACTTGGTAAATTTTAAGTCAAATACCATTGGATGAAATAATTCAAAATGATACTTAAAATAAAATGAATTATTAATGAATTGTGATATTACATGTTAATGGGTTATTATATACACTATATAAAATAAATTAGGTGCATAAAATTATAATATTATTTGACCAAGGGAAATTGAGATGAAGTACCTTGCCACACACTTACTTTTAGTTGATCATGATCTAACATCATGTATAGTGGTTTTAAAAAAGTTATTAACTTATAAAATAACCATATTTATATTTTAAATATCATATGAGATCCTTTTTAACATCTTATCACTCATTTGTTATTAATATTTCATTATTTTTATTGTTTTAGGTGTTAATTGCCTTGTTTTCTCATTCATGATTTGTTATGAAAGTTTTGGGTCTTGTGCATATTATATAAATCCATCATCTCCAGAATAATAATCATGACATAAATACCATATATTTACATGTATTTTAATTTTTAAACTGACCATTAAATATGGTTATGAAAAATGAATTACGTCCCAATCATGGAGAGGGTAGATCATACGTACACATGAGCAACGTTTCCAATTTTCAATGATCATTATAGAAAGGGGGTAAGTAATATTATATCTTTATGTAATGTTAAAAATATCATATATAAAATATTATTTCTTTAAATATATTTATATATATCATCCATGTTGTGTGGTTATGAAAATATTTTCACATCGTTTCGTGAAGGCGGTAGTGCACACCACACAAACGATGTTATTATCTTTAAGTGAGTGAAAAGAAAAGAAAAGAAAAGAAAAGAAAATGACATATTATATTTATGGAATAATAATGGTGAAATTAATATAATAATTATTTCATTTATTCCACATATATTAATTAAATTTTCCCTTATTACCTTCCATGTAAAGTGCTAGTGAAAAAATAATTACATCTCTTCATGAGGTGGTTGTCTGTCGTACACACAAGAGAAATTGTCACAAACCCTATGAAATAGAAATTAAAAAGGTATATATGATATAATGAATAAGTAGGTATAATTATTTTATATATATCATAAATAAACTTTATATAGATCATCATACCAAACCGTGAGTGGTGGTAATGGAGAAACAAATGACATTAGTTTGTGAGGTAGCAATCCGCTCTATAACGAATAGTGATTTCACAACCAATTTTAGGGAAGTGGAGATTTTTTTAGGTCAGGAAAATAAAATAAAAAATAGAAGTATATTTAATATAATTTTGTTATTATATCATCATGTTTTAATAAAAATTTAAGGAGGTGGATGAAGAAATAAAAAAAATCTCGTTGAAGAATGTTACCTCTTCTTCGAGTAACCTCGGTAGGTTTTCACCAAAGGCTATCCTAGGATTGATTTATTCCAAAATAAGTCTTTTATATGAGTTGATGAAATTTTCTATTAAATTTTAGTTTTTGATGAAGTTAAATGGCTTGAGAGGTGTGAAGGATTGAGGGGAGTTATTTCCCCTTTATAATTGAAGAGGTGTTCCATTTTTGTAAATACCCAAAAGTATTCAATAATGGGAGGTCAATCTCTCATCATGTGGATATAGAAATGATAAGGAATGGATTTCAAAGATTATATTTTCAATAAATACCTCCAAAAAACAAAAATTTATTTAACCATATCATTCCTTAGACTTTAATTTTAATCTCCATTTCCACTTTAGTTTCCACCACGATAATTAGTTTTTTATCCTAGGTAATTAAATATTTAAAATTAAAATAAAAAGAGACTTATTAGATAATCTGGGTATAATAATTATAAATATTCAATTTATTTAACCAAATAAAAATACTATGTGTTTTGAAAATTATTTTTTACACAAGCACATGTAACGTTCAAAAACACCGCTTTTAACATTAACTGTGATTATTAATTTTCATTGTATTTAAAAATTATTATAAAAAAATTAATTTCACCTTATTATACAATATTAATTATATTTATTACAAATAATTAATCCATTTTATTAAATTAAATTTTCAAAATTGTAATAATTTTATTTAAAATTAATCCCGCAGACGTGATGAGAAAGTTGGGTTCCAAAAAGAAAATGTGAAAACTTTTACAAAGTTTTTTTTGTCAAAATTCAATAAAAGAATAATTAAAATGACTTAAATTGCATTAATTGATACATAATATATCTAATTTTTATTTAAAAACAATTTAAAATACAATTTAACTTTATAAATAATTTAAATGAAAATTCATTTTTCATTTAAAATTCAGTATTTATCATTATTCATCAAAAAATGTAACATCTCAAAAAATACACAAATTCACCCTAAAATAAATTTTATATTATAATTTAAAAATTATGTTAATTTTATAAAATAAATTTTATAAAATTGGTCAACATTTATTTTAAATTATGTCCAAAAAGAGATACTAAACCATCATTAAGATAAATTATTGTTTTTTTGAGAACGTTTTTTTCTTTTTAATGATTCTCATTTTATTTCTAATAAATAGTTAATAGTAATTTTCATAATTTGTTAGTAATATTAATATTTTAAAAAATAATATCTATGTATAATATATTATATTTCTCTTTGGATCAGGGTTTCTTGCTCTGTAAGCTATCAAAAAGATTAAATTTAAAGAAATATATTTCATTGGTTGTTTAAGTTAGGTGTTGCATGTCGCATATGATATTGAATATAATGATCTTGTTTTAGAATCTTTGGGTGATAAAATTTAAAATAATAATTATATCTTAATTTAAAATAATACACTTATAATTATGAATAATCTAATTCATTAAATAAGAGTCTTCATTATATCTAATTTTAGAATCACATCATTTTTTGTGTTAAAAACACATTTTTGTTTTCTAAAAACAATTTGTCGTTGAATTTTTGTGTTTTAAAATCAAGTTAATTTCATCCAATTTAAGAAATTTAATAATGAAAAATGGATTCATTATTTTGAATTTGGAGGTAAAAATATGATAAATACATTTATCTTAGTGTCATGATTATAAATTTTAACCTTAGTAAATATTTGTCACATTGGTAAGGGAAAACTTGGTATGTAAGGGTAAAAATAATGTGATAAGGCCTAAAACAATACCTAAAATTTGTATTTATTTTATTAGATAATTTTTTTATACCTTGACCATTAATGGTTCAAAAATGTAGAAATTGATTTCCACTTTCCTTTGATAATGTCTTTAATATAATTAAAAACAAATAATAAATACAAAATGCCACCCTCTTTACTTTAATATATCTATTATTTCATAGGGTTAAATAGTGGTTATATTAAGTTAAAAAGGTGTATTTTGATTTATAATTATTTTTATTTATCTTTATAATTAATTAGAAAATTTTAGTGTTAATATTATTACCTTAAATTCCTATGCAATATCGACCCAGTGCATGTGAAATTCATATAAAAATAATGTAAATGATATTAAAAACTATAAATGTAATATTCTTAAGGTGAGTTATTTTGTACCATGAAATTTATAGATCAACATAAAATATTAGGGATTTTTGAAAGGTCTACATTCTAATTCCATTACTATCTTCATGTCATTAAATTCAAATTAAATGAATAGTTCCAAAAAATGACATTAATGATATTTTATAACAAAAAATATTTTATTAAATAATTTAAAATTAATAAAACTGTTATATTTGTCCCAATTAATAATATATGTATGATGATAAAAACCACATTATATTTATGGGTCATTTTTAATTTTATAGTAATTTTTTTGACTCCTATAGTTTAAAAAATATCGATACCACAAAAATTGTCATAAATGCTAATAGGGTTTAAAACCTAGTGATAAAGGAGAAAACATCACCTAATGTTTTCCAAATTTTATTAGATGAGAGTTTTTTATACTCAACAAAATAATATATTCAAAATATCTTAATTTAATTCCATTTTACATGGAAATCAGTTTATATGAATTTAATAGTCTAATTATTTCCAAGAGTGCCCCTCTATGCTCTTATAAAAGGAAACCTAATATCCTATCATCCTAACACATTATGAATACTCTAGATCATTCAATAATTGACCAAGTATATCCAAAACTACACTACCAATGTTAAATTGGTCACGGTATCACCGAAGGAACAAACCTATAAGGCTTATGGTGTAAGCCAATGAGGTTATCCATGGGGAAATTATAAATCCTAACTGACCAATTTGAAGTTTATTTCTTCACCCAACTCTGTAAAATATTCTTTAAAAATATTGAAATAATAACACCAGTATGTTCCATATGCTAAATTTTTATTATGATTATGGTACACCCATTTTCATCTCTTTTTCTATCAAATGGAAAATGAAAACATCGCTCATGTGTAAGTGTGGATTACCACCTGCATGCAATGATGTGTTTCATTTTCGAAGACTTCCACTCACGACTATATACAATAATTTATTTAATATATATATATATATATTATATAAATGAGATAATTATCATTATATAATGATAATATACCATATTTTTTCTTACCCTTCCATCTGTTGAAAAATGAAGACTTTATCCACGCCTACATGTGGATTACCACCTCCACGAGGAGATGCATTTCTTTTCACATGTATTCCTTTCATGGATGGATACAATATTCTTTTTATTTTTTATGTATTTATTTATTTTTTCCTGATTATAATTAATAACATTATTGAAAAATGAACCCATTTGACACAGTCAATCTACCTAAGTTGTTTTGGGATTATAAACCAAGCGTCCCCAAAACATTTAACGTAAACATAACAGATTATGTAACTAAATAAAAATTTGAAATAAATGAAATAAAAGGGATATGAATAGAGGAATAAAAATTAAAATGGTTTTTAATAATTAAAATAATTAACATAATTTTATTATTTAGGATGTTAATGAACCTTCAAGATGAGTTAGACTTGAGGTAATGGATATTATAACTTAAAACCTAATTTTAAATATTTTAATTTTTTTTGTATAAATTTTTTAATCCATTTATATATTATTAAAATTATTTTATTTTTTATTTATGTGGATAAATTAATTATAAAGTATATTTTATATCTCTTTTAAAAAAATTTCAAATTTTTTCAACAGGAATCTTTTTAAGTAATTTATATAGAATGCAATGAATTTCAATAAAAAAATAAAAATGAATATTCTATTTTAACGTATATGATAATAATATATTTTACTAAAACCATAAAAATTATATTTTTTGATTCATTTTTAAGTATCCATTTCTTATTCAAAGAAAATAAATTCTTCCCAATATTTTGGTTATTTTTTTGGAAAATGGGGTTTTAAAAGGAAATGCTATTTTAATATCTAATTCTGTTTTTTATATGGATTCAAAAGAGTTTTATTGGTTTTATTATAAAAAATGAACTCATAAAATGATTTATTTTTGACATGTTACTGGATAATTATAGATGATTTTGGGTGAGCTTTATACAAATTATATGAATGGGTGATCTCGATATAACATATGCGAATGGAGGATCCCGATACAACTTATACCACATGTAAGCTCGATATAGCATATATGATGGGTGATCTCGATATATCTATACAGTACATTGTGTAATGTTTGTTTTCATAAAAGAAAATAACGATTGAATTTACTATGGATGTTTTTCCTTTGGATTTAACTAGGATATAAAAATTTCTAACATGTTTTATGAATATAATATTCTAGGTTTCCTAAAAGGGTTTATATTTTCTTGATATGGGATTTAAAGGGTTTATTTGATAATTTTTTTCAAGTGGATATGATTTATTTCATATGATCAAAGAATATTATGATAAAGGTGAACATTTTATGGGTTTTTATGTTTTTACTAGACCTATGGATTTCTTACATTTTCCCCTTTTTTATTATTTTATGCTCATCCCAGTTTTTTAATTTTTTTCAAAGGGTTTAAGATGTGTAAGAACAAATAAGAAGTCCATTTGAAAGTAACCAAGATTTTTCATGAAACAAAAACATGTTTCATTTTAAATTTTTTATATTGTAGAAGAAATGGTAACAAAGTAGTGTTGGAACCATGGTATTCTATGCATGATTTGGATTATGGTTTGTGTTTGTTGTCAATCCTCAGTGGAAGTTCAGAATGTGTACCAGCAAAGAGATCATATAGTTCAAGAAGACAACCGTGTTGAAGGTGGCGCCGTTTCCCAGTGTTTGCCAATTTTTTGGGCCTAAAAATAGACAAATGGAGAAAAGTGTTTTTGGAAAAGAGACTTGCGCGCCGTGTACTTGAAGAAGAGGAAACTTGTGCGCCATATGTTTTTCAATACCAGAGCATGGAAAAATGGCAAAGGGATAAGGGCCGAACAAGTTTTGGGCTGGTCGCGTAAGTGACCTGCGCGTTGTGAAGAGACTTGCGTGCCGATGCCTAGTAGGATTGGAAACTTGTGCGTCTATTGTTTTTCAAGGTTATAAATTCAAAATATGCTAAAGGAATGAAGTTAGTGCAAGTATTTGTGTGGTCGATCAAGTGATTAGTGCGACAGAGGCTAGGGAGGATGAGCTACACGCCGGAACCTACGCGCTGAGGGAACACTTGTACGCCACCGTGCAGGGGGTCCAGTTTGCCTATAAATAGAGGACCACCCCTCCTCATTTGTAACGAAGTTCAAGACTTAGAGATTTTTCGATCTCTCGTCATGCAAGTGGTTGAGTCGTGCAAGTGGTTGTTGGGTCGCGCAAGTAGAGGCTACACACCGATTGTTGGCTGAACGACCAAGGAAGTTGGGGAGTTAAAGGCGCAACGTCGTGCAAGTTTGGTGTTGAAGGAGGCAGTGAGATTATTCTTCTGGTAAGAGTTGGACTTCATCAAAGTGATATTATTCTTCTGGTAAGAGTTGGACTTCATCAAAGTGAGATTATTCTTCTGGTAAGAGTTGGACTTCATCAAAGCATCTACATACGATAGAGGATGCATTCTTATGCAATGATGAAGAGACCTTCACATCTATAATCTGAGTGGGACTTCACCAAAGGGCAGTGAGCCAGGGAGAGTTAATGGTAGTGACCCGAGGGAAGCAGTGAGCTATCCCTGAACCTTTGTAAAGGCAGTGAGCCTTGGATAGAGTGACTATGCCCGAATCTTTGTAATCCACAGCTAGTGAAGATTAGTGGAATTAGGTACGACCAACAACTTGTCGGCGTATGCTCCTTGGACGTAGCCCTTAGTGGTGAACCAAGTAAAAAGTGTTGTGTCTTCTCTGTGCATGTGAATGTTTGCTTTCTGATCATTTTCATCTTAAAGGTTCAACAAGTTCTTACCAACCTGGTAACAAGATCCATCACATTAAAAGAAAAATTTGTCACCCTGATTCACCCCTCCCCTCTCAGGGTGTCCCGGGGTCCTTCAAGTAGAAGCATCCACTTTGTAATATATGGCATTTTTATGTAAGAGTTATGAAGTAATTATCTAAAATTGTAAACCATAATGATCCTAAAAATGTTAAAAAATAAATTATTAACTAAAAAATCCTGATTTCTTAATATTTTAAGGTTGGATCATTATAGTTGTTATTAGAGAAAATATTTAGATAACATTAGAGGTTAGAATATTGTTACTAGAAGAAATATGATAGATTAAGCATTATAGAATTGTTAAAATGATATATAATTTTAATGTTACCATGTTTCTTTATTTAATAAATGTTTGTTCAAAATGGTTTTCCAAAAAGGAAATAGAGAATATGAAGTATGATGGTATCAAGAGGGAAATACACTTCAAAATCAATATCCTACAATGGATGTAATTAGAACTGAGTAATTTATTATAGTGATGGAGTAGTTGATCTAGGCTATAAATGGTGGTGGAATCATTAATAGAGAGAAACCATATTTACCATAGAGGAACATTTCAATAGTTGATAATTTTACAAAATATCACTCACCATATTTTAGTGGAACACTAGATGCAATAATAGATATAGGATGGATCAATGATCTAGAAATTATATTCTAAGTCATGGGATGTTCATAACATTAAATGCTAACACATTACATTTATCATTTTGAAGGTTAAACTAATCAATAGAATTTATTGATTAAGGATATAAGAGAAATAGAAAGATGAACTTGATACTATGGAATGAGATACATTTAAGAATATTTTTTATATAAACATTTCTCTAAGTCTTCTTGACTTAGGATAAAGGTACTCTTATTAGTATTGATAAACGAAGATGATTTTGTAGCTACGTATAATGAATTTTTTTTTAAAATTTTTGAAAAATACAAAAAAAACATTATTTGAGACTATGCTAGTAAAATTAATAGATTTTACATAGCATTGTGGCCAAGTTGATAAAGGGGATTAGGATAATGAGAATTTAATTTTCATGAAAATTTTGTTCATTTTATTGGGAATTTTTATATGATGTTTTTGGAAACTTATGTTCCACTATATGTCAAGATTATGAAGTGGTCAATCTAGAAAGAAATGGAAAGTAGTAAACTATTAAATCTAGTGGTAAGTTCCCAACATGTTCCATGTTTGGTAAATTACATTTTGTGGAATAATTTTCAGGATCTAGAAAGAATTACCATTGGGGTAATTTTGTTTATAGGGATCATGACTATATATATTACAATCATGAACAATCAAAGAATAAGGTAATTGATTTCCATCCAATAATTAGATGTTTTAGTTTCCGTGAGTTGAGGAATTATGTTAACATGTGTATGATGTTAGTCACATAGTGTGCAAATTATAAAGATAAAAAGTAAAATAGGTGTGTCAAAATCATTTGATAATACTAAGGTCTATGTTGTACAATATAATTAAGTGTTGACAAGTATGATACTTATTTATTCAAAATTTCCTGATACAAAATTTGACTCTGGATCTTCACATTTTTTTGTTTCTAATAAGTTTTCATGTAAAATTGGAATATCACTTCCTGAAAATAAGATATAAATTTCAATAAAAACTCATAGTGGAAGTTTTAAAGAAACCAATATTTAATGGAATCTTCTTATTGTTATAAGTGCGATGGTGTTTCCAGTAAATATTATTGAACTACCTATTGTAGTGTTTTTTATTAATTTTTTTATCAAGTATATTTTAGTTTATCATTCAAAGAAATTTGAATATCTAATACAGATATATTTATTTATTTTATACCTTTGATAACATATCCAGAAGGTGAGAAATTTTTTAGAGATGTTGTTGAAAGTTCCAAGCTCTTATTTTTGAAAAGAATGAAACTATTGAGAATAACGATATACAGGTAGTGAATGAATATATTGGTGTATTTATTTATTATTTTCCTAGTTTTATTCATGATATAAAGGTTTATTTTATTATAGTCTTAGTGCCTAATTATAATCTAATTTCAATACCCCCATTTTCAAATGGCTCCGGTAGAACTTTTTGAATTAAAAAATATGTTACAAGAGTTTCTTCTTAAAGGTTTCATTCATTTGAGAACATAACTATAGGTTTCCCCTGCATTATTTTTTAAAAATAATGAGGGTTAAATGAGGATTTTTATTTAATATAGAGCTTTGAAGAGCATGGAAATTAGGAAAAAAAATTCATTTTCCTCATATAAAGGAATTTTTTGATCATCTTCGAGGAGAGAAATATTTTTTGATGATTAATCTTAGGTAAAGGTACCATTAAATAAAGGTGAATGAGGAAGATATTTAAAGTAAACTACATTAGATTAGATACTTGAATTATGAGATTGTAGTTCTACAATTTGGGTTCTCTAATTCAGCAGTTATAATCATAGTTCTTATTAATAGAGTTTTACATAACTATTTAGATAATCTTGTTATTATGTTTATTGATGACATAATTTTATATTTTAAAAGTCATGAGGATCATGATAAAAAACAAATGTTTTTTTAAAACCCCCCAAATAAAAATAATTATATGGAAAATATACTAAATATGAATTTCTGTTGCAATAGATTTCTTTCCTTGAGAATATTATTCATAAATATGAAATAACTATTGATCCTAGTAAAAATAATGTTGTTAAAAAATGTTAAAGACATAAAAATGTCACATAATTGTATTTGTTCCCTTAATAAGATAGTTTCTACCATTAGTTTTTTGAAACATTCTCTTGGTTATCTTGCCTGATGAGTACATTAACTAGAAAAAAGAATTAAATTTATCTCAAAAAATGTGTGTGAATATCATTTCCAAGAACATAATTGAAGATCAGTGAATGCTCCATTTTATGAAATAAAATAAAAAAAATTCTGATTTTTTCCTCATTAGTGATTTTTCATTAAATTTAATTAGTTGTGTTCTAATACAAAATGATTAGGTAGTTTGTAATGTTTCATGTCAAAGGAAATCACATGAGTTATTTTTCTTACACATAAACTAGAACCATCTTATATTTTTTTAAGAACAGAGATACATCATTTATATGATGTAAAATGTTAAATATATACTAATCATAAATTTATTAATTATACATTCAGAAAAAAAATGGTTGAAAATGAGAAATAGAAGATGAATGGAATTGAATAATTATTATGAATTCATGGTTCATTAACATCCAAAAAAATAAAATAAAGAAGTTGATGATTCTAGTCAAAAATATAATTCATTATTAAAAATTTTACATTTAAAACATGATCCTTAGGCAAATGATTTAAAAAATGGTCACCCAGAATTTTTTAATTCTTGAACATACTTTTTTTTAGGTTTTAGTTTAGTTGACATTTTAAAAAAAATTAAGAAATCGAATAAGTAATGAAATTATTTTCAAAGAAAGGTGTAACTGGTAAAGAAAGGTAGGTTAATTGAATTTAACAGTGAAAATATGGGTTTTTTGATATTTGGGAAAAGGTTTTGTGTTCTATCTATATCATAGTTGAAAATAAAATTTTAATCAAATTTCATATATCTCCTATTTCTATTTGTCCTAAAAGTACTAAGATGCAAAAATACCTTCATGAGTATTATTTGTGTGATGGAATTAATAAATATATTTCATTGTTAAAATTAAATTCTTGATATGTAAACAGTTTAAATATGAATAAAAATTACCAAAAGGGAATATTATGCCTTTTACAATGCTAGAGTGGAAATTGAAAAATATATCCCTGGATATCTTGGTGGGATTTACTAATACATATCAAGTTAATAATCCAATATGAGTTATTATAGATCGATTTACTAAACCTACAAATTTACTTCCAATTAAAGATAGAATGTATTTAGATTATATTTATAGACAATATATATCCTTTAAAGCACTCCATATTGCCTTCATGGATTTTTTGTCTCTTCAATCATTGTCCAAAAATTTATTTTTTTACATTATATTTGGATAATTAGATTTTACGTGTCCTTTCCTCTTACATTCATATAAAAAAACTTCCTTTGGATCATCATCCTTCTTCCAATATTTCTTCAAGTTTCCATTGTTTTCATAATTTCCTTTATAGTTTTATTTTTTGAAGAACTTTTTCTTTCTGTAATTTTTCTTAATTCTTCTAGATAGGTGATCCATCTCCTCATAATTATTAGAAGGTGATTCACTAACACTAGAACTATAATCTTGTACTTTCCCTTTTTCATTTTCCTTTTTCTGTTTATGGATAGTAGTCTTGAAAGCTTCTGGAATTCTTTTAGTATCCTTGTCCTCTTCACATTTTACCTTTAATTCCTCTTCATACATCATATACTTTCAAATTAACTCCTTAATAAGAATATTTCTTATGTCGCATGATACTAGGATTGAAATGGATGTGCCTATCCATATTTCTGGAAAGAATCTCAACAATATCATAATTTGATACTGATTAGATATTGGTTTTCCAAGTGATCTCATTATATCGATAATCTCATTGGACTTGAGAAACATGTCATAAATGGGTTCATCATGATTCATATTAAAATTATCATATTAAATATTATAATAATTATGCCTTATCTATTTAATATTTTAAGATACCTCATTGAAAACTGACAGAGTGTCCGAAAGTTAAAGTGTTATTTTACATGTATAAATTCTATCAAATTAATCACCTAATAAATAAAAGTATGGATCATTCATATATTTAAAATTATTATTGTAATCTAATTTTTGTATCATCCCATGTACTTCTATAATTATTTTTTATAACGTTTCCATTTTTTATTGTAGACCAATTATTAAAACACATGATCTCTATATGTATTTTCATTTTAATATGCCTTTGGGCATAATTTGTACCATTAAAGAAAGGTGTTCATATTGTAACAAATCCTTCTTGATGATTATCCATTTAAAGAACTAAATTTAGAAATTAAAGAAATTTGATATATTTAAAGTACAACTAAAGTAATATTTGAAAAGAGTTTAAAAACATTATTACAAAATATTAAATTCCTTTGATACCAAATTTTATTCAGAGTGAGTATATCAAGATGGGGATTAAATAAGTTCCAAATTTTTATTATCTAGAATGGATTATTTTGATAATCACCAAATGTTTAAATACAAGGCAATTTATCAAAATAAATAGTATTATAGAGATATCAATCTTTCAAAATATTTCTATAAATACTTATTAGGTCTCAAATGAATAATATACTATAATATTTTATCCCTTGAAATTCGTTTCCTTGATAAAAATACTATATAAACACAAATTATGGTAAAATTTCAAATTATATAGTTTGTTTTACATTTTTTTCAGTTTTAAATAAAAAATAATGTAAAACAAAATTAAAGCACACAATTGAAAGAATGAATACAAGAGGTTCAGTATCAAGTTGATGCTTAGTCCTCTTTACTTGATGATCACCCCACTAAGAAATTTATAAAAAATAAACAAGATGATCCACAACTTGGATCAGGTTTTACAATAGGTTACAAACTATCTAGGTCATAAACAACCTCATTTATAGTTATATGTTGGAGAAAACCCAAAAAATCCACACAATGTCCTTTACCGCTCTTATATATGGGAGAAAAAAATATGAAAAGTGGTTGAGAATATATCAAGTATCTTTTAGTTTATAACATGAGATAGTGTGAATGTGGTAAAATAGAGTATCCACACACACTTCTTAAAATGTAATAAATATAAACAGAATGTAGTAATATATAAGAGTAGAGTTTAGAAGTGCTCGGTCTGCTGTAATAAAGCTTGTTACTGTTAAGTTGATCCAGTAGTAAATCTTGAGTCGGGTTCTCTTGAAAACTTCAAAAAAAAATATTGTCATAGACTCTTATTCATTGAATGAAGGAAATAATCAAATGTGAATGTGTAGTTCGTCTTCTTAGTCAAGTGATTATAATAGGTGAGAAATTCTTGTTTGCAACCAGGTATAGCTCTATGTGTGTTTAGGAAGTTCTAGCTTTCATCTTGCAATCAGTCCAATTCATCTACTATTGTATCTCATCATTCTTCTTTTCCTGAGAGATTGTGTTGCACCTTTATTATTAATGGAATGGAGAATATCCGAATCATATTCTTCCTTATACTGCACATCCGAAAACCCTCTTCAATTATTTTTTTGACCATTTAAGAGACAATCATTAAAATAGTAAATTACATTAACTTCAATAAATATAACCATTAGAATAATGTGATTCAAAAAATAAGTTAGGAAAAGAGTGGATGTTTTTTATATTGGAGGTGTCTTAAGGTCTGATGGTGTCTGACTCTTGTGGTATGTTGATCTGGTGGTATGATATTGGTAATTTCTTAGACATATCCAAATTTTCACTACGCTGACACTGTCTCAACTAGCAGTGTCTGGTCTAGCAGTGTTTGGTCTAACAGTGTCTTAGACTTATCCAAAACTCTATGTTGTCGGTATGACATTGATATTGTTTTATCTGGTGGTATCTCATACTTATAAAAATTTACAAACTAATGCTATCTCAGACTATGTAAGTTTTCTATCCAATGGTACAACATTATTTCAGTGTGATATTCGGATGGTATCTTATACTTAGTGAGATTTTTATGATGGTGAAGAATCATGGATAATGGTGTCTTAGGTTGGTAGTGGAAGTCTCAACGGTGTCTTATTCTTAGACAATTTTATCACCTATCTTAGAATACATATTACATATAGAGAAGCATGAATTTCATTAATTACATCAGAATCATGATTTTATGATAATTAAAACTAGTAGGTCAAAATTTATAAATAAAAAAAAGTTAAAATATAAAAATCATTTTTTATGAAGATTAAATAAATGTAAATTTTAAATGTTTATATTAATCCCTTATAAGAATTTTTCTTGTGTCATTCCAAAAGGTTTTCTGGAAGATATGATCAAATATTTTAATGGTATTCAAATATTATGTATTTGATTTATGAAAATAAATTACATAAAATATGAAATGTTTATTATTTAAGAAGGAATGTTTTTATAAAATACATCAAATTTTAAATATAAAAGATTTTATTTTTATGTTTATGTAAATAATATTATGAAAATTTAATATTGGTTAAATGTTTATTTTTTTTATTTTTATCAATTATAAATTTTAAACTGTTTAAATATGATTTATTTAAGAATTGTGCTTGAATTATCATATCAGGATTAAATAGATTAATTACTCATTTATGTATTTTGTTTGATACTTTTTTTATATTAATAAAAATTTTATATTATGAAATAATATATGATTTAGTTTAAAGTGTTAAAATAATTTCACAAATTATCACACACATATATAACGAGTTACATGCTATGTAAAGTAATGAATTTTGTTTTCATCTACATTGAAAAATCCTTGTTCTGGGTTATGATACTAGATTAATAAGTTGATTATAGATTATAAATTTTAGGTATTAGAATTATGATGTTGGTGATATCTCTCTTTAGTAAAGTATACATGGGTAGAGGGACATTGAGTCTGACTACTCACCTTCCTGGAGGAATATTATTTTTCTAGAAAAGTGTGAGTTAGCTAAATGTCACTTAAGAAATACTCTTGTCTCTATGTTTATTTCATATGGATATAAACATGGGATTAATTAGGATATTAATTAATTTTTTTTTACATTTAATTTGGCATAGTAATAGAATATATGAGTTTTTTATAGAGATACACATCAATATGGTTTTAATATTTTTATTTTCATAAAAGGAATATGATTCAAAAAAATATTAATTTTAACGATTAATATATAAAGGGAATAACATGAGATATGACAGTGATATTAATCCCCATTTTATAATATTATGTGTTAGATTCCCTATAAAAGAAACAATTTTCAAGATATTGGTCAGTCAATCTGGTAGGTTCTACCGGAGCAGGTATCCCCTAAATTATCATTCGAACAAAAAGAAAGTAATGTGTGTCCCTAATAGGATTATGATCTCATTTTTTAAATTTTCTTTTGGTTACACTTATCTGGGAAACCCTTAATAATAATACCAAAGGAACAATGTTGATTTTTTTAATTTAATGGATTATACATGGTGCGGTTAGGTTGACCATATAATATTAATATATGATATGATTTTAATATTGGCATACATAAATAATCAAGTGGTGAGAGGAATTATAATTAATATTAATTTTGTAGTTAAATATGTATTTTGGACCACTAATAGATATGATGAAATTTTAAAGTGGTTATCATCTTAGTTAGATAATATTTGATTAAATTATCTATTAAGGGAATGTAGAACATGATAATAACTTGATAAAATGAATTTTTATATTTATAGAATCATCATCAAAATATTTGAGTTAATCATTGAGATCTAGCTTTGATAAGGAAAATGTAATCAATTTAATTTCCTTACTCGTACCAATACTTTATAATAGTTTAACAAAGAGAAGAAAAGTTATATGTAGTGGAGAAAATACTTTTTTTTCAAAACTAAAAGTGTATTAATTTAATAGAAAAATTTAGATACTTATGATAATCATATGAAGGATTCCCTAAATGTTACTACCATCATAATTATGACTATAAAACCCATGTTGGAAACTCAACATGAACAAATGGTTGCAAAAAACATGATATAAACCCTAAAATGATAACAACTAAATCAACTAATTCATGAGAGGTATGAGGTGTTTAAGGTGATCCTTTAGTAAAAGATGACAAAAAGTGTGTTAGTATCTAAACATTCACTCAATATTACTAGTTATGTTAATGAATTAAATAGGTTGGGATAACCTCACCAGTGAAATTTCACCACCAACATCATTCTATAGTAACTAATGGAGAGGTTATAACATATTATTATTTAAAAAATATGAATTGGTTTAATAAAATCATTATTAATTTCCACAATAAAATTAGGATTATCGAGAATGTTAAGGAATGTACATGTTCTAGTTCCATGATGATGGAACAAAAGGAAAATGATAAAAGTTTTGTCCATAAATGGTAGAAGAGATGATGTGGAAAGTCTACACCAACATATAAAATAATTTAAATGAATAAAGGGGTGTGGTTAAATTATAGAAAAAATTTCCATTTGATAATTAATTTCATTGAGTAATTGATGGGTAGAAATAAATGAAGTGGTGAGTCGACATTATGTTTGATGTTATACAAAAAAAGAATTTATTTTGAGATTTATATGATACAAATTGTATGTTGTACAAGTGTTTCTTTATATAAAGGAGTTCCAAATTTATAAATTATTGATAATATATGATTGAGGTATCCTTTCAAGCAATGAAGTAAGGAGTATCCACATTTCGTATATAGATGCAAAAAGTACATCAAACATGGGGGTGTTTGAAATAATTGAATTTTATTTTGGATCTAATTATTTTATCTATAGGATCCTGAGTTTTCTATGTGATCTATAGAGTTTCTGATATGGGATTAGTCAAATTTCGGTCTCGCTGATGTGTATCATAATGTGACCGAAATTGGTTACACTATGATGTAGAATTCTAAGTCCCACAAAAGGAAAAGGGGAGTTACTTGATTCATATAAATACCATATGAGTGATCTCTCCCATCATGAGGGAATTTTTAAATCCATGATTCAGTTATAAAAAGTGGATAATGTCATGGTGTAAGGATTAAGTTAATATGTTGTTGGTATTAGAGTATAAAAGGTAGGTTCAAACCACTTTGGTAATGCTGAGTGGAATAATTTGGGATCTAGGGTTTTATAGCTCTCATCAAGGTTCATGAATTGGGATTAGCCACTCATATATATAGATATTGGGGATTTTGTGATGAATATAATAGTTCATTATGTTACAATAAATTATATATGCCATAAGGTTCATGGGGGAGTTCCGTACTTTATTTAAATATAATATGATATATCTCCATGATCACGAGGCCTTTTCCTAATCCTTGAGGCAGTGAGTCGTATATCCCCAGACACCTCTTACCTTGTATAATATAGTTAAATATATTTATCTCTTAGAAAACTAAAAATAAAAATAATCAATACAAATAGAAAAATAAAAATTACAACACTTTTTTCTTCTTAGGTTCATCCCCCTCATGAGAACCTTTATCCAAGATATGTTTGGATATTTTCTCGAGACACAACCATAATAACAAGTGCATAGAAGTGATTATAATTTGTGTTAAGAAGGTATAGGCATCCAATAAACACTTCAACATTGGGTTATTCACTAGATGTATCCTCAGGGAATGTTTCATAACCACTTCCCAAGGATAATAAACTAAATCATGATTGGATATCTATATTTCACCCAAAATTCTTGATGAAATTATTTATAACAGAATCACCCATTTTCAATTCTATACCTTTTGAACATTTTTTAATATGATCAAAAATTTGTTTAGGAATGGAAATGTAGTAATTATTCTGATCCACTTCCTCTTTATAGTCTTCGATAGCCTATAGATTATTGGATGACAGTTTGTATATCTCTCTTTATAAACATCTAAATAACAGGATTATATTAAAAAATTATACTAGAATTAATCTCTAAAAACATAATCCAAAAATAATATTTACAATCCAACTACATTTTTTCGATCATTTTTAGATGTTGTTATTGGATGAGTTATTGATCCAAATGAGACTCCCAATTACCTGAATAATGATATTTACTTTTAACCCAAAATGTTTCGACATTAAAGAAATATTAAAATATCATTTTTAATGAATGAGGTGTACCTCCTGTAATCATATATAAGAATTTATTTTATTAGATAAATTTTCAAGTGTAGGAATTCTTTGAACTACTTAATAAATTAAGTCTAATACATTGGGTTCATTTGATGTCACATTAGCTTGATAAACACCTCAAATGTTTTATTCAATTTTAATTCAGAAAATGTTATTGTTTTTTATAGATCTGAAGTTCAAGGATTTTTTGGGATGTCTATGTGAATGTACTTAAATTCAACCTGAATATCTATTATAACCATAATCCTAAAATTATACTAATATAGTTAGGATTAATTGGACATCCACTTCACCTATTCAAACGAGTTTCCCTTTTCTAATTTCTAGATTAATTGCACAATCTTTAAAATTAGACACAACTTCCAAAAATCATTCAAGACCCTTCATTGTGAGGGTTTTAACTGAAATTCATATCTCTCAATGTCTTCCATTTAATTTTTTTTATTAAAAATGGTGATTATGGATTTTAATAAGAGGTATCCTATAAAAATATATTATCAAACCCCAACAAATGTCACAAAATTGGCCATTCCACCAACGAATATAGTTAGAGACCAACTATATTATTCCGTCTTACCCATAATATGTCATTATGGGTGAAAAAGGGAAAGAGTATGGTATCCCATTATTATAACAGTGATCACGATGATAGAAAGATAAGTAAACCTATGGACTTTGATAGAACTATTGATACATAACCTCCTCATAAGACTATGTTAATGCATAATTCTTTACCAGGTCCTAAAGAGATGTCTAAAAGGGATCTAATGATTATTAAACCCCATAGGGAAATGCCTATTTATTATTAATAGAATCATCCTCCAAGTCCTAGTGTTGATTACTTATTTTGATTTTTGGATATTGTTAATAATATCCAACCAATTTTTGTTACCTAAAATTCTACACCTTCCGTTAAAAATGAAGTATAGGAAGGTCATTATAACTCTATTGAATACAAAAAGATACAAATGATCATTTATGCCAAATTGAAGATGACTACCTACAATCAAGATCTAAAAATTACAAAAAGAAAAGTGTTAAAATGGATGGATTTGTTACTCCACACTATAAAAAGACATGTAAATGTATATATTACTCTAAGTTAGATAGAACCATTGTCACTATAACCTTGTGGATTTAATTGGAAAAATATTATTATTTCTTATTTTATAAAAGTTAGTGAGGATACCTCCTCATCCTAAAATTTTAGGGATTTATCATCATCCATAGATTAATTGGATATGGAGGACCCCATTAAGGTTAATAAATTTACTAATGTTATTAGTTAGTGATATAAGGAAGAATACCACCAATGAATTGAGAAAAAAGATAAGGAATCCTTTGAAATATCTCTCAATAATGTAATAATTTTATGATAATTATATATGTCTTATAGAGTATATATTTGATAGGGATTAATTTTAACTTGATAGAAACCATGATTTTGATTAACTATAACTTCATTGGGAATAAATATACTTGGAGAGAACAACATGGTCATTAACATTCAATTCTCTAAACATTCTATCTGATATCAGGTTTTTGAAAGAATTTTGATCCCTATATATGGTTTTAAAATTATTGGAGAGGTGATGATGTTTGTTTTTATACATTTTCATGATGGACCATGGTGTTAACTCAATTTTTACTCCACAATTCTTGGTTATCTAGGTAAAATGATTCGAAATGTTATTGTCTATCTAATTCCAGTTCTCCTTAAGCATGATGATAGATTTTAAAAGGAAAAAAATTGATAACTTTTTTGAATATTGGACTTTACACTAGCCTAGATAGGTCATTGTATTGATTGTATGATCCATTTTTTTCATATATCCCAATCCCTATCAATGGTTGGTCTACTGATGTGATGGGACTAAAAACTTTCTATGAAATGGATTTACATATTATGTAAATTGTTTTGTTTCTATTCTGAAATATGGACTAGCTTGATTGGAATCATGATCTCATGATGGACCCTAGTGATCCAATGTTGTGTGAATATTGAATGTACTACTAAATTTATTAATAGTGGACTACAAGTGCTACTATCAAAGAATTTTGGGGATTAAGGGATATAAAACCGTTACATCATATTTTATCATATGTGTTTATGATTTCAATTATTTATGTGAGATATTTAAATATATTGATTCTATGATTATTGATTAAATATTCCTTCCAAGAATGAGTTTTATGGGAATGGGGAAATCTATAGAGAATAGTGCTGAGCTCAAGATTTAACATACGCAATGAATATTTTTTATGATGTCATATTGGGAATCTACTCACCCACTATGGATAATGAATTTTTTTAATAGAATAAATAAATAGGTAATAGTATTTTGTATACTTCATTGATTTGTATGGTCTGACACTATATTTACTCAAATGGGTGCCTCTATGGTTTACGTTCACTTGTTTTCATAAAAAAAATTATATAAATGATTATTTGAGGTTTTTTCATTACAATAAAATGATGTATTCAAATCTATGTTCTAGTTTATTTGTAAGTTAGATATTTTATTGAAGGATTGTGTAATCTGTAATCTATGTTCTAGCCTTCCTTTTCAGGAGGCTACCTGAATAGAACTCCTCAGTTAAGCGTGCTTGTCTTGGAGTAGTGATCCAGATGGGTGACCTTCTGGGAAGTTTCTCAGGGTGTGTGTGAGTGAGGAAAAAACACACTGGAAAGGACATGTGTTGTCCTGTGGGGACTTTCATTAGTTAGATGATCCGTTCAGGCATGTGGGTGGGTCCAAGGGTGGGGAATACATGTCTATGGGGAAATTGGTGGTACCTGGTGGGCTAGGACCCGACGACCATGTTAAGGTGGGGTGGCTATGCTGACTTTCATTAGTCAGATGACTCGTTCGTGCATGTGGGTGGGCCCCAGGGTGGGGACCACATGTCTGCGGGTAAACTGGTGGTACCTGGTAGGCCAGGACCCGACGACCATGTAAAGGCGGGGTGTTTGTGCGATCACCGTGACCTAGTTATCACATTTGGTATCAAAGGTGGTACCCATCCTTAAGTGTGGTGAACTGCCTAGGTTGAGATGTAGGGCCTACAATGAGGATGTTGTGCTCTAAAGGGGGTGATTTTAACACCTCCAAATGATAAAGTGTTAAATAAATAAATGATATGGCTCATGTCAACAATGTACACCTTCCTTTTCGAGAGCCTACCTGATTAGAACTCCACAGTTAAGCGTGCTTTGCCTTGTTAAGGTGGGGTGGTTGTGCTGGCTTTCATTAATCGGATGACCCATTCGGGCATGTGGGTGGGCCCTAGGGTGGGGAACACATTTCTGCGGGGCAACTGGTGGTACCTGGCAAGCCAGGAACCAACGACCATGTTAAGGTAGGGTGTTTGTGCTGTCACTATGACTGAGTTATCACATTTGGTATCAAAGGTGGTACCTAACCTTATGTGTGGTGCACTTCCTAGGTTGAGATGTAGGGCCCACAACAAGGATGTTGTGCTCTAAAGGGGGGGGGTGATTTTAACACCCCCAAATGATAAAGGGTTAAATAACTAAATGATATGGCTCATGTCAATAGGGTGCACCTTCCTTTTTGAGATCCTACCTGATTAGAACTCCATAGTTAAGCGTACTTAGCCATGGGTAGTGATCAGGAATGGTGACCTTCTAGGAAGTTTCCTAGGGTGTGTATGTGTGAAGAAAAATCACACTGTATTGGACATGTGTTGGCCTTTAGGGACTGTAATTAGTCAGATGACCCATTCGGGCACATGGGTGGGCCCCAAGATGGGGACCACATGTCTACGAAGAAATTGGTGGTACTTGGTGGGCCATGACCCCTAACATTCATTAGTTAGATGACCCCTTCAGGAACGTGGGTGTGCCCAAGGGTGGGGACCATGTGTCTACTGGGTAACTATTGGTACCTGGTGGGCTAGGACCCAACGACCATGTTAAGTCGGGGTGTCTGTGCTGTCATTGAGACCCAGTTGTCAGATTTGGTATCAAAGGTGGTACCTAGCCTTAAGTGTGGTGCACTGCCTAGGTTGAGATGTAGAGACCACAATGAGGACGTTTTGATCTAGGGGGGGGGGGTTATTTTAACACCCCCAAATGATAAAGCTTTAAATGACTAAATGATATTATTCATGTCAACAAGGTGCACCTTCCTTTTTAGGGGCCTACCTGATTTGAACTCCATTGTTAAGCGTGCTTGGCCTTGAGTAGGGATCATGATGGGTGACCTTCTTGAAAGTTTCCTGGGGTGTGTATGAGTGAAGAGAAATCACACTGTATAGGACATGTGATGGCCTATGGGGACTATCATTAGTTAGATGACCCGTTCGGGCACATGGGTGTGCCTCAAGGTGGGGACCACGTGTCTGAGGGGAAACTGGTGGTACCTAGAGGCCAGGATCTGATGACCATGTTAAGGCGAGGTGTCTATGCTGTCACCGGGACCAAGTTGTCACATAATCTATTTTTAGAAGTGAAAGCTATAGATAATGGAAGTTGTGTTTCTGTGTAGGAGTTGGATTAGGGGGTCTGTTAGGTCTATGGAGTTGTTTATCTATTGGTATAAGCATGAAGACTAACAATTTCAGTGGTGATTCCTGGAGTTGATGATTATCTGATGGGTAAATAGATATTTGATGGATAAAAATAGATAAAATTATTAAATTTATTTCATTTATTTAATTCATTGTGTTGTATTTGTTTCTTTTTAGATGTAATCATTAAACACCCATTTGGCGCAAAATCATTTTACCTAATGTTTTCACAGTGTAACTTCCTTTTTATTTGAAAATCTTCAGAGGTGTGGGTTATTTCACTAACTCATGATTGGTATATTTCATATATTCTTATTCTTCTTCTGTGAATAACATCAATTCACTAGATAGGCTTCACCTAAATCTCATTATCATTTTCTTTTCTTTTTGATTTGTAGAAGGATATTCTTCAAAGAGAATAATCAGGTTCTCTATTATCTTCTAAGAATTATATTCCTCTATTATTCTCACTATGAATAATAGAGATCACCAGAATATATTTTTAAGATAAATAATATAGAAAAGTTTCCAATAAGAATCAGTTATATGAATTTTCAGCCCATTTTTTCATCTTTTTCATGTGGGTGTTCTCCCATGGTGACTAAATATAATTTTTTTCTCAATTAATTCTCTCCAAAAAATTTATTAGAATAACATTTTATCATTTATTTTACCCTTTCACAGATCTGAATAATTTAAATCTTAATCCTACTAAGATACTATTGAAGATTTTTCTCGAAATATTTGCACAAATATACACAATGTGTAAATCTCTGTTACTATAAAAAAACCGTACCTGAATAATTCATTGTTGTATGGAACATTTACGAATGTTCGCAACAATATCTAAAATTTTAGTATGATCTATATTGTACATTTTGATTTTTAGAAAATTATACTACATGGTATTTTAAATTCATGGTTAGAATCATTAACCCATTTGTGATTTTTAAATCAATGTACAACAGTCCAAGAATCATGACATTTTATTTCTAGAATAATTTATTATATAAATTCTCTATTTTTTATTTATTTAATTTGTTAAATTTCTACGTACTTTTATCTTCTTCACTAAATTTTAAAGATTATATTTTCCATAATTTTTTGTGTATAAAAATCTCATTTGTTAAGTTTAAGTAGAGTATTTACATCACCAGATTTATATTTCCCTTCAAATACATGGTTTTTAGAATTTATACATTATCGAAAGTCTTAAAAAAATTCTTCTTATAATTTTTTTCATAATATTCATAACATCATACATATATCTTATCTTAGAAACATAAATATTATATATTGTATAAGATAATTCAAATTTTGTATTTTTTATCCTCTATTGAAACTTATTACACATACTCCTGAAAAATGTTATATATATATATATATGTAATATTATGGGAATAGATTCATTTCCTCTCTCATTAGAAATGAATACAAATATATGGTTCATAACATTATACACATCATTTACCTTTCCAATTTTCATCCTACACTCACATGATTATCTTACATATTCCATGAATTTATAAAATTAGAGTTATTTATAGACAAATAACTTATGTACTGGATGATATTCTTAGGTATCTATAGTTCTATTTTCAAATTACAATTCTAATATTGAAAAATCAGATACATATGAAACTTGAATTAGAAAAAAAATTAAAATTTAACACAAAAATATATAATTCTATCAAATACTATATGAACCTATTTAATTTATCTCATGGATCTTATAATCACTTCCAATGACTTTGAATAATAATCAAAAATAGTAAAATATTTCCATATACCTTCAACATTAAATACATTGTCTAATAGAATATAAATGAATCAATTTAGTTTACATTAGTTACCTTTACTATCATTTAATTCTAGAGTTAAATCTAATCTCTATAAATCATCATTCATCACTCTCGAAAGTACTTGAATGGATTATCAATATTAAAACCTACTTTCTCTATTTTAAAACCACATCTTCAATATTTTTACTCATTTAGATAATAAAAAATAACTTTAAACTTGTTTTATATAGTGGGTTTACCATTCAAAAAAATTCAGGATTCTTTACAATTCAACTCTCTAATTAGTAGATTTAAGGGTTTCTCAACATACAAAAACTCCACAAAACTTATTTTACTACATAAGACAGGATCTTCATAACACATGAAATGGAAACATATTACTTAACTTTTCTAATATCTTCATCCATTACCCAAGACAAAAATATATTGATATTCATTGAAATAACTATATTTAAAATAAATATAATATCATTTGAATTAATCCATTTTATAAATTGATTCCCTTGTTAGAGATGCTTGAAAAAAAATTGTTTATAAAATTGGATGAATGTTTCGATACACATGTTTTATGATTCATACAATTATATAATTTTTTTAAAAACTCAATACAGGTAAAATTATATTAATTCAATATTAAATATTTACCTATGAATATTTCTTTTCTTGGAAAATATTTCAAACACATATAATTCTATATAACATGTTTATGTAATTGATTATTTTTAAGGATTCCCATTAAATTTTTTTTTATTTCATGAATATATTGGTTTTTTGTATAATATAATGATACAATAGGGAGAATATAGTTCTAAATATTCTAGAGGGGTAATTAATGGACATAAATTATTTCAATAGTTAAAAATTAAAATGTTATTCTTATGAATATTCAAAATCAATATCCTAAAGGAGTTTAGGATGTGTTGGTAAGGAATGATTGAATAATTATTGCATTAGTTACCAAAATGATCTCAAGGAAATATTTTGTTGAAAAAAATACAAGAATGACAATGATGATAAGCATTAAAAGAGTTATATATAGACAATAATAAAAGTTATTAACATTATAACATATGATGTTGTTAAGTTAAGGGGTTTGAATACTATGTTCCAAGTGTCAAACATTACAACTATGATTCCTATTTGGATCCATTATTCAAACAAAAATTTAATTATAATGGTACCCACTATATTTGTTTAGTGGGATGGTTTTATCATATTGTGACATATATATGTGGTAACAATTAAATAGGGGTTTAATGACTATAAAAAAACGTGAAAATTGAAAAAAATGAGGCTGATCTAGCACTTTATCATTTGAGAGATTATACGATAGTCACTAATTTATTGATTTGTTAAGTATTATTATTGAAGTTTAATAGTATAAAATGTTTATTTTTATACAAAAAGAAATCTAAAAATTAGTATTCATTCACATTTGATGAATAAATATAGATTTTATGAAGGAAAATGATAATGGTAACCTCAATGTATTACATTGAGCAATCCCTAACCAATGTTTGTCAAGAAGTATTATCGGTTTTGAAGAAAATTCAATGTTGAAAAGTGTAGGATTATTTTTAATGATATGGTATATATTCATGGGGTAAAAAAAATTATACTAGATAACCCATGATGTAACACCCTGAGATTTTAGTTTTTGTTTTTCCTTTAAAATAAATATTTATTGAATGGATAATTTCACAACTAAAATAAACAGTGATATATTGAAGGAATATAAAACTCTAGGTTTAGAACATGTAACATCTCCTAATGAAATTATTATTATGTCCATATAAGATAAAATTATAATTCTATAAAAATATATAATAAGAAAATTATATTTTTAATATAAAACATTAATGAATATTTGTATAAGTAAAATTGGACAATGAATTGTTGTAAACATAACAAAAAAAGATTACTGAACTGGTCATCATGATAGAATATAAAGATAACTCCATATAAGATGACTATAGATAGAATTAAGATAAACGGAAATATGGTAATCATTTTGTGAGTGAAATAAGAAGGTAGAATGGGTGGGGTTTTGAAGAAATTAGATATGATAGTTGTGTGTGATTGAAGTATTTTGATGGAAAAAAATTGGGAAAATATTTATAGAATATTTTTGAATGAGGAATAATATACTAAATAAATAAATTTAAAATATCCATGTTATAAAAATAATTATATTTACTATATTTTTATTTATTTTATAATCGAAATGATATCATGTTGAATATTTACAAACATGTCAGTAATATGGTAATAAAACTAAAAATTAATGATTTAAAATTATCTTATATATGATGATAAATAATAGTGAAATATAAATATAAAATCCAATTCTAATATAATTTTTATTTAGAGATATATATATTTTGGTACGTAAAATATCAATTTGAAATTTATATACAGTATAATAAAAATTATAAGAGAATTATATTTATGAAATGTAATAGATTTAATATATGTGTAAGAATAAATAAAATATAGGTAATATATTAATAAATAATAATTGATAATAGTAAATTATTAGTAATGAAAATATATAAATGGAATATAAATAATTTAAAATAAAATAATTGAACTTTATAACTAATTGATTATATAGAATTAGGAAAATATTTTATAGTATATAAGATTAAATTTATGATAGTTAAAGATTATATTAGATTAAATTGATATTGAAATAATAAAAATTTATAATTTTTCTAGAATAGGAATATATATAGATTCCTAGTATCAAAAAAAGTGCTATCTATGACCATCAAAAGGAGGTAGACCTGCCATAATGAGCTGGAAACAACCCAAAATCATAGCCAACATAAGGAAGTGAGAGAATAACTTTGTTAGTGAAAGTTATACCCTAGTGTGGGCTTGGAGATCTAATCCTGAGGGGACACTAAAATAGGAGTGAAGAACTGTTGTAGGTAAGAATGGTGATCTTCCACATCTTCTCATTCATTAAGGGATTTTTTTGGGGTTGTTTTCCACGTCTAGGAAAATAAAGAAGTATTTTTATGAAAGAAAAATCAACATGGGATCATGATTCATAAGTATGGTTCATATCATAAAAATGTAAATATTATAAATCAAATGGTGTTTTAGAAAAAATTTCCAACCCTATCCCATAGTGCGCAGTTCATGTGATTTTACAAACAAACAATCTATAACATTATTTATCTCAGTAGATGTGATATTGAAGGATAAAAAGTGACAAATATTATATTGATGAAACCATTATCTAAGGGATAAAAATAAAGATACATTAACATGGTAGTAGGATTCATCTTAATAAGGGATGAGATAAAGTATTAAAATTTGATAATCATATTAATAGAAACCATAATCCATAAATATATTTGAATACACATGAAACTATTGTGTAGTTTTCAAAATGATTATATATATATATATTGAAACACATGAATCACACAAAATAAACGTTTATGAAGATATTATGATGTGTGGATAATAATTATATTATATAGTGTAGTTCTAGTAGATAAAAATAATTTACTAATATTTTTATCACATTTAAGGAGATTCATGCAACTGATGAATTATATTAATAACAGATGAAAATGTTCATGTATGAATGTTACCCATAAATGTTTATAGAATATTATATGGGTGTAAAAAGAAGAATTCTTTGTTATGGATTTTAGATATATCTTGACTTTCATTAGATGTATTTGAGTCTATGGGTAGTTTAATATTTATATATGAGAAGATGTGATTTCCATGATGTATTCTAGTGGAGTGGGATGATATATTTTAATGAAATCTCTTGCATATCTATTTCAATATCATTTCTCATATTATTATTTAGTAATATTTTATATTAGTGATATAGTGAAGGTAGGATATAAAAAGAGATACTACAATATATTTGGTATACTATCAAGTTCCTTGTTATTTTCCTTATCGAAGACACCCATATTTTGGCTTAGTTTGCAGTTATTTGATGAGGGGGAGAGAAATAGAAAGAGAAAAAGAGTAAGTTCATAGGGTTTTATCATCATAATTGGGGGGGGGGACATCAAAAAATTAATCCAATCTAATTTCATGTTTCATATTATAGGATTGATTGAACATTATTGTTTAAATGTTTTAAATCATTTCTAAAAGGGTTTCAAATGACATTATATTTAATTTTTACTTTGAAAAATACTTTCATTTCGGATTTGATTTCAAAATTTGTGTCTATTAATGGGAAATGGAGTTTTAATGAGATTTATGATGATAAATAGATGTTTCTAAATGTGTTTTTTATAAATATGGATCTTGGAAGTAAGTTTAATTGTTTGGTTATATCCATCATAACCCACCAATGAATTGGGTAATGATTTATATCTCATAAGATAGGGCATGACCACTATTGTTATGATGACAATGATAATATTAAAAAAAAATTATTATATGCACAAGGATAATTCATGTAAATTGTTGTTATACTCACAATGGTAATTTGTAAACATTTTTTATGTTCATAAGGGTAATTAATGAACATTATTATTAAGATCATAGTGATAATGTGTGAACATTGTGGGTTTCCTCATAATGTAAAGAATGGGAAAATTTATTATGTTTGTAACACTATATGAATATGGTCTTATTTTTACTCCTTGTAACAATGATATTAGATGGAATAAAATACATTCACGATTTTTCAATACTACTTGTGGGTTTTAAATGGAAATCTCAAGATTTCTTAAAAGAAGAATTTGATTTTATGAATAAAATTAAGTTTTAATATTCTATAAAAACTAGTTTGGGATTGATGGAAAGATTATATTATTTTTTAGATTTTGTGATTTCATGCAACCTAAATGACCATAAAAAATATCTATTTTCATATTTATATTTTATAAAAATATTTTTATGAAATACTCATTGGTAATAAATTTTATTTTATGTTTAAATGTATAATTTTTATAAGATCAATGTTAATTATTTTTAAGGAAAACAATTCAATGGTTTTCATATTACCAAATACATGAAATGTTTTATCATAATTTATAATCCCATACTATTCTCATTTGGAGCGTAACTGGAATTTTCAAATGGTACTTGTTGTTGGATTACAAAAGAGCAAGAATATTTTTCCTAGATGTAATTAGTACACACATAGGACATCATCAAAGCCTTTAGTTAATAATGAAATAGAAATTTGATTATACCTGATTAGAACTACTATGAAGTACTTTATAATAGTGGTAGAATTGGGTCAAGTCCATATATTTGAAAGGAGTGAATCCTGACAACATGGTTTTCATTCCTAAAGTAGAATATTTATATAATAATGGGTTAATTGATTGAATTTAAAATATTTCAAATAAACTGTAACTTATTGAACAATTGATCAATGTCAATTTCATAGATTTTATTCATGGGATGTCATTAATAAAGACTCTGGAAAATTTAATGTAATTTGTATAAAATTTATTCAATTTTTATCAATTAATTTTATTCATATTAATTGATTTTACCTAAATAAATAACTACTCTTTGGTCTAAATGTATTTATAAATTTTGTTACTTTAAGTGTAACTCTTAGAGAATAAAATTAATCTATGTAATTATTCATCACTTAGTTAATTTCAATTAGATTATATTTCATCCTTTATAATTCCTTTGATCAGGTTCATCCAAATGTATAAGATGATATTTATTTCTTAATAAAATCCCTTTCTAATTATATTACCCAAGTATCAATTAATGATTCATTTATTTTCTTTCACTCTAACTATTGATTCATAACCATGAACAGATTAGAAAAACATGGTATAAATTTAATTATCCATGTGGGATAATAAAAAATATGAATTAAAAAAATTCAAATATCGATATTCTAATAAAATAATTAAAAAAACAACTTACTAGAAATGAGAGAATGAACACTACAATAACTTTCAGAATTGAAAACAAACTCATCTGGGAGAATAACAGAATGAGTAAAAGTCCACAAACATCCAAATCATAATAATAAAATTGAGAAAAGGGTGAAGAAAGGTGAAATTAAATATATCTAAAATGTTCAAGGATCTTGTAAATTAATATGAAAAATGGCTCACGATGTGAATAGTTATTCACATCATGAGTTTGGATGAAATACATTCAATTTAATGATGTGATGGAATTTAACATCATGAAATACTATTTAAAAATCATTAATAAAAAATTCAAATATTAATAGCTTAGTTATTCTTTGATTCATGGGTTTTTACTAACCATTTATTTTTCAATGTCGTTAATGATTGTTTTTTGGTGGGAAGAGGTTAAGAGGTTAACACGGTGAGTTTAATTCACATTATGATTATTCTAGAGTTCAATGATTCAGATCTCAGATGAGGTTGAAAAAATGGAAAATGTACCTATTAAATATTCATTGGTTATGTATTTAGTTTTCATTTCATTAATATTTGATTTATAATGTTAGTCCTCTACATTTTTATCTTTATGCATCATTTCCTCTAAACACTTTAATTTCTAATAATCTATAAAACTGAAGAAAAAAAGAGGTATTAAAGAATAAGAGAGACAAGAAAGTTTATAAATTCTATGAAAATGTATATTAAAATAAAAACATGTTGAATCCCACCACACATGAACAGTTGAATTTCCTCATGAAAAAGGAACCTCTATAAAAATCTCAAAGAAAAACAATTTTTATCAAGAATAAATCATTAAAAATATGAAAAATAAAATTATGTTTTAGAAAAAACGTTTTAGTACTCAATATCCATTATTTAAAGGAAAACTATTTATTCCCCACATTCAATTATTTCATTAAAGCTACACCATTAATTGATTATTACTTAATAACAATTCCTTAGGTGACCATTCCCATGTTGTAATTTACCTCAGCATGAATATTCTGTCATCTCATAAGGGAAAAAAATTTGGTGTTATTCTCATACCTCATGTACGTGCACATTACCATAAGCATGCATTAAATATAATTTTTCCACCCTATAATGTAAAATATGACAATTAATCCACAAGGATTAACATTAAGGATAAAATGACTCAGAGGTTCATTATAGGTATGAATTAATGTTTATAAACATGAAAGGCATAGAGAGAAGGCCAAACACTAATGTAACACCCAAATATTTTTAAAATAAATTTAATATTGAATTCATGAAACATTGAGTCTCTACAAAACACCATTTTGTTATAACCTAGCCAGTAAACATGGTTTTTCCACCTCTGTGATTTGAATTTCGAAAAACTAACATACACGGTTGCGTTCAGTGAGATATTTAGAGTCTCATAAGTCAAAATTTTTTTTTTGTAAATAGTTTCTTACCGTTATAAATAGTAATATTTCCCTTATGAATATTAATGCATCTTTATGAATAATAAATTGACCCTTATGAATAGTAATACACCCTTATGAATAGTAACATTCCCCTTATAAATAGTTACTTGACCCTTATGAATAGTAATATACTCTTATGAATAGTACTTGAATAATAATGTACCCATATGAAAAGTAACCTCACACATGTGTGTACAAAATATAATTTTGGCACTTTATAATTGAGAGTGAATATTTTAAAAATTAATAATTAAGTGTTTATATTTTTATGAGCATTAAATAATGAATTACAATTCTATAATGGATAGATCAATTTAAAAGATAATTTAATTTCCTAAAATTTATTAATGAATTAATATTTGTTTTCCTATGATTATAAGATAATTGTATGAGACCCTATTTAATTATTCGAAGTTTCATAAAATCAGTTATAATAATAAAATTGGTATTTTATTAGTAAATGAGGATTTTAATTAAAAATTGAATTTCTCATATTTAGAAACACATTTTCTTATAATGGAGTTCATTTTTTGGATTCAACACCTCAAAAAATGGTTTGATGGTTTTTTTGGGATTTTTATGAAATATTTTATTTTTTGTTGAATAGTAAAAAATAGAGTTTTTAATAAAATACAAAATTTTACGTGACATCATTAGGAAATTATTATTATATAAAAATTTATTTAACCTATGTAATAACTAAATAATTATATTACATGTGGAATATTTTATATAATTAATTTGGAATATTAAAAGTATATTTTTTCATGATAAGTATAAAAATCATTGTCAGTGTCGACATAGTGCCTCTACAACGCTGAAAAAAGTCAAAATTGGTAATTTATATATAATAATTGAGTACTAAAAATTACATTGATGAATTATTTGTTAATTATTATGTATTATTTATCAATTTTATTTTTAATTTAAAATTTTTGTGTTATATGACATGAGTATTATCCAAATGTCCGTGAAAATCTGGTACAGGGCATGAAAAGACAAAATAATAATGTTAAGAAGATGTCTTGTTTTTTATAAGAGTGAATATGAATAATGAATAAATTAATAATTTTATTTTGAACCTAATTAATTCATATTTATGATATTATTTTATTTTTTATTTTTATATATGAAATAATTAAAATTAATGCTTATTCAACGCTGATGCTGCGCTCGTGAAACCATAAGATAAATAAAGAAAATGTTATTAATTAAAATTATAAGAATGATTAAATGACCCATATTTTGGATAAAACATTTTATATAATCAATATTATACTATTATCAAGTTTTTATTTGCATTTGGGACATTTTAGACCCACATGAATCACTTTAAAGCCTTTATAATATTTTATTTCAAAAGGAAATCAAGTTGTTACATTATTTTTTTTAATTTAATAATATTGTTATAAGAGATTTTAAAGAGGTTTTATTAGAACAGGAATATTATTTGGAAATTTAATAAAAATATATTTCCCATTGATTTTTTTTATTTTTATACAACAAGAAAATACTATAATGGCTTCCACAAAGATGATACAATATTAATTTAAATAATGAATAAATCAAATAAATGATATGAAAAATAATTAAATAAAAATAATTTTATATTTTTAAGTTAATTCAAGTATTCCCTAGATTAATATGAAATTTCTAAGATATAATATAAAACATTATTCTACTTTTAAACTTTTTATGATGGTTTTAAAATCATAGATATGAATAGTTTAAATTTTGACAAAATTGTTTTTCATGAAAAAAATATTGTATTAAATTATTTAAAAATCCATAAATTATTGGAAAAGTCAAAAATTGATAATATTAATAAAAAAATTAATAATACTTTATTTTTAGGCTTTTTGGGAGTCTTAAACCATATATAATATTTATTATATTTTAATAATTTTGATGATTCTTAAGTTACCCATCACCTCACTTATAAAAGGATGTTCCTTCCTTCATAAATTTCATAACAATAATCCTGTTTGTTTGGCCAGAATCTGAAAAATTATACCCTACTAATCCCTTGACACATTCTTGTGCTTATGGTCTCAAAAAAATTCCACTTTCCAGAGCCTTAAGGTGGTTTCAAAAGATAAATATTCAAGAGGTAAAAATAATTCTTCTTATGTTTTAAATTCTTTCTCACTTATACCTTATCTGTACCTATTATCCAATTATTCATGATAACTTTAATAAATTATATGTACTATAATGTCATTATTATAATGGAATATTCCATCATAATCCCTTATTTTCCCTCCTTTTATACTATAAATGAGAAATTCGTCTGAGATGTGTTAATTATCACATTCAAGGACGACGCGTTTTAAATTTGCATTACTATCTTCAAGACTGGTCATGAAACTTTTATAATGGTTTAAAAAGATAATAATATATTTATTTTATATTATTTAATGTTCCTAAATCCTTACACATGCATAATATAATATAATAATACAAAAAAAGTTCATCATTCACAATAACGCCATGTTAATCCAAGCGTTTATCATCAACCTCTATCTAATGAGTCCTCCTCATAGTATAAAAAAAATAATTATAATATCATATATATCTATTTAATGCCATAAATAATATATATTAAATATTCTGGATGTTTATCCACGTTTCAAATGATATTCCATTCATAAATACAAGTAAACTGATCATGAATACTAAGAAAGAAAATGCTTCCAAAATAATAAAATCGAACCTGTTAAACACATAAAAATGGACATGAATGAACCTAAAAAGGTTAAACTAAATAAATTTAATGTATAGTATGTTCTTGAATTATTAATTAATGATGATAAATTTTATTATTCAGGTCATTAAAATCAATCAAATAATCCATTCAGGCATAGGGTAAGGGGATTCCTCATCTCACTTCCATTTTTGTGAGATATTCCATATTCACTACTATTACCTATTTATGGTGAATGTATACTACCCATTTTTGTTTCATATAATTAATCTATTTGTTTTTATGATATTAAATGTATCATTTGATGATTTTTAATTTTTTCATATACAATTCAATTGATTAAAAAGATGTAAGGGTTTCTACCCGAACCTCCATTTTCATTCAGGTTACTATTATTTTCTACTTACCTAAATTTAATTATTATTTATTCATATCAACTCCTCATATATTCTATGATAATGTTATATATATTTTTAACAATAAAAACCATACTTTCATTTAAGGGGATTTATTTTCTTTAAAAGGATCTTTCAAAAATTCATCCCAAAATACAAGCCCGATTCAAGGGAATTTCCAAAATTCTTAACTATTTTCCAGGGAAATATATAATATTTTTTTGTAAACCATTATCTCTATAAAGTAAGTAATTTTATCATGAAAATATTTTCTTACTTCACTTCTAGTTTTATACAAATATTTTTTCAAATGAACTCTTCATTTCCAAGTAAAAGAGTATTTATCTCAAGAATTACTCGATGATTTTATTATAGTATCTTCATCTACATCAACACACTTGTTTATTATTATGTAATAATGAGATTAATATTTCATATTTAATATAATGGTTTATGATTAATTTTATTATGGATGTTTTATCTTAAAACCATTCACCAATTTACTCTGAATGGCTAGTCATTATGCTTAATGTTCAAGGAAAGTTATTTACTTTTCATATATTAGTTTCAATATGATTGTATATGTTTTATATATTTATCCATATTAATTAGAGGAATTAATTGGACTTAGTATGTGTCTAGTGCGGCCTACTATATCCCTTTGGTGCATCAGTTGGTCTCATGAGACAAACTACAATTTTGGCACAATACTTTGACAAAATGATTATTTATGGTCTTCGAAAGAGGCCTTGACGGTATGGTTATGATTTCCTGCATTATACATTACCTCATTATGAAAATTATATTGATAGTTCATGTGGTTTTTCAACTAGTCTAATACCCATGATTATGTTTTAATATTGAATTATTTATTCATCTCTTATTCTTTCCATATTATGTTAAAGATTATTTTTTAATGGAATGTTTTTTAGTTATTCATCATACTTCATGTTTATATCTATGATATCTTTCATGGTATTACTTACCCTTAACGAGTATTTGAGCTTACCCCTTTCTTATGTTTCATTTTCTCAGGACATGAAGAAGTTTATTATGAATGACATATAGGGATAAACTTAGAGTTGTGGATGTTCCCAATAAAACATATATGTTTTATTTATTTTATAGATGAAATGTTGAACCTGTATATGTATCTGGTTTTCCAAAACTACTAAACTACTCAATCCTTAAGGATTTTATTCCATGTAATCATTCCAGTATATTAAAATAATGCACCATGTTTAGGTTTCTGGGGTTGGGGTGTTACAACTAAAATATAGAATATGATACTCAAATTATATGCTCTATGAAAAGGTCCTCTAGAAAGTGACATCTGTCAATTTCCCAAATCATAATGTGAAGTATCATGAAATATGTGAGAATTATGAATAAATTCATGTTCATGTTATGTGTTTTTAATGATGCACTGGGGAAATTTCTCATATCTACCAACAAACCACATATGATTTTGAGATCATTGTTCCAGTAATTGTGATTTACTAGAAAAGAATGCCATTTTTTTCAAAAATAAATAGGGATAAATAGTTAAATATAACAAATAAATAATCATTAACCTTTCTTAATACCCTTGAAAATACTCATCATTCTTTTATAAAGATATAACATACCATTTTCACCATAATATCCCCCACTATTATTTAATAGAATATCATAAAAACATAATGATTTGAGTAAGAAAAGTAAAATAGGATTGTAACATGGTTCCTCCCTAAAAAGATAATTCATGTATTCTATAGACTAAGTGGTATACATGTATAGGTTAGTCTCAAGATAAACAAGGTCTTCAAAAAACATTCCTCAATCATTATAAAAGTTATTTTTTAGTGATGACTTAAAAAAGATATTAATGAAAGTTATCATTGGATTACACTCCCCAAGAATTACTCATGAAATATTATTAGAATAAAATTTTAAAGGTATATTTAGAATTTTCATAGGAATGAGAATAATATATACAATGGAAACGTGTTAAGGCATGGATACTAATTAATAAGTGAATCAGTAAAAAATTTCATAAATTCAGAATTAAAAATTAAATTATGAACACATAAATCTTGAAATAATACTATGATAGAAAAATAAATGGATTCTTAAAAAATTTCACCTGAAATTTAATCTTTTATTTACATGTTTGAAATGAAATTTTCAAGTCAAATCATGTAATCAATGAAAAATAACTCCTTGAATAATGAAAATAGGATACAATCCAAGTGTAACCCAAATAAAGTTAATGAAATTTTCACCCACACCTAAGAGAAATAGTGTTCCCAAAGTTTTTAACAATGATATGATAAATGACCAGGATATCATAACAAATAATGGAATAATTAAAATAGTTATTTGAAAAAATATCACTCACAGTGAGTATATTTTCTGGAGAATTAGTGGATAATTTCTGATATCAGTTACTTAAAAAGAAGAAAAATGAAAAATAGATGCACTTTCAAAATTGTGAACTCAGATATATGTATATATATATATGATAATAAATAACACATATAAACACATGTGACCTATAGAAATCGAAATTCACTTTTTTATCCTTTGAAGAGAATCTGAATGTTCTATGTGATCTTTATAAATTGAGAAGATAACTAAAACTAGATGATAAAAAATCTAGAGAAAAAGAATAAGAAATGAAAAATGGTGGGTTTCCTCCTATCAATAGTTATTCTCAATGTCTTCAACTAAAAATATTTATAAGGGAACTCAATGAGGTGATTTGGAAACTATGTGAATTACTTCTTACCAAAACAAGAGGTGGTATTCTATAACTTTAGATATTTTTTTGTGTTGAATATGGGTGACATGTTCCCTAGGAAATTACACATAAGGAAACAAAAAAATTGTGTCTAGATCCTTGGGGAGCATCCTATAGTGAAACATGGAAAAAGAGATATGATTGATTCCAAATTTTCATTTTAGATGAAAATTATTCATAAGCATAGATTCATCTGATCAATGCTGGTGGAACTTTAAGAAGAACTTATAAAATATAACCATTATAATATAAGAAATAAAATAGAAATTATTTTCATTATAATTATGAATATACAAAAAAGGGATGAAATTTATGAAAAGAAAAAATGATCCAAAGATATTACTTCAAAGGGATACATGAGATATGGGATAAACTATGAAACGATAGGATCTCCCATGAGGCTAGACCATTGTAGATTCCCTGCTATATTAATGACTAAAATGGTATTCGATGCTAGAGGATTAGTGGGTCAGGTGGCTACTAGCTATGAGACATTATTATCCAACTCAAGATCTTTTCCAGATTATCTGAGAAGTAGGGTAATATCTCTGACATATAAGGGATGGATGATTGTACCCCCTGAAGACAACGAGTAGCGGTGATCATTATTATCTTAAATATTCTATTTTAACTGAAAAATGGATGGAAGTTGATAGTGGGGGTTTCACTCCCTCTCCTTAAATGAGAAGTACAAAGAAGGATTACTCCAACACACCTCAAATTGTGTCTACTCTAAGTTGTTGGGTAAGTTCAACACATATATTATTAAGATCTACTAGTAGGGTAAGTCCTAATCTGAGTAGGAAACAACTTGTGACTATGATTATTGAATGATATTTCTTATTTTGATTTGTAACTTCTTGATTGAAAGATGAGGGAAAGTCCTTAAGTTGGACCCTATCCATCTACCTGTACATTTTATTTTATTCTTAATAAATGGCCAAAATCTTTTCTTCTAGATAGAAATGTTTTGTAATTGACTACATTGGGCCCAATGTTGAGAGAGGATGAGAAGGGTAAAATTCTCCAAGGTTCTCCACTGGATGTTTAATGAATATTCCATCCATTAGTGTGTCGTGGGTCATATGTATCTTCCCCTCATAGTATAGTGAAAAATGAAAATCTCGGATTACAATAGGATAACCCACAACAGTGGTAATAAGTTGTTCCTATAACTGAATAATGATCCTATGGGAATTTCCTTATGTTATCCAGGCATGAAGGAAAATCAAAAAAGATAAACTACTCATCTTGTTTCCCTTTTCCATATGGTTATTTTCAAAGATGGTTTATCATAGGATATTTCTATCGAGTTATTTGGAATTTTAATGTAATTAGGGTACATGTGAAACATAAAATAAACTAGAGATTATAAAGAATTATAAGTGTAGATTACCAGGACAATGTCAAATTATGGAAGTTATCATTGCCATTTTTTGTTGCATAATATAAATAAACATGGATAACATCTAATTTTTATATGATAAGGAACTATAGGAAAATATATCAAAAGGTCTCCTTCCATACCTTCACATTGTGGGATTAGTTCATCCATGTTAGGGCCTCTATAAATTCTATCAAAACATAGATATCTTGTAACTTTACTAGATTAATCATTTTGTTACTCTACATGGTCTTAGTTTGAATGTGTGCATGGTGGATCTGGAACATTGGGTCTTGAAACTGGAAGAAAGGAAATAAAAATGGAGTACGTGTGTTTTTACATTATTGATGCAAGGAGTGGGAAGCTTAGGTGGAGGTATAAGGATGGAAGTAAGGGTTATATAGAAAAGTAGAGTGTTCTTGGTCTATACATTTGGTAGCAAGTTAGATTTTTGTTTTGGAAGCCTTATTTGCTGGGTGTTTAGGAGGTGAAGTCTAACACCATGCATGGTATATGGCATTTAGATAAATGATTATAGGTGTAGTAGCTACAATAGATGAGAATATGAGAGTAGAATATGGTTTGAATAATAAGGATGTATATTAATGAGATGGTCGGTGTAGAGATGACTGGGTGGAATTGGATGGGGAAGAGGATCTGAAACTAAAATAAATGGATTTTCATCTTTAATTTTGATAACACCAAAATAGTCACACCATGAGTTTTTATTTCATGAAATGAATAGTTAGTTATTAATTTTAACAACTCTTCTAAATAACATGATGTAAATATTAGGTTTACAATATGAATTGGGTATTACGTATAGTCATTCCTATTTTTTTAGATTAATATGTTGCTCCACCACTTGAAATTCATAGATCCTATACACACTAATATTAAAAAAAGAAAATAAAAAAGGGTTACATCCCAGGTAGAATTTCAATTAATGTTTAGAGATTGACATATATATTTAATTCTTTAATTTAATTTCATGGATAGGATGCACCTCTCTCAGAAAGGTTCCACATACAATTTTAGTCTTTTCCCATTGAAATTAAATTTATGTTTCAATCCTCTTGGAATTTCATCCATTGCATAAGGGAAAACATTGACCACTTCAAATGGTACAAGACATCAAGACTTCAATTTTCCTTAGAATAATTTCATAATAATATCAAAAAGTATACATTTTGTTATAGTGAGAATGTCCTCCTTATAATTCACCTTTCATGGAATTTCATGGTTTTCTATTTATAGATATTTTTATTTTCATAGGTATCTCTTCTCCATATGTAAAGATTATTTAATTATATTATACTTCTCTATCCTACAAAAAATTTATTCACATTAATTTTCTTGATGTGCCAAAATGAATGGTGCTCCAATTCCAGCTTTAAGTGGAATGGATTTCCATAAATAATTCAAAATAGGGGAATGAAAATGGTTGTATTGAAAGTTATATAGTATGGACATATTGCATTTTTAAGATTTGAACTTTGGTCATTTAAATACACAATGAATTTTTTAAAAATATTTTAAATTTATTAGTTTGAAATCTTTACTTTCCAACTAGTTTGCTGGTGATAATAGGTTATAGTGTTATAGAGTAACCCATACTTATTGAGAAACCCATTCATTAAAGAGTTATTGAAATGTGTTTAACTATCACTGATGAGAAATCAGGGAATTAAAAAAGTGTAAATGATGTCCTTTTTTAAAATATAATTACCACTTTATCTGTTTTGATCATTGTAGTTTAAGACTCTTACCATTTTGACACACATTCAACACACACAATAATGAAACTAGTTTTAATTTTTTTTGGGAATGTGAAAATAAATTCGATTCCGAAAATATTAAACACTTAAAACATAATAAAGAGGTTTTGGGGAATTTAATTCCTTCTTTTAATCAATCCTAATTTTTGAAAATGATCCCAAATTTGAATGAAATTTCTCATATCACAACGGAGTATAGGACAAAAAAATATTCATTAAGTTATATTGGAAATGGTATGATCAGGCTTGTGATGTCCAATAGTGGGTGATGTATATCAAGATTACATCACAAAATTCATTTTATCTTTTGGTAAACATTATCACATAATTCCATCACCACATTACATGAAAATCAATGGTTCATCTATATAATAGTACAATGAATCAGTTTAGAACTACTTCTTTTGTTGGTAGGAGAAATGGTGATACTGTGTTATAGTGGCTAGGTAATTTTCAATATTGGAAAATAATGGTAGAAATTATATATTAAAATAAAAAACATTCTCATTAGGAAAGTCACCTATAATTTCCAACTCCTCTTCATCTTCTACATTGGGAAAATGAAGACTTGATAGATGGTTAGAGACAACATTGAATGAACCCTCTTTGTACTTTATTACAATATGATATTTTAATAGTATTATTATCCATCATGTTAGTCCTGGATTAACACTATTTTTGTTCAAGATATATATTTGGGCTATATGATCATTATATATAATTATTTTTATAGGTTTCTATACGATCTAAACTTATCAAAAAAAATAGCACTGAATGGAACTATTTTTTTATAACATTGTAATTTATCAGATAATGGTTTATATTAAAGTTGGATTAGTAATTTTTTTTGAAAATATGACCAAGCCTTTTTCCTAAAACAACTCAGATAGTAAAGTAACTCACATCACACATTAGCTCAAAGTCTTGTTCCCAATCAGGTGAGATAACAATTGGGGATGTTTGCAAGTTATTTTTCAAGGCCTTAAACACTTTTCTAAAATCAAAATTAAACTCAAATAATATGTCCTCATCTATGATTTGTGTCTATAATCAAGACAAATTGGAGAAATATTTAATAATTTGATGATATAATCTTTCACAACCTAGGAAACTCATGACTTCATTCATGTTAGAGGGTTTTGTTAATTTGTTAATTATCTTTATTTTTTTGTATTGACAACTATGCCATATTTTGAATTTTTTTACTAAGAATGATTCCTCCTTCTACCATAAAATGTAATTTTTATTTATTTATAACTAGTTATTTTTATTTAAAATTCTTTAGTATGAGATATATATTATTCAAAAAAGACAAAATATCTTCAATATATTAGAAATTAGTCAATGAAAATTTCAAGAAATTATTCTACAATTTTATTGAATATGTGTACTATATGATATTAAAATTTCCCTAGAGAATTAAACATTCCAAAATACATTCTCCAATAGTCAACAATTTCATATGTACTTATAAAAGTTTTCTTAGACTGATCTTCCAAGTTATATGGTATTTTATTGTATAATAACTATCCATATTGAAAATAGTAAAACTCATTCCCAACTATTATTTTCAACATAGAATCCATGAATAATAATAGAAAGTGATCCTTACATGTTCTTGTGTTTAAATTTTCATTAATCGACACAAACTAACCATCCCATGATTGTTCATGTCGGTATCAACTCTTCCTCATCATTATTCACCTCTATTAAACTAATTTTTTTAGGAATTAATTGATGTGTGGTTACCTAATAACAATCAGATATGGTGTAAATGGTGATGAAATCAATAATATTTATAACTTCTTTCTTGACAACAACTTTTATCGGTGTTGTTAATATTATTTGTGATTGATGATGTGAATTTATACCTTATCTAGGTAAGATTTCATGTGATCAAATTATGGATCTATTTCGTTTGATTTCAGCCATGTTATGGGATATCATGTGTTTTCTATTCTTTAAAAATATCAAAAAATTATTCTTATTATTGAGTTAGTTCAATTTTAATGATGAGAATATTTTTATACTTTGACTCCAATAAGGAATAATTAATTGTACTTGGTATTAGTTTCAGTTCTAATATTAATGGCTTGATAATTGATGTTGTGAACTTAGACTAGGAGGTTCTTATCAAGGGTTCAATGTATTATACTTCCTTTATATAATTATTATTTTATTCTTCACGAGACTATGTCTTTTTTGTTGCCATAATTTCATCTATGATAGACATAATTTCATCTTCTTCTTCTTTTTGTAATTTTTTTTAATATTATTTCAAATAATTTTTCTTCTTATACACCCATGATAATGGCTTGACACACAATAGAAATTTCATTTCATTTAATAGATTTCACTGTGTAAAATAACTTGTTCTTAAAAAAGTTTGAAAATAATCATCTATTGGTTTACATTGATTAACACCATCCCAATTTCAATAAGTGGTCTACTTGGAATTCTAAGAACATCACCTTCTACTTATATATAAATAATTATGAAATTAATGGGGAAAATAAAATTACTAACCTTCACTTGAACATCTTCAGAAATTTAATGTGGGTATTTTACTGATATTCCATAAAGTTCAAATGCAGCTCTTATAGGATTGCGTTCAGCAAGAACTAATCTTTGAAAAGTGATCATTTCAATTAATTTAAAACTTGTACCAAAGTCATACAATGCCTTTATGAAATAGCAGGTTCCAATTATGCATATGATAGAGATATATTTATGGTCTCTAATTTTTATGGATGTTTTTATTAAGAAACTATGTATAATTATTTATTAAGATAGATGATTTCCATGTATTCTATATTCTTATTAATTTAATATAATTCTTTTAAAAACTTATCATATGTAGAAATCTAGTAAATTCACTCTACAAAGATAATATTAATATTATATTTCTTAAAAAATTCCAATTACTTATTATATTGAACCTCAATCATTCCATTTCTCGTCATCTTGGTAAATAAAAGAGGGTTTTGGAATGGTTTTGGTTCTAAACATGTTTCCTATTTTGTTACTTTCTTTTATAGTGATTTATTTTTTTCTTAATTTCTTACTTCTTGTTTATGAATATGTTCCTTTCCCTATTTGTGTTTTTCTTAGTCTTTATCTTCTTTGGATTTTATTTCATCTACTACATCCTCATGATTTGATGGATTCTTCTTCTCTTACGCCTCACCATTATGAGATTGTTTTTCCTCATCTTGGATTCACTTATTATGACTATATCCATGGCCTCCTATTGAGTATAAGTTTTTTTACCAAGAAATGTACCTTGCTGTTGATTTGAGAGATTTTGATAAATTTTTCCAACTATATGTTCATGGTTTTATAGGAATTATATCTTACTTTTAATTTCAATTTATTTCATGGTCTTCAATTAATTTTCTTTATAAATAAATGTATAATGTAAATTCTTGATAGTTGATTGTTGAGGATGGGGATATTTCTAATTTATTTTCATGGGTGGCTAGTGATACAATTAATGAGGTGGAAATTGATGATTTCATTGAGGATGAGATGGTTAGATTGTTTAGGGTTCTTGTAGATTAGGTCGATGGAAAGGTGGTCCTTGATCTATTTGATGATCCTACAAGTTCTTCGTTGGAATTACCCTTGACTATCTAAATATTAATGTTGAATGGTTCTTTATTAATAGTTTGTTTTTTATATTTCTGGGATGATTTATTCTAAATAAACTAACTACAATATTGAGGTTGGTTTTCTTCCAACCAATCATGACACTCTTGATAAGGGTTTGGTACTCCACACATTTTTTCAGAATGAATTTCCATGATATAAGTTAGATAAGGATCTTTTTACAATGGGAACTAAAAAATTTACACTTTCTTGGAGAGAGATTATAATTGACCTGTGAGGTGGGTAGTCTCTTCAACTTGAAGGTTACCCCACCTCAGTGGTCCTTAAATACATTCATAAAGGATATAATTATAGGAAATCTTATAGAGGTGATCTTAGAAAACCTTTGCTATTTTCATTAGTTGTCCTCCCTTAGTAAAGGTGTCATCCATGATTCTCACTATATGTTCTAATCCATAGTATAATGTTTATAGTGGAATCCAGGAATCGTACCCACGATGTGTGACTTTCTTAATATCACTTTAAGTAATTCCCATTCATCTAAATAATATTCACCATCTAGTTGTAAAAAATTATGAATATCAGTTACTCATTTTCATGTTCTTAGGGGAAAATATTATTTGTCTAGAAATTTATATCTAGTTCATTCCATGTGGTAATGGATCCTAAAGATTGAATCTGTAACCAGTATTTGGTTTAGTCGCTCATTAAAAATAAAGTTAACTTGGGACTAATTACATTAGTAGTCACGCCCTGATTTTCGAAGGTATCAAAAAATTCTAGAAAATTGAAGTGGTGTCCATGTGGGTTCTCAATATTCATTCCACCAAGCTGGCGTACATTTTGGATCATTTGAATCGGGATATTTTTAATTTCAAAAGTGTTTTCTTGGATAGTAGGGACAATGATACTAGGTGAAAAACCATCAGTGGATTATAAGATATAATCCCATTTGATGTAATATAGAAGTAGCGACCACACTTCATTTTTATCTCATTGTGTGAACTAATAATTTGGGGTATTGTGAGAGGTGGGGTTATTGTGATCTTCCATGTTTATATAATGTCATTAAAATAAGTTCCTTTCAATTTTAGGGAATAACTTGAGTTATTTTAAGAGTCCAGAAACCTAAAAATGAGTCACATATCCCTATATCATAGACTATTAGACTATCTTAGTAGAAAATTTCATCTGCATGAATGAAATAAAAATAGAAAATGTTGTGATGTTGTACAAGGTTCAATAATATACCTCACTATGTCTCCCCATAAATAAAGAAAAAATGTTTGTTTAATCGATGGTATTTTTTTGAAGCCTATGATTGATACAAAATTATAAATTTTATCATCCCAGATTAATCATTCATCAGAGAATTTTGAGAGTAAAATGAATTAACTTAATCATTCACATATCAATTTATTTCAAACTGATTACATTTCATCATTTATAATTCTTCATATTTGTTTTATGAAAAAGGATGAGATGAGATAAATTTCATAATATAATTCCTTATCAATTAGATTAGCCATGTTTTGATTATTGTTTCATCGATGTTCTTCCTCCCTTAATCTCAATTCTTAACCATTAGCAGATTAGCCATCCATGGTAACTGTAACACCCCGGGTAAATAAAGAATATGAAATTTTCATATTTATTTATATTCATGAATAAAATATTAATATTACTTTAAAGGTGACACTATGCTCGATGGCGTACCCAATACACAACAACAAGTTTCTTGGGAATCTTACGTTGCACTCTAATAACAAAATAATATTATTTTAAATAGTAGTTAACGCCTAGCCATTGTAATGGTGAGAATGAACAGAACTAACTACAAAATGATTATATATGTTTGTCAAATATTTTTACTTTTTACAATAAATGTTAGAGGATTAAAAATGCGAATGAATCCAATTTTAAGCGTAAACATTCTAATATTGTTTAAAAGGTCGATTAACCGCCTTTTGATGGAGAACCTCTTTTAAATCCACTTTTCGACAATTTTATGTGTTATATTTGACAAAATAAAATTCTTCTTTAGAATCGGGACATCAAAATTTACCTTGTATAAATATTTGGTATTTTTCCGATAAAGTTCATTTTTTTTAATCAATAGTGAGAAATGTTGTATTTTAATTCAAAACCTCTTTTTAATCTAATTTATTTATATGATTAGATTATCTTTTGAATTGTTTTTAAAGTGAAATTAGAATATATTTTTACCATTTAATAAAATTGTGGTCATTGTAATTAATTTCACTTTGAAATTGGACTTAAACTAGTGTCAATCTTTTAATAGATATTGTTTCTTAAAAACACGCTCTTTGTTTTGACAGCGGGAATTAATTATTAAATTAATTAATGAAACTTATATGTTTTGAATTTTGTAAAATAGACATTATTTTTGAATTCAGAATATCAAATATAGCTTAGGGTGAATTTTTGGTATTTTTCTAAAAAACTTCAATTTTTGATGAATAGTGAAACCACTAAGTGGTAGTTTAAAAACTGATTTTTCGTTTAAATGGAACTTCACCACTTATGTGATTTGAATTTCAAAAATTCGACATACATGGTTGTCATTATGATGTAAAATGTGGTTCAATGGGATTAAAATAATTTTTTGGTGAATAGTAATTTTTATGTTTTGTAATCGTGATTAGAGGTAACTAGTGTAATTTAAGGTAAAAATAATGTTTTAATAATATTAAATGACCTAGAAACATGTCCTACCCTCATTGGATGTGTCATGTCCGACCAAGAAAATCCATGGGTCAACTTGGGGACTCCATGGAGCCACTTTGGTTGGAAAATGTCATAAATAACTTTTTATTTAAAGTTAAAATAAAAATGTCACAAGCATGAGTTGTTTTACAAAAACAATTTTTAAATGGGGTTATACAAGTCATATTTTTGACTATAAATATTCATTATAAAGCTAAGAAGATTTCATACATCATGATATGTTTTTTATAATTTTTTGACATTGAATAAATTATATTATTTATGACATCATGATGATGCATCGATTACCTCATTAAAAAAGGATTTAAATAAAATGAAAAGATAATGTTAAAACTATAAATTACACTTGTAAAAAACCAATTTAATGAGTATATTTAGAACCCTTTCCACCTTATCCTAGGAATAAATCAATGTGGGACCTTTAAAATCTGAAACTCATTTGAAAATAAAGTAATATTTTTTAGCTTTCCAAGAGTGCCCCTCCTCTCCTCTTATAAAAGGCCCCCACCTCTACCACCTTACCCACACCTCTCAAGCCTTTGGATCGGACAAACCCTGCTCATTTTGTCTCTCCACATCCCTATCTTACTCCTATAAGCCTCAATTTGGGAATAAGTCTTCCCAATAAAGCCTTTGAGCTCAAATCAAATAGAGATACCTGATTTTAAGGTAATGTCTTCACTTCTGTTCTTTTGTTTTATTTTGCTTCTCCAACCCCAAAAAATATTTTTATTAATTTATGTTGTAACAACTCCAGTATCTTCAATATACTATGATGTTTTTATAAGAATTATTTTAGCTACACTTACACACACCTACATCTAATGGTTAAAGAACATACTGTTTCTCTGGATGGTGAATTTCTGCCTCACGAAACGATGATTGTTCAATATTCTTTTAACACCCTAAAAGGTGGCCATTAAGATGTCACTATGTTTATATATGATATATAATATGTTTATGTTTTACTTAAGCTACTGTATTTTTCATTTATGACATACCTTTATGGTTTCCATTATGGTTAAACGCGATATCTTCATTTTAGGAAGTGCGGACTACCGCCCCCTCAAAGTGATTTGATTCGTTAATACCATATGTGGTACATATAAAGGATAGATTTAATTATATTATATATGATAACATACTGGAATTATAATACTATTATGTATCATTATGTTTTAATTCCATTAAATAAGAAATAGAAATGGAAGTAGCGTTCATGCGTACGTACGGCTTACCGTCTCCATGAACGGTGCATTTCATTTATTACCTCTAAATGTTATGTAATATTTTAAATTCATGTATATAATGGATATATATGATATATATGATATCTAAATAATTAATATAATTCTGGATATAATATATATTTTACCACATGAACAACTTGTAATTATAAAGAGTTTATTTTTGGACTCAAGTAGCAATGATCTACAAAACGACCATTATTAACTTAAATAATTACATAGTGATCATAGCATGGTAGTAAGTGATATAAAAAGAATAATGAACTTGAAAAAGGTTCTTAATCAAGTATAAATTAACTCAAGTTTATTATTCAGGAGCTTAAAGAACGATCGAGTCAAGTCGGACCCAAGGTAAGGGATCCTACTCCTCTCTTTCTTTTTAAGTACTCTATTTTATGTCATTCCTTTTAATCTCGTCTTTCTTATGATTGGGATGTCATTTTATATTACTCCTACTGTAATTTTTATGTTCATATGATGAGAGACCCTATTTTCTATCATCAATCCATTTTGGAAGTTTTGAGTGGCGCCGTTAGGCTGCCAATGTTTCGTAAGAGATCTAACCTCTTTCTTTCTTTTTAAGTACTCTCTGTTATGTCACTTCTTTTAAGCTACTATTTGTTATGTTGGGGGATGTTCTTTTATATTCCTATTTCTGTACATTTTTTTTTTAATATTATTAGAGACCCTATTCGATCTCATCAATCCATTTTTGGATGTTTCAAGTGGCGTCGTTAGACTGCCGAGTTTTCGTAAGGGATTTTTCATCTCACTTTTAGTCCCGTGAGATTTATGCTACATTTTCCACCATATCCTTTTAGTGGTGTATGTACTTCCCATTATTATACTCTTTGTGTAATATAATTTCATTAATGGGTATTTACATATTCATTGTATGACCCTTCTTCAATGGGGTGTACGTTTCGGAAGTTACCTAAGTCGGTAAGGGAACCTTTCACCCTCCTATTTTTTAAAAGACTTCATTTGTTATGTCTTTTAATTCACATACTATTATTTTGGGATATGTTCTTATATATCCTTATTGATGTAAATTTTATGTCCAAGTGATTTGATACCCTTTTTATCTCTCATCAACTCTTTTTCTAAATTTTGATGTGACGCCGTTAGGTTGTCGAATTTTTGCAAGGGAACTTCTTAACCCAATTTTGATTCTTTGGGATAAACTTGTACTCATTAAATATGTCGTTCTATGAATTTGTGTGAATTTAATCTGATTTATTTACACTTGATGTCCACTTATATTTGGTGTATTCATTTGTCACACATAATTATGTAATTGATTTATCCTTAATCCAAGGATACCATCTTTGTATGGGACATCGTCTCAATCTCCTTTCATTGAGGCGTATTTTGTGTTATACAAAACTTACTTTTATACAGTGTATAAACCCCTTTGACTTTTACGTTTATCCAAAAGTAATATTTTTATACGAAGAGTTTTACTAAATGACAAAAGGTAATGTTTTTGTCGTTCGTATGCAGAGACAACGAATTCTCCGCCGCCGTGACCATTATTTGAGTTTTGGCTTCCTCTACAAGCCATACCTTTTTTTAAATGAAAAATAAATACCATGTTTTACTTTTATTTTATTTTGGTATTGAAATTGGTTTTCATAATTTTTTTATATCAATGTGTTGTATTGATATCTTATAATTGAAAAGTGAAAATGTTATGTTTCCTTTATGCATGTTTTATGTGATACGATTATGTTATGGTTCTTGGGCATTATAATGAAGACGGGTGGTTCCGTGATAAACTAAGGGCAGGTGAGCCTGATATATCTCTCCAATGCATTGGGTAACGCAAAGGAGTTAAACGTTAAGGTTTCTCCGAAGAGATTTAGGGATTATACTGTGATGGGTATTCCAAACGTAACCAAGAGGGTTACTCCCTACGTAAGAATGTTATAAATGCCTCAAGTTACCTTTATGCATTATGATTTATATGATTTATTCATGATTTGATGAGGTATGTTAAAATGCTCATGTTTTATGAGTAAAGTATGATTTCATACATGGACTAATGTTTTCTTTTCATACTTTTATATCCCTTACTGAGCTTTTTTATGCTCATCCCAAGTTTTTGAAATGTTTTTCACAGTTCAAGGGAAAAGTTCATGTTATGATGATAGTGTCAAGGAAGTGTCAAGACAGAATCCATGTTTTATTTTAAATATGTTTCCGTTGATCGGGAAAAACGAATACTATCTTTTATGTAACCACTTTGTTTAAATGTGGAATGTAATTATTGATTTATGATCTAATTCTATAAAACTCTAAACCTGAAAAGATCCTCAATGTGAATTATTAATTTAGGTCAATACTAAGTAAGGTTTAAGGTCGGGGCCTTATAGTTGGTATCAGAGGTCGGTTTAGATAACTTTAGAGGTTAGAGTGTTGTTTAAGAAAAAGTGACAAGTTGTGTATGACCACAATGGTTAGTATATTAGATAGATTCATTGTTTTTTTAAAATTTAGAATGAATTTGAGATAACTTGGATAAGTATATCTTGGTGTTTATCTTCCTCTTTTTTATTTTATGATTTTACTGATATAGTCACACTGACCTTTTTGGTTTTAGTAAATGGATGGATCTAGAAGGCACCAAAGTAACAGTGGATTTGAAGAAAACTGTGACGGTTTTATGAAAGAACAACTGAATGATATGGGAGCTGCAATGAGAACTCTTGTGGTTATCCTCAACCAACTATCTGGAGTCATTATTGACCACCTGAACCTCAGTGATTTTTATAAGGCATCGTATATGAGAGAAAAAAATCCATACTGAATTTCAAGTAATAATCATAAAGGTAAGTATGTTCAAAAACCTATGTGTCAAATATGTGGAAAGAAACACATAGGAAAATGTTTCAAAGGGACAGAAAGATGCTATAGATGTGGAAATGAAGGTCATAAAGCAAGAACCTGTCATGGAAAAAGGAAGCATCTATTTGACTCTAGGAAAGGGAAAGAAGTTCTTTCTGAAGGATCAAATGAATGTTTTAAATGTGGTGTGCATGGTCATTATGAAAACACATGTCCTACGAAGAAGTTTCGGGAATGGGGTCACCAAGATCGTACAAATATTCTTTTACCAATACCTAATGCCATTCCGATTGAGGATGAAGAAACTGACAATGAAGAATGAAAGGTATGGATTATTTCTTAACATATGTCTTCCTATTATTGGAATCTTAGGATATGATTCATGATTTTGTTTGTAGGAAAGAAGTATTTCAGAATAAGTTGAAAAGGAATGACTAATGGATCATGAAGAATGTTGAATGAATAAGAAGTCATCATATAAGGGATTCAAGAGTTATGGTAGATTTTAGGATGGTGGAATTCTTAGATGTATTAAGTCACTTTTGATAATGGGGTTACATTAGAAGACTTTTTATAGTAACCATGATGTTTGATATATGAAAATTTTATTCAAGGAATAATTATCTTTTTTTGTGGATATAGTTATAAAGAACCATTTGGGTTTATATGATCCTTGAATTTGAGGAAATTACTGGTTAATACATTTTGGGTTGAAAAATGGAAGTTATCAGATAACCTTTGTGGTTAAATTTTGTTATGGTTATTTTTGATGAATTTATCTCTTTTTTAGAAATGTTATACAATTATATAGTTTTTGAAAAGGGACAACACACAGACCGTCTGACAACCCGTCTCGTCGGATGAAGCTGCGGGAATCGAACCCACATCCAAAGTGCAACTGGTATTTATCGCCTACCACTAGACTACGTGAAGTCCCTGGTTAGTTTGAATGATTATTTTTAGTTAGATGATTTTATGAATTAAGAGTAAGTTGATTTTTGGTTATTAATGGAAATTATTATCCTATCATGGAGGATATGTGATTAGGTTAATTACTTTTTAGTATGAGATTGTAAGAGTAACTGATGTTATTTTGGAGAAAAATTTTAAAATTTATCTTGGGAGACTATGTGATTAAATCTTTTAGAGAATTGGGTTTCAATATTAGTTTGGTTTACTTTGTAGAATTTTATGTATAGATGTTTATTGAATTGTCTTTTTTAAACTTTGGGTTTTGTTTGACAAATTTTGGAGATTAAGAATAGATTTTTTTTATAAAGGATTATCCTTTTTGGGTATTATCTGATCTCATACTAACCTTTTTGGTTTTAGTTTTGGTTAATGTCTAACGACATGGGAAGAATATAGTTCTCTTTTGTGGATTAGCTGATTCTCTAGAAGTTGATTATAGATCTCTTAATGTGAACAAGTCATCCCAAATACTCGTCTTTTGGAGAAAATATGAGTTCGTGTAAGAAATCTAGTAAAAGTTGAAAGTCAACATGAAAATTATGTATACTTACTTATGTTTTAGTTAAGCTCATAAATAAATTCCTCAATGAAAAGTAACTTAAAACAAAAAATTTTTCTGTCAATTTTTCCTACTGGGGAATCAAATACCATTTAACCCATCGCAAGTTTGTGATTTTATTGTTGTTAAATTTCTCTTAGAAATGTTTAATATCACTCTCCATCAGAACATGACCCTTTGTTTTTCCTCCATATCCATATTTTCATACTTGGAATCCTAGTATGGGTTAACTTGGGTGACATTTTTACTTCTCTCCCATACTTTTAAAGTGATAGTTTTACTGACTCTTGTTCCTATGTGGGATTTTCAATGAAGCTTCCAAGCCCAATTTTAAAATTGCGAGGACGCAATTCCCAAAAGGGGGGAAGGATGTAACACCCCAAGTAAATAAAGAAAATGAAAATTTCATATTTATCCATATTTGTGAATAAAATATTAATATTACTTTAAAGGGGACGCTATGCTCGATGGCGTACCCAATACGCAACAACGAGTTTCCTGGGAATCTTACGTTGCACTCTAATAACAAAATAATATTATTTTAAATAGTAGTTAATGCCTAGCCATTGTAATGGAGGGAATGAACAGAACTAACTACAAAATGATTATATATTTTTGTCAAATATTTTTACTTTTTACAATAAATGTTAGAGGATAAAAAATGCGAATGAATCCAATTTTAAGCATAAACATTCTAATATTCTTTAAAAGGTCGATTAACCACCTTTTGATGGAGAACCTCTTTTAAATCCACTTTTTGACAATTTTATGTGTTATATTTGACAAAATAAAATTATTCTTTAGAATCGGGACATCAAAATTTACTTTGTATAAATTTTTGGTATTTTTCCGATAAAGTTTATTTTTTAATGAATAGTTAGAAATGTTGTATTTTAATTCAAAACTCCTTTTAAATATAATTTATTTATATGATTAGATTATCTTTTTAATTGTTTATAAAGTGAAATTAGAATATATTTTTACCTTTTAATCAAATAGTGGTCATTGGAATTAATTTCACTTTGAAATTGGACTTAAACTACTGTCAATATTTTAATAGATATTATTTCTTAAAAACATGCTCTTTGTTTTGACATCGGGAATTAATTATTAAATTAATTAATGCAACTTATATTTTTTTAATTTTTTAAAATATACATCATTTTTGAATTTGGAATATCAAATATAGCTTAGGGTGAATTTTTGGTATTTTTCTGAAAAACTTCAAATTTTGATGAATAGTGAAACCACTAAGTGGTAGTTTAAAAACCAATTTTACGTTTAAATGAAACTTCACCACTTCTGTGATTTGAATTTCAAAAATATGATATACATGGTTGTCATTAGGATGTAAAATGTGGTTCAATGGGATTAAAATAATTTTTTGGTGAATAGTAACTTTTAAGTTTTTTAATCACGATTAGAGGTAATTAGTGTAGTTTAAGGTAAAAATAATGTTTTAATAATATTAAATGACCTAGACACATGTCCTACCCTCATTGGATGTGTCATGGAAGACCAAGACAACCCATGGGTCAACTTGGGGACCCCATGGAGCCACTTTGGTTGGAAAATGACATAAATAACTTTTTATTTAAAGTTAAAATAAAAATGTCACAAGCATGAGTTGTTTTACTAAAACAATTTTTAAATGGGGTTATACAAGTCATATTTTTGACTATAAATATTAATTAGAAATATAAGAAGATTTCCTAAATCATGGTATTTGTTTTATAATTTTTATACATTAAATAAATTATATTATTTATGACATCATGATGATGCAGCGATTACCTCATTAATAAAAGATTTAAATAAAATGAAAAGATAATGTTAAAACTATAACTTACACCTGTAAAACACCTATTGGATGAGTATATTTCGAACCCTTACCACCTTATCCTATGAATACATCAATGTGGGACTTTTAAAATCTGAAACTCATTTGAAAATAAAGTAACATTTTGTAACTTTCCAAGAGTGCCCCTCCTCTCCTCTTATAAAAGGCCCCCACCTCTACCACCTTAACCACACCTCTCAAGCCTTTGGCTCAGCCAAACGATGCTAATTTTGTCTCTCCACATCCCTATCTTACTCCTAGAAGACTCACTTTGGGTATAAGTCTTCCCAAGGATGCCTTTGAGCTCAAATCAAATAGAGATACCCGATTTTAAGGTAATGTCTTCACTTGTGTTCTTTTGTTTTATTTTGCTTCTCCAACCCACTAAAATCTTTTTATTAATTTATTTTGTAACAACTACAGTATCTTCAATATACTAGGATGTTATTATAAGAATTATTCTAGCTACACTTAAACACACCTACATATAATGGTTAAAGAACATACTGTTTCTCTGGATGGTGAATTTATGCCTCACGAAACGATGATTGTTCAATATTATTTTAACACCCTCAAAGGTTTTTATTAAGATGTCACTATATTTATATATGATATATAATATGTTTATGTTTTACTTAATCTACTGTATTTTTTATTTATGGCATACCTTTATGGTTTCCATTATGGTTAAACGCGATATCTTCATTTTAGGAAGTGCGGACTACCGCCCCCTCAAAGTGATTTGATTCGTTAATACCATATGTGGTATGTATAAAGGATAGATTTAATTATATTATATATGATAACATACTGGAATTATAATACAATTATGTATCATTATGTTTTAATTCCATTAAATAAGAAATAGAAATGGAAGTAGCGTTCATGCGTACATACGGCTTACCGTCTCCATGCACGGTGAATTTCATTTCTTACCACTAAATGTTATGTAATATTATAAATTCATGTATATAATGGATATATATGATATATATGATATCTACATAATGAATATAATTCTGGATATAATATATATTTTACCACATGAACAACTTGTAATTATAATGAGTTTATTTTGGACTCAAGTAGCAATGATCTACAAAACGACCATTATTAACTTAAATAATTACATAGTGTTCATAGCGTGGTATTAAGTGATATAAAAGGAATAATTAACTTGAAAAGGTTCTTAAGAAAGCATAAATTAACTCATGTTTATTATTCAGGAGGTTAAAGAATGATCGAGTCAAGTCAGACCCGAGGTAAGGGATCCTACTTCTCTCTTTCTTTTTAAGTACACTCTTTTATGTAATTCCTTTTAAGCTCATCTTTATTATGATTGGGATGTTATTTTATATTACTACTACTGTACTTTTTATGTTCATATGATGAGAGACCCTATTTTCTCTCATCAATCCATTTTGGAAGTTTTGAGTGGCGCCGTTAGGCTGCCGAATTTTCGTAAGAGATCTAACCTCTCTCTTTCTTTTTAAATACTCTCCTTTATGTCACTTATATTAGGCTCATCTTTGCTATGTTGGGGGATGTTATTTTATATTCCTCTTACTGTAGATTTTATTTTAATATGATGAGAGACCCTATTTTATCTCATCAATCCATTTTTGGAAGTTTTATGTGGCGCCGTTAGGCTGCCGAGTTTTCGTAAGGGATTTTTCATCTCACTTTTAGTCCCGTGAGATTTATGCTACATTTGCCACCATTTCCTTTCAGTGGTGTATGTACTTCCTATTATTATACTCGTTGTGTAATATAATTTCATTTATGGGTATTTACATATTCATTGTATGACCCTTCTTCAATGGGGTGTACGTTTCGAAAGTTACCTAAGTCGGTAAGGGAACCTTTCACCCTCCTCTTTTTAAAAGACTTCTTTTGTTATGTCTTTTAATTCACATACTATTATGTTGTGATATGTTCTTATATATCCTTATTGATGTAAATTTTTTTTTCATGTGATGAGATACCCTTTTTATCTCTCATCAACTCTTTTTATGAATTTTGAAGTGAGGCCGTTAGGCTGTCGAATTTTTGCAAGGGAACTTCTTAACCCAATTTTGATTCTTTGGGATAAACATGTACTCCTTGAATATGTCGTTCTATGAATATGTGTGAATGTACTCTGATTGTTTTACACTTAATATTCACTTATATTTGGTGTATTCGTTTGTCACACATAATTATGTAATTGATTTATCCTTAATCCAAGGATATCGTCGTTGTATGGGACAACGTATCAATCTCCTTTCATTGAGGAATATTTTGTTTTATACACAACCTACTTTTATACGGTGTATAAACCCCTTTGACTTTTACATTTATCCAAAAGGAATATTTTTATACGAAGAGTTTTACTAAATGACAAAAGGAAATGTTTTTTCTATTCCTATGCGGCGACAACGACTTCTCCGCCGCCATGACCATTATTTGAGTTTCAGCTTCCTCTACAAGCCATACCTTTTTTTAAATGAAAAATAAATACCTTGTTTTACTTTTATTTTATTTTGGTATTGAAAATGGTTTTCATAATGTTTTTATATCAATGTGTTGTATTGATATCTTATGATTGAAAAGTGGAAATGTTATGTTTCCTTTATGCATGTTTTATGTGATACGATTATGTTATGGTTCTTGGGCATTATAATGAAGACGGGTGGTTCCGTGATAAACTAAGGGCGGGTGATCCCGATATAGATCTCCAATTCATTGGGTAACGCGAAGGAGTTAAACGTTAAGGTTTCTCCGAAAAGATTTAGGGAATATACTGTGATGGGTATTCCGAACGTAACCAAGAGGGTTACTCCCTACGTAAGAATGTTATGAATGCCTCAAGTTACCATTATGCCTTATGATTTATATGATTTATTCATGATTTGATGAGGTATGCAAAAATTCTTATGTTTTATGAGTAAAGTATGATTTCATACATGGACTAATGTTTTCTTTTCGTACTTTTATATCCCTTAATGAGCTTTTTATTCTCATCCCAAGTTTTTGAAATGTTATTCATAGGTCAAGGGAAAGGTGCATGTTATGATGATATTTTCAAGGAAGTGTCAAGAAAGAATTCATGTTTTATTTTAAATATGTTTCCGTTGATGGGGAAAAACGAATACTATCTTTTATATAACCACTTTGTTTAAATGTGTAATGTAATTATTGATTTATGATCTAATTCTCTAAAACTCTAAACCTGAAAAGATCCTCAATGTGAATTCTTCATTTAATTCAATATTAAGTAAGGTTTAAGGTCAGGGCCTTATAGTAACAATAGAATTATATATGAATAATAGAATAATATAATAATTAGATAGAATGAAAACATAAATATTAAATAAAAACATTTACAATAAAAAAAAATACATTAAAAGAGAGAAATCACAATATAACGATAATCATAATTGAGAACAAAATCATTTTGGAGTTGTACAGAATGTGTAAAATTCCCTAATTTTTAAAATCACCAAAAAATATGGAAAATAGTGGAATAAGGTGAATGTAATTCTATCTAAAATGTTTTAGGTTCATCGATATTTATCATGAAAAATGATTTATGACTTGAATGGAAATCCACCATGTGAGTCAATACAATATCCTTCTAATGGGATGCTAGCATGGAATATCATGTCATGATAACTTAATTTACATCATGATTTGAAAATTCAAATTTTAATGGATCAGGTCCTCATAAATTAATTTCATGAAACCACTTGTGAAATTTTTGGAGTACTAATTTAGAGTTAACCGATGGATAGAGTTTGAGAGGTTCACATAGAGAAGTTAATTTATGTCATGATTTACCTCTATTTCAAGGATTCATGGCTTAAATGTGGTTCATGACTTAAACTAGGGACCTACTAGAAATTCATTAGTTTTTATTATATGTTCCCCATTATGAATGGATGATTCATTATATAAATAAACTACAATTATATCTATCAAAATCATTGTATCCAAAATCAATAATTTCCAATTATCTTCAAACCTCAAGAACAAATCAAGGCATCATAACATAAAACAAATAAGAAACTCTATAAATTAGACCCAAATGGTATAATATATCTTAGTATCAGCTTTGACTTTTTCTAAATATCATAACCTTATTCTAAGGACATATTCCAAGGAATATATTATCACTAAATCTAATATCTGTAACTATATTGTTTTAATATGATACACCTTCAATTGTTTTTGAATGACTGCAACATTCTATACCATTTTTTCATAAATCTTATATCCCTAAATATTATGTTCTCTAACTTGATCCCAACCAGTTGGAGTTATGTCACTATTTCTATTGAGAGATTCATAATGACCCATCTAAATGCTCGATTGAAATCTGTTATTGTAAGAAAATTAAACTTGAGGAAGTTAATGATCTCAAACACCATTGAAATCCATAGTGAATACTCACATCATATGTTCTAGGGTATGAATTTTCCTCTCAAACTAACTATCTATTTGAGGATGATATGTGATATTTTAGTTAACTAATTATTTAAATAATACTTAATAATCTTACAAAACATCATGGAAAGCCTCAAATCTTGATCAGATATAATTTATTTTGTTACTCTATGACACCTCATCACGTGAGAAATATTTTCTTATAGTAAAAAATGTGATAACTTCTTTGGGAAATTGACTAAAAACCAAATAGATTTATTACCTTCATTATTTTTAGGGATTCCTACTATTAAATTCATCATGATATTTTCCCATTTCCATTTAGGTATGAGAAATTTTTAAATCATCACCTAAGAATTCAAACTTTGATTCTTAAATTGTTGATACACCCAGAATTGAGATATATACTCCACAATATACCTCTTTATGTTTTTCAACTAAAAAGTCTCTCTGATATCTCTTTATAATTTTATACTTCCTGTATGGATAAAGAATGATGAGAAATGATATTTATACTATATATACTTCTATAATTCTTGCATTGATAATAAATATATTCAGTTCCTGAAACTTTTCATTTGATCATCATCAATAATGATCTCGATTACATTCCTTACCATCTTTTTTATCTCCATATATTGCTTCTGTTTGAATGGCCTGAAGGCCTTCTTTTTATTCATTTTTGAAAATCCCCCTTTTTAAGGGTTTAATGGGAACCCTTAAGTGGCATGTAGTCTTTGTGATATTACATGACCCGAAGGTCTTAGAAGAATTTATCCTGACTAAAACTACTTGAAACTTCCCATTCCCAACATCTATATCGTGATGTTAGCTCTCCACCTTTACCTGGCTATTTAGCTAGGCTTCCTGTGAATACACAGGCCAGTCCCGATGGCAATGTCCATACCATCTAATTCTTCCAAATTTGTTAGGTCTTCTCTGCTAAATGTGCCTACTTTGAAACCTCATATGGAGAAATTTCCTTATAGAGTCTTCTTGGTCCATTTAATGACAATTTTCTTATGGCCTGAAGGCCTTGAGGTGGACCAAAGTACCTGATGTGGACCTAGGGCCTTAAGGTGGCCTGAAGGCCCTGAGGTGGCACATAAGACTTACTGTCCCAAAGGCCTTTTGTGGCCTGAAGTCCTTGAAGGACCTGAGGACTAAATCAGTGGCCCAAAATCCCAAATAGATGAATAGTACTGGCTGTTATAGTACCTGTTGTGGTACCTAGTATAGTTCTTTCTATAGTAACCTAAAAATATGTCTTTGCTCAGATTTTATCTCATGTCTCTTGGATTCCCTTTCTATATCATCACCAACTGGGATGAGACTCTTGTGCTCTATATATTCCTTTTACACTTCTATAATCATCACATTGGTGGATTGCTGGACAATAATATGATAATGAGATGATTTATCAATTTTTCTAGTGATTATAAGGTCTATATTTTCTAAATCCATTTGTATTGTATCTTTTTCTATCCAAATCATGGACATGTGTTCATGATCATTCTGACTCAGTTCATTATCCACCTTGTCCACCTTCTTATGGTGGTCATATATTGAGCATTCATAATCGTAAATGAACTCCAACCTTCTGATTTTGCACAAATAATAATGTTATTATTTGAAAATATACTTTAAAATATTGTTATCAATATATATATATTTCAAAATTTTAATAATAAATAGAGTGAATCAATATTTTCAATGAAAAAATTACCATTTCTTATTCCAAATCTTTAATCGGGTAATTTTTCTCACGAACCTTCAATTATCAAGAGGTATACACTACCACTATCTCATTTTTCATGAGAACACATCCCATCCCATTCAATGATATATTATTGTATATCCCAAATCCATTTCCACAATTCAATTGTGTATGAATAGGTGAACTAACTAAGCTTCATTTCAACTCCTTTATTTGTTTCATATTCATATATCCAAAGTGACTTGGGTCCCTTCTACATCAACTTGGTTATTATATTTGATAGCAATCTAATATTTCACAAAAATTGTCGATAGTATCTACCCAATCTAATAAAAAAATTGATCTTGGTCTCTTTGGTTAGTATTTTCCATAGGTTAAAAACCTATATATTTTACATAACCATAGATATAACATAAATTATAATTAGTTGAACCAACAATGATATTTTCTATAACTATAATTTGAATTTTCTAAATTTAGAATTTAACTAATCCTTTGAAAAAGTCTTCAATGTGTTGGGACTAAGTTGGATGGATAAGGAAGTATGAAAGGTTTGTTGTTACAGAGTGTTGTCTTTTGTTGACAAAAATCTAAATCAATTCACTATGTAAAGAACATGAAAATTAGACAATTCTTTTCTGATTTTTATTTTACAATCATCCCAAGTTTAGAGAACTTGTGGTGCAAGCCGTTTCAAGGATAAAGAGAGTAAAGAAGTGTTTTTGGAAAAACACATTTCAACATCAAAAATATCCAAAATAATGACAAAGGAAAGAAGAAGGCACACAAGTGCTGTAGAGGCCCGCAAGTCATATTTCAAAAATAGCATTATTTCATAAATATAGAAAAGGAAAGAAAGTGGCATGCAGGTATTGGCACGTAGGTGGTGGTGCATAGGTGGTGGCGCGCAGGTGGTGGTGCGCAGGTGGTGGCGCGCAGGTGGTGGCGCGCAGGTGGTGGCGTGCAGGTATGGGCATGTAGGTATTGTCTCGCAAGTCTAGGTCACGCAAGTCATCAAAATTCCTATAAATAGATGACTAGCCTCCTCATTTCTTAAGGCTCAATACTTTAGAATTATCATTGAGCTCTAGGCTCTTAGTTAGGGAATTGGTTGTGCAAGTGGAAGATTGTTAGAAGGCGCACAGGATGGGGCGCACAAGTTGGAGGCACACAAGTGTTAGTTGGCACACAGGCTACATGAAGGAAGCGCGTCTGAAGGGAAGCACACAAGAAGAGGCACGCAAGTTCTAGGTGCGTAGGTCTACGACGCGCAGGTAAAAGTGGGTGTGCAGGCTGCTTTGCTCCAGGGGTTTCTACTAGCTTCTGGATAGGAAAGAAGAAGAAGAGGCGCACAAGTATAAGGCGCGCAGGTATAGGTCATGCAGGTCAAAGTGGGAGCACATGCTGTTTTGATCTAGGGGTTCCTACCAGCTTCTGTGTAGGAAAGTGAAGAATTTCATTGAAAGATTCAATTTGTATAGTCTCAATAAGAATCACTGATCTATTTTATTACCCTATTTGTGCTAAGAGGGAGAACACACACTATTGGATTGTTTTCAAAGTGATGCACGGGTGTAAGGGTATATCCTACTCATTGTATTCCACATCAAATGACTGTTTTCTAGTGGATTGTGTGGTATTGGATTGTTTTTGTACCATACCAAGTATGAAGATACTCTTGTTGAGTAGTGAACCTTGTAAATATTGTGTTCCTGTGGTTGTGTGTGTTCAGTAGGGAAGAAACTCTTTAACATGAGGCGAAGGTTTTTTCAAAAAGGGGAACTTAAAACGTAAAAAGATATCACTGGTTCACCCCCTCCCCCTCTCAGTGATACTTGGATCTTGACTGGGAACTTCAATTGGTATCATAGTGATAGGTTGCCTTCATTTATTCTTTTCTGAAGTGTTTGAAGAGAAGTTGTGATAGAGAATCTAAATTGCGTGAACAGTAATGGGATTCCAATTTTTTATGGAAAGAACTATCACATCTAGAAGGAAAGAATGGTGCCTTATTTTATGTCTCTTTGATATGAAGTTCTTGAATCTACAACAGATGGATTTCCTCCTATTGATCACAAGGTTCCTCTTACTTATGTCGATAAGAAGAATCTTTAAAATTATGTCGGAGCTAAAAATACATTACATTCATCTCTTTCTGAGAGTGAATTTTTAAGATTGAAAGGTGTTGCTATAGACAAATGAATCTGGGAAAAACTGAAGAACATCTATGAAGGAAATACAAAAGTGAAGAAGTCTAAACTAAAAATCTGGCGACTAAAGTATGAAGACTTGAAAATGGGAGAATCTGAATCTGTTGAGGATTTCTTTACCAGGATAAATGATATTGTCAGTACAATCATATGTCTTGGTGAAATGTTGTAGGATTCTACAGTTGTCTAAAAGATCTTTAGAATTCTGAAAGAAATATTTGATGCTAAAGTGTCTTCATTGGAAGATAGAGACCCTGAGACATTATCAATGGATGACTTGCATAGCACTCTCATTACTTATGAAATGAGAAGGGAGAAGACTATGAAGACCAAAACAAATAAAATAGAGAAATTTCATTCAAGGCTTCAAAGAGAGAGAAGTCAAAGAATACTCTTATTGAAGATGATGTGGGTGAATCCGATTCAGAAGATGAGGTATGTAAAACTTTTGATGAAATTTTATCCTTGTTTTCTAAAAATGTGAAAAGAGGTACAAGTAAATACAAAGGGAAACTTCCCTTGAAATGTTTTAAATGTGGAGCTATTGGTCACTTTGTGGCTAAATTTCCTCAAAAGAATAAAGAAGAAGACAGTGATGATGATGAGAGATGGCCAAAAAGGTCATGGAAGAAACAAACTGACAAAGATAAATATTTTTCAAAGGGTAAGGATAAAAAATTCTTCAAATAAAAAAGAAGAAACTTTTTATCTTGAGATGAAGAAGAAGATAGCGAAGCTGAATCTGAGAAATCATCTACTAAGAAAGCTAGAGAGAATACCTTTATTGCAGGAGAGAATAATAAAGATTACGAGAGCAACAGTTCTAAAGAAGAAGAAAATCAACTTGAATATCATCTGAAATAAGAGTTGAAGGAATGTTTGAGGAAGATCAGAAGGCTAGAGAAGAAAAACAAAAAGTTGATAAATAAAATTTCCACATTAAACAACCAATATGGTTTTCCTATGGTGAAAATAAAGATGGAAAAAAGAGATTGATGATCTGAAGAATTATCTTGAGAATTAAACGAATCATAATGATCATCTTGAAGTAAAACTGAAAGAAAAAGAATAAGAGTTTGAACTGTTCCAACAGAAACTGTCCAAAGCTAATGAAATGAATTTCAGTTTAAAATATTCTATCTCAGAAGTTGGTGAATGTTCCAGTAAGAATGAACCAATGAAGGTTCCATACAGTTTACCTTCAAAAGTTAAAAGGAAATATATAACTGGTTCTAATAGGAACAAAGTTGGAAAGGCTATGTTTGTGGCCAAAGTCAGTAATGCTAAAAAATCAGAAGTACATAAAAATCATGTGTCCAGAAATATTTCTACTACTTTTGGTACTGATAAGTTTGAATAGAAATATGAGCTAAAAAATAAAGTTACAATTGAAAATAGAAAGGTTGATGTTCAGCAGAGTTCTATTAAGAAGGATGTTGAGAAGCAAGTTCACAACTCCGTTCAGTATAGAAGTTTCAAAGGAAAATATTCATTCTATGGTTACTGCTGGTATTGTGGTGGATTCAGACACACTGAAAACATGTGTTGGTTTAATCAAAAACATTAAAACTATTCCACAAGTCTTGAAAGACAAGGATTGAGGGGGATTCAATCCGTTCAAAATAGAAAGTCTCCATATAAATTTTAAGAGATATCTGAGAAGACTGGTTTGAAAGTTGAGTATAGGTTCCAATCACTAGAAATTGTTTGTGAAAGATGTGATCGACCTGGACATCTTGCCAAGGGCTACCTTAGTGTGTTATCAGAGCAGCAAAAGATTCTTAATAATTCTCAAAATCCAGAGTTTTTAAAAGCTAAAAGGGACATGTATGATAAGTATGAAATGAAAGAGTTCATGGTTGTCTGGCTAGAACACATTGACTTGGCTAGTAAATTGGAGGAAGCACAATAGAAAGTGAAGGAAAAGGAAGAAAAAAAATCCTTTTTTGTCAAAACTGATTTGAAAGAAACAAAAGGAGAATGTCCATGTATTGTTGATAATGGATGTTCCTCTCATATGATAGGAGACTTAAAGATTTTGAAGAATGTGAAAGACTTTAAAGAAGAAACAAGGACATTTGTAAATGAGGAATCTATAAGGATCAAAGGTGTTGGATCAGCCATTGTTGGAAACGAAATGATGAAATCAAAGAAAATAATATATTTTGATGGGCTGAAACATAACCTGTTATGTGTGTCAGAACTCTGTGATGAGGGAAACAAAGTAATATTCAGAAAATATGGATTTATTGGGAAAAGTGAAAATGATGGAAATATAGTTACAAGAGGCTAACGTACAAGAGGGAATCTATTCCAAGATGGTGATGTGAAGAACTCTGGTTACATGAGTGTGGTGGATGAAAATAAATTATGGCATAAAAGGCTAAGGCACATGTGTTAGAGAAATATGTGAAAGTTATCAATGTGAGAGAGTATTCGGGATATGCCTGATTTATCAAGAGAAAGATATTGGCGTTGCACTAATTGTGAGAAAGGGAATATCACTAATTCTATGCACAAGAGAGTGGAAATTCACTCAAAAATACACTTGGAACTCATACTTTCAGATATACATGGACAATGAGAAAGAAATATTCAAATGGAGATAAGTACTTTATTACTTTCATTGATGACTTTACTCGCATTACTTGTGTTATGTACATGATACATATGTCAGATGCTCTGACAATGTTTAAGAGTTTTAGAAGGAAAGAAGAGAAGGAATGTGATTATTCAGTGAAGAAGATGAGAACTGATAATGGAGGTGACTATAATAATGAAGAGTTTGAATGTTATTTGAGAAACATGGAATTCGACATGAGTTCAGTTCACCATACACACCTAAACAAAATGGGGTGGCAGAAAGAAAGAATCGAAGTCTGGTGGAAATGGGGAGAACTATGTTACTTGAATATAGTCTTTCTCATTATTATTAGAGGCAAGACATGATCACTGCAGTGTATATTCATAACTAATGTTTCTATAGGGAAAACTCAGATATGACTCCATATGAAATGTTCTATGAAAAAACTCCAAGTCTAAAACACTTGAGAGTCTTTGGTAGTATATGTATTATAAAGAAGAAAGGTGGAAACCTGGGAAAGTTTGAGCAAAGAGGAGATGATGGAATTTTTCTTGGCTATGCTCCAGAAGGAAGAGGATATAGATGCCTCAATAAAGAAACAGGAAGAATTATTTATTCTTCAGATGTAAAAGTTGTTGAAAATGCTGAGAAAGAAAAGCAGTCATATGTTGATGTCGAAGTCAAACAGGATAGGGAAGATTTTGTTAACAATTATGATAATGCTTCAGAATGTGTTAATACCACTCAAGAAGAGGAATCCAACTCATATATCTCATGTGATTAGGATGGAGCTCAAACAACTCATCGTAGGTTGGGGAAGCAAGTGGAGGGTCAAAACATTATTGGAGATAACAATCAGAGGGTCCAAACAAGAAGAACAACAAATGCTATATCACATAATTCTCATTATTCAAAAGTTGAACTGAATGATGTAAAAGAGGCATTTGATCATCCATAATGGTTTCATGCTATGAATGAAGAGCTTGGTCAGATAGAGAATAATAATACTTGGGAACTTGTACCCAAGCTGGACAACAAGAACATTATTGGTACAAAGTGGGTTTTCCGGAACAAGCTGAATGAAGAAGGTAAATTAATAAGAAAAAAATAAAGATTGGTTTGCAAAGGGTATTAAAAAATTCAAGGCATCAATTTTGATGAAACCTTTTCTCTGGTGGCATTATTAGAAACAATTAGAATCTTTCTTGCTATTGCTGCACAACAAGGATACAAAATATTTCAAATGGATGTAAAATCTGCATTGTTGAATGGTGACCTTGACGAGGAAGTTTACATTGATCATCCTTGTAGATTTGTTATTGGAAGGGATGAAAGTTATGTTTGTAGGTTGAATAAGGCTTTATATGGGCTAAAACATGCTCCAAGAGAATGTTATTCTAAATTAGATACTTTCTTAAAGAAGATGAACTTTAAGAAAGGGAGAGTTGACAGCAATATCTACATCAAGGAATGTCAGGAGTTTTCACTGATTGTTATTGTTTATGTCGATGATATTATATTTGATGGAAATGATGAAAGATCAAGTGAAAAATTTTCTGATTATATGAAGATGTTATTTGAGATGTCCATTCTGGGAGAAATGAAGTACTTTCTTGGGCTACAAATTTTACAGAGAAAGAATCACGTTTTTCTATCTCAAGAAAAGTATGCTAAGGAACTTCTGAAGAGGTTTGGCCGGGAAAATTCAAAACCAGTTTCCACACCGATTTCAGTGGGAACCAAGTTTTCTAAATATGGAGAAGGCAAGGAAGTTGATCAGAAAGTGTTTCGAAAGCTGATTGGAAGTCTGTTGTATTCAACTGCCTCAAGACCCGACATCGTCTATGTTGTCACTTTATCTGCAAGATTTCATAGTGATCCTAGAGAATAACATTTGATTGCTAGAAAAATAATTCTCAGATATATAAGAGGCACACAAATTTTTGGAATCAGGTATGATGGATCTAGAAATATTGATCTATTCGAGTATTCTGATGCTGATTGGGCAGGAAATGTTGATGATCGAAGATCCACATCTGGTGGATTTTTCTTTCTGGGGAAAATTTGTGTTAGTTGGCATACCGAGAAACAGAATTCAGTAACTCTTAGCATAGCTGAAGATGATTATGTTGTTGCTACTCAAGTTGTAACATAAATAATGCGGATGAAGAGTCTGCTGGAAGATCGACTTGTTGAAGTAAAGATACCATTTCTCTTGTGTTGTGATAATCCGAGTGAATTTTTTTTACAAGAAATCTAGTACAACATTCTCATTCCAAAAAGTATTGATATAAAGTACCACTTCATCAAAGAGTAGGTGGAGAAGAATTAATTTAGGCTGGAGTATGTTCCAACATCTGAACAAGTTGATGATATATTCACAAAACCATTACCGAAGGAACCATTTGCAAAATTGAGATTGAACATGAATGTCCAACCTCCATCTCATCAAGGTTAAGGTATGTGTTTCTGTCCCCTCTGTCATCCTACATTTTGATAGTGTTGTCAAGGGGGATAATTGTTTTATAAATCTATCCTTATGGAAGCATGCATAAAGGGGGAGTTGTGGGTAAGATGTGAATCAAGCATGTATGTGTGTGTGAACTATTCTAACTGTTCATTAGAGTGGTTGTAGGAAACAATTTTGTTTTCCAGGAAAGTTGACGAAGTGAAGAATGATGAGGTAGAAGCTTGAAAGATGATCTGAAGAAGGATGAGGAGGTATGCTCATGAGATTTCATAGTCACTACTTTTGGACAACATGGTTTTGGCTGTCAATAATTCTTGTTTCCTACAATGAGTTAGCTCACGTAGGCTTAGAATCGTTGATAAGTAATCCATTTCTTAAGGTTAAAAATTTCAGTGATTTATGAATCATGGTTGACAACAAAATCCAAAGGGGGAGATTGTTGGGACCAAGTTGGATGGATAAGGAAGTAAGAAAAGTTTGTTGTTACAGAGTGTTGTCTTTTGTTGTCAAAAATCTAAATCAATTCACTTTGTAAAGAACATGAAAATCAAACAATGCTTTACTGATTTGTATTTTACAATCATCTCACGTTTGGAGAACTTGTGGTGCAAGCCGTATGAAGGATAAAGATAGTAAATAAGTGTTTTTGGAAAAACACATTTCAACATCATAAATATCCAAAAAAATGACAAAGGCAAGAAGAAGGGGCACAAGTGTTGTAGAGGCGCGCAAGTCATATTTCAAAAATAGAATTATTTCAGAAATATGGAAATGGAAAGAAAGTGGCGAGCATGTATTGGTGTGCAGGTGGTGGTACGTAGGTGGTGGTGCACAGGTGGTGGCGCGCAGGTGGTGGCGCGCAGGTTACTGAGTCAATAAGGTTTTCCTTATGACTTTTCCATTCCTTCTTGTTTTGAAAATCACAAACACCTTATCTTTAAGGAAAATCACTTTTATAAGGAAAATTGCTTTTATAAGGAAAATCGCTTTTATAAGGAAAATTATTCTTATCATATTTTCATTATCTATATTCATAAGTTTCTTAAGTATAAGAATAATATTCATTTCTATATTATCGGAATCATTTAAAACTTTGATATGATGCATTCTGTTTTAGGCTCTGAATTCTGGATGAGAACTGTAATGAAGTTCCACTCCGAATTCTGGATGAGAACTGTAATGATGTTCCACTCCGAATTCTGGATACGAACTCTAATAAAGTTCCACTCCGAAATCTGGATATAAACTCTCATGAAGAACGACACCAAAATCTAATGACAAATCCTGATTACGAAATCTCATTACGAATTCTGATGATGAATTGTCATTACAAATTCACCTATTAAACAGAATCTGATCATCTTCACTTTATACACTCTGAATTTATTTAGACTCCGAATATTATTTTTTGCTTAGACTCCGAACATTCATTTTTCTTACACTTTTATAATTTGTCTACTCTTTGAAATTTTGTTTACACTCTGAACCATTATTCCGAACTTTTTGTATTAGACTTGAAACGATGTCATAATTTCTATTACACTTGTTTTGTTACAAAACGATGTCATCTATTCCATTATAAACAAACCGTTGGTTAAGTAACACATGTACAAGTCCCTCTGATTTTTAAGGAAGATATGATCGTTGGAAAGGAGGTCGAACGAGCCTATAAATAGGAGCTCATTTGAAAGAGCTCGATACTGATCTTCAATTCATGTGATTACATGCTTGAAGTGATTTCTAGAGAGAGAGGCTCTTATTAACTCTCAATTCTTCATGCGACTCCGAATGTTGGTGATTACATTCGAGGACTTTTGAGGATAGGAAGACAGAGGTGCCGATTACCTTGAAGTTTGAGGGATTCCTTGCTGAAGAAGGAAGAGGTTCTAACTACCTTGAAGTTGAGGGCTTGCGGGGATAGCAAGACAGAGACTCCGATCATAGTATCTAGGGCTTACCCTGGTGTGAGTAAGACATAATTTCTTGAAAGTATAAATCAAGGGACCTTTATCCAAGGTTGTTGGATACCCTTCTCTTTGGGTTAAAAGACTTATATCTTGTTACTTGTAGTTTTACTACTTGTTGTTTCCGCTGCATATTGTATTGTAAGGAAAGTATAACTTTCTTATACTTTCTTACTTGTACTCTGTTCCATTTAGATTCTACACGCCTTAAGGTAGAATCTCATATTGTAATCTTTAGTTAAGATTCAATTTCCGGATCCATATTTCTAGAATCTACTTTCAGAATCTCTTTCCAGTTTTAAGAAAGTACATAGAACTTGAAATTTATAACTTCATTCCTTATTCCATGTTCTTAATTGGTGTTAGAGGTGTTGTGAATTTTCTCAGTTTAACTTTCTTAAACTTAGCTCTTTCCTTTATTAAAGGAAATTTTTATAAAGTATACAATTCACCCCCCCTCTTGTATATTGAGCATCTACATCATTATTTCGATCCTACAATTGGTATCAGAGGAAGGTCTCTGGAATACTTATACTCACGTATAAGCTTTTCTTGCTCACTTTGTCATTTCGAACTTTGTCATTCCAAACTTTGTCATTACGAACTTTGTTATTACGAACTTTTTCTACTAACAAGTTTGTGTGCTGAAGGTTATTTTTAAGTATGGCAGGAATCAATGTTGGTTCCATTGATAATATAAATCCTACAAGACCACCAATATTTGATGGTATTGACTATGAGTACTGGAGAGATTGAATGAAGACTTTTTTTATCAACATTGGAATGGACAATTTTGTTATGCTTACTGGTGATTATAAAATTCCTGATAAGGAATTTAGAACTTTCACTAACCAGGAAAAGAAAGATTATCAACTCAATTATAAGGTACGCAATACCTTACTTTGTTCAATGACTAGAAATATATATAGCCAAATTTCTTCTTGTGAAGCATATAATTGTATCTGGAATAAGTTATAGGTTACAAACTTTGGAACTTCTAAGGTGATTGAGACTAGGAGATCTATTCTTAGAGCTGAATACCATGGCTTCAATTTTCCTTTTGGTGAACCAATTTGTAAAGTTCAACAGAGATTTATGACTATTGTAAACATTTTACAGTCTATGGGAGAAAAATGGTTAGATGATGAAGCACTTGTGGATAAGATAATTGATATTATGCCCAATGAGTGGGAATCAAAGAGAACAGCTATAGATGAGAATATGAAGGTCACTCAAATTTCTCTTGATGAGATATTCAGAACTCTTCTCCAACATGAAACCAGAATGAAGAGAGTTGCTGATAACATCAAGAAGAAAAATGGGAATGGTACTGTTGCTTTTACAACAACATCAAATCAGGTGAAAGCTAACATCCTGAGAGAGTAACCAGATCCAAATATAAGAAAGTTATTTTCCAATCCGAATCTAGTGAGAGTGAAGTCTCTGAAAATGAGTTAGAAAATCTTGCTCAAAGGATGAACAAGATAGCTGGCCAAAGAAGTTTCCAATCCGAGTATAAGAAAAAGGAAAGGAAAGATAAAAAATACGGAGAAGTCACATGTTATGAATGCAAGAGAGATGAAAATATTAGACAAGATTACCCTTTTCTCAAAAAGAATGAAAGGAGAGAAAGGCCTTCAAACAGGAACAGAAAGAAGTATTATAAAGCCAAAACTAAGAAAGTTCTAAAAGCTAGTGTTACCTGGAGTGCCAGTGGTGGTGACTCTTCAGATGAATCTTCTGATTATGAATCTTCAGGAAAGAATAATCTTGGTCTTATAGCCAGACTACCTATTGACAATCATTTCTTTATGGCTAAGGTACAAAATGTTGAATCATTGACCAATGTATCTTTAAATTCTAATGATAGTAAGTATTATAATTCCTCAGATGAATAATCCTCTTCTGATGAAGAAAATACTTTACCTACTTAGGAAGAAGTTTATAGGTTTGCTGAACTTCTTGAAATTGATAATTCCAAACTCAATAAAAAACTTGATAAGGCAAACTCTAGGAATCATATTCTTACGAAAGAAATATCAGATCTTTATAATGATCTTGATAAGAAAAATGATGATTTTGAAAGTATTTCAAAAAAATTTGAGGAAGTAAGTTCTGAGAAGAAAAAACTTTCTAAAGAGTTAGAAAAATTAATTTCTAAGAAAAATGTTTTCGAGCCTAGCTCTAGTTCTAAATCTAATGATTTTGAAGATAAAAACTTGGTTATAAAACTCAAGTCCGAAATTTTTTCCTTAAAGAAGTAATTATCAAACTTTACCCATGGTAAGGAAAATTTTGATAAAATGTATTCCCAAATACGACCTTTAATAAATAAATCCGGATTTGGTTATACCCATACAAAAACAACTTTTAGTAATAATTACTTTGTTCCTCAAAGTGCCCCATTTTGTACCAAGTGTCAATGTGGTGGTCACTGGGCAATGAATTGTTCCTTAAACAATACCCAATCTCTAGGATTTCACAAAGCTTATTTCTCTAAGAAGATGTGGGTACCTAAAATTTTGTTATCTAGAAATCTCGGATCCAAACATGTTTGGATTCCGAAAGCCTAATTCTTTTCTTGATTTCAGGAAAATAAAGTAAGTACCAACAGCAACACATGGTACATGGATAGTGGATGTTCCTGGCACATGACTGGTAACAAAATCTATTTTGAAAAGATTATCAAAATGAAAGGAGGAAAGGTAACTTTCGGAGATAATGTAAAGGGAGAGATTGTTGGTATTGGTAATATTGTTCTTCTAGGTAAAACTTTGATTTCAAATGTTATTTTTGTTAAGGGTCTTAAGCACAAACTCATTAGCATAAGTCATTTATGTGATGAAGGTTACCTTGTGAATTTTAGGAATGATAAGTGCTTAGTACACAATTCCAAGGAAGAATTTATTCTCTCAGCCAATAGGAAAGAGAATGTTTACACCATAAATTTAGAAGACCTCAGAAGCCAAGATTTACCTTGCCTAAGTGCAGTGGAAGATCATTCCTGGTTATGGAATAGAAGACTAGGTCACTGTAACCTTAGGAACTTATGCAAACTCTTTAAGAAGAAACTAGTTAAGGATCTACCGGAGCTTAGATTTGATTCTTCTAAAGTTTGTGATCCTTGTCAATATGGAAACAAACATAAATCTAGTTTTAAATCAATCGGTGAAGTCTCAACAACTGATGCATTACAGTTAGTGCACAAGGATCTTTTTGGTCCAACGCAAACTGGAAGCATTGGAGGAAAATAATTTGTGTTTGTTCTAGTTGATGATTACACGAGATTTACATGGGTTTATTTTCTAGCAAAGAAGTCTAAATCTTTTTCTTATTTCAAAAGCTTTAGAGCTCAAGTTAAAAATGAGAAAAACCTTTCATTGAAAACTATTCATAGTGATCATGGAGGAGAATTTCAAAATTCTAATTTTGAAATTTTTTGTAGTAGAAAAGGTATTACTCACAACTTTCCAGCACCTAAAACTCCTCAACAGAATGGTGTAGTTGAAAGAAGAAATATAATTCTTCAAGAGATAACTAGAACCATGTTGAGTGAATATTCTATAGCTAGACATTTCTGGGATGAAGTTGTAAGTACTGCTTGCTATACTATAAATCGAGTTTTGATTAGACCTTTTCTTAATAAAACTCCTTATGAGTTATGGACTGGTAGAAAACCAAGACTTTCCTACTTCAATGTTTTTGGTTTCAAAGTGTTAATTATGAATACTAAAGATAACCTACATAAATTCTCACCAAAATATGATGAAGGAATTTTCTTAGGCTAGTCCACAACTTTTAAGGCTTATAGAGTTTTCAATAAAAATACTTGTACTGTTGAAGAAACAGTACATGTAAAATTTGATGAGTCTGATCCTTTTGTTTTTAAACCATCCCAATACTCATCCTCAGATTTTTTTTCAAAAACTGATTGTCAATCTTTGATAGATGATCCTTCTGATAAGGAAAATGTTCAAGAAGATACTTCTGAAACATTTACCCCAGAATACTTTCTACCCTATGTTGATGAACATGCTTTTCAAAACCCAAATCAGGTGTTTCTTAAGAATCATCCCAGTGATAGTATCATTGGTGATGTAAATCAACCTGTATGAACTAGACGTTCCTTATGAAATGAAATAGAAAATATAGAATTTCTTTCCTAATTAGAACCAAAAAGCACTGATGAAGCTTTAGGTGATGATGATTGGATCAAAGCTATGAAAGATGAACTAAATGAATTTGAAAGGAACAAAGTCTGGATCTTGGTTGAAAGACCTAATGAAACTTCTGTTATTGGATTAAAGTGGTTCTTCAGAAACAAATGTGATGAAAATGGAGTCATATTAAGAAATAAAGCTAGACTTCTTGCTAAAGGCTATAATCAGCAAGAAGGAATAGACTATGAAGAAACTTATGCTCTAGTATCTAGACTTGAATCTATCTGTATTCTACTTTCCTTTACAGCATTCTTCAATTTTAAACTTTTTCAAATGGATGTGAAATGTACTTTTCTTAACGGTTATGTTCAAGAGGGAGTCTTTGTTGAACAACCTCCTGGTTTTGAAGATACAAAACATCCTGATCATGTTTTTAGACTTACCAAAGCTTTGTATGGTCTTAAACAAGCCCCACAAGCATGGTATGATAGACTCACATGATTTTTGCTTCAAAGTAACTATGTTAAGGGAAATTAATATCCAACCCTTTTTATAAAGAAAGATAAGAAAAATGTTTTGATTATTCAAATTTATGTTGATGACATCATATTTGGTTCAAATCAGCAATCCTTAACCGACTCTTTTTCAAGTCTAATGAAATATGTGTTTGAAATGAGTATGATGGGTGAGTTAACTTTTTTCCTTGGTTTTCAAATTTCTCAAAAACCAGAAGGAATCTATATATATCAACATAAGTATATTAAAGATCTTCTCAAAAAGTATGGTTATGACAACACTAAGAGTATAAGTACTCCCATTGTTACCTCAAACTCTTTAGATCTTGATGAAACTGGGAAACCAGTAGATCAAACATCTTTTGGAGGTATGATTGGAAGTTTAATTGACTTAACAGCTAGTCGACCAGACTTAATGTTCTCAGTATGCTTATTTGAAAGATATCAATCCAATCCTAAGGAATCTCACTTAAAGGTAGTAAAAAGAATTTTTCGCTACCTTAAGGGAACCATGGATCTAGGATTATTTTGTACTTCTGGAAATGATTTTGTTCTAAAAATCTCTTCTGATGCTGACTTTTGTGGATGTAGAATGGATAGAAAAAGTACATCCAGAACTTGTCATTTCATAAGAGATTAATTAGTTTCTTGGTCCTTCATGAAGTAACATTCTGTAGCACTTTCCACTCCTGAAGCTGAATATGTAGTAGTTGGAAGTTGTTGTGCTCAAGTGTTGTGGATGCAACACACACTCATAGACTATGGCTTGAGTTTTACTAAAACTCAAATTTTTGTGATAACACAAGTGCCATTTCCCTACGTAAGAACCATGAACATCACTCTCGTGCAAAACAAATAGATATCTGACATCACTTTCTTAGAGATCACACACTAAAAGGAGATATTATTCTTCAGTTTATCGGAACGCAAGATCAAATTGCTGATATTTTCAAAAAATCTTTGCCTTCTGATAGATTTGAATACATTAAACAAAACTTAGGAATGATAACCGTAAGGTAATCTTTCTTAATTAACATTCTATTGAAAAAGTCTCCTTACAGTAATAAACTCCTTTTCATAGGGGGAGTACATTTGATTTTTAGAGTAACTTTTTTTTCATTGTTAGTTTTTCAAACTTTTCAGAACTAAACTTCCGGAATGGGAATTTCCAGAACTGAAATTTTCCAAAATGGATATTTTTGTATAGGAAACTTCTGGAATGGAAATTTTCATATTGAAAACTTCCGGAATGGAAAATTTCGTACTAGTGTTTCCTTAATGAGACTTTCATACTGAGACTTTCATAGTAAGATTTCCGTATTGAGACATTCATAATGACATTCTCGTACTAAAATTCTTGTAATGAAATTTTCATACTGAAATTATTATAATGAATTTTCATTTTTTTTATTATTATTATCGTACTGGGTTTTCCATACTGTGTTTTTCGTAGTGATTTTTGCGAACTTTGTCTTTTCATAGTAAATATTTTTTTGTAGTTTTTTTTCTCTTCAAGAAGAATATTACCCATTATGAATAATCCTCCTAAGCTAATTCGAAAATTATGATTTCCTTACTCATGTTTTCGTAATCATACTTTACTAGCTGGTATTTTCTTATATTTTGTTTTCGAATTTTAGTTTTTCTTAAACCCTTGTTTTAATAAAAACCTCAAAAGATCAGATTCAAGTTTTCTTGAGAATTGGTTTTCAACCGTCAGATCTGATCTCAGCTTTTTACAACCGTTCGATCAACTGAGGAAGATGAACTGTCATTTCATTGCCTATCTAAAGGGGACCTCAAATGGTCGTCCAACATCGGTTTTTCAAGCTCCAGCATCCCGAAGCTCTATCTCTCCGTTTTAAGGCCTTTACGATCTTCAACATTCTCCGTTCCGAACTTCTCATAAGTCTTAAGATCTGAATGTCTGTGGAAGAAGCTTCTCAAGACATGTCAACCTCTAACCCAATTTCCAAGTGGTTAGTATATAGAGAAAGGTTGGTTCATCCTGATTTCTTCAACAAATATGATTCTCTTATATCCAAGAACACAAAGCTTAAAAAATTGGAAGATCTTGTTGTGTCTAAGCCCGGAAATCAAGATGAAGTATATTCGGAGTTTCTTGTAGAGTTCTATGAGACAGTTTCCTTCTTTAAGGAAAATGATAGGGAGAAATTTTCGTTTAAGTCTTATAACAAGACTTATAAGATTTCTTATGTAAAGGCAGCTAGCTTGGTAGGGCTGACCTATGAAAGAGAAGCCGAGTTCATCTCTCATGTTTTACCAGATTCAAAAGGAAGTTTCAACAAGGAAAAGGCTTTGGAGACTCTCAGACTGTCAGATGATAAGGCTCCGAAGATTGCTAGTCTGTCTACAAATTTTTGGATTCTAGAATTATAGGTACAAGGTTTTATCGTACCGAGAAAGGGTGATAAAGACATTTTGAAGAAGAGTGAGATATTTATCTTATATTTTTTTGAAAAATATAAGGAAGTTTAATATGATAAAACACATTCTTATTACCATTGAGAATGTTAAGAAAGGGAATCTGAGAGCTCATATTATAATGTATCCAACAATCATCTCGAAGTTAATAGTTTGGTGTCTTGAGTCTTTCAAGGAGGCTTGCAAGTCTAATCCAAGAGTTTGCAGAATTATGTTGGTGAGTGATGATACCCTTAAAAGGATGAACATTTCCTTCGAAGAGAAGACTGGTGAGTTCTTTGATTTACCAGTTCAAGAAGAACCGATTCCAAAAGTTGGTGAACCTGAATATTCTAAGCCAGTGAAGAAGAGAAAGTTGAATGAAGTTGAAGTTGAAGTAGGGAATCCTAAATCTAAGGAAGTTCATTCCGCACCTCCGAAACCGAAGAATAAGAAATCTTATCCTGATGAGGTAGTTTCTAAGTGGAGGGAAATCAAAGAGAAGAGAGTGCAAGGGGAGCCTCAGTTTGGCTTGGATCCTGCGGAGGCTAAGGACTTGAAGGAAAAAACCGTGGATGAATTAGAAAAACAAGTGAAACAAAAGAATCTTAAGAAGAAGATGTCTGAAGCTCAGGTAGATCAGACTTTGTTAAAGTTTAATGAGATGGTTTCCAAAAACATTCCCGTTTGGAGACCTTTTTCTTTGGAATCTCTACCTGAGACTCCAGGAAGAAACTATGTCACTCCGGAGAAGAAAAAAGATAAGCATGTTGAGGAAGTTGAGCAGATTGAGCAAGTGGAAGAGGAAGAAGTAGTTTCTGAAGGTAGTGGTGAGACCAGAGATCTATTGAAGCAAGTGGATGATTATAAGGGGTCACCTTCGGAACATCTGTTGCTCCGAACTTCAGAAGCTGAGTCTTCTAAGTTAGTCACTCCAGGAAAGGATGAGGAGAAAGGAGAACAAGAAGTAGCTTATCATGCAGAGGAAGAACAAATTCTACATGATATTGCTCAAATGCAGAATGTAGAGGATGGTTCTCAAAAAGTTTTTGATGATGAAGACAATGTTGTTCAAGGGTCTGATAGTGAAAAGAGAACTCCGGAACAAGACTCCATTCCGAAAAGGGACATGGGAAATCAACTTGTTGATGATACCCCGAGATCAGTGATTTTAAAGATAAGGGAAGTTGGTGATTCTTCTAAGAAGAAGGATGAGCATTTTTAAGAATAAAATTCTCCAAGCAAAGTCTCAGATTACGAGTCATCTTCATTGGGGCATGCCTTTGTTGTTCAGTCATTAAAGAAGTTGGTGGGTTCTATTCCGACCTTCTCAAGTATTGATTCAAGATTCCAGATTATTCAACATTCTTTGAATCAGAAAATAGAATCTGTATACATGGTTATGGAAAAATGTGTTGAGATGGAGGCACAGTTCAATACTTTTTTTGTCGGCTATGAATCCCACAAAAGTTCTTGTAAGATAATGACTAGTTGGTTGAGGAAAACTGTAGAAGAGATGAGGCTCTTTGATGAATTCCAAGATAATGTTAAGGATGCTTTTGAGATAGAAGACAGGAAGATAAATGAACTTACTTCTTCCTTTGAAGAAAAGTGGACAGCTGAGAAGAATTCCCGGATTCAAGAAGACAGAGATCTGAATGGGAAGCTGAATTCTGTTGCTCAAAACTAGAGGAATGAAAGGGATTATCAGATTGAGATTGAAGAGAAGTTGTTAAAGCAAGAATTTTTTTAAAAAGATTAGGAATAAAAGCTTGATGCCCAAGAAGAAAAGATTAAAGCTCAAAGTGCAAGAATAGTTGTGTTAGAGAAGAAAGACCAGGAAGACCATAAAGAGTTGAAGAAGATAAAGACTATTCTTAAGGGTCTTATGTCAAAGGAAAAAGATCCAAAATAGACAAATCTGATCTTTTGTTGTATCTTAGCTTTCTTTGTTTTCAATCTTTCAAACTTAATGAAAATATTTCTTGCTTGTCTTTTTTGTTGTTGTTACTAATTTTTTCACGTACTTTGTTATATTTTCCATTCCCTCGAATTCTTTTTGAAAATCACAAAGGGGGAGAAGGAAAAAGAACCCTAACAAAAGGGGAAAAGGAAAAAGAACCTTAACAAAGTGTGAGAAAGAAAAAGAACTCTAATAGAGTTTATATAAGGGGGATTTTTTCATTAAAGAAGACATTCTTATTCTTAATGAAATATCATTCCGGAAATCTAGAATACGATCCTTAGATTTCAAAGCCTAAGGGGGAGTTAGTCGTATTCATCAACATCCATAAGCAATGGGAGATAAGCCTTAATGTTTTTTTCCTTAGTATTTCTTTTTCATAAAGATGTTTGTGCTTTCCAAAAAGAGGGAGATTGTTGAGTCAATAAGGTTTTCCTTATGACATTTCCATTCCTTCTTGTTTTGAAAATCACAAACACCTTATCTTTAAGGAAAATCGCTTTTATAAGGAAAATCGCTTTTATAAGGAAAATGGCTTTTATAAGGAAAATCGCTTTTATAAGGAAAATTATTCTTATCATATTTTCATTATCTATATTCATATGTTTCTTATGTATAAGAATCATATTCATTTCTATATTCTCGGAATCGCTTAAAACTTTGATATGAAGCATTCTGTTTTAGGCTCCGAATTTTGGATGAGAACTATAATGAAGTTCCACTCCAAATTCTGGATGAGAACTGTAATGAAGTTCCACTCCAAATTCTGGATACAAATTCTAATAAAGTTCCACTCTGAATTCTGGATACGAACTCTCATGAAGATCGACACCGAAATCTAATGACAAATCCCGATTACGAATTCTCATTACGAATTCTGATGACGAATTGTCATTCCAAATTCTCATTCCGAATTCACCTATTAAACAGAAACTGATCATCTTCTCTTTATACACTTCGAATTTATTTAGACCCCGAATATTATTTTTTCTTAGACTCCGAACTTCCATTTTTCTTACACTTTTATAATTTTTCTACTCCTTGACATTTTGTTTAAACTCCGAACCTTTACTCTGAACTTTTTGTATTAGACTTGAAACGATGTCGTACTTTTTGTTACACTTGTTTTGTTACAAAACGATGTCGTCTATTCCGTTATAAACTAACCGTTGGTTAAGTGACACGTGTACAAGTCCCTCCGATTTTTAAGTAAGATATGACTGTTGGAAAGGAGGTCGACCGAGCCTATAAATAAGAGCTCATTTGAAAGAGGTCGATACTGATCTTCAATTCATGTGATTACATGCTTGAAGTGATTTCTAGAGAGAGAGGCTCTTATTAACTCTCAAAGCTTCGTGTGACTCCAAATGTTAGTGATTACATTCGAGGACTTCTGGGGATAGGAAGACAGAGGTTCCGACTACCTTGAAGTTTGAGGGCTTCCTTGCTGAGGAAGATAGAGGTTCCAACTACATTGAAGTTGAGGGCTTGCAGGGATAGCAAGATAGAGACTCTGATCTTCGTATCGAGGGCTTACCCTGGTGTGAGTAAGACAAACTTGCTTGAAAGTATAAATCAAGGGACCTTTATCCAAGGTTGTTGGATACCCTTATCTTTGGGTTAAAAGAATTATATCTTATTACTTGTAGTTTTACTACTTATTTGTTTCCGCTGCATATTGTATTGTAAGGAAAGTATAACTTTCTTATACTTTATTACTTGTACTCTGTTCCTTTTAGATTCTATATGCTTTAAGTTATAATCTCATATTGTAATCATTAGTTAAGTTTCAATTTCAAGATCCATATTTCCGGAAACTACTTTCGGCATCTCTTTCCAGTATTAAGCAAGTACATAGAACAAGAAATTTATAACTTCATTCCTTATTCCAAGTTCTTAATTGGTGTTAGAGGTGTTATGAATTTTCTTAGTTTAACTTTTTTAAACTTAGCTCCTTCCTTTATTAAAGGAAATTTTTAAAGTATACAATTCACCCCCCTCTTGCATATTGTGCATCTACATCATTATTTCGATCCTACACAGGTATGGGTGCGCAAGTATTGGCGTGAAAGTCTAGGTCATTCAAGTCATTAAAATGCCTATAAATAGACGAATAGCCTCCTCATTTCTTAAGGCTCAATACTTGAAAATTATATTTGAGCTGTGGGTGCGCAGGTAGAGAATTGGGCGCACAAGTAGAATATTGTTAGAAGGCGCGCAGGTTGGGGCCCACAAGTTGGAGGCGCACAAGTGTTAGTTGGAGCATAGGCTGCATAAAGGCAGCGCGTCTGAAGGGCAACATGCAAGAAGAGGCGCACAAGTTCTTGGCGTGCAGGTCTAGGACGTGCAGGGCAAAGTGGGCATGCAGGCTACTTTTCTCTAGGGGTTCTTTCCAGCGTCTGGGTAGGAAAGAAGAAGAAGAGGAGTGCAAGTATAAGGCGTGCAGGTATAGGTTGCGCATGTCAAAGTGGGCGCACATGCTATTTTGCTCTAGGGGTTCCTTCCAGCTTTTGGGTAGGAAAGTGAAGAATTTCTTTGAAAGATTCAATTTTTTTAAGCTCATTTCAGAGAACTGATCCATTGTATTACACTATTCATGCTAAGAGGGAGAACACACACTATTGGATTGTTTTCAAAGTTCTTCATGAGTGTAAGGGTATATCCTACTCGTTGTATTCCACATCAAAGGATTTTTTTTCTAGTGGATTGTGTGGTACTGGATTGTTTCCGTACCATACCAAGGATGTAGCTACTCTTGTTGAGTAGTGAACCTTGTAAATCTTGTTTTCTTTTGGTTGTGTGTGTTCAGCGGGGAATAAACTCTTTAACAGGAGGTGAAGGTTGTTTCAAAAAGGGGAACTTAAAACGTTAAAAGATATCACTGATTCACCCCTCCCCCTCTCAGTGATACTTGGATCCTGACTGGGAAATTCACAATGTAATCATCAAATTATATTAATTCTCTTCTTTTTTCTTGTAATATATGAGAATATAATCTATATATATTACCACAAACTCATCAAGATAATCTATAAATATTAAATTCATTATACTTATTAAGATAGTGGGGGAATAGTAAGTCCAAATGGAATAAATTTAAAAAATTATAGTGTCCATACTTCATACCAAAGGATATCTAGGGTATGTCGTCCTTTTTAACCCTTAATTGGTGATATTCAGGTTGACATTCAATCTTTCAAAATTTCAGAGCTCCATGGTGTTGATTAATAAAATCATCAATGTGGGATACTTGTAATCGGTGGTGGTCTTTTTATGGTCCCAATAATCTATGCTAATAAGAATTGACCCCTCATTCTTCCTAAAAAAATAATAGGTAATCCTAGTGGTGACACACTAATCTATATAAATCCCTTTTTAAGATTATTATAGAGATTCTTATTCAATTAATACAACTTAATTAGGGACACTCTATAAGGATTTTTTGAAGTATGAATTGGACTAGGTATGTGTTATATTGAAAAATAAACTTCACCATTCAATGTAAGACCTAGAAAATATTTAAGAAATATATTATAATAATATAAAATGATAGGTGTATCATCAATTTTGAGTTTCTCCACAACCATTTTGGATAAATAACCCTCCCAAATAGGCATTACATCCCATAAAATGGAAGTAATTTACATTGTAAGTTCATGTTCAACCTCACAATGATAGATGACCAGATATTGAATCATAATATAAAATTTGACTTGTATTCTTTGTTAATCTCTATGGTATCTTTATATAGAGATCCAATACATTCCCAAAATCACATTATATTCAACTATGTGGAAAATTATAAGATATTGTGGATGAACATTACCATAATAATCTATCAGAGAGGAGTTATATACTTGTGATGAAATCATCATACCATTAGATGGTTTCATTAATAGTTTAATATCCAATAATTGAAATAGTTTTGTGATAAACATATCATTTTCTCCATCTATAAATTTTAGGTAGAAACTAAATCAAAAAATTTGTTTGGGTTTATAAAGTAGATAATAAGTGTACATTTCACTACATCATTCTCATGACCCAATTTAGTAGTTATGATCACATAGGCCTTCCCTTTGTTTCTTTGGAATAAGATGCTTATAACACCAATTATCATAAATGACCATGGGTTTGGTGTGATTGCTAGTATATTTCCAACACTATTTATAATTAAAGCATTGTATTTTGATTGGATTATTTGGTTGATCTTATTTTTCACCCATATCTTTTTGATATTTATATTCTTAATGTACTTCTCTTCTACAATTGAATCATTTATCTGTACCTTGGAAATAAGTATCCCCTTTTATATTTATAAACTTTTAACATAAATGGATATTATATTTCATTGATAAAGGTGTTTTATTATTTAAAATAATCTGAAAATGATTTTTTCTATTCTTATCTCACACACTATGAGAATATTAGTAGTTTACAATCCCAATTTCTATATAAAGAGCACACTAAATGACTTATTTATAGCTATGAAAGTCATCTATAGCCAATTCATTTAGAGATTTGTTCATGATCTTATAAATAAACAATAAATTTTTTTAATGTCTTATGATTAAGCAAGAATCATAACTAGTAAGTGTAGTTACAAATTTCCCACAAGTACTATTGTATTCTTCAAATTTCTTATTCAATTCTAGTAATTTATTTTCCATTTTAGTGTGATGGGGTTGAGTAAAATATATACTGAAAAATACATTATGAAACCCATCCCATTTCATGGAGTAATATTCCACCTAATTCCTAGTATTCTTTATAAGATTTATACATTTATTAAATACACCTTATAAATGATAGAAAATAAAAAAAACTATTCTCATAGATTATGTATGAGAAAATAGAAGAAATCTTTTCTATTTTCCTGATCCATTTATTAGAAATGAGTGGATCAGAGGAACCATAGAAGGATTGTATAAATAATTATACAAAGGACTTGATAAAATATTTCTCTTTCCCTGGGGAATTGAAGAGTGTAACATTGTATGTATGATTATTAATAACATGTGAATTTCCAATGAGTATTTTCATGATGTTTTCACCCAATTTCCCATCCCTTGTAGTTTCTTATTGGTAAAATCACTACATTTCTGTTCACAAAAATTTTCAACTCAGTTCCTCATGTTTTAAACCATTTACTAAAACCAAAAACTATTAGTGTGAGTATTAATCATATATAATCAGAGTGAGAAGTCTTATTATAATAAAAATCATTTCAATTACTTACAAAATTATAAAACCCTATTATCAGCCAATGTAATTTTCGTTTTCAATATAAAATTTATAAAATACATCATAATGGCTCATAATGAAAATTTAAACAAGAATGAATATTCCCACTGGAGTTTAAAAATAGGTGTGTAGTTATTTATGTTTGTCATTAACCTAGTGAAGATAGTGTGAATACTCAATCAACCTTTTTCAGTGTTATTACAATTAGGTCAATCTATGCTAGAACCTACATCCACTTGTTGGTATCCATATTTTGATGTAATTTTTTTGAAACTACAAACTCTATTTATTAGAAAAAAATTTAATATATATTCAATATTTGGAAATAAAACTGCTGTTATTGATAAATTTTTATAATGAAAATCCATAAAAATAACAAAATACTACTTTGATTCAAACTGAGGTGAATTGAGAATCACCTAGAAAAATATTACCTCAATTTAGATTAAAATTTAATATATTTCACAATAATACATGCCTAATATATGTAATTTTTTTGATATTTTTAGAATACATATATAATAAATTTATTTACTAGATGTTTCTAACATTTCCCTAAAAAATTCTTCCCACATGGTACCCTACTAGTCCTATCATTCTTAACACACTTACTCATAACATAGAGACATGGAAATATAATAAGGGGTGAGATTATATTCCCAATAAGGGTAAAAATTATATATATCAATCAAATATCTTAAGTGTGTATAATATGAGCATAAAGGAATGATAAATAAATCAAGGAATATAATTCTTATACCCAAATACATAAATCTCAAATCCCAAGTCATGAAACAAAACATTTGTATAAAATAATAAATGATTTCCTAGAGTGTAAAACCTAAACGACAACAAGTCATCATAAAAAAATCCTGAAAATATGTCATAATAGTTTGGAATACATATGTGTCATAAATATATGAATAAAAATAATATATCAAGTATAACCACTAAGTTATTAATAATATAGTAGGCTTGGGATAACCACCTGCTTACATTATTATGATTCTAATAACCGCATGTGTACCCTCATGGTCTTGGTGTAACCAAATATTAACCCTTTAATATCATGCGATATAAAAAATTACCCAATACATTATAGGGATATAAAGGAATAACCTATCACATAATAATAAACCATTCATAGGTATTCCATAATAACCTAAGATAATTTAATAGTCTTTCAAAGCATAATTGTCTCATTGGAATGAAACATGTTTTAGTAAAATATTATTAAAATATCATCCTGACAATCCATATAGATAATGAATTATGAATGTTTTATAATTGAATATCCATAAATAATCATAATAATTAATAAAATATGTTCACATAGATGAAAAGAACGATTTTAAAATCATTTAAAATATTCGTTGAAAAATAAGAAGAAACATCCTCTTCTATTGGTAAATTTTAAAAATAAAAAATATAATGAAAAAATGGGAATTGAATTTTTTTTAAATAACATGGGAAAAACTAATGGAGGCTTAATAAATATGAAATAAAATGAATTTGGTAAAATGTATTCATGTCGTAAATGTTGAAAAACCCCTTTTTTATCTGATTTGAAAAGAGAATCCAAAATAAACTATTTGGAAAACCACTTGTTGATTACTCTATAATATTTGTAAATAATGTAAAATATTTCATAACATTTTTTTCAAATAATATAATTGTATATTAAATGAAATATTTTTTTGAAGGATATGTATATGGATGAAGAAGATCCCTGACCAAAATAGGAAAATAATTTTAGCTTTTCATAAAAACATTATTTTAAACTTCTTGAGTGTCAAATAGTGTAATAATAGAATGAATAATTTTAAAAAATATAAATAACTAAAGGATGAAGAAATTTATTAGGTTTAGTAATGAAGAAACGTTCAACTCCCCCAATATAAAATGAATCAAAAAAATCCTAATAAAATGTGATATTCTATCATAAACTCTTATGTCCTTGGTAAGAACAGAATTAAAAAATCATGACAGAGAAAACATTATATATATATATATATTAGTAAATCATCATATTTGGTTTATGAAATTTATAATAAAATACATTCACATTAATTATATACACTATACCAAATAAATATGTTTGTGAATATAGATCATGTTTCAATAATGGGAAATTGAGATGAAGAAACCCTAACCTTATATCTCGTCATTATTCATACATGATCTAAAATCCTACAAATAATTTATATTCATTATAAATATATATAAAAACTATATTAATACTTAACGTACTATATATAATTCCCTTATATGTTCATTTTTCCCTTTATGTAATAACTCACTGTGAAAATCAATATTTGGGTGTTAACTATTCTTTTTTCAATGTATGTTTTTATTTCAAAAATATAATATTTTATACTAGGTAATTGTTTTAGAATACTAATAAGGTAATAAATTTCATATTTTTAAAATTTATAGACTTTTATAACCATACACATAAGGTAGTGATGAGAAATAAGGTACATCACTTGATAAAGGCGGTAGTCCATACACACACGAGTGATGTTTTAATTTTTCAATGGATGAAAAAAATATAATGTAAATAGTTATATGTCCATAAAAATCACAATTATGTAATATATATAATATATATTTATTTAATATATCTTTATAATAATTCATAATAGGTTGTGATAAAAAATTATGTTCATTTCTACATGGATGTTGTGGTCTACACATACACACGAGCATCAATTTCATTTTCAATTAGATGACATTAAGGTAGATAAAGATTTATCCATCAGCATAATAACATATATGTATAATAATGATACTTATTAAAAAAATTTATTTTTTTATATAAGATTTAGAGTAGGTGGTATAATACAGAGACATAAAGTCACTCGGTTAATACCTTTACCTCTTCTTTAGATACCCACCTTTGGCTTACACATTAAGCCTTCTTAGTTTGGACTTTTGGTCTGACCAGGATCTCTTAGACATGAGATATTGAGTTGGGAATAATTTTTTTTAGAATATGATTTATCTATCGATATTTTTTTGTGTGGATAAGTGTGGGGATAAAGGTATCCTTTTATAAGTTAATGGGGTGACACTTTTGTAAATATTTATAAATTTATGTTAATTTCATATCAATTCTAATGGAAAGTTACCCCAATAAATGAAAATAATTTGTAGTGGAATATTTTTGTTCAATTAAACTTTAATACATATAAATAATTGATATGGATTGAGTTATTATTGCATTTACCCCTTAATTTATATTCATACCACAAATAACCTTTTCCACGATAACTCATTTATTTACATTTGTAACTTTTTTATGACTAAATTTTAAATTTCCATTATCACCTATTTTTTTTATGATTCAAAATATTAAATACATTTTATTATACTTAATTTTTTAATATAGAATAAATTAATTCAAATATTTTCACACAAAACATTTAAAAATAATTTCTAGGAAAAAATTTTCTTTAAGCATAAAAATTATTTTATTCTCAATATATTCCTAGTAGAAATACTTAAATGAATGTTATTTTATTTTATATAATATATTATATATACTTTTGTATAAAAAATTCATTATTAGTAATTAATTTAGTTTATTTAAATAAGAATTTTATTCACACAAAAAAACTATTTTATCTAAAATATATCTTTTTACCTTTAACTGAATTTAATTTTAATTATATAATAGTGAGTATATGAATGATAATTAATTAATTATTTATTTTTTAAACAATACTATTCTATAGTTTATGACACAATGTAATAGAAATTAAAATTTATGAAAACATATATAATAAGACAATGTTTAAAAATAAAATTTCTATTTAGAGAATAATTATTAGACTAGTATTAATTAACATTAGATAACTATTTATTACATTTACCTAATTGATTTTATAAATTATTACACAAACTTTAATTGTTAATATTTTTTCTATAATTCTTTTAAAAATATTAAAACTAAAAAAATAAATAATTCAATGAAACTATTTGAAACAATCCCTTTAGAAACCAATACAATTTAAAATGTGACTTTTACCCATTATATTTTAAAAATACATTGAATTAAGAATTTATTTTAACACTATAGTAAAGTATTCCATTTTTTATAGTAATTGATTATTCAATTATGTTTGTAATTTTTTGCAACACAAGCTATCAAACACATCATATTCTATTATTGAAAAATATATTCTAAAATAATGGGGTGTAAAAGGTTGATTGTAGGAGGGTTCACCAAGATAATGAGGATGCCTTATATAGGAAGATAGTCTATGGGTTCCAACATCAAGGAATGGAAAAGTATAAGGTAAGAATATCATATATGGAGACTGAGCATTGGCTGGATGATCTTGATATCGCTTTTTTTATCTGTATTTGGGCTCAGTATCTACAATTCTCCAAACCCATATAACTATATTCATCACTAAAGGAATATTCATTACATGATATCGTTGATAAATAATGATGAAGCACAAATTTAAACATCTATAATTACAATATCAATACATACTCAAGACCTTGTGGGTTTAGTGTGTTAGATAATTATAGAAAAAATTAAACTAACCAAAATCATATCATTCTCACTAAGTGTAATTTTTTACCCAAATGAAAATAATAATATTATTTCATAATAATCCATACCCATCTCCCAAAAAATTCTCTACACATGATACCCTTCTATAAGTATATTATAAAACATCATTATTCATAACTTGGGAAAATAGAAACCTAGGAAGGGTAAGTTTAAATTATTAGAAAACACATTGTATGTTAATTAAGGATCGAATTAATCATAAGATTATCATGTGGAAATATGAATAAAAAATAGGTACATGAATATAAAAAAATGAAATTATACCAACTAGAAGACGAATCAGAGTTATGAGTCATTTCAATGATGCTTGGCACATGACATATTTCAAGGTAGAGATATATTTCTAAGTTATAGTTGTAGCACATTAGAAGATAATGTAGCATGTACTATTTGGTACAATAAAATCATGAGATATTCATTTGTTTGGGATTTCAGGCCATCGGTTTAGTCCTCGAGTCCTTTGAGGCTTTCGGGATACCCAAGGCCTTTGGGACCGTAAGGATTTTGGGCCACCTCAAGGCCTTCCACCTACCTCAAGGCCTCCAAGCCTCCTCAACGCCATCGGGCCACATGAATTTGTGTTTAATGAACTAGGTATACTCTATAAGGAGAAGGATATAGATGGCAATTCAGAGAAAATTGTATTCACCAGAGTAGAGCTAACAGATTTGGAATAATGAGAGGGTATGGCACTTGCCATCAGGGCCAGCCTGTGTATACACTAGAGGCCTACCCAAATAGCCATGTGAAGGTGGAGAGATGACATGATGATATGGACAGTGTGGTGGGGCTGTTCCAAGTAGTTATTTTCTAGTTGAATTGCCCATGGAAATTTGGGTCATGTAATTTCATGAAGCCTACATGCATTGTAAGGGTTCCACTACAACCCTTAAAATGGGGATTATCAAAAATGAATAAAAATAAGGTAACATTATCCAATAATCATGAGTGATGAAAAACATTTTATAAATAAATTTAATCTTCTTAGATGAATAATTATTTATAATAATCTTGTAATAAGAATAAATTAATGAATAATAATGAGGATTACAAAGAAAACATGAGAACAAAAAAATATTTTCTTGGAAAATTTAATTTTCACCTTAAAAACATTCTAAAAGAAGTGAAAAATGATTTAGGTATCTTAGAGAACTTTACAAATATCACCATTACAATCACACTTATAAGAGACTTTATAATGGAATAACCTACTTGATTAATTCCATCATAATTTCTCAAGAGAATAAACCATTACCAAATGCATTGAATGTATATATCAGACATATCGATAATCATATATATTTTCTAATAACCATAACATGAATAAAATAATTAATAGCTTTTTATTCCACCATAAAAATCATAAAAACTTTCATCATTCCTTGATATATTATCTAAAATGGGGAAATGAAATGAATTTAATGAATATTTCCTAAAAACTTAATCATAATCTATCCAGAGAAGGGAGAAAATGATATTGTTAGAACATATCCCTAGTGAGGCATAATAAAAAATGATGAATATTGAAATAGATGAAAATTACTTTTAAAAAAAGTACTATAATTATGATTTTGAGAAGTATAATAAATATCATTTTTATTTTGGTAACTTTTAAAAAAACTCATTGAACAATGGGAGATATTATTTTTATTAAAAAAACCATTGATTCTGGATAATGATGATTAGTAAAAAAATAAAGGATATTGTTTCCATTAGGACTCAACCATATTTTTACCCCCTAGGGAAATAGTCATGATGGGGAGTGGACTGTGAATACTAAATCTAATAGTACATGAGATGGCAACTAGTGTCGTGGGGTTTAAATATACAATTGGTTGTAATTACCCTCGAAGATCCTAGGAATGAAGAAAATTACACTAAAAAATCATTACTAAAAATATCTATTCATATATTCCCAGTACATTATATATCATACTATATAAGAATAAAAATGAAATAAATAATTAACCCCTCGTATAGAATTGACCATGGTCCCCTTACAACTCACAACTAGTCCACTAGATTATACACCCTACATGATCATCAGCTCCCTCAGATAGACTTGAATTTTTTTTCATATATACATGGAAGATAATAATATATATATATATATACATAGTAAAATACACCCTAAAATGTCTTTTACACTTATGTAAGAATCATTATAAAGACTTTGTAAATTAATAGAGAACCTAACACATCACCAAATCAGATAATCTATACTTCCAAACCTCACTAAGGATCACTCACCAAATAATTCATAGAAAATAATATTATCATATAAGGAATGTATATGTTGGAACTGAATTCTAACTAATTCCACATATGCAAAACCTTTAGAAAACTGAATCAATCATCCAACTCAATGAAGAGATTCAATAACAAGAAGGGTGGAGAGAGAATGTCTCAGTATGTGAGCACAACATCCAAATATGTGTGTAAGAACCTTGCATGCCTCTCGTTTGTTCATTGAAGGCCATTTGAAAAACCAAGGAAACCACATACAAGATATCAATGTTTCACACAACAAACTACATCAGCACCGAAGCCACATTCATGAAAAAGGGGATGTCAAACCATCGACTTCTGTGGAAGGTCATCGCAGCAATGGATGTTGATACAAATAAGATCTTTTTTCTAACATGAATCTTGATTTTACATAACTAAATATTGAGGATATAAATATAATCTCACCCACATTCATTAGGGTGACTCTTCTAATGAAAAAGCATCGCTTGGTTTCAAGTAATACCAATATTATTCAACATATTGAAATCATGGAACCCTCAAGGGTAAAAATCATATGCGATAGGTTTTTTATGGGTACATAACTGACTAGTCCCATAGTTGATTAATCCTTACCCAACCTCTTTCAGCCCATGTCAGGTGCACATAAAGATTCCTTCTACATGCAACCCAGACCTTATACTCAAACTCCAAATCTTGCACACACCACCACATAGAGACTCCACGACCTATCCTTGTGTTAGAGAACCATGATTGAGAAACCATGGAACACAAACCCCATACCATGCATGAAACTCTTATACATAACCCTCTAAAAATGTGCACAATAATTTCATGGTCCCTCGCATGATTCCACATATGCCTCTAATTCGTTAATTACCTTACCTATTTCTTCTCATTATAGGTATGATAAAATGTTTTGATTCTTAGAATAGGCATTCTAACATATACCTCATGTCTGGACACTCATCCCTATCATTAAAACCTATAATTTAAAAATAAATACCCCATCATAGAGGCATATCAGTGGTGGTCATGTAATCCCACGTTCAAAGGAGTGAGTTCCCTACATCCAAGCTGTATGACATAAAACTTCATAGCCTTAACATCCTCAATAGACAATGTTAAATAATAGTTTTAACCTGTGAAATAAGCATAGGATCTTCTGTGTTTGAGCATAATGGCATGGAAACCAAAATACATTCCCTCACTAGTAATGATATACTCCTCACATGGAATGAGATCCTTCTCACACTAAATGGAATCCTCTTCAGGAAGCTTCTATATATAAGCCCCACACAATCTATTGTTGATTATTCTTTCATGTTATATACATTAAATCTAATACTTTTTTTTCTCACACCATGAATGAATCTAGTGGGATTTTAGGTTAGTGGTTATCAGGAAATCCTCCAAATAACTACCTTGGACATCATCCTGAGTGTAAACCCCAAAAACCATAGTCATTCCCCTTAGGCCACACTCATGTGTAAGACCCAACCACGTACTCCTACGGGCCTCCTCCTTAGGTATAAGCCTCAACCCATTACAAACAATTTAGGATTTGATTCCCAACTAACTGGGATACGCAATAACTATCTCCGATATACGAACCTAACATCCACATCCATAGTAATTTTCTCGGGGTCCCATCTCTAGTATGATCATTCCAGTCATCTAGGAGACTACAACCTCTACAGGTCCCTCTGGTAGATCAATGCGTAATCCTCACACAAACTAAAACAAAGGTAAATCCTCTCTTGAAGGGATGTTTACATGAATAATCCCCACACCATCCCTCACTGACACATCCTTCAAATTGTGAGTGTCCTTATAGTGTGACTTTAAACTAAATAGAACATTCTTATCACGTAACAACAAATTTTGAAATCAAAATACATGGGTTTTGATCCCTATCTTATAAACAAGGAATTTAGGATGCCTCTATATGGTTCAATACCAACCAATAATAAACATTTTAGGTGATCCCTCATAGTGATGTACCTCCATCATACACTCTAAGGGTGTTTTGATTAATCGTCATGGTGTGACATGTTCATTTTATTGGAAACACCTCCCAGATCCACCTCTAGAAGCATTTGGATCCTTCTATCAGTAAACATTTTAGGTTCTTCCTCTTAGGTATTCACCTCCCTAATCCACCACCATGGGTGTTTCAATCAGCCTTTATGGTGTGACATCTTCCTTGTATGAGAAACACCTCCTAGATCCGCCTCTATGGGTAATTCTAATCAATTAATCAATAAAACTTTTAGGTTCTCCTTACGAGGAATGTACCTCCCTGATCCACCTTTAGGGATGTTTTTATCAGCCTTCATGGTATGAAATCCTCTCTTTACGGGACACACCTCATAGATCATTCTCAATAGGAATTATGATGAATCCACTAGTAAACCATTTAGGTGATCCCTCTTAGGTATGTACCTCCTTGATCCACATATGTGGGTGTTTTGATCAACCTTTATGGGGTGACATCTTTCCTTTATGGGACACACCTCGTGGGAATACCTCTTTGGGGTAATATGATCTATCCATTGGTAAACCTTTTAGGTTCTCACTCCTTGTGATGTACCTCCCTTATCCACCTCCATGGGTGCTTCGATCTATCCACCAATAAATCCCTAGGTGTGAAACCTTCCCTCTTAGGGATGTACCTCCTTGATCCTCCTCCAGTGCGTGTTTCGATCAATCCACACCATCTCAAAATGAATTTAATATTGTGACCCCAAATACATACTTCAAATAAAACATGGGATTACTTATGTGAAATACTTGAAAAATATTCACCATAAACTTCAGATACCATGTGATCTACACAGGATGCCTTAGGTTCCACACCTAATAAGCCTCCATGAGATTCCCTTCTAAGAGGAAGAATATTGGGAACTAATGTTCCTTGTGTCTAAACATGCTAGTGATTCCCAATATGACAACTCTCTTAACCGAATGTTTCTTCCATGTCAAGACCCATTATAATTTCAATGCATAAGTAGTGTTATTAACTGGCATCCACAAAGATATGAAATTGATAATGAGTTCCAAAAACACGAATTGACTCTATGAGGGAGACCCGGACTAGATAAAAAGTTCCATGGAGGAATCCATGGAAGATGGAATAAACATCCCACCATTGCATTTTGATCAAGGAGCAGACATTGTTGATGAATGTAATCAAATCCACCCACCTTGCGAAAGAAGGAATGTGGGGTAACAAGCACACTATCACACTTTAACATGCAGGAAGTGGCCCCGTCGAAAGAGTCAGAATCAAAAATAGTGAACCAAAAATGAAACTCTTCTCCTCAACATGGGGAAAATTAGAGTTCATGAAATTAGTAGATTAACATGTCAAAAAATACATATATCTAGAACCGGATCCCACTAAGTAAAAGGTGGGCTCAACATGGAACTCACAAGAAATTGGAGCAGTAAATGTTGGGAATTCACCCATATTAATCACTTTCAATGAGAATCCCTCTCCAGCTTATAGAGATTAAACGATTCTAGGGAATTGTGAATCAATTTCATTATACATATACTAATGGTAAAATACACAAACATTGTAGGATCTTAGCCACAATAAACCAACCACCCAACACCTACATGTTTCGGGGTAGGAGAAATGTTAATTTGGTAATCCTACATGACACCAACTATGCCATGACTTCCCCTATGACCTCATATAGAAAGTTCCCATGCCCCATCTCACCCTCAGAGATCATCAAGATAAGGTTGACAGACACCCTCATATGTCGGTATGAGAAGGAGGGGGTCATTCCCACAAGGTATGTGGACCTCCAGGACCTGGAGTCTTTAATTCCACACTGAAACTAACATCCCAAAGAGACACACATGGACAAAACCCTCCCCATTCCAACATTGAACTGCTTCAGGAGCCTCTCCCTTGAGTGATCCTATGACTCTCTCCCCAACGCTGGGGAGGTGGGGGATGATTGAGCCACCATAGCTAAAACTATAACTTGAGATCCATGAAGAAGGTCTCTCACCATTGTCAGTGCCAACAATTGGTCTGCCTTTAGGTTGAAGAACATGTGGACTATAAACATTATCCCCCATCCCCAGTCCTGACCACCAGATGTTAACATGTGAACTATATACATTATTCCCCATCCCCCAACTGAACCAACCGATGATGATGAATTTTGGTGTGGAGGTCCTTCCCATGTGGCCACCAACCCAAGAATTATTCCTCCACACTCTTACAATCATTGTGAAGGTCATCTTCATTCTATTCCATATTAAAGAGAAGGACCTCCCCACTTTGATAACAAGTACAAAGGTCCTCACTATGCTACTTACACTAGTCAACATGAAGGCCCGCCCATGTCATAGCCAATCTATCCAAAGGTCCTCCTCAAGACATTCCTAGATGAAGCTTAGTTCCTCCTCTCTCTAGTATAGATAAAATAAAATCTCCTCCAACTTCATCTGTAATTAATATGAAGTTACTCCCCAGTCCTTCAGCAGTCAACATAGAGGCCCTCAACATGTTCCCACATATCAAAGTGAACGTCCTACTCATGATTTCAACAAACATTATGGAGGTTTTCTCCATATTCTAGCTCCTCAACCCTGAGTTCCCCCCATGTGTGCACTTAAATTAGTAAAAAGCTCTTCCTCATGCTTATAATTTCAAGTACGGAGGTCCTCCATTCTTCATTACTATTGGTAAATACAATGATCCTCTCCATGTTTCCATTGACCAATAAAAATGTCCTATATGATTCATCAACAACTAGAGTAGAGACCCTTCCCATTCTTACAAAAACTAATATAGATGCGTTTCTTTTATCCCAACTAATCAAAGAATAATTCCTCCCCGCACTATCACCCACTAGAACAGAGGTCCTCCTCATGCCGAAGAATTACCCTGACGTGAAGAACAATCCCTAGGGAGAAGGATGGACCACTTCCTCCAAAAGAAAAGTCATTGGAAGCATTGATCCATCATTAATCATGATAAAAAAATTTATTATATGAGGGAATGAGATTCGATTATTCAATATTAACCTCAGTAATCAGAATCAGAGTTTGGGGAAGGAACTAGGAAGGTTAACTTCATCACCCCAAAAGGTGAGATTCAATGGATCCCCAAATATCTTTGTAGGTACATATATGTGGAGGAAGTATTGGTTCCCTTATAGGGTCTCACGGTGAAACCATATCCATTATATCTTGTACCTATATACAAAACTACCCATGATCATGGAGAGATGTTTTGGTCTGGGTTAAATCCTTCAAATGGAGATCTACTTGAAGACCCTTCAAAGAGTGTTTCCACCCTTGAACACGAGGCAATGGATAACACCCAATCTTATATGTACATGATGATTTGGTTGGTACCTCCCTTGAGAGACAAATCAATGTTTAGTAAACAGTCCACTCACATAGTGAATCCTCCATCGGTTAGTCAACCAACCCATAGATCCACATCAGTGTCCTCACCATTCTCTTACCAAACACCGATTGATGCATAGGATTATCAAGAGTAGGTCCCTACATATGATCAAGAAAACTTATGGGAGACTTTGGCTACTCATCAGTTTTCAGTAGTATTATGGCCAAATGAAACCTACGACTTCAAAAGTTTTGGGTCCCACAACAAAATCCATGCCATAAGTTTCTGCCAGACCATTTGGGAAACAATTTATTTCTTTATTAACTATTAGTCAGTCTATCAAAAAATCCATGAGATATTATACCACACTGATTAACAATTTCTAATGGTTTAGTTGGTAGAAATCCTAGTGTCTCGACACCCTACGTCACCTGGCTACCACTAGACCCTTTGACCGAGATGCATCAGGAGATTTATAGTGATCCATATAATCATTGAATATTATTTTCCACACATGTAGATCTAGGTATAGGGATAATACACTACTCTACACTTTATCCATATGCTATGACATCCTAAAATACATGTTGATATTGAGTATTTTCCTCTTGGTATCTTTATGGTAAACATGACTGTTCCCGATTTGTCTAAGGACGGGGAACCGATACAGGGTCCTAAAGAGGAAACCCACACTAGAGAAATCACAATATCTTGTAAAACCTTATACATATTTCTGAGCTCTCATCAAAGGAAGACACTTAACCTCTGAGGTCCCTCCATGTCATTTCCCACTAGTTAGAACATCAATAAGGGAAAGGGACATCTCGAGCCTTCTGATCTTTCTGATCTTTCAAAGAAGATAGAGGTTGATCTCATAGCTGCTGCCTTTATCTATCAGGTTGCATATCAATAAATGATCATCAATGGTATCCTTGCATAGTGATACCTAGATTATGGTTATCCTCTACAAAATCATATTCTTCCTACATCAGAAAAGTTGCAGGTCCTCTTTTTCTATTTTTTCACAGATAATCTTAGTGATCCCACACATCCCGATAGAGTAGGGGAAATAGTTTATGGAATGAAACTGGGATATGAGTCACTAAATCTACCTGATTAGAACGATAATATTCCTCCAGACCTAGATCTAGCCTCTCTACAGGCCACTGAGCCTACTTACTGAGTTGATGAGCCATCCAACGCATTGTTGGAAAAGAATCCTCTTCAAGAAAGGAATCCTCACCAAGATAATTTTATATCTTCTCTCACTACATGCCTCAAGGACCTTGAGATGCGATAGGTGGAAATTTTTCTTGATGGAAAACCATACCTGATATGGGTGGATGACATGCCAGCACACCCTGATTTTGGGAACCCCATATTTTCCTCGTTCAATGGGATGGGTGACCCAAAGCAGCATTTGACCCAAATCATCTAGAGGTGAAGGATCATATTGGGAATCCCAGAAAAATTTGAGGCCACCAAGATCCAATGTTTCATATAGATATTATAAGTACATTACTTTTTTGGTACAACCAGTTTCCCATTTTTTCTATCAATAGATGGGAATATCTTAAAAATATGTCCATATAAAAGTTCATCTTCCCCACTTGAAAGAGAAGAATTACAATCCACTTTAAGTGAAAGTAACTATATAATGAGCGTATCAATTTTTTCTTGGTAGAAGGGTCTCATGTAATCAATTGATATTCTACTAAATCAAGTGTAGAAGCTGAATATGTACATGGTGAACGTCAATACTAAGATAGTCCCTATCATTGTTACTACGAACTTAACAGGTAGAGTCTCTAGATATATTAGATATATTTATCCTTTTTCCTAAATAACCACATTGATTACAGGTTCCCCAACAATCTTAGCCTCACCTAGTGCAAAATTGACAGGAACTATGCCACCAAGAACAACTAACAAGATGAGAGAATGTGGCTCCAAACCCTTGTTAGACTCTATCCCCTTATCTAGTACAGCCTATCATACTTCCCTTACCAAACTGGAGGAAGTAAACCTATTATTTCAAATATTCACATGTTCTCAATAATTTGCTTAGTTCACTGGAAAAGGGGATTTTGAAGCTTCCAGAGTATAAGAAACCCTATAAATCCAATCTTACTGATTTCCCTGACCATTTACCTTACAATATAATCAATTAATATACCATTAAACAATTATATGTGTTCTTTTATTTGCTTCCAGACCAAGTGGATAATGGTCTGGTAATGTTGGGAAATGTCCCGGCATAGGTGGCACACATCTCCGCTGAGCCTGACATCGGTAGTGATTTGGAATGGTAGCAGGTTTCCAACCGTGAGACTCATAAGTATGATGAATGGTTGGATCAAAGAGAAGTTTCACATTCTCATGGTTTCATCCGCATTGGATTATTCTATATTTAGAGTCCTAAAGTCACTATACCTTCTCTAGTTTATGTTTCTAGATCCACATCATAGCCCTCAAAATCTCAGAAGAGTATGCACTGACTACGCAAGGAAAATCAAAGTCCTCCGATGGAACCATATCCATCTCGTACCCTTGATGATTTCATTTCTCTATATTTGGTAATCTATCACACGTCTATTCCCTCTTTGGTGGACCCCTATGATGATGACCGATAGTATACCTCAAAGAACACCATGGATTTAGTGGATCACTTTATGGTCCCGGATCACGTGGAGAACTAGGAAAATCCCTAGAGTACCTACAGTCGATGTCATAGAAGGGACGATTGAAGGCATGAAATTTGATAGGATACTCAAGTCAATACCTCAATCCAATATGTAAATGATACCAAGACCAGGAAACATGTGTTTCACAGAAATCAGCAGGTACAATCTTCTCATCCCACTCTGCCAGAAACACCCCTGCAACTATTCATGCTAACATACAGGGCGTAAAAACCAAGACCACATTGTGGTAAACTGTTTCAAACTAAGGATAGGCCTCATCTAGCTGATAGTCAACCAAAAGTTGTTCTTGGTGAGTTAGCTGAGGAGAAGTGGGATATGTATAACACCATTCTGAATCCAATGGCAGAGTTTCCATCACCTATTATGTTTCGAGCCAAAGAGAGACCCCTTATAGTAAAGAACATGCATCTGGAATAGATTTAAGATATACCAATGAACCTCACCAGTATACCTGTGGGGATCTCAACTCTCGAGGCCCACCACTTATAGAATAAAATTATTGAGCCCTTCACAAAGGCGTTGAAAACCCCCGTCCATTTCAAAGAATAAGTTGTTAACGTAGAGGAAAACTATGCAGGGGAGGTCGAGAAAGTATAATTCCAATCTACCATTTCATTCTCTGAAGAATATGAGGGATCCATCATGTAGGGGAATTTTCTCCCACTATACATCATTGGAAATTTCAATGGAGTGGAAATATATCACTTATGAGTAAACACAGGTTCTAGGATCAATCTCATCCCAACCTGGATACTCTGTAAGTAGGGTTTTATTGAAGAATATTTTAGTCCATATATCTTGAATATCTAGTGTTATAATTGGACCAAGTACAGAAAATGTGTATTAGTCTGGTTGAAGACCCATTTAGGAGGCTCGGTGGCAAGTGTTGAATTCATGGATATCTCACAAGATTCTACCTATAACATCTTGATGGGTTGGCCCAAGATTCATATATAGTAAGAAGTCCCTTTTTTATATCACCAATACCTCAAGTACTCCCTCAATGTCCAAGTAGGCATGCTTTAGGGTGATGCATCTCATATTAATCCCTATAAATCCCACTACTTGGATGCTGGCTATTACAAGAGAGAGGGTAATAAAGCTCAGAAAAATAAGTTTTAGTGCACAACTATTACATCCATCCATGTATAGACTTTTATGATACTTTTATACTCACAATTCATCGGTTAGAGGCCATGACACTGAACTTGGGAAGTTGTTTTTTCATTTCATTGAGGAAAGGTTGTTGTGTCCCTATGTATAAGGAACGTTGGAAGATTACCTCGAACTCTTACACTAGATAATATAATCTTATAATAGAATCCCCTACCCCTGTGAAGTACTAATAATTTTCTCCATGCCCACTATTCCATGGTACTCCCATCCATTCCCTCGATCAAGGATGAATTGAAAAAAGTTTACCCGCCATAATTACATTGATATCATGCATATACCCCATGGTTAAAGGGATAGTGTAATTCTTTTGGAAGCTTATGCTTCCATGGATCTAGTAGAGTAATAGTCCCCTATTAAGGATTCCATAACTCCCCAAATAGGAAGCACAATTCCACTAGAATTAACCATCTTGGATGAACCTCAACACAATGATTCCCCTACCTCAGAAGTAAAAGAGGATTTGGAAGATTCTACTCCAACATTTGATGTGGTTTTCAACACCACTATTGATTAGTTGACTTGGGTGAACCTTTACACTAAAATATATCCAAGTAAAGAACTGATCGGTGCATCTATGCCTCTAGTGGAACTACTGTAGTATGTGTATTTCCTGAAGCAAAACCATGATGCATTTTCTGGGAGTTATGATGAGACTCCAGGAAAATACCTTCATGTTACCATTATATGTATTTGTCTTCAAGTGAGTAATTGTGGGTTCAAGAAGACTCCCAAGAAAATACACCAATATCATGGTGCTATGGTCAAGGTCAAAGTTGATAAGATTCTCAAATACAACAACATCAAGGAAGTTTACTACACCATGTGTATTTATTACATTGTTACAGTTTGGATGAAGAATGGGTATACCATAGTATGTGTCATCTTTATGGATCTTAATCGCCACCACTCGAAGGATGGTTTTCCCATTCCAATGAAGGATTTTTTTATCGATGGTACAGTTGGGTTCCAGGATCTCATCTTCATCGATCGATATTTTGAGTAGAATCAGATCTGGATGACCCCTAAAGATGAAGAGTCTACCACATTAAGAGCTATAAAAGGGACAATTTTCTATCAGGTAATGCCTTTCGGTCTAAAGACTATAGAATCCACTTATTAGCATGCTATGCACCACATCTTCAAACCAATACTTAGGAAGCTACTGGAATGTTACATGGACAATTTGGTGGTCAAATCCCTCTAGCATCTAAACAATCATAGAGATCTTGAGAAAGTGTTTGGATTCATTCTCTCTTATAATTTAAAGATTAAACCCTTAGAATGTGAATTTGAGGATACCTATATAATGTTTTTCATCTTCAACATTAGATACAAATACATTGAGATTAGCTTACAGAATATAAGATCCATCAGCTATATTCCTTCTCTAAGTAAACCCTGGGAGCTCTGAGGTCTTTAAGCCCACTTAGCCTATATACACCAATTCATCACAAATCTAGATGGAAAGTGAAATCTATTTTCTAGTATCTTGAAGAAAGATACCATATACCATTGGGATGAATATTTCCAGTCCACTTTTTAGAAAATCAATAAGTATTTACCAGAGCCTTCTGTTCTGATTCCACCTATCTTTTAGAAGCCTTTGGTTCTCTACGTGACCCCCCGGAATGGTCCCTCTATTTCCTTCTCGGTCAAAATAATAGTGAATTAAGAGATAATATTTTTTACTATCTCAGAAACATTCTCCTTAAAAGAGAGTCCATATACTTTCCTATCAAGAAGAGATACCTCATGATTGTTTTTGCGGTGCAGAAGTGGTAGCATTATTTACATCATTTAAAGATTCATCAATTTTCCTTAGTAGACCCACTAACGTTTATCCTAAATTACCCTACATTGACCTGACAAATAGTGTGATAGGTAGTGATCATTAATAAGTTCTAAATAAGGTTTTTCTTGATTAAATCCATCAAACTCTAGGCCTTGGATGACTTTTTGGCCACCCATCTGGCTCTAGAAGAATTGCCTATAGATGTTGATTTCCTAGATGAGGATATCAACTTATTATATTAGGATATTTTTAGTTGGTATATGTATTTATATGGTTCCTCTAGTATCCCAACTGTTTAAGGCTCAATAATCTAATGCTCAATAGAGTTGGCCTACGGATTATGTTCATTATGCCTGCACAAGTTGTTCTTCCCTACTCTTTCCTATAATCAGAACGCTACACCAACAATAAGGTAGAGTATTAGGCTCTCATTATTGGTCTCAACCTGTCCCTAAAGATTGATCTCCTTTAATTTAATGTGAAGTGAGACTCTGAGTTAGTCATCAAAAATATCAAGGGTGATTATATTGTAAGAAAATTGGAGCTCATGCTCCTACTAGAGTACACTCTCTAGTTGATGGCCCAGTTCACTTCCTAGGTAGAGGTAGCTCGTATTCCTAGTTTGTAGAATGGTCAATATGATGCCTTATCCAGTCTATCCACCTCTCTCCCAGAACCTAAAAAAGATGACCTTTTCATTCATCAATCTCATCTGAGATTCGTTTCACCCATCATTCCAGATGATAAAGATAGCCATTAGGTGAACCAACTGGCTGCCTGCGATTCTATGTCAGGACCTCAGGGTCTAACCACAGTAGAAGAGAACTCTAATTTGACAACCCATTTCATAGAGTGTCTCTAATTTAGTGATATCCCTCCAGATTGGGCCAATATTGAAGGAACCATCAGCACAAAACAAAGTTCACCCATATTGGGACTAACCTCATGCAGAATTTCTAGATAAATAGATTTTATTGAATTCTACTCAATGGTTACCAAGGACACAATGTTCCTTAGGTTATTATGGAAGATCATGCTAGGTATTCCAGTTCTCATCTGGTTGGGGTGAAGCGCTCCCACAAAATTCAGAGGTTGTAATACTTCTAGCCCACCATGGTCCTTTACTACATCGAGTAATCCAAGATGTGTTATAAGTGTCTGATTCATGACAACTTTGTGAATCTACTGCTAGAATTCCTCCACACAACTAAGTATTCTTGGCCCTTTTTATTATGAGGAATCCATTTTCTTGGACCATACCCACTACCAACACCTTTCTGGTGCATGTTTATTCTAATTGTGATGGATTTTTTATCCAAGTGATAAAAATTGATTCCCATCAATGAAGTCAAGTACTGATTTGTGTTTGAGTTCATGATCTCCCACATCATTCATCATTTTTTTGTTCCTCACACCATTATCATATAAAATGACACCAAATTCAAGGCTTATGAGATGAAACATCTTATGCCAATTAAAATATCCAATCCAGCGACACTTCTTACTAACATGAATAGGCAAATAGATTGATTTAGGTAATCAATAAGATGATCTCTAACATTATTCCGAAGATGGTGGGCTAGAATAATAAGAGTAGTCCAGAGAATATCCTCGATTACCTTTGGGACTATCCACCAATGATCCAAATTCCACCCAGGTGACTCCATATTCCTTGGTGTATAGAATACAGGTATTAATTCTCATTTATATTTAGTTTCCATCACTCCGAACAACTTTTTATGAGTTTTAGAGGCCAAAAATAATGGTTGAAGACTATCTATATGAGCCGGAATCCCTCGATGAGAATAGGATCTAGGCCTTTTAAAATTTATAGAGGCACCCGAAGAACAAATAATGATCATTCAAAAGGAATGTTCCCCTCCACTCCTTTATCTATGGTGATACGGTATTGGACCTTAGAACACCAATGGTACCTAGAAATATGTCACCAATGTTGGAACCCAATTTGGAAGTACCTCACATCATTGGCAATGTCTATTTAAATATTGTGTACTCTTTGATCACTGTGGAAGGAGAGAAAAGTACTCCTCCTACCAATGCCAAGTTTCTCAAGAAGTAATTAATGTGAGGACCCACTAACATCCCAACCACACGATGATAAATTTCATAGTGTCATATTCATAGTTTCATGATGTTAAACTACATAAAAACTATCTTCATTACCATATGATGTAAGATTGCTAGTCCACATCATATGAACATGACATTAAATGGTGCGATAGGTCCAAACTCTATGAACTTAAACCAAGAGCATATATTTCATGCAACATGACCATAAATCGTTTACAAAAGGTCCATATTCCATGACTATAAATTAGTAATAATAGTCCAAGAATCCAATCATTAAACTATATGTGGGTTTTCTTTATGATGTATAATGTGGCAGTGGGCCTATTAGAACCTCATTAACATTAGGTTTGTTACTCCATCGCCCTATGGACATTCCTCTAAAGAAAGTCCCTTATTTGGTATGAACATCTTGACCTTGAACTGAGAGCCTATAGTCGAAGAATTATGACTCTAAAATGTATGAAAGTTATATCTGGAATATGTAGTGTGGACTTGGACATCTAAGGACCTCATTCACATCGGGATTCTCACTCTTCCACACTAAAAATACCTATTTTAGAATATCACCTTCATCAATCTAAAATCTATCACCTTAAACTAGGAGCCTATGGTACATGAAATAGGATCATGAAATATTTACATCATTTCCATGTATCATGACTTTAAACTATATATGAGATAATATCCTAACTCAGTTGTGTGATTTTATGCTTTCTTGGCACCATTCAGATATGGTTTTTCATAATACATCACTATACCTACCTACTTGAGGAACACACCCTTCTCAATGATCCAGACTTCATGACCTTAAACTAAGATCCTATGATCTAAAAGATACTATGTTAAATAGTTTTAGTAGTTCTAAACATTATGACCTTAAAATATTTTCATTCCCTATAGTTTCAGTTGTATGAATTTAAAATAAAAAACCTAGTATCCTAAATTCACAACATTAAATTGTGATTCTACCCCATTAAAAATGGGATTCCACTTAAGTAAGAGATGTTTTTGCCTCATTTAAAATCAGGATACCACATATGATATGTATGGTATTATTAAAAAAATTTTACCCCATGCACTAAACAAGGGATTCCCCATGATAACCATGGGATGTGTCAAATTCCCTAGCTAAATAGTATCACCACTACCAACATTGGTATTATACTTTTTCATGTTCTAGAACTATGTATAGCTTGATTCCCATCCTTATGTGATATATAGTGATGCTCAGAATCATGTTCTCTATGAATAGACAAGAATTCATTAATATTTTTTCCCTTTATCGCTTATTATAGTCCAAGAATTATGACCTTGAATCGTATGCATATATTTTTATGGAATTTAAGTGGTAGATGAGCCTTCTTAGCTTCATTCAAGTAGGGTTTTACCTCTTGTGATTCATATGTATAACCTTAGAAACAATATTCCCTATATAGTCTAAGATACATGAAACTAAACTATTTTCCATGGTCCAAACCATATTACCTTAAACTATATGTATCGCCTTTTTAGAAGTAAGTGTGGATTGATTCCCATCCTTATGGGATCATAGTGATTCCTGACCTTCTATTTGTTAGGAACATCTATATAATTCATCAAATAGACCATCCATTTAGACCTTTAATGGTCAATAATCATGAACCTAAATTGTGTGCATGTCATCCAGGGGATGCAGTGTGTGGATTTGGTCTTCATTGGTCTGTAATGGTCCTCATTCACACTTGGTTTGAAATCCCACCATACCAAACTCACCCTATTGATGTTATCTCTTTTTCCATGCAATATGACCTTAAAATATTTTCCATACCTGGGTTCAAATCCTAATTTTTGATAAAAATATTTGTCTTCCCAAAGTAATTGTTGTGTGAAACCTAGACTGTTGAATCCTACTTGAATTTTTTTCAAACCATTTTCACACTTAGAAACTTTATTGGATTGGATTTCCATAATATTTCAAATCTTGATAGACCCCTTATAGTGATGGTGTCTGTCCACGTATCATCTCATATCCTGGGCCAACTCTATGATGGATTTCTTATTACAAACAACAAATCCTATATTTCGAACATAGTAAACATTCACTCTAGAATTTTCTCTCCCCTTTCCATATTGTTGTGGTTGAGTTACCAATTTTTTGAATATGATAAATAGTTGATCCCTACCCATAATTCACCCCTTATATAGATATCAGATATCTCAAATTAGCTCTTTTCAACTTTTTTAACTCTTAGTAGAATTCCAACACCCTTGGTGTCTCCCCTCCATGCATTTTTTCATATTGAGTAGGAGGGTCAATGTCTTTGGGAAATTATCAACTTAGTATCTCTTTTCCCCTAATATTCACTTCCACATATCAAGAAAACTCCCATTACCATTCATTGTTTTCGAGAATGAGTATGAATCACATGGGATTAAGAGTTCTGGAATGGTGTATCAGGATGTTTTCATGTTTCACATAGGATCCCATGGTATAAACCCTATGAACATCAAATAGGAGTCCATTTATAAGAATCAAAACATAAAAATGTGTGTGAATCCTCTCAATATTCATGGTTTGTAATTGTGCCTCCTTGGTCCTCATTCATATTAATTTATATCTGTCGCACCTTGCACATCACTTTAGGAATACTTCCCCAATCACCCCCATTACATGGCATAAAACTAACAAACATCCTAGGGCCTCACCTTAGAGGTCCTATCCTCATATTTTGGTTATCTACAAAATCATTTAAAGTTTTATATATCGTTCTCATATATAACTGTGTTTTTTTGATTTTGAAATTCGAAAAGAAATTTGAATTTTTGTTATCAGGTGCCAATGAGGGAAAAATGGTCATTTTACCATAGCATATGGTCTAGGATAATTTTTCTAACCACTTTTTTGTTCTTTAAATAGTTTCTTTACCCAATTAAAGAAGTTTTGTGGACTTCAAAGCACTTGGAGTTTTGGCAGAATACTTAATATTTAATTAATTAAATATTAAATTAGTTGAGCCATTTATGGTGGTTATATATTTTGAACAGAGTGCCAGACTTATATTCTAACTCTGCAGTTGATTTGGAATGGGGGGAATTACCTAGGTGAGGTATAAAATCTCTCTAGCTTATGGGACTCGAGATGGGAGTTAAATGGGGTATTAATTAATTAATTAATTAATTAATTAATTAAATTAAAGGAGTGTCCCCCCCCATTTGGGGTTCATACACACAGTAGGAGAAGGGATGCCACCTCCCTTGTGCGTTACACCTGGACCAAGAGGAGAAGAATAGGATATATCATCGGACATTATCCTTGGTGTAGATTGGGACCAGATCAAGATGAAGTATGTTTCGGGAAAGGATTTGGACCCAAAATATCGGCATTTACACCATGTGGTAGATTGTTTTTATGTTTTATTCCCTAAATAATCGTATATTAGTTGTTTTTAAGTTTTATTTCATTATTATTTTTTCTAGATACCCCATGGAGGTTGATCTATGCTTGTTTGGGAAAAGATGGGGGTTTTGGGGGGAGTTGTAAGAATTTTCGGTTCGAAAGTCCCGACGACATGGTGTGTGTTTCTATGAACACACGCCATGTGTAATTTCAATATGGGGAAGAATAAATTTTAATTATTACACTCTGTCTACTCTAAGTACACGTCATGTGCTGGTACATGGAAGTGTGTCTCGCCATATGAAAAAGAACATAAAAAGACGGTTTTTGGAAAGTACACACCATGTAATTTGAGTACACACCATGTAGTTTTACATAGGAATACCTCGTGTGTCTTTATCCATGAGAAATTACATGGATAGGAGGAGATTCTATAGGAAACATTCTGTACTCCAAATTATACACAATGTACTTTTTACAGCTTAGAGTTTTTGGGTATGGAAGACAGAATTGGGCATGTGAGTACTCTATTCTAAGAATTTTTCCACGTAGATCAAAATGGTGGGATCTTTTTTACATAAATATTTCATATGAAATTTTTTTTAGACAAATTCATATGATAGGTAGAATTTCTTCGAGATTTGGATCTAGAATCCTTTGGTAGGTAGGGTTTTGAGATGGGTGAGGGATGTGAGCATAGTGTTTGATATGACTTGGGAATACCTTGGTGTTTTCCATGAGTTTTCTTGGTTTATTCCCAGATGATAGTATTTGAGTAGTATTTATGGGATGATCTTGGTTGTCGTTTTGAATAGAGACTAGAAAATCGAGGTTAGAGCAAGTGATGTTTAGATCCTACATTTGAGGATCAGTGTGGATGGATCCTTTGGAGTTAGGTTGACACCATAGGGTTGTGGTTATGGGATAGTTTCATTGGTGTGTTGAGTTGAGTTTGAGGTACTCTCGATGATTCCATTAGAAGGAATGTTTCTGGATAGTGATCATTATATTCCCTAGATGATGGTTGAGAATGCATGTGTATGGTGGGATTGATTTTATATGCCTCGGTGGAATGTATTGATCAAGGATCAGTTGGCGGCCAACGAGGACTACATGAGGATGTTTTATGTGTTAGGGATTTACTTGAGAGTTGGGGGCTTGTAGGGTCTCGAGAGGATAAAGTTTCTTGAGTGCTAGTTATAAGGATCCAAGAAGGGATTCCTCAGCTTGTGTGTGGACCCGAGGGGTGTCACAACCCGTCCCCCAGGGCCCGTGCCATGACTACCCCAAGCCCACCTTCCATATGACAAGAGTTGGATAATATCACCAGAAAGGCATAACCCTGAAAGTGGGAAGGAATTTCCTTAAAACCTATAAACATACAGACTAGGAACACGATAATATGAATAACACTTAGTAAAACCGCAGAAGTAAAAGTGTGTACTAAAAGTTAAGGGGTCTGGAATACAAGCCCATATAAAAAGAAAAAACTACAATAGAAAATAGATTCTGATATCATCCACTAGGGATCCTACCTGAAGGGTAGGTACAACACATCTCTGATGCTCTCTACATCAACCAGTGACCTCCATTTACCACCAGATCCTGGCTCCCTAAAGTCTCCGCCAAGATGCTCGTCGTATCCACAAGACACAACAAGCTGCGAGCAAAGCCCATGCAGGGGTGAGTATAACAATACACATTAGGGACCCTGAGACCCTTGAAGGTATCCCTAAATTCCCTAAAGAAAAAACAAAAAATCATAAATTCAATCACAAAGAACAAAGTAGAGATAGCTCACACCAGATATTCAGTTCAGATTTCAGGAATAAAGATGATTATTCTTATGCTATATAATTTTATTCCATTACAAAGATTCCATAGCTGAACCACGAAAGAGTTGTTCCATTATCGATCCACACAAGGTCGTATTTTTCTGATCCATGATGGGCCACTCTAAGGATAGTCCTCACCAGGTCGCACATTGTTGATCTACACAGGGTCACTAGAGTGCTGATCCACACAAGGTCACTATGATGCAGATCCATATAGGGCCGCTATGACGATGATCCACACATGGTCTCTATGATGCTGATCCATAAAGGGTATCTATGATACTGATCCACACAGGGTCTCTTTTATGTTGATTGACACATGGTCTCTAGGATGCTAATCCACATAGGGTCTCTCTTCAATTGACAACCTGCCACAGGATTCCTCGCAGATAGTGAGCTTGAGTTCTATAGAATCTGTTTTTCAAGATATCAGTTGTTCCTCAATAACCAAGATGTTTCACAAAGGAGTAACCCAAAAGGATTCCATGTTGTAAGGGTCCCAATACAATATAGGGCACGTCAATCGGACGCCCAATCTGTGAGTTATTAGTGTTTTAGTACCGAGGGCCTGGTTATATTTGTGTTTGACCTAGCTCGTCCATACCTAAACATTCTCAAAACCTCAGGTGGATTATCTCAAAAGAAAATTCTCATTCCAAGGATTCCATCACCATAGATTTTTCGTCAAACTGATGTATGGTTTGTGAGATACAACCTTTTAAGCGTATCTAGACAGAGAAGGATCTGGGTCCGGTCCGACCGACCTAACCAAGTTTTGGTCGACCCGACCCGGGTGTGACCCATCCTGGCCCGAACCGGCTGGGTTGGCCTAAGTGGGTTGGGCCACGGTGGGCTCCGCCCGATGGGCCGCAGATCGGCCCGACCCACCATGGCTGGGCGCAGCCCGCCGGGCTACCTAACTTGGTTACTAGCATGGTCTTTCAGCTGGGTGGCCCGCCCCACTTTTTGAATAGCAGAGCCATTTGGGGTTCTTTGACTGGCAGCGCCAAGTGGCATCGTTTCTGTCAGCAGGACCCATGGGAAAAGGTCCCCTCAGCTGTGGCTCGAAGTTTCTACTTCTCTCCACGGCGCGCAACAGTGCGCCACCCTGCTGCCACCACGACCGACCAATACCAGCAGACCCCATTGTCCACCACAGTTCCACCTATCCTCCACGTCCGTCAAGAGTTGACCACCCCTCCTCTATGGCTGGTGAGAGCTTTCTACCACCGTCGCCCACCGACGCTGGTCACTGTTGCTGGAAAAGATTCCGCGGGTCACCGGGTGAGCTCCGGTGGTCTGTTTTCCCTTCCAATTGTGCCTATGGGACTCTCAGGATGCCTCCATCACCGTGTGGTTCACCAGATTCAAGATTCCATTGAGTTTAAAATCTTCCCCTAAGGAACTTGACAGAAACTAAAGTGGCGGAGGGTTCGGGCCTTTTTTGTTTACCCCGTGCCCTCCGCGTTAGCATCATATCAATTGGGTAGTAAATAAATAATCAAAGATAAATTAAAACCCGTTCAAAAATCCCACAACAACCATCCAAAATTAAATATGAATCATGGATCAAATCATTTTGGTTGATTAGAGTTCTTTATGATTTTCAAGAACGAGAAAAATAATCGATAGTTTTCTTGAATTTAATAACAACACCTATCTAGGATTTGGAGGAGATGTCACAGTTGTGGAAGGAGAATCTAGGATCATCGAAGCCTTCGACATTAGTCAATCCCAGATTGATTCCTATGACAATGTCATTAAAGCCTCCATTCTTCATTAGAGGGATGTCCGTTCTTTGGTTATTTATCAAGGATTCTCCCATGATCCACCAATCCTCCTTTTTCCCAACATTTGAATAATTAAAAGTAGAAGTTAAGAGTTTAACTCTCCATTAAATTAATGGTTCATTAATTGGTGTACTTAATGAATATTATTAATTATAAGAAGGGTGGTTACACAACCTATGTGTAACCATGCATTTAATATCCCTCATTAAATGCCTGACTACCTCCGTGGTCCTCGCCACCATCGCTCAAGAGGAGGTAGAAAAATAAAATAACAATTTTAGGTTATTTTATTATTATCCAAAGATTCCGTAAAACCATAATTTTCTCCCAACCTACTATGGTCAAAGTAAAGCTTCACATAGGAGAATCCCGACACTGTGAGTTCAACAGTGCCCTCAGAATTCAATTCCGAATACTGGTTTAGAAGATATAAATTCCTTCTCGCAAGTTTACTGAACGTACCTTAAAAAAATTTCTAAATTTCGTTCCGGGCACACCAGGCCTCAGAATAAAGAAATGTCAATTTTCGAAAACTCATAATAATCCCAAATAATTAAATAAAATTATATGGAATTTCTGGGTATATACATTCTCCCCACCATAGGTATTTTCTCCCCCGAAAGCTACAAAAAAAACTTAGGGAACAAATAAGGGTAGTGAGCACTTATTTGAGCCTCCCGCTCCCATGTGCTATCTTGGAGATTCCCGTGCTACCAATGAACACGCCCCATAGGAATCAACCACCTATAAAGTACCATCTCCTATTGATCCTATATCTCCAATGAGAAATTTGCAAATGTCTCCCCATCATTGATTTCCAGCTCACCCCAGTAAATAAGGTGAGATGGATCATGCACGTACCTTTTCAGCCATGACACATGGAAAACATTATGCACCCGGTGCTTCTGCGTGGGAAGTGCTAGTCAGTATGCCACCCCGCTTACTCTACTGAGGATCTGGAATGGTCAAATGAACCCCGAAGACAGCTTTTTTCCGTGGCCAAACCTTTGTAATCCTCATTGGGGAGAGACTTGTAGGAAGACGTGGTCTCCCTCCTCAAACTCTGAGGGTCTCCGTCTCCTGTCGGTATAATACTTCTACCAAATCTGTGTAATCTTCATCCTCTCCTGGATGATCTGCACCTTCTTCGTGGTAGCCTGTACCAACTCTGGACCCATAAGTGCTGATTCCCCTGGGTCTTTCTAGCATAGTGGTGACCTACAAGGTCACCCGTACCGGGCCTCAAACAGAGCCATGCTGATGGTGGAGTGATACCTGTTGTTGTATGTTAACTCCACCAATATAAGGTGGTCCTACTAAATATGGCCAAAATAATGGATGCAAGCACAAAGCATGTCCTCAAGTGTCTATATGGTCTACTCTGTTTGTCCATCTATATGAGGATGGAAGGCAGTACTCAAATGTAGCTGAGTCCCAAATGACTCATGTAATGTCACGAACCCTTCCCAAAAAAGTGTACCCCTCCTAGGCCATAAATGTGAGAAGGGAGATAATGACCTCTGAGTCCCTTTTTCAGAATGCCTTGGGTTGGTTACTAGCACCGAGGTTATAGTAAACACATAGATGGGATGAATTACCCTCTAAGATAACACAAGAGAAAGAGAGAGATAAGATAGACACCAACCAACTACAACTCAAACAAAAATATAAATGAAATACCAAGTACACATATGTAATATCATGAAAAACTATTAAAACTGAAATGGGAAAACTGTAAGTGCCCAAAATAAAGTAAAAACAACAACAACCATGAAGCCTGAACAGATCTTGTAACCCCAAGCTAGTAGAAACCAGCATGATCTATAGCCTGCTCCAAGTTACCTGAAAAAAAGTTTATATATACATAGGGTGAGTATAACATTATAATCAATAGGATCCTCTCTATAGCCTCTCTTACAAAAGTAAAGAATGCATTCTAAAGCACAGTGAACAACAAGTGAAACTAACTCGTCACCTAAACAGTTATACTAAGTTCCCATCCTCACCATGGATACTCTCACTAAGTATCACATACAAGAATATATAATATAATAAATAATATCAAGGGTACCCCACTACTACTTCCCCACTAGTTTGCTGCTTTGCCCCAACATTGCACGTCCTAAGCATCTCTCTACAAAAAGGCTTTCCCACAGACACCTGGGCGAAGCACCACAACATGGTGTCCTCCCCAAAACCGACATGCATAAACCAATGCATCATGCCACTTTAGGCCTCAACTGCGTCAACAATTAGTAGGCCTCCCTGCCCCCACATATCACAACAACCATCTAGGCTCGCATCACAACACAAAAAGCAGGAAAACAAACATCATACCAATTGGGCTGTTGGCCATTAAATATGCTAGAGGGTAACTCAGAACCCTACAAGGAATTATCTTTTATCAAACAACCAGTTCTTTAATCCATCTAGGATTAATCAATTTACAATTTTTACGTTCCAACTTCAGGAAACCTAAATAATGAGCTATCACAAATTGATTAAACATGCTTACTGCATCAATTTGATTAACATCAAATTACAAAAACAAGAATTAGATTCATTCACATGCATATTTTTCTTTATCCAAACAATTATCAATTAATTATGGATTTATGTTATTTACCAATTTCCATCAATAATGAAGAGATAAAAAATAAATCATAGATATCAAAATATCTATAAAAATAGGAGGCAATAACATAAGATCGATATCAATTTATTCATCCAGTTTAAATAATTATTATGTCAATTTCATTGTGTTCTAGTGGGATAAAACATGATAACTATATAGTTTTACATAAAATAAAAGATATTCAATGAATCCCCTACCTCAAATGGTTCTTCATGTTCTTTATACAAGAATGAACAACACAACGGGTTACGATCTCCTCCCCTCGTGACAACTGTATCCACTAGAGGATGTAGAGACACCACCACACCGGTCAACACCCAAGAAAATCCCATTAGGATCATGGATATAACATTACATAAAAGAGAAATAAGAAACAGAAAGATATGAAATCAAGAGAATGAAGATATATCATACCTTATATCGAATATTGATCGATACTTCTTGGTTGCATCAGAAGTAGAGTAGAACTAATACAAAGAGGAAGGTTTTATTGTGAAACACCTATGGGATGGAATGTAAGGTTAGATAATCTCACAGCTGATAACAAGGAGGAAAAACAAGGGATGAAGATATATCGTCCCTTTAGAATATTTAGCGGAGCAATGGTTTAAGATACAATGGATTTTCCATTAAAAGTGGATCGCATTCAACCATGTAGTTTGACCAGGTAAAAGCATCCCGAGCCTTCAGGAAATTAATATAGGAGTTATGGCCTTTGAATCATAATTAGAGTCCTTAAACGAGGATTTAAATTCATTTTATGTCAAAGGAAACCTTAAATGGGAAAAACTATAAGAAGTTGGAAACACTGTTCACGAAATCAAAAATTGGAAAAGGAAAAACTCTATTCCTGAACCTCACTATTGGAGCCTCACCGTTATGGAACACTGTTCATGAACTCAAAATTTGGAAAAGGAAAAATACTGTTCATGAACCTCACCAATGAAACCTCACCGTTGGAGCCTCACCGTTATGGAAACACTATTCACAAACTCAAAATTCGGGAAAGGAAAGAGGCTACCATTGGACCTCACCATTCCAATTTTCACATAAGCCTACTGATGACACTGTTCATATAAGGTTACTGTTGACACTATTCACATGAGGTTACTATTACAGTGTTCACCTAAGGCTACCGTTGCACTATTCACCAAAGGCTACTGATGACACTATTCACATAAGGTTACCATTGCCACTGTTCACATAAGGTTACCATTGCACTATTCGCCTAAGGTTACCATTGCACTATTCACCAATGGATATCGATGACACAATTCACATAAGGTTACTATTGACACTGTTCACATATGGTTACCATTTCACTATTCACCTAAGGTTATGATTGTAATGTTCACCTTGTTGGAAATTTGGAAAAGTGGTGGGGATAAGTCAAATTAACCTCCCAAAACACCTCAGGCTCCAGATTGTTTTCAAAGGAATGGACTAGAGAGGTCTGTTCCATTACATCAGATACCTCTCAAAACATTATCATCCTCGAGAATTCAAAAACCACCTAAAAGGAAACCAAAAGTAATTCTGAACAACCACCCATCGAGATAACTCTCAAAAGAGATAAATCCACAAGAAGCAACAAAAAAGCCATCTCATAAACACAAAAGTGAATAACCACAATGTAACACCCCAAGAATTCATAATGTGTTATTTCTTCAAAATAATTCAATAACTTTCACTACACGCAACACCGAGTTCACTTGCACAATGACTTACCAAAAAGCCATTCAAAAGAGGTTATGTATAGTATTAAATAAATTTTAAACTTTATATAATCCTTATAATTTTTCCATATTATGAGTATCTTAGACATAATGCAAGAACAAATTCATTTTCAGTATTGCACTTTTATCAACTTTTAATAGTGAACCCTTTTTAAATACAATATTTTAAACATTTTGACTAAATGGGGACATCAAAAATTTAAAATGAAACATCCCAAGCTTCCATGGTACGTTTTCTTTGAATAATACAGTAGCGTGTGTTGTACGCAACCTTGAGTTTTAACACACACCACAACCAATCAAACTAGCCGTTATGAATAGTAATACCTAATTTTTGAAATAATATATATTTTATATTTCAAAATGGACTTCATTTTTTGATTCGGAATATCTAATTTAGCCTAAGGTGAAATTTTGGTACATTTCGGATAACTTTCATATTTTGATGAATAGTGAAAATTACTAAATTTTAATTAAAAACAACTTTTTTAATCAAAATAATTAATAGTGATAAATTATGAATTTGAGTGGTTTTAAAGTATATATAGAATATATTTTTACCTTTTAATATAATTTTGATCATTGGACATAATTTTACAATTAAACCGAACATAAACAAGTGTCAATCTTTTGATAGTTATTATCTCTTAAAAACACGCCTTTTGTTTTGTCAGCGGGAATTAATTTTAAATTAATTTCTGCCACTTCTGTGTTTTGAATTTAGAAAAATGGATTCCATATTTGGAATCAGTATGTTCAAATTGTGTAAATAGGTAAATTTTATTTTTAGACATTTTGAATAATTACTGCGGTAAATATTTTATTTACCATGGTTAAGGGTAAATCCGGTAAATAAGGGTTAAAAAATAATATTATAATAATACTAAATTACCCGAAAATGTGTCTTAACCCTATTGGTTGATACATGGTCGACCATGGGTATCTTTGGGTCGATTTTGGGACCCCATGGATCCACTTGTAAGTGATAATGACACTTTATTTTAATTAAGTTAAAATGAATACAAAAATGACACAAGCATATATCTTTTACCAAAACAATTGTTACATAGGGTTATATATGTTGGATTTTAGATTATAAATATTCATTAGAAAGATAAAAAGATTTCCTACATAATTATATTTTATTTATAATTTTTAGACATTAAATAATTTATTTTATTTATGACACAATGATGATGCAGTAATTACTATAATAGTGAAAAATTAAAATAATTGATATTATAAATACCAAAATAAATATAATATGAATCTTTTAATGAATTAAACTAGTTTTCTAGGATAATATGATATAGTAGGATTGATTTAATTGACTTTTTTCGAAGTAATCAATCGGTTATGAGTTTCAAAAAAATCAACTATTGAATAGTGTCAAAATTGACATAAAAGAGTTCTTATAACAAATATTATATTATTAATTGATATTAAATTCATAAAAATCTAAGGTTCGGCCAAGAGACTTATATCATGATAGGTTCATCATTAATGGACCACTTGGGGGTCGCTTTGATGTATATAGTATGTTTATTAACCATATTATATAAAAATACAAAGAGACATTGTAAAAGTGAAACTAATTAACTTAGAGTTAATACTTAAAGATAAGGTTAATATAAGTACCCAAAACTGTATAAATTCTATTGGTTGAGTGGTTTTAGACCTATACCCACATTAACCTTTTAATAATCAACTTTGGAGCCATTAGAAACCGAATATGAATTTATTATAAATTAATATTTCTAGCTTTTCCAAAGGTGCCCCTCACCCCTCTTATAAAAGGGCACTCCTCCTTCTCATTTCTTCACACCTTCAAAGCCTTTTGGATCGGAAAAACTCTGCACAAATACTTTCTCAACATCCCTCACCACAACCTAGAGGCCTTAGTTTGATCAGAAAGCCAACCTAAGCAGCCCTTTTGATCAAATCAATGGGAAGAACCCGAAGAAGAGGTAATGTTTTCACCACCCCTTTTCAAGTTCCTTTCTTCTTCCACTTCTTATTTCTTTGTTCTTACCATTATAAAATAATAACTCCAGTATATTACATATACTGTGATGTTATTATAAATATGGTACAACCATATTCAGTATTCTATCCACCCTTTGAACAACATGTCACCATACGTGCGTACGTACGGCTTACCGTCTCCACGTCGTGGTGTAATTGTTATTCAATATATTATTATTTGGATGGGTATAATAATGATGTGTAACTCATGTAAATAATAAATATAACATGTTAATGATTTTGTATATATGATATACCATCCATTTATATATTATTTTAATATCAAAAGAATGATATTGTCGCTCGTGCGCACGTACGGACTACCGTCTCCACGAACGCGATGAGATTCATTCTCCATCGTATCCATTCAAGTATAATTATCATTTGATGATTTAAAAATGATGTTTAAGGACTTGATATCATTATGGATATGAATAATATACAACCTATCCATTACAAACATTTCTTATATAACAAAACATATAAAAGAAAACGATTACGTTAACACCCGAAACGACGATAATTCTAAGATATTATTAACAAATCAATGTTAAAAGATCATATATGATATCATATATATATATATGATTCTTTTATAATTTAATAACAATTATTTCACCATTATACAGGAGGTTAACCTACCCCATCCAAGGAAAAGTACAAGGAAAGGGATTTTCTTATCTCACATTCAATTCCGTGAGATTTCCATTGTTCGCCACTAAATTATTGAAAGTGGTGTATTGTGTACTGCCATTTGATATATATTATCATGATTCTCTTTATATTCATGTTATTCTGTAAATCATTTGGTGGTTATTAACTTTTGTCCAAACGACTCAGTTGATTAACGTGGTAAGGGGTTTTCATCTCCCTCCTTATTCCCGTGAGATTCATGCCATATTGCCACCGTTACCTTTTGTGTGGTGTATGTACTGCCCATAATTATATTCTTTGTGTAATACACTTTAATTTATGTGTATTTACACATTCATTGTATGATACCTCTTTCATGGGTTGTATGTTTCATAAGTTACCAAATTGGTAAGGGTTATTTCACAATCTCTTCATTATCCGAGGTTGTTTATATGTAATAATCTACTGGGATCTCTTTATCATCCACATCCATGTTTCTTACTAATGTATTTCAAAACATTTTTACTATTTACAAGAATATGGGTAAAAGTCATTTATACCCCTATGTGTTTCGAAAGGAATATTTCCGTCGTTTTCCAAACAAGGCACTTTTAACCTTTTCGACAAATTTAAGGTAAGAATGTTTTTTTAACTTATACGGCGGGTGCGGCTATTTACCGCCGTTATAAAATCGTCAAAGATTACCTTACAAGATTATAAGAATATTTTAAAATTTAATGTATTATTTTATAATTATGTTAGTTTTAAAATGATTTTAAAAAAAGAGATATTTCTCTAAAATAGTTTTGATTTCATCTATGTCAACATTCTTTGATGGCTTTTAAGCTTATTTGAAGTTGATTTATTATGATACAAAACATCCATATTTTATTGAAGGTTTTGTGCTATTTTTGACTGTGGATAAGTTATTCTTATGTCACTCATGGTTTTTTTTAGAGTATTGAAATTTCATAAGTTATTTGTAATCCGAATGTTTATGTTATATTTCAACCTTTCATTCAGATGAATGTGTTAGACAAGTATGTTCCGGGTTGGGGACCGGTACAAGTAAGCCCTCCGATTTGGTCTCCGGTTATTAGAGGAACTCCGGTTTGGTCTCCGGTTATTAGAGGAACTCCGGGTTGGTTTCCGGTTATTAGAGGCACTCCGGGTTGGTGTCCGGTTATTAGAGGCACTCCGGGTTGGGTTCCGGTTACAGTTAGCCCCAAGGTCTTGGGACGAGGTCTTGACAAAGAAATTAAAGTTCAGCATTATGCATTCCAACATTATGAAAGTGGTTATTGATTTTTGTATGTGATTATTCGATTAGTAGAATATCCATGTGAATAAGTAAATGGCATTACTTCATTTTATTTATGCCATACCATGTTGAAAGTTCATGTTTGAAAGGCTTTTGTTTTAGTTATACATTGCCTCAAATGTTTATTCTTATTTATGAAAGTTTCCGCTATATTGTTATCCTTACTGGGCATTTGAGCTCACCCCTTTTCTTTGTTTTATTTTTCCCAGGAAGTGAAGAAGTAAGTTATGAATGACCTGCAGGGATATTATGTGGGGATATGAGTGTGGATTATGGAGACATTATGTTGTTGTAGTAGTTTTTCAATTTATGATGTAATGTAAAACTTATGAATATATCTAGTGTTTCCAAGGCTACTAAACCAATCGGTCTTTCGAGATTTGATCTTTCTTGTGATCATGCCAATGTTATGTAATAATGCACCGACTCTGGGCAACTAGGGTCGGGGCGTTACAGTTGGTATCAGAGGAAGTTTAGTACAAACCTTGGAAGCTAGATTTAGATAAACTCTGATTAGAGCACGTAGACCTAAGATGAACTTTGAGTATTAGTGTAGAAGAACTTCCTAGAATTTTGGTATTGTAGAGATTTTGTGAGTTTTCCGAGCAATACATCCCTGTCTGGATACGAGCAGGTAGAGGCGGCTCTGGCACAGATGTACCTAGGGGTAAAACCCAAAAACACCGCTTTGAGCTAGACTCGAACGGGAACTGGTGCATGACAACGGGCCTTGCTGCACTCTTGGTTACGACACTCCCGGGGGATATGCTTAGGATAATTCTCATTTTCTTTACATACCATTATGAAGCATTTATGAGTATATACATCCTCAAAGGAGACATTTTTATGATTATGGATTATATCCATAAATAGTTCAATTTATGTTAAGTGTTTTATAAGTATGGGATTATGTATTTTGATTCATAAACTGATCTAGTGTATGCCATTGTTTAGAAATGGCGCCCAGTAGAAGGAATGAGAACTCCAGAAATGCACATGATCCAAAGAGAAGGAAGGATCATATATTTCATGGTCTTAAGCTAGAATTTATAAGAGAAATAGTCTCCCATGTATTATCATCATATGAAGAAATAATATCATGTGTTGATAAGATAAGTAAAGAGTTTACTGAGTCCTATGGCTTTGAAGCGAAGCAAGAGAAGAAAAGGATGGAAGAGAGAAAGATGGATAAAGGGAAGAGGGAAAAGAAGAATTTTTCCATATGTGGTAACTGTGGAAAGAAACACCCTGGAACTTTCCTGAAAGGAATGGGAGTTTGTTATAAGTGTGGAGGAAAAGGGCACAAAGTACGTGACTGCAAGGGTAAGAAAATGGTTTCAAATGTACAATGCTTCATTTGCAAGGAGTTTGGACACTATGCGAACCTATGTCCCAGTCATCAGACTATGCTACAAATTATGTTATTGGATAATAATAAAGTTATGATACTACCACAGATGAAGAGGAATGATTAGAGTTCTTATGTTGATTATGTCAATTGAGTGTTGTATCAACAATGTACTTGTTATAATAATTATGGAGTATATAAGGATTGTACTGCAGTACTATTTCATTAAGGACTTGAGATTGTGTGGAACAAAGAAAAGTGACTCAATAGCAGGATAAATTTTTGGAAAATATATGGTTGAGAGAATGATAAATCATAATATAGTTCTGATACTGAGGTAGTGATTTTGGAATAATATGCGATTGTTTTGGATAAATTATATTGGATATTCTTGACTACCTTGGAACTGATTAATGATTTGTATATTCCATCATTGTTGGGGTTTAAAACATTTTTGGATTAATGAAGTATATCCAGCATTCTATATGGAATAAGGGAGCATGAATGTAATCAATAAGGAATATGGTAATACATGATGAAGGTATTCATATGCTATTACGGGGTAAAAAGGATCTATATTATGTTTACCTTCCTTATAAATGTTAGACTATGAGTTTGGACAGAATTATTTTGGATAGTTCTAGTTTGGATTATTTTGGATTTCCATAAAAGGACAACTCGGAGGTCGGGCAGCAACCTGTCGCGTCCGGCAAGGCTGCGAGACTTGAACCTGCAACTGAAGGGCGACAAGGGTGTATCACCTACCACTGTCCCACAAGATGTCCTGGATTAAATAATGTAGTTTTTTTAAAAGATCTGGTAGATGAATTATAAATTCATTTATTTTGGAACCCTGTACGAATAGTATAAATAGAAAAAAAATTACATTCTATTATCTTTTAGAGTGAAATATGAGTTTGTGGTAGAAATTTATTAATGGATAAAACTCTAATTATAAAGTAAGTATATCTCCTTATGATCTTAGCCAATCTCATAAATAAATTCCTCAACATTAAGAAAAGCAACTTAGAACAAAAATGTTTTCCTAGATGGTACCTTAAATCATCACTAATTTATGGCTTTGGGATTGTTGGCCTTTTCATAGCCATGTTCTCTACCACTCTCCATCAGATAATTGATGGTTAGATTTTTCTTCCATATCCATATTTTCCTACATGGAACCCTAGTATGTGTTATTTTCGGTAATCTTCATACTTTCGACTCTTTATTTTAAATAGAGGCCTCATTAATTCATTTTTCGATGTGGGATTTCAACTAAGATATTTTAAAACGTCAAAAATGTGTTATCCTAATACCCTATGTTTTGTTGAACCGATGGTATTTCAAATCATCATAGATTGATGAATTTAAGGACCTCAATTTTACACTTGTTTGTGATTGATGACCTCAATCACTACCTATAAATATTTACGTTTTCCACCAATTATATGTCTCTAATTTCCACCAATGTTCTCCTAATCGAGATCATAATTTGGTGGTGACCCTTTGATTTCTCTTTTCCTCATATTAAGACTAAATTTTAGTAACCCAATTTCCAATGTGGGTTTTCCCACAAATATATTTTCTACTTTCAACCTTTTATTTTCGAAGAACAATTTCAAATTGCGAGGACGCAATTTATTGAAGGAGGGGAGAATGTAACACCGCAAGAATTCATAATGTGTTATTTCTTCAAAATAATTCAATAACATGCACTACACGCAACACCGAGTTCACTTTAACAATGAATTACCAAAAATCCATTCAAAAGAGGTTATGTATTGTATTAAATAAATTTTAAACTTTATATAATCCTTAAAATTTTTCCATATTATGAGTATCTTATACATAATGCAAGAACAAATTCATTTTCAGTATTGCACTTCTATCAACTTTTAATAGTGAACCATTTTTAAATACAATATTTTAAACTTTTTGACTAAATGGGGACATCAAAAATTTAAAATGAAACATCCCAAGCTTCCACGGTACATTTTCTTTGAATAATACAGTAGCGTGTGTTGTACGCAACCTTGAGTTTTAACACACACCACAACCAATCAAACTAGCCGTTATGAATAGTAATACCTAATTTTTGAAATTATATATATTTTATATTTCAAAATGGACTTCATTTTTCGATTCGGAATATCTAATTTAGCCTAAGGTGAAATTTTGGTACATTTCGGATAACTTTCATATTTTGATGAATAGTGAAAATTACTAAATTTTAATTAAAAACAACTTTTTTAATCAAAATAATTAATAGTGATAAATTATGAATTTGAGTGGTTTTAAAGTATATATAGAATATAGTTTTACCATTTAATATAATTTTGGTCATTGGACATAATTTTACAATTAAACCGAACATAAACAAGTGTCAATCTTTTGATAGTTATTATCTCTTAAAAACACGCTTTTTGTTTTGTCAGCGGGAATTAATTTTAAATTAATTTCTGCCACTTATGTGTTTTGAATTTAGAAAAATGGATTCCATATTTGGAATCAGGATGTTCAAATTGTGTAAATAGGTAAATTTTATTTTTAGACATTTTGAATAATTACTGCGGTAAATATTTTATTTACCATGGTTAAGGGTAAATCCGGTAAATAAGGGTTAAAAAATAATATTATAATAATACTAAATTACCCTAAAACGTGTATTAACCCAATTGGTTGATACATGGTCGACCATGGGCATCTTTGGGTCGATTTTGGGACCCCATGGATCCACTTGTAAGTGATAATGACACTTTATTTTAATTAAGTTAAAATGAATACAAAAATGACACAAGCATATATCTTTTAGAAAAACAATTGTTACATAGGGTTATATATGTTGGATTTTAGATTATAAATATTAATTAGAAAGATAAAAAGATTTAATACATAATGATATTTTATTTATAATTTTTAGACATTAAATAATTTATTTTATTTATGACACAATGATGATGCAGTAATTACTATAATAGTGAAAAATTAAAATAATTGATATTATAAATCCCCAAATAAATATAATATGAAACTTTTAATGAATTAAACTAATTTTCTAGGATAATATGATATATTAGGATTGATTTAAGTGACTTTTTTTTTGAAGTAATCAATCTGTTATGAGTTTCACAAAAATCAACTATTGAATAGTGTCAAAATTGACATAAAAGAGTTCTTAAAAAAAATATTATATTATTAATTGATATTAAATTCCTAAAAATCTAAGGTTCGTCCAAGAGACTTATATAATGATAGGTTCGTCATTAATGGACCACTTGGGGGTCGCTTGGAAGTATATAGTAAGTTTATTAACCATATTATATAAAAATACAAAGAGACATTGTAAAAGTGAAACTAATTAACTTAGAGTTAATACTTAAAGACAAGGTTAATATAAGTACCCAAACCTGTCTAAATTCTATTGGTTGAGTTGTTTTCGACCTATCCCCATCATAAACTTTTAATAATCAACTTTGGAGCCATTAGAAACCGAATATGAATTTATTATAAATTAATATTTCTAGCTTTTCCAAAGGTGCCCCTCACCCCTCTTAAAAAAGGGCACTCCTCCTTCTCATTTATTCACACCTTCAAAGCCTTTTGGTTCGGCCAAACTCTGCCCAAATACTCTCCCAACATCCCTCACTACAACCTAGAGGAATTAGTTTGATCAGAGAGCCAACCTAAGGAGCCCTTTTGATCAAATCAAAACGAAGAACCCGAAGAAGAGGTAATGTTTTCACCACCCCTTTTCAAGTTCCTTTCTTCTTCCACTTATTCTTTCTTTGTTCTTACCATTATAAAATAATAACTCCAGTATCTTACATATACTTTGATGTTATTATAAATATGGTACAACCATATTCAGTATTCTATCCACCCTTTGAACAACATGTCACCATACGTGCGTACGTACGGCTTACCGTCTCCACGTCGTGGTGTAATTGTTATTCAATATATTATTATTTGGATGGGTATAATAATGATGTGTAACTCATGTAAATAATAAATATAACATGTTAATTATTCTGTATATATGATATACCATCCATTTATATATTATTTTAATATCAAAAGAATGATATTGTCGCTCGTGCGTACGTACGGACTACCGTCTCCACGAACGCGATGAGATTCATTCTCCATCGTATCTATTCAAGTATAATTATCATTTGATGATTTAAAAATGATGTTTAAGGACTTGATATCATTCTGGATATGAATAATATACAACCTATCCATTACAAACATGTCTTATATAACAAAACATATAAAAGAAAACGATTACGTTAACACCCGAAACGACGATAATTCTAAGATATTATTAACAAATCAATGTTAAAAGATCATATATGATATCATATATATATATATGATTCTTGTATAATTTAATAACAATTATTTCACCATTATACAGGAGGTTAACCTACCCCATCCAAGGAAAAGTACAAGGTAAGGGATTTTCTTATCTCACATTCAATTCCGTGAGATTTCCATTGTTCGCCACTAAATTATTGAAAGTGGTGTATTGTGTACTGCCATTTGATATATATTATCATGATTCTCTTTATATTCATGTTATTCTGTAAATAATTTGGTGGTTATTAACTTTTTTCCAAACGACTCAGTTGATTAACGTGGTAAGGGGTTTTCATCTCACTCCTTATTCCCGTGAGATTCATGCCATATTGCCACCGTTACCTTTTGTGTGGTGTATGTACTGCCCATAATTATATTCTTTGTGTAATAAACTTTAATTTATGTGTATTTACATATTCATTGTATGATACCTCTTTCATGGGTTGTATGTTTCATAAGTTACCAAATTGGTAAGGGTTATTTACAATCTCTTCATTATCCGAGGTTGTTTATATGTAATAATCTACTGGGATCTCTTTATCATCCACATCCATGTTTCTTACTAATGTATTTCAAAACATTTTTACTATTTACAAGAATATGGGTTAAAGTCATTTATACCCTTATGTGTTTCGAATGGAATCTTTCCGTCATTTTCCAAACAAGGCACTTTTAACCTTTTCGACAAATTTAAGGTAAGAATGTTTTTTTAACTTATATGGCGAGTGCGGCTATTTACCGCCGTTATAAAATCATCAAAGCTTCCCTTACAAGCTTATAAGAATATTTTAAAATTGAATGTATTATTTTATAATTATGTTACTTTTAAAATGATTTAAAAAAAAGAGATATTTCTCTAAAATAGTTTTTGATTTCATCTATGTCAACATTATTTGATGGCTTTTAAGCTTATTTGAAGTTGATTTATTATGATACAAAACATCCATATTTTATTGAAGGTTTTGTGCTATTTTTGACTGTGGATAAGTTATTCTTATGTCACTCATGGTTTTTGTTTAGAGTATTGACATTTCATAAGTTATTTGTAATCCGAATGTTTATGTTATATTTCAACCTTTCATTCAGATGAATGTGTTAGACAAGTATGTTCCAGGTTGGGGACCGGTAAAAGTAAGCCCTCCGGTTTGGTCTCCGGTTATTAGAGGAACTCCGGTCTGGTCTCCGGTTATTAGAGGAACTCCGGGTTGGTGTCCGGTTATTAGAGGCACTCTGGGTTGGTGCCCGGTTATTAGAGGCACTCCGGGTTGGGTTCCGGTTACAGTTAGCCCCAAGGTCTTGGGAGGAGGCCTTGACAAAGAAATTAAAGTTCAGCATTATGCATTCCAACATTATGAAAGTGGTTATTTATTTTTTCATGTGATTATTCGATTAGTAGAATATCCATGTGAATATGTAAATGGCATTATTTCATTTTATTTTTTCCATACCATGTTGAAAGTTCATGTTTGAAAGGCTTTTGTTTTAGTTATACATTGCCTTAAATGTTTATTCTTATTTATGAAAGTTTCCGCTATATTGTTATCCTTACTGGGCATTTGGGCTCACCCCTTTTCTTTGTTTTATTTTTCCCAGGAAGTGAATAAGTAAGTTATGAATGACCTGTAGGGATATTATGTGGGGATATGAGTGTGGATTATGGAGACATTATGTTGTTGTAGTAGTTTTTCATTTTATGATGTAATGTAAAACTTATGAATATATCTAGTGTTTCCAAGGCTACTAAACCAATCGGTCTTTCGCGATTTGATCTTTCTTGTGATCATGCCAATGTTATGTAATAATGCACCGACTCTGGGAAACTAGGGTCGGGGCGTTACACACAAAGGGGACATCGTTACCAAAAAAGAGTTAAAAATTAAACAACTATGGGTACTGAGCACGTATCTGTGACTCACGTTCCCATATACTCTCCTCAATGCCACCATGTCACCACCAAACACGAACCAAGGGGATAGAACTCCCATGGAACACCTTCTATTTGCGGTCTTGGATTTCCATTGTCCACTACTCGAAGGTCGCATCATCATCAACATAGATCTCTCCCCAATTCATGATGTGCGAGTTGTCATGAAGATAAGGACAGAGCTGTGATACATAGAAAACATCATGTATCCGGCTCATCTATGGGAGAAGTGCTACTCGATACGCCATAGCTCTAACACGAGCTAACACCTTGAAAGGCCCAAAAAAATTAGGGAGAAAGCTTACTCCCATGACCAAACCTTCGCTGCCCACATTGGGGAGTCACCATTAGAAACACTTGATCCCTAACATCAAACTCCAATGGTCTCCTCCTTTGATCGACATATGATTTTTGACGATCCTATGCTATCTTCATCCTATCACGAATCACCTAAACCATCTCTATTGTATTCTGCACATGTTCCGGTATGATAATTACTGACTCTCTGACCCCAGTCCAACATAATGGAGAACGATAAGACTGGCCATACAAGGCTTTAAATGCTGCCATATTGACGGTGAAGTGAAAACTATTGTTGTAAGAGAACTTCTCCAAGGGTAAGTGAGTCATCCACAAACCTCCAAAATCCAGGATACAATAGCATAACATGTCTTCAAAAGTCTATATGTTTTTCTCTATCTGACCGTCCATTTGCGGATGAAAAGTAGTGCTAAGGCATTTCTACGAATCGAAAGCATGTTGGATACCTCTCCACACCCTGTATTTAAAACAAGGATCTCGATCCGAAATGATCATCCTTGGTACTCCATGAAGTCTCACTACCTCCTCCAGATATTTCCTTGACCAAACTTCAACTGAGCTTGACTCCTTGATTTCTATAAAGTGGGCCGGTTTTGTTAAAAGATCCACTACCACCCAAATAACATCATGTCCTCCTTGATCTGGAGGTTAACTAGTAACAAAGTCCATTGATATTTCCTCCCACTTACAATAAGGAACATCTAATTGTTGGAGCAGAACAACAGAAAAAACGGTGTTCAGCCTTCACCAACTAGTAGACCAAACATGAAGACTCAAATTTTGCACGCTTTAGCCCAGACCACCAAAAATGACTCCTCAAGACTCAATACATATTTTTCACGTCAGGATGCACAGATAAAGGTGATCTATGGAACTCTCTAAGAACCATCTCAGACATCGCTAAAGGAACAAAAATCTTTCCATGATACAACACTCAGTGTTTTTCATCCTCAGTCCCACCATCAAGGGACTCACCACAAATAACTCGGTCTCGTTAGACCTCCACCTCAAGATCCCCCAACTGGGACTCTTCCAACTGTTTCCCCAGAGATGACTGCACTGTCATCTAAAAAAGACATCCTCTACCCCTAAATTCTCTCATATCAAGATGTAAAGCTGACAGTTCTTCCATTACTCTCCATGAATCACTAGATTCATGCACTACATCACCACGTGACTTCCTGCTTATCACATCAGCTAAAACATTCCCCTTTCCAGGTTTATATGATATTTTGAAGTGATATTCCTATATGAACTCTAGCCAATGATGTTGTCGCAAGTTTATGTCACACTGGGAGAAAACATACCTCAGGCTCTTATGATCGGTGAAAACCAAAAAGCGCTCACCAATGAGGTAATGTATCGAAAACTTCAGAGAAAACACCACGAATGCCAAATCAAGATCATGGGTAGCATAATTATGTTCATGGGGACATAACTTCCAAGACCCATAAGAAACAACTGATATTTTCTTCATTAGAACACAGCTTAACCCTAGATGTGAAACATCGTAGAAAACATCAAAATGAACTCCCTGAACTGGAATAAAAAGAACTGGGGAACTTACTAACTTCTCCTTTAGATACTCGAAAGCTGCTTGACACTGATTAGTCCATTTGAACACCTAATCCTTCCTGGTCAATGCTGTAAGAAGAGTCACAACTCGAGAGAAATAAGCTACGAACCTCCTGTAGTAGCCTGCGAGACCAAATAAATTTTACACCACTGACACTATCTTGGGGGATTCCCCAGACACAACTGATTCTATCTTCGATGGATCCATAGCTACTCCCCGCTGGGACACAATATGACCCAAGAAACAGACTTCTTGACCCCAAAACACAAACTTTTACAACTTCCAAAATAGCTAATTTTGACGAAGAACTCCCAAAACAGGGTGTAGAGGCTCTCCATGCTCCTCCTAAGACATGGATTACACAAGGATGTATTCGATGGAAACCACCACGAATATATCCAGGATCTCATGGAACACATCATTCATCAATCCCATTAATACAGCTGGAGCATTCATCACACTGAACAACATTACAATGAACTTATAATGCCCATGATGAAAACGAAAAGTAGTCTTCAGGATATCTTCATCCTTCACACATCTGATGTTATCCTGACCGCAAGTTGATCTTTGAGAACGAACTTTCAAAAATCAGTTTATTGAATAAATCATCAATCCGCAGATGAGGATAGTGATTATTTAATGTCACTTTGTTTAAGAAACGATAATCGACACACAACCGCAAAATACCTCTAGCCTTCATCACGAACAAAACTAGTACACCCCATGGTGACACACTCAGCAAAACAAAACCGCACTATAACAGACCATCAAGATATATATATGTATCTCTCATAACTCATAAGGGGATATCTTATATGGATACATAGAGATAGGAGATGCTTTGTTTGCAGCTTGATCCCAAACTCGATCTCTCATCGAGGGGGTAATGCTACAACCTCTTCTAAAAAAACATCAAGGTACTCTTCTATGACCTTAGGAAACCCCAACTACTGAACCTCTGAAGAACTCAGCATTATCTTATCCATCATGGATGATAAGGAAGGAACACGCCTCTGACCCATCTGATGTTCTCGCTCTCCAATGAACACAACTGGCTCTTCATCCGCATCGAAGAACACAACCTGAATCCTAAAGAAATCGACAATATCCTAAACTGAATATAACCAATACATGCTGAGGATGATATCATATGGTTGTATTTGTAAACATAGTAAATATCCCCAAGAGCAGTGTTGCCCCAATACTAGCTCACAGTCTCTACATACTTCAAACAAGTCAGCTTGGCCTCCAACAGGCGAAGTCAACGCCAAGGGCACTGGAAGCCTCTCTACCTCACATCCCAAATCACTGACAAGGGTAAGTGATATGAAGGAGGGTGTTTCTCTTGAATCAAACAAGGAATAAACCAAGTTTGAAAAAAAGTAAAGGGTACCTCGAACAATGTCTAGACATCATAGAGATGGCAATGCTAAAGCATAAAGCTGATCAAAACCTCCTCCATGACATCTCTAACTCTAATAAAAACCACCACCATGGATGAACTCTACTCTATGAGGATGGAGAGTGTCACAGGGCTGTCCTCTACCTTCCCCATCTGCCCTCTGCTGATGCCAAGCTGGTGCTACCTGCTACTGCTGCCTCAATTGTAACTTCGTCAACAGAGGAACCTGGAGGGGAGAACCTGGTGCACAATGACTGCTCTAAAAGTTTGGACACTACCTCAGCTGATGACCTCGACTACCTCAAGAAAAACAAGTTCCTACTCTCATGTCATAGGCCTAAGAGCCACTGCCTCTAGAGAAACAATATTTGGAGGGCTGTGATCTACCCCCAGATAAATGAAAACTCTTCTTCCCTGAAAACTGGGAACCTCTGACCACAACTCTGCTTCATGAGGAATCATGAAGACTCTCCTCTCGTGATGATCAGGTTCTGGACAAAGTCCTCTCGAAAACCTCTGCCCTTTCCAACAGCTCAAGATATGTCTTCAGCATAAATGGGATGACCTGGAGCTGGATCTCTGGATGCAAAGCCCCCTTGAAATTCCTCTCCCTAACCTCCTCATCTGGAAACATGTTTGAAGAATATCATAAAAGGTTCTTGAAATGGATTCCAAAATCCCCCATAATAGAGCTCCCCTGTCGAAGTGTAAGAAACTCCTGGCGACTGGACGCCTTCATGGTCGAAGAAAGAAACTCGATTCTAAAGATATCTCGAAAATCCTCCCATGAGATCATTGACTCCTCGCAATTACCGAGGAACAAGAAACACCACTATCTTGCTGCTCCACATAGCATCGTCACCACCAAGGACACCTAGTGATCCTTCCGAGCACAGATTGAAATGAAACCTATCTCGACCTCCTCCAACCAGTATTCTGTGACTGCATCTGAAATGGACCCTCATACTTCTGCAGACTTTGGCACTGAAACTCTCAAAGTGTCTTACTCTAGGTGTTTCCGTTCTAAACCTCTACCCAGTGGAGATCTACCTACACAGTCGACTGGAAATATTCTATGTGATCCTGATGAGGACGTCGACCTGGATCCATACCTTTAAACTAAAAAATAGTTAGATCTCCTAAACTAGGAATATGGAAGACTCATCATTAATTAATTAACTGTTTTATTTTATTCGTTTTAGTTTAACCTATATGAAGGTCTACCAATTCAAACACATGAACAAAGAAAAATAATGCATGATCCTTTCTTAGGTCTCTACCCTACAACTAGTATCACCTTGTTTAGTATCCATTGTAAACATAAAGTTCTGTGCATCAGATCATAGGTGGACCTAAATGCCTAGGTCTCAGCTAGTATCTAGTGTTTACATGACTTGATAAATATGGATGACACCATTTCCCTACCAACCAAATAAACCTCACATTTTCCTTACACCAAACTCCATCATATATCTCAACCTGACCTCTAATACCACTCTGTCATGACCCCCTCCTAACAAAGTGTACCCCTCCTGGGCTGACAATGTGAGAAGAGAGATAATGACCTCTAAGTCCTGCCTCCAGTAGGCCCCAAGTTGGAGACAAGCATTGAGGGTATATTAAACACACATATGGGAGGCATTACCCTCTAAGAGAACACATGCGAAATAGAGAGATAAGACAGACACCAACCAACTCCAACTCAGACAAAAATATAAATGAGATCCCAAGTACACATATTTAATGTCATGAAAAACTACTACAACGGAAAGGGGAAAACTAAAAGTACCCAAAATAAAGTAAAAACAATAGAAACCAAGAATCCCAAACAGCTCCTGCAACCCAAGCTATTAGAAACCAGCCTGATCTCTAGACTGCTCCAAGTGACATGAAAAACAGTTTATATATACATAGGGTGAGTATATTGTATACTTAATAGGATCCTCCATAGAACCTCTCATGCAAAAGTAAAAAAAGAAAGCTAAAAGATAGTGAGTAACAAGTGAAACTAACTCGTCTCCTAAACAGGTATACTAAGTTCCCAGCCTCACCATGGCTACTCTCACCAAGTATCACACAGAAGAGTATATAATATAATAAAGAATATCAAGGGTAACCCACTACTACTTCCCCCCTAGTTTGCTGCTTTTCCCCAATGACACACATCCTAAGAATCTCTCTCCAAAAAGTCTTTCCCACAGACACCTGGGCAAATCACCACAATATGCACCTCATGCAACAAAACCACCACGTCCCCATAAGCAAAGTAACCCGGTAGTTTTGGAGAGCCACCATAGCTCGCATAATGTGTATCATACATCGAGTATTAAACCTCAAGCCACTATATCCCATACACCTAGTAAGGATCCTAAATCCATCATAGCCTATACATGTTACACCTATAGTAGTCCATAAGAAACTATATCAAGAATATATGTGTGTGAATAACCACTAGCCATTATAGCTCTCTACACTCATATATGGGGGAAACTGACCACTATGCCTACCAGCACAAGTAACTACCAAGAGAAGAGAGCATGGCCAAATGGGGTATTTAGCCATCCATCCTCCCACCGGAATATTAGGGAAAACACACCCCCAGGGCTTAGAATCTATGGGGTGTCAGTTGCCCTAACTGATGGGGTGGAGTAGTGTATAGAAACACAAAACGTACAGAATATACTATAGATCACAACCACACTATAGGAATGACCTTGTCTTAGACCCAACTGCAACTAATGTATCTCAGACTCTCAGCTACCACTTCTAATACTAGGTATACTATAATCACACAACCATTTAAATATATTTATTACATTACTTCATTCCCTTTTTATCAATTACAATTTACGTTAATTAATTATTTAAAAATTAATTAACCATTAACAATTTCTACATTTTATTTCATTAGAATCACACCCAAAGTTCACTGTTCCTTTAAATTACAACCTCAACATTGTGCCCCAACAAACTCCAACCCCATGGGTTAACATCATTAATTCAATTATTTATTTACAACGTTACTTTCCTATATTCCTAGGCATTCTAGAAAAACATTCTATGATACTAAACACAAGGGGGATCAACAAGGTGAGTAGATGAACTACCCGTCGAGTCTTTTCTGCCTATAGAAAAAATGTAGACCCATCCTCCCTTAAAAAATGAACACGGAAAGCACATGGCATACATCATGTATCATCGCCCCTTTCAGAATAAGGGCAAGGAAGACCAACTGCCTTGAGCAGTGGGGAATATAAAGCAGATAAATAACCAATAAGAATCAGTAGGTATCCAAACATTCACATCTAACCCATTTAATCATCCCTGGGGTCCTCCCTGACACCAACATGCATAAAGCGATGCATCTTGCAACTCTAGGCATTAATTGTTTGCACAACCAGTAGGCCTCCCTTCCCCCACATATCACAATAGCCATCCCGGATCACATCCCAACATAAGCAGCATGAAAACAAACATCATACCAATTTGGATCTTGGCCCCTAAACAAAGCCAGAGGGTAACCCAAAAACCTACAAGAAATTATCTTTTATCAAACAACCAGTTCATTAATCCATCTTGGATAAACCGATTTATTATTCGTAGGTTACAACTTTGAGAAACCTAAACAGTAAGTTATAACAAATTGATTAAACATGCTTACTGCATCAATTTGATTAACATCAAATTACAACAACAACAATCTAATTCATTCACATGCCTCTTTATCTTTAGACAAACCATTATCAATTAATTCTGGATTTATGTTCTTTACCAATTTGCATCAAGAAAGAGGATCCAAACAAAGAAAACATAGATATCACACTATCTAGAAAAACTAGAGGCAATAACATACAATCATTATCAATTTATTTATCTGGTTCAAATATTTTTTATGTCAATTCCATTGTGATCTATTGGGACAAAACATGATACCTATATAGTTTCACGTAAAATAAAATAGAATAAATGAATCCCCTACCTCAAATGGTTCATGACGTTCTTTATACGAGAACGAGCCACACAACGGGTTACAATCTCCACCCCCCGTGACAACAGTATCCACCTAAGGATGCAGAGACACCACCACACTGGTCAACACACAAGAAAAGTCCATTAGTAACATGGAGATAGAATTCCATAAAAGGGAAAAGAGAAATAGAAGGAGATGAACCCAAAATAATAAAGATATATCATACCTTATATCAAAGATTGATCGATACTACTTGGTTTCATCAAAAACTGAGGGGAACTAATCCAAGGAGAAAAGTTTTATTGTGCAACACCTATATAATGGAATGAAAGGATCAAGCATCTCATAGACGAGAACAAGGAGGAAGAACTGGGGAGGAAGATATATCGTCCCTTTAGAAGATTTAACGGTGTAGTGGTTTAAGATACACTAAATTTTATATTAAAAATGGATCACATTGAAACACGTAGTTTGACCAAGTAAAAGCATCCCAAGCCTTAGGGAAATTAATATAGGAGTTATGGCCTTTGAATCAGCCTTAGAGTCCTCAAAACGCTTCTTTAAATGCATTTTATGTCAAAGGAATCCTTAAAGGGGAGAATTGTAGGAAGTTGGAAACACTATTCATGAACTCGAAATTTGGAAAAGAAAAACATTGTTCATGAACCTCACCATTGAAACCTCACAGTTCTGGAAACACAGATCATGAACTAAAAATATGTCAAAGGAAAAACACTGTTCAGGAACCTCACTGTTGGATCCTCACCGTTATGGAAACACTGTTCACGAACTCAAAATTTGGCAAAGAAAAAACACTATTCATGTACCTCACCTTTGGAACCTCACCATCTAGGAAACACTTTTAATGAAATCAAAAGTTAGAGAAGGAAAAATACTATTCATGAACCTCACTATTGAAACCTCACCATTAGAACCTCACCATTCTGGAAACAGTATTCATGAACTCAAAACTTTGTAAAGGAATAACACTGTTCATGAACCTCACCATTGGAACCTCACTATTCTCGAAACACTATTAATGAACTCAAAATTTGGAAAAGGAAAAACAATGTTCATGAACCTCACTATTCTGGAAACACTATTCATGAACTCAAAATCAGGCAAAGGAAAAACACTGTACATGAACTTCTTCGTTGAAACCTCACCGTTGGAACCTCACCATTCTGGAAACACTATTCATGAACTCAAAATTTGTAAAAATAAATATATTATTCATGAACCTCACCTTTGAAACCACACCATTCTGGAAACACTATTCATGAACTCAAAATCTGGCAAAGTAAAAACACTATTCATGAACTTCACCGTTGGAACCTCACCATTCTGAAAACATTGTTCATGAACTCAAAATTTGGAAAAGTAAAGAGGCTACTATTGGAACCTCACCGTTTTAGAAAAACTATTGATGAACTCAAAATTTGGAAAAGGAAAGAGGCTATAGTTGGAACCTCACCATTTTGGAAACACTATTCATGAACTCAAAATTTGGCAGAAGAAGGAGGCTATCAGTGGACCTCACTGTTTCACTATTCACATATGCCTACTGATGACACTATTCATATAAGGTTACCATTTACACTATTCACATAAGGTTACTATTGCACTGTTCAGCTAAGAATATCTTTGCACTGTTCACTTAAGGCTACTGACGACACTGTTCACATAAGGTTACCATCGACACTATTCCCATAAGGTTACCATTTAACTGTTCACCTAAGGCTACTGTTTCACTGTTCACCTGAGGCTACTGATGACACTATTCACATAAGGTTACTATTGAAACTGTTCACATATGGTTACCATTGCACTGTTCACCTAAGGATATCATTTCACTATTCACCTAATTGGAAATTTGGTAATGTTATGGGGAAATGTCACCTTGACCTCTCGGAACACCTCAATCATAAGATTTTTTTCAAAGGAATGAACCTGAGAGGCCTGGGCCATTAAATGTAATCCCTTCCACAAGTGAGATGTAAAATGATCATTGTGATCTTAGATGATTGTCAATGGCACCCCATGAAGCCGTAAAATATTCTTGATGTAGAGGTGTCCCAAGCTCCTTATGGATCCCTAGTCTCAGATGGGTAGGAAGTGGGCCAGCTTGGTGAGTCGGTCAAAGATCACCCCAATGGAATCATGGCCCCTAGACATACATGGTAGCAATGCCATGAATTCCATGAAGATACCATCCCACTTCCACTCCAGTGCTTGAAAGCGCGGCCGATTGTCACCTATCGAACTGTCAAGGTTTCGGTACTCTGCTAATGTGTATAGCAGCACCCGGGTCGAATCCTCGACTATGATACTTTTTAATAGTCGATTGTTTTTAGTTGATTGTATTATGATTGGGGGGTTTGTTTGAATAGATTATGAAATAATTTATGGATGATGTTTGATTTAACAAATTGATAAATATTAGGGTGAGTTCATCAATATTTAGTTAATCTTGTGATATCCTTGAGCCTTGCTTGGTATTGCATTAAATTAACACCCATGTCACAAATTAACCTCGATTGGGATTCCTAAGTGTTAAGGCTTTAATACAAGAATTAACTTAACTAGGATTCTAATATCAATCAATACATGATTTTGGTAGTGTATTTATGGTTCCAATAATCCATGGAATCTATACGTTAAACAAAAAATTTCATTAATCCATGAAATGTTAAGTCCAACATACACAATGTTAATTCAAAGAATACTCATCGAGAAAAAGTTCTCAATCGTTTAATATACCTAAATTATAACTCACCCTAATGAGATATTTAATAATACATTTAAATGACTAATAATATTTTTATAATTAATATTTTGATAAATTAAGAAGTTTAGAAAATTAAATGGATAAGAAAAGAGTGGTGCGTCGAACACACACACAAACACTGATGCTAATTAAAAACAAAAAATAGATTGAATGAGAAAGAAAAAGAAGGGAAGGGAAGGGGATTCAACTATATTTAAACTATTTTAAGAAAATAATTATTAAACTATAGAAGGTGGATTATAATAAGAGATATTGAATAAGAAACATTCATTAAAACAGAATTATAAAAAAAGAATTACAAGATTACAATAATGAAGAACACCAAATTAAAAGGAAACAAAGAGAGGAGGAAGGGTATCTCAAATGAAAACATGAGTATTGAAGGTAATCCCAAGCCCTTTTCAAGGATTTTTTCATGAGAATATTTTATCTTATTTTCTGAAATTCCAGCCTTTTTGAAAGGAGAGGAGGGGATGCATTTATACCCCAAGGTGGTGGACAGTTTTCATTCCAAAACTACCCCTCCACTTGGATCGACGATTTGAACATCCAGAAATAATAATATAGAGATATATCCTTCTTCAAAGTTGTATATATTTATCTTATATTTCTACTCTGAATATTGGGAGGCCATTGGACTTAAGGAACCATAGTTATGTCAGTTTGATTATATAATTTTAATCTGTCCATTTCAATACAAACTTTTTGAAGACCAAAATGTGAATTGGTTTTTGAATAAGAATATTCTTTCAAATCCGAATTATTTCTTCAAAAAAGTCTTCCAAATATATCTCTTCTTTCACAGTGAAAAATCTCATCTTGAGTTGATGTTTACATCATGAGTTATGTCATGAATAGTGTCCAAGTTTTAATTTCTGGACAGAATGGTGGGCTGGACTTCAAAACATCTTTTTGGATTCTTGTTTTTGTAGTTGGTCCCCAAAATTTTTATCCCTGAAACCTTGAATTGTTATACAAATTTTGGAGGATAATTAATTAATTATCTCTTCTGGATTAAGCCCAGTAATTCAATCTTCATGGATGGTTCAGTTTCTTCAAAAATTCTATGGTCCTTCTTATGTGGTCCATATGACCCTTCAAATGGAAGAATTGGCCAATTCTTACATCTAATGATATGTGTCAAATATAATAAGGAATACTAAAGAAGAAAAACCACACAATTTGGGTTATTAGGGTTAGATGTAGAAATAAAATAGTAAAGTAACTTAATTGGACTACTTCTAAAAATGCTCAAAAATTATACTTAGTATTAAAACATTAATATTTCATACAAATTATGCACATTTCATATAAAATCAGTAAAGGGAGTATATAATAAGTCATTAAAATATTAATAACATCCACTCTCCCACACTTAGTCTTGTGCATGTCCTCATGTGCAATAAATATTAAAAAAATTACAAAATAATTTTCACTCACCAATAAATATTAAAATTTTGTTTTCCCCAATCATGGGAGGTTTAGACTATTTCAGTCATCCATATTGAATTACTCCACAAGTTTTTACAGAAAAAGTTTCCAAAAACAATTCATTTTTTCATGCTCAAATTTAGAAAATGTAAAATGGTGGCACACAAAACATACTCCTCTCAAGATGATAAAATTAATTTACGGAGCTTCACTCATTCACCAACGAAAAGTAAAAATTTTAGAGTTTGTAAGAGATCTTAGCTTCTACTCCCTATCCTGAAGTGCTAAGAAATCAATATGTATTTTTAGGGGTTTTTCTGTGTCTATAGGATGGTAAGAAGATGATATCCAAAAGATAGGAAAAAGAAGGTAAAATACTAACATGGAAAAAGCAATGAATATTTTTTTCGAAATGGAGCATGGAAGGAAATGGAAACAAATATTTACAGGGGAATTATTGTGTGAAGAAATACACAAGAGAGGAATAAAATTTTAAGGGTATGAGAAGATAAAATATTTAAAATACATAAAACTTCTCTCAATGAAATAAGTGTTTTTTTATTCTTTTTTATTCTTTTTTTTGCATTTTTTCGAAACTTGAACTTGAAAAAGATCTCACACTCATATGCCAAACCATGATTGATCTCCTCATGACACTAATTTTAATAGTTATAACAAGATCAAAGGTTGAGTAAGAGTGATTTTTGACCTGCCCAAGACAAAACCCATTTTTTTGTTTTTTTTTTCTTTTGATTTTCTATTATTTTTGAACACTTGCCAATAACATTTACAAAATTACATGAATGAAAGTACATTACATTCCGCAAAACCCACTAAATGAAAACCTCTCCCCCACACTAAAATGGATGCTTTCCCTCAAGCAAATGATAACTCGTTGAAAAACAATAAAAGGGTGCCCACAAAATGAAATCCATTTCCCCCTCCCTTAAATTTCAAAAAAAAATTATGCTATGAAAATCCATGTTGATATTGGGTGGGAAAAGGTATTGGCCTTGTAATGTGGTTAACAAAGAAAAGGTTTTTATAGGCTTGAAGGGGATTTCAAAAGTAGGATTATTGTAAGGGAAATGTGTGGTTATTTGGCTATTGTGATTCTCATGTGGTTTAGAAAACGCCTCTATCATATTAATGCAGAACAAAGTAGGAAATTTAGCTCAAAGGTCCCCAAACTCAAGAATCACAAATTGGGGTGAAGAAAACACATTTTGAAAAGATGGCCATAGGTATCCTTGGAATTAATACTAATGTTGTTTCTCACAGTTGGGGAAAATCATTTTCCAAATAAAAAAGTGAGCATCAAAAATTTATTGGTTTTTACACAATATTCGTTTTCCAAAGTCATGAAGAAACCCCCAAAATTTTTGAGATAAAACCATGTCTTTTGAATCCCCAAAATGGTTGGAAAAAATTTCAAAATTGGAAGGTGAGTAAGCATGACTCTTGATTTTTCTTATTATATTTATATTTTGTTTTTTTAGTTTTTTAGGTTTTATTTAGTTTTTTATAAAGACACACCCACACAAAAGAGGAAGAGTACATAAAAAAATGTGATGAGGAAAGTGGTAAAAAACAAAATGATAAGTAGGTAGGAAGAATAGAGATAGAGATAGAGAGAGAGAATATGAGTTAAAGGGAAAGAGGTGCCCCTAGTTTGGATTTGGTGGGTTTCCATCTCCATCCAGTGGTGGGTCGACTATAGAAGTTGGAGATTCGATGGAAGTCTATGTGGTTCCAGGATTGTGTATCCTCTCATGGTGTTCCTTTAACAGATTTCCATTAACTGGGAATATCCTTTTTTAAGAGGGGTCTTGGACTTGCACTACACCAAATGGGTATACATTAGTAATAACAAAAGGACCTTCCCAACGAGAATTAAGCTTACCTAGGTGAAGCTGAAATCCAGAATTGAAAATAAATACCTTTTCAACTTTATAGAATACCTTTCTCAGGATGTGTTTATCATGGAGTGCCTTGGATTTTTTTTAGAGATTAGAATTCTCATAAGAATCAAGTCGAAGCTCCTCCAGTTCATCCAATTGTAACATTATTTCTTCACCAGATTTTTCATGATCAAAATTACAATTTTACACAGCCCAAAATGACTTCTGTTGGATTCCAATTGGAAAATGACATGCTTTACCAAAAACTATCCTAAAAGGAGGCATCCCAAAGGATGTTTTATAGGCAGTTTGATAAGCCCAAAGTGCTTCACCAAGCCTTTCAGTCCAGTCTTTTCTGGTGGTTTTTACAATTCTCTCAAGAACTCTTTTCACTTCTCTGTTATAAATTCCAGCCATGCCATTTGTTTGGGGTGATATTTAGTTGAAATTTTATGTACAACACCATTCTTTATAAAAATAGATTCCCTGAATTTATTACAAAAAATGGTTCCTAAGTCACTTATCAAGGAATGTAGTATGCCAAATCGGTGGGAGATTTGTATCTTTAGGAAATAATTAATTGTATGTGAATCATCCTTTCTAGTGGATTTGGCCTCGACCCACCTAGAAACATAATCGACCGCAAGAAGGATGTATGAGAATCCATTGGAAGGGGGAAATGGTACCATGAAATCTATGCCCCAAACATCAAACTTATCCCATAAAATTAAAGGCTCTTGGGGCATTTAATTTCTTTTGGAAATTGTGCCAATCTTTTGGAAAGTGGAACTTGATTGACAGAACTCATGTGAGTCCTTAAAGAGTGAATTCTAGAAGAATCCAGAGTCCAGGACCTTTCTGGAGGTCCTTTGTGGTCCAAAATGTCCACCACCACGCATTGAGTGAAATAATTTTAAGATGGAAGAATGATCATTTTTATCAACACATCTCCTAATTACCATGTCTACCCTAGTTTTCCAAAGTTTATTTTCTTCCCAAAAATATTATTTTCAATCACATTTCAACTTCATTTTCTGTTCGTTTGATTTTTTTGGAAAAACATCAGAAACCAAGTAATTTTAAATTGGGGCATACCATGGTAATTTTGGAGTGATAAATGAAAGGTGCTCAGTTGGAAATTCAGGATCAATTATTTCAAAATGAGAATAATAAAAAAATTTACTCAAGTGATCAACAACATGGTTTTATTTTCCTTGTATATCTTTAATTTCAAGGTCAAAATCTTGGTGCATTAAGATACATCTTATAAGCCTCGGTTTAGAATCATTTTTCTTGAGTTAGAACATTATAACATAATGGTCTGTGAAGATGTTAATTTTGGAACCTAAGTGATAAGTCCAGAATTTATCTATAGAAAAAACCACCACTAAAAGTTCCTTTTATGTCACAGTGTAGTGAGATTGAATTTCATCCTAAGTTTTTGAGGCATATTAGATGACATGATGGATTTTTTCTCTTATTTATCCAATAAAATCCCCAACGAACCTATCAAAATCATCACACATCAACTTAAAGTGTAAGGACCAGTCTAGGGGTTGGATTATCGGGGCAGATATAAGAGAAATTTTGATTTCAATGAAGTATTTCTTAAAAACCTCATCAAAATGGAAAGTGACATCATTTTGGATCAACTGAGTGAGTGGGAGGGAAATTCTACTGACGTTTTGGATGAATTGACGATTGAAACCAGCATGACCGAGGAAGGAATAGATGTCTTGAACAGATGTGGGTTCAGGAAGTGAATGGATCACTTCAATTTTGGAAGGATCAATTTTAATACCATCTTATGAAACTATGTTCCCTAGAACAATCCCATTTGGAACCATGAAGTGACATTTTTCAAAATTTAACACAAGATTAAACTTGACATAGTTTTGATGGAATAGAGAGAGTGAATTAAAGAATGATTAAAAAGACTCACCATAAATGGAAAGGTAATCCTTGAAGTCTTCCATGAAGTTTTCAATGAATTTGGAAAAAATACTCATCATACACCTTTGGAATGTTGCAGGAGCATTGCAAAGGCCAAAAGGAATTATCCTATATGAATATTTTCCAAAGGTTCAAGTTAAAGTAGTCTTTTATTGTTCTTGAGGTGCGATTGGGATTTGGAAATAGCCTATGTATCCATCAAGAAAGCAACAGTGTGACTTTCCACCTAATCGTTCTTGCATTTGATGAAGGAATGGAAGAGGGTAGTGATCTTTTCTTGTTTCAACTTTCAATTTCCTACAGTCGATGCACACACACCATTTTTTCTTCACTCGAGTTGTGACTACCTACCCATGTTCATTTGTGAAAATAGATATCCCGCCCTTCTTAGGTAAAACATGAATTGGAATAACCCTTTCACTATCAGAAATTTCGTAGATAATACCAGCTTGAAGAGTCTTGGTGATCTCTTCCCTTACTACCTCATGTATGAGTGGATTGAGTATACTTGGTGGTTCTCTAATTGGTTTGGATGATTCCTCAAGATGGATGTGATGCATGCAGAGAGCATGGTTGATTCCTTTTAGGTCATCTAGGGTCCGACCTAAGGATTCTTTGTTATCCTCTAACACTTGAAAAAGTTTGGACTCCCCAGTTTTGGTAAGTGAATTAGAGATAATGATAGGATAAGAGTGATCATGGAAAATGAATTCATATTTTGGGTGTGTAGGAAGAGGTTTTAGATCAGTATCATCTTTCATTTGTGGGTTAGATAGCTCAGGAATAGAGGAAGAGACTTCAGTTGCTTCAGATTCATTTTATTTAATACTTTCAAAGGTGGAGTAGTAGAGATCAGATTTGATGTTGGATTCAAGAGAGTTTTCAAGTTTCTCTAGATTGATGGAGTCTATGAAGGAGAGGATAATATCAACTTCACAATTTTTAACTTGGTTAATCATGGTGTGTATTTCACAAGAACCTTTATCATTATAACATGAAGAACATTATAGATTGGGGTTCAACTGACTCTTAGAAGTGTCCTTGTATGCATGGATTTATAATGCATAGTGATCCTCAGATGGGTATCACATGGCTGGGAAAATGTGGAACTTGACCAGTTGGTCACCAAATTCCATGGACAAGATGCCTGAATGGACATCAATCTTGGTTCTTTGTGTCATTAGGAATGATATTCCGAGAATTAGAGGATATCGAGAATAGTTTGTGTCACTTTCTAGGTCAAGGACATAGAAATAGGATAGTAAGATAAGATCATTGACACAAACAAGGGAATCCTCTATTATACCAAGAGGACTAGTAGTACTTTGATTGAACAATTAAATGAAAACACTTTTTGGGTGCATGGAACTTAGAACAAGGTTGGATAAGATGTATTTGGGAATTAAATTAATTGTGGCTCCTAGGTATATGAGTGAATCATCAAAGTTTGAACTTCAAATTTGTCTTGGAACCGTAAAGTTCCTTGGATCTTTTCACTTTACGGGATATACTGTTGGGTGGAAACATTTTCAATGGTCTTAAGTTTTCTCTTGTGGGTGCACAATTCCTTAAGAAACATGGTATACTTAGGGATTTATTTTATGGAATCTAAGAGGGGAATTTTTACTTCAATATTTCTAAACATGTTGATCATTTCAAGATCAGGTTCAAATGACTTCCTTGGTTTAGAAATAGGTTGAGGAAAATAAATTGGATTTATAAATGGAATGGAAGGAGGTGAGGGAATGGATTCATATTCCTTTTCATGTTTATTTTTCTTTTCATTTTTTATGTCAACATTGAAAGGGGTGTTGGAGGACTTATCATGAGTCATAAAAATTTTTGTCCATGATCTAAGTGCAATTTCACATACATTACTATAGCATCCCTCCTTTTTATAACATAAACTTTCATTACATTACACAAAACTGAGGAGCTTTAAGGTCTAGTGTCTTGGAAACCAGGAACATAATACATGAAAACAACATAAAAAATTTTCTTAAACACTTTAAAGGCTTCTCCTTAAGTTCATCCTAGGTTTATTACTGCATCTCATAACCTGGGGACATACATCAAAAGAAAGGGTGAGCAGAAGGCCTAGTAAGGGAAACAAGAGGAACATTTTACATGTGAACTTGAGATACTTCAATAAGGACATGAAAAGAAATTTAAGGCATGAGAAAGAAATAATTAGGCATTTCGTAATAAAAATAACATTTTCCATAACTTGAAGATGTGGCTACATCATTTAACATAGACAATCATGAACATATCACCAAGGTCCATCCCCAAGGTGTCATTTGAAAATTACCAAGGTTATTCACCAATGTATCGTGAATATTGTAATCTCTAGTGGTTACATCATTACCCAATGCATTGGAGCGCTATCAGGGCACACCCTTAAATTTTCCTTTATTATCATGTGAGACACATATTTCATCATCAAACATTTCATAAATAACCCACATATCATAAAATAAATGGGTTTCATTTCATAATCATATCATTTTAAAAACTGCTTTAAAGACATGATCTTTACGTCACTTTAAACCCACGAAAAGGGAAAGTGGGTCTCATGTATGTAAATACCAGAATTTAAAATAGAACATTTTGATATATATTTGAATACCCTTTTAGAAATAAGAGCTTTGAGTATTCACTTTATAACATAAAATAATTTTGAGAAAAGAGAGTGGGGCATTTTGAGACGAAAATTCTGCAGCATAATGGCTATGTTTCGGGTTTTTAGAAAACATTGAAAAGAGAGGGGACATGGGTCACCCACTCATAAATGATCCATAAAACAGTAAGGGGACAGAGTAAGAAAGATATATGGACATGGTAATAAAATTTTAAGGAAATACCATTTGAAATGAAAAACATGGAAGGAAGACAAAAATTAGATTTCTCTTATGAAAATTCGGCAGCCTAACGGCGTTACATAAACTTCAATAAAAAAGAATTGACAAGATAAAATAGGGTCTCTAATCATATGATCATAAGAGATAAGTATGATAGATATAGAGATCATACCCCAACATAATAAAAAGGAACTTGAAAGACTTGACATGAAAATCGAACTTGAAAAATGAGAAGGGTGAAAGAATCCCTTAAAAATTCGGCAGCCTAACGGCGTCACTTAAACATTCATAAAACGAAATGATGAGAGTAAGAGGGGATCTCTCATCATATAAACATGAAAAAGGCAGTAAGAGTAATATAAAAGAATATCCTCTCACATAAGAACATGGAGCATAAAAGGAATGACATAGAAAGGATTACATGAAAAGAAAGAGAGAGGTCGGATCCCTTACCTTAAAACGTGACTCTTGAAACTCAAAGGTTTGGACCTTGAGGGCTTGGGGGCACCTTGGGAGGACTCCTTGGAAGCTAAGAAGACCAGAACATAGTTGGGGGAGAGTTTAGAGTGAAAACTAAAGGAGTAAAGGGTGGGTATTTATAGGGAAAGTGAGGGGACAAGGCAATAATGGCCAAGGGACACCTCACTAGTCGTTTTGGAAAAACCATGGGCTTGCCCATGGTATTTTCCCATGGTATTGGCCACTTGGGACACCTCATACCTTATCTTACTATTCATAATTCGACCATATTGAATATATACTTAATACATCATTTAATGATGTCATTAAACACCCGTAACTTAAAAACTATATTTTCATTATTCATCGAAAATTCAACTTTCTCAGAAAAATCCCAAAATTTCACCTTAACCAAATATCAATGATTTGCTTTCAAAAATGAAATCCATTTTATAAAAATAATTTTCTAAATATTTTTAATTTAATTTTTAAATAAAAACACTATTCATCGAAAATTCATTTTTTTTAGAAAAATCCCCAAAAATTACCTTAACATAATATCGATGCTCTGAGTTCAAAAATAAAGTCCTTTTTATAAAAATAATTTTGTAATTATTTTTAATTAAATTTTTAATTAAAAACACTATTCATCCGAAAAAACTAATACTTGACTAATAATTTATGAAACCGTTATTTACCCATTTTATTGAATCACATTACTTAATCTAGGTGTCTAAATTATATTAAAACTTTCTTTGAGTGAAATTACTAATCCATTTGGTCACATTACTAATCCTAAGCGTAAAATCACTATTCATAATTTACTATTCATCAAAAATTAATTTGATCTTATTAGACTCCAAATTCCTTACTGAACATTTTTGTAGAAGACCATTTTTTGAAAATCATTACACATCATTAGTTATTTAGGGTTTTCATAAATATTTTAAAATATCCTTTTTCCAAAAATTCATCAATAAAATACATTCTAAAATTATCTGGACATTTGAATTTCACAAACATCACTAAAGGAAGAAATATCAATTTATTCACCCAAAAGGATTACACAAGGAAGCTAGGGTCTCGTCACATAGCCCCTTACAACACCGGCATAAGACCTAAGTGTAAGGTGTGCTATGGTGAGAGAATCTGAGGGAGGCTCAGATAACATTGCCCTAGTAGTAATCTCTACTAACTTGAACTTCTCCCATAGGCGTTTCCGTTCAAGCTTGACACGCTGGAGTTCGGCTTGGGCTTGGTCCAAAGCGAAGCCCACAGATGCTACCTCCTTCCCAAGCTCTGATAAGTGGGCTTCATAAGGTTCAAGTCTACTGGATGAAGCTATCGCCTCCTCTTTCTGCATTAACCATTAAAATCTTATTAAATCATTAAGAGTAAGTTAATATACTACTCAAAAAGATTGGGTCGTTACATTCTTCCCCCCTTAAGAAATTTCGTCCCCAAAATTTATACTTGAGGCCTAGTCGAAAAGGTGAGGGTACTTTTACTTCATCGTTTCCTCAGGCTCCCAAGTCGCTTCTTCATACTTATGATTCCTCCACAACACTTTCACAAGGTGGGTAGTCTTGTTTCATAGGACCTTGTCTCTACGGTCCAAGATCTCCACTGGCTGCTCCTCATAAGAGAGGTCATGTTCCAGTTGTACCACATCTAGGTTCAGTACATGCGAAGGGTCGGGTATGTACTTCCTCAAGAGAGATACATGGAAGACATTGTGAACATGAGCTAGGTTCGATGGAAGTGCTAGATGATAGGCCACTTATCCTATGCGATCAAGGATTTAATAGGGGCCAATGTACCTAGGGCTGAGCTTCCCTTTCTTCCCAAACCGCATGACTCTCTTCCATGGAGAGATTCGAAGGAAGACTTTGTCACCAACACCAAACTCCAAGTCCCTTCGACGATTGTCAGCATAGCTCTTCTGCCGACTCTGAGCTGCCTTTATGTGTTGTTGGATGGCATGAACCTGTTCCGTCATCTCTTGCACGAGATCAGGCCCAAGAAGCTTCCTCTCACCAGTTTCATCCCAACAAGTAGAAGTTCTACACCGCTTTCCATACAGAGCTTCATAGGGTGCCATCTGAATACTCACATGGAAGCTGTTGTTATAGGAGAACTCCACTAATGGGAGGTGTTGATCCCATCCACATTTAAATTCCATTGAGCATAATCTCAAAATTTCTTCGAGTGTCTGAATAGTCCATTCAGATTGGCCATCAGTTTGAGGATGATAGGCCGTACTAAAATTCAATTCAGTATTCAGAGCATGTTGAAGACTTCTCCAGAATTTTGATGTGAATCATGGGTCACGATCAGATACGATGGATAGTGGTACCCCATGCAGCCTTACCACTTCCTTCATGTATATCTTGGCAAGCTGATCCAGAGAGAAATCTTCCCGAATAGAGATAAAATGGGCTGTCTTGGTGAGACGGTCCACAATAACCCATATCGCATTGTTTCCTTTGGATGTTTTCGGGATACCAGTTACAAAGTCCATAGTGATATTATCCCACTTCCATACTGGTATGGGTAGCGGTTGTAATACCCCCTTAGGAAGTTGTCGTTCTGCCTTTACTTGCTGACACACCATGCACCTTGTAGTGTAATCAGCAATCTCCCTCTTCATGTTATCCCACCAATAATGATCACGAAGGTCTCTATACATCTTAGTGCTTCCCAGATGTATAGAGAAAGTAGAGCTATGAGCTTCATCCATCAGTTCTTTCTTTATCTCTGGAATAGATGGAACACATAGTCTTGTATGAAATTTCAATACACCTTCTTGATCAATATTGAGATCAGGGAACTTCCCATCCTTTACAGCCTCGAACTTCTCTTGCAGCAAATGATCTTCTTTTTGAGCCTTCTTGATATTCTCTAGTAATGAAGGTTGAGAAATCATTTGGGATAGGGTTCATGATGTCCCTTTCCTTATAATTCCCATGTCCAGTTTTACTAGATCATTAATCAAAGGATCTCCTAGGATCCTCATTGTTGCCAGAACAATAGGATCTTTCCTGTTTAACGCATCAGCAACTTTGTTTTCTCTTCTAGGGTGATAATGAATTGAACAATCATAGTCTTTAATAAGCTTCAACCATCTCCTTTGTCTCATGTTCAATTTTTTCTGAGTGAAAATATACTTTAGACTTTGGTGGTCAGTGTATATATCACATTTCTCCCCATAAATATAGTGCCTCCATATCTTTAGAGCAAAAACAACTACCGCCAGCTCTAGATCATGCGTAGGATAATTCTGCTCATGAATCTTTAACTGTCGAGATGCATAAGCAATTACCTTGTCATTTTTCATGAGGACGCACCCAATCCCTTTCAGAGATGAATCGCTAAAAATAACGAATCCTTCTCCGATAGAGGGTAGTGTTAACACAGGTGCGGTAACCAATCTCTTCTTCAGCTCTTGGAAACATTCCTCACATTCCTTTGTCCAGATGAACTTAACCCCTATTCGAGTCAACTTGGTTAGTGGATTAGAAAGTTGTGAAAAGTTTTTCACAAACCTCCTATAATATCCCGCTAAACCAAGGAAACTACGAATCTTAGTTACTGTTGTGGGTTGAGGCCACTCCTCCACAACCATTGTCTTTGCAGGGTCAACCGAGATTCCTTCATTGGTTACGATGTACCCCAAGAAAGCCACTTGTTGTAACCAAAACTCACACTTGCTGAACTTCCCAAAGAGCCTCTCCTTCCGCAGAGTTTTCAAAATAACCCTCAGATGATCTTCATGCTCCTCACTACTTTTTGAATATATCAAAATATCATCAATAAAAACTACCACAAAGTTATCAAGGTAGTCCTTAAAGACTCTATTCATCAAATCCATGAAAATAGCAGGAGCATTAGTCAAGCCGAAAGGCATAATAGTAAACTCATAATGCCCATATCATGATCGGAAGGAAGTCTTTGGAATATCTTTCTTCTTCACCCTCAGTTGATGATAACCAGATCGAAGGTCAATCTTAGAGAAGAATTGAGCCCCACGAAGTTGGTCAAATAAATCATCAATTCTTGGAAGAGGATATCTGTTCTTCACTGTGATCCTATTCAGTTCTCTATAATCAATGCATAACCGCATTGATCCATCCTTCTTCTTCACAAAGAGAACTGGTGCTCCCCAAGGAGACACACTTGGTCGGATAAACCCCTTCTCCAACAAGTCTTGGAGTTGTTTCTTTAACTCTTCTAGCTCTACATTTTCCATTCTATACGGAGTCTTTGATATCGGTTGAGACCCAGGTACGAGTTCAATGGAGAACTCTACCTCTCTTTCTGGGGGAGGTCCATGTAACTCCTCAGGAAATACATCCATGTATTCCTGAACAATCGGAACATCTTCTATTTATATGCTTCCTTTCCCTTCTTCATCATCACCAATTAACTCCATAAAGAAAGCTATAGGATGTGATTCTAGATAGGGATCAGTTCGGGATATCTCTCCTTGGAAGATAACTGTAGGTCATTCATTCAAGACTACTGAGATTTCCTTACTTTTGCATTTGATCCTAGCATTATACTTTGAGAGCCAGTCCATCCCTAGTATAATGTCAAATTCCATCATGGGAATGACTACTAGATTTGCGATAAGATTGTGCTCACCAAAGTAAACACTACAGTCTCTAAATACTTTTGATGCAAGGATAATCCCACTTGGAGTCATGACTGACAACTCTACCTCTAGCAGTTCTGGGATTGATTCTATATTCCTTGAAAACTTGGAGGAAATAAAGGAATGCGTAGAACCAGAATCAAATAAATTACTTTCTAGTTTTGAGAGGATGACAAGAGTATCTTCTACCACATCGTTTGGAACTTCAACTTCAGTCATTGTGATAGCGAAAGCACGGCCTTTCTCCCTTGTCCTCTGCTGAGGTTGATGGTGATTCCCCTCCACCGCCCTCGGATTTGGACATTGATTAGAAAAGTGCCCAAGCTGTCCACAATTGAAGCATGTGACTTCGGGTAGGTACAGAACCATCTTTCCTCTATCGTTAGTGTTGGGAAGTTGAGGCTTCACATCACTACGACAATTCCGAGAAATATGGCCTTCTTTTCCACACCTATAGCACTTACCACTTCCGATCAAGCATTTCCCCGAATGCTTCTTCCCACATTTATTGCATGTGGCATGTTGCATATGCTTTCCACCTCTTTCCTGATCAAAACTTCTTCCCAGGCATGGTTCTAGAGTTCTCTTCTTCTCATTAGATTTTTGAGACCACTGTGTCTCCCCAAACTCTAGTTCAACTTTCATGGCACTTCGAACTATTTCTTCATAGCTATCATAGTCCCTATTGGCTAGATTCTTCCGCAGATGAGGTCGTAGTCCACCAAAGAATCTATCAAACTTACCATTAGGGTCCATGACAAAGCTTGAGGTATAACGGGAAAGCCTTGTGAAGTTCATCTCATAGGTTCCAACTGATTCATTCTCCTTTTGCTTTAGCTCGAGAAATTCTTTCTCCATTCTCGTTCTCATCGAACGAGGGAAATACTTATTAAAGAATATTCCCCGGAACTCTTCCCACTCCATAGCTTCCACCTCTCCTCGTGGATTCGTGTTTTTGACCAGTGACCACCACTGATCAGCTTCTCCCTCTAGGCGGTAAACAGAAAGGGTGACTTTTTCTTGTTCCGAACAATGAAGTACAAAAAAGATCTTTTCAATGGAGTTTATCCATTGTTCCGCAACCAAAGGGTCAGTAGATCCACTGAATGTTGGTGGTCGTTGACACATGAAGGACTCAACAGAAAGTTGTTCCCTTCGTGGTGAGGTTGGCCTCTCAGCTTGATTCAAGTTATTACTCATAACTTGAGTCAGTTGGTTCATCATTCGCATGAATGTTTCCATTCCGGCTTCCATCGGAGGGCCGTCATCACATGGTGCATTGTGGTCACCATCGGCATGGTTCCTCCTATTGCCTGCCATTTTCTTAAAGAATAAAACCTTAGTGAGAAACTTATTTCATTTATGGATCTTTTAACTAGGACTTCATGCTTAGACAATTACAATTTTCTATAATTCCTTCATAATGATTCATAAAAAGCTTGTGATTAACCAAACATATCCCTCGGGAGTGTCGTAACCAAGAGTGCAGCAAGGCCCGTTATCATGCACCAGTTCCCGTTCAATTCTAGCTCAAAGCGGTGTTTTCGGGTTTTACCCCTATGTACATCTGTGCCAGAGTCGCCTCTACCTGCTCGTATCCAGACAGGGATGTATTTGTTTGATAAACCACTTACTCAATACTCACCAAAATACCAGGAAGTTTTCCTATATTCAAACTTTTCTATAGGGTTCTTCCTAAAGTTTTTATATCCTAATTTCCACAAATAACTAAACCATCCTTTGATACCAACTATAGGATCCCGCCTTTTTATAACATAAACTTTCATTACATTACACAAAACTAAGGATCTTTAAGGTCTGGTGTCTTGGAAACCAGGAACATAATACATGAAAACAACATAAAACATTTTTCTTAAACACTTGAAAGGCTTCTCCTTAAGTTCATCCTAGGTTCATTACTGCATCTCATAACCTGGGGACGTACATCAAAAGAAAGGGTGAGCAGAAGGCCCAGTAAGGGAAACAAGAGGAACATTTTACATGTGAACTTGAGATACTTCAATAAGGACATGAAAAGAACTTTAAGGCATGAGAAAGAAATCATGAGGCATTTCATAATAAAAATAACATTTTCCATAACTTGAAGATGTGGCTACATAATTTAACATAGACAATCATGAACATATCACTAAGGTCCATCCCCAAGGTGTCATTTGAAAATTACCAAGGTTATTCACCAAGGTATCGTGAAAATTGTAATCTCTAGTGGTTACATCATTACCCAATGCATTGGAGAGCTATCAAGGCGCACCCTTAAATTTTCCTTTATTATCATGTGAGCCACATATATCATCATCAAACATTTCATAAATAACCCACATAGCATAAAATAAATGGGTTTCATTTCATAATCATAACGTTTTAAAAACTGCTTTAAAGAAATGATCTTTACATCACTTTAAACCCACGGAAAGGTAAAGTGGGTCTAATGTATGTAAATAACAGAATTTAAAATAGAACATTTTGATATGTATGTGAATACCCTTTTATAAATAAGAGCTTTGATTATTCACTTTATAACATAAAATAATTTTGAGAAAAGAGAGAGGGGCATTTTGAGACGAAAATTCTGCAGCATAACGGCTATGTTTCGGGTTTTTAGAAAATATTGAAATGAGAGGGGACATGGGTCACCCACTCATAAATGATCCATAAAACAGTAATGGGAAAGAGTAAGAAGGATATATGGACACAGTAATGAAATTTTAAGGACATACCATTTGAAATGAAAAACATGGAAGGAAGACAAAAATTAGATTTCTCTTATGAAAATTCGGCAGCCTAACGGCGTTACTTAAACTTCAATAAAAAAGAATTGACAAGATAAAATAGGGTCTCTCATAATATGATCATAATAGATCAGTATTATAGATATAGAGATCATACCCCAACATAATAAAAAGGAACTTGAAAGACTTGACATGAAAATCGAACTTGAAAAATGAGAAGGGTGAAAGAATCCCTTAAAAATTCGGCAGTCTAACGACGTCACTTAAACATTCATAAAACGAAATGATGAGAGTAAGAGGGGATCTCTCATCATATAAACATGAAAAGGGAAGTAAGAGGAATATAAAAGAACATCCTCTAACATAAGAACATGGAGCATAAAAGGAATGACATAGAAAGGATTACATGAAAAGAAAGAGAGAGGTCGGATCCCTTACCTTAAAACGTGACTCTTGAAACTCAAAGGTTTGAACCTTGAAAGCTTGGGGGCACCTTGGGAGGACTCCTTGGAAGGTAAGAAGACCATAACATCATTGGGGGAGAGTTGAGAGTGAAAACTAAAGGAGGAAAGGGTGGGTATTTATAGGGAAAGTGAGGGGACAAGGCAATAATGGCCAAGGGACACCTCACTAGTGGTTTTGGCAAAACCATGGGCTTGCCCATGGTATTTGCCCATGGTATTGGCCACTTGGGACACCTCAACCTTATATTACTATTCAAAATTCAACCATATTGAATATATACTTAATACATCATTTAATGATGTCATTAAACACCCGTAACTTAAAAACTATATTTTCACTATTCATCGAAAATTCAACTTTCTCAGAAAAATCCCAAAATTTCACCTTAACCAAATATCAATGCTCTGATATCAAAAATGAAATCCATTTTATAAAAATAATTTTCTAAATATTTTTAATTTAATTTTTAAATAAAAACACTATTCATCGAAAATTCATTTTTTTCAGAAAAATCCCCAAAAATTACCTTAACATAATATCGATGCTCTGAGTTCAAAAATAAAGTCCTTTTTATAAAAATAATTTTCTAATTATTTTTAAATAAAATTTTAATTAAAAAACACTATTCATCCAAAAAAACTAATACTTGACTAATAATTTATGAAACCGTTATTTACCCATTTTATTGAATCACATTACTTAATCTAGGTGTCTAAATTTTATTAAAACTTTCTTTGAGTGAAATTACTAATCCATTTGGTCACATTACTAATCCTAAGCGTAAAATCACTATTCATAATTTACTATTCATCAAAAATTAAGTTGATCTTATTAGACTCCAAATTCCTTACTGAACACTTTTTTAGAAGACCATTTTTTGAAAATCATTACACATCATTAGTTATTTAGGGTTTTCATAAATATTTTAAAATATCCTTTTTTCCAAAAATTAATCAATAAAATACATTCTAAAATTATATGGACATTTGAAATTTCACAAACATAACTAAAGGAAGAAATATCAATTTATTCACCCGAAAGGATTACACAAGGAAGCTAGGGTCTCGTCACATAGCCCCTTACAACACCGGCATAAGACCTAAGTTCAAGGTGTGCTATAGTGAGAGAATCTGAGGGAGGCTCAGATAACATTTCCCTAGTAGTAATCTCTACTAACTTGAACTTCTCCCGTAGGCGTTTCCGTTCAAGCTTGACACGCTGGAGTTCGGCTTGGGCTTGGTCCAAAGCGAAGCCCACAGATGCTACCTCCTTCCCAAGCTCTGATAAGTGGGCTTCATAAGGTTCAAGTCTACTGGATGAAGTCATCGCCTCCTCTTTCTGCATTAACCATTATCATATTATTAAATCATTAAGAGTAAGTTAATATACTACTCAAAAAGATTGGGTTGTTACAATTACCCTTGGTGTTGGGTAATGTTTTAGCTGGGAGTTGGGAAGAATATGATTGTTGTCGCTAACTCAGGCAGGATGTAAGTTGGCCAATTTGGGTTTCAATGTTTTTAAGGTTGGAATGGGTGAAGGAGGAAAGATCATCCACTACAAATTCCCATGGTTTCTTGGAAGTATAGGCTTGTCCTGGATTGTGATTACCTTGATTTTGGTTCTTGGGAAATAAATTTTATTGGTTTGGGAAGTAAGAAAGGTCACTAGGATAGTGGAATCCAGTAGGAAGATTGTTTCTTTGAGGTTGAGGAAAAAAAGGGCTAGGTTGTTGGAAGTTACCAATAAATTGACCATATTGGAATTGATTTGGGTTTTGATGAGGGTACTGAGAGGGATGAGAAATGAGATTCTCATATCGCAAGTTAGGGTTATATGTAGAAGAGAAGGGCTCAGAATGGGGTTGGTTGATGTTTCTAACAAAATGAATTGATTTTTGAGGGTTGGGGTTCTGCTGAGAATTTGTTGCATTGAGATCCATTGGTCCAGATGAATCAGATTGATGCTTTTGAAGTTGCAGACATGTGTCCGTTGGATGAGATAGGGAGCTATAAATTCCACAGTTCGTGATAGGTCTAGAGAACATAGATTGTGGAGAAGATGAGGTTGGGGATTTGGCCACCACAGCTTGTTGTCACACAAGAAATGTATGTTCACTCATTCAATTGGTAATCTTGTTCAACACTATGGATTGATTTTCTTGGACATTTTTTACTTGATCATGTGCTCGAGTATGTAATTGTTGTCTGTTCTCACCCATGTTGCTTATGAGATCTCCTGCAGCTACATGACTTTTATCAACAAGAGCACCACCACTTGCGGCATCTATGAGGGTTCTCTCCATTTCCAATAACTCCTCATAGAAGTATTGGATAAAGATTTGGTCAGGGATTTGGTGATGTGGGCAGGTAGGGACAAGCTTTTTGAACCTCTCCCAGTACTCATGGAGTGATTCATTAGGGAGTTGATTGATACCGCTAATTTCCTTTTAGATAGAATCAGTATGAGAAGAAGGAAAGAATTTCACTAAGAATAGTCACTTCATGTCATTCCATGTGGTTATGGAACCAGGAGGGTGGTAGTAGATCCATGACTTGGGGGAGTCAGCTAAGGAAAAAAATAAATGCTCAAAGTTTAATTTGTTCCTCAGAAACCCCTTGAGGCTTCATGGTAGAGCACTCCACTTGGAACTCTTTAAGGTAGAGATGTGGATCCTCACTGGCTAGCACATGAAAATGAGGAAGAAGATGAATCAAACCCTATTTGAGTTCAAAGTCAGCATTTATGTTTGGATATTCAATACCAAGAGGTTGTTAATTCATATTAGGGGCAACAAGAGTTTTAAGTGTTTATTCCCTAGGATTGGTCAAATCTAATTCAATTGGTTGGACAAGGATATGTTCTTGAATTATTTGATTATCTCTTATGTTCCTCCTAAGTTGGCAAAGTGTTCGCTCAATTTTAGGGTCAAACAAATTCGAGGGATTTTTTGGGAGGCTACGGGGAATTCAAATAGATTTTTGAAGAAAGAGGGAGGCAAGTTTTTCTTTGTGTTTTTTTTCAATTTTTTTTAAATTTAATTTTTTTATTTTTTTCAATAACTAGAAACTAACAACTATTTAAATAACCATCCCTAGAAATGGATCCATTTGAATGAATGGTTGATTCTCACCTATCGACCGGTCAAGGTTCCAGTTCTTTGCTAATGTGTATAACAACACTCAGGTCGAATCCTCAATGATGATACTATTTAATAGCCGATTGTTTTTAGCTAATTGTATTATGATTGGGGGGTTTGTTTGAAAATATTATTAAAAAATTTATGGATGATGTTTGGTTTAACAAATTTATAAATATTGGGGTGATTTCATCAATAGGTATTTAAGCTTGTGATATCCTTGAGCCTTGCTTTGTATTGCATTAAATTAACACCCATGTCACAAGTTGACATTGAGCGGAATTCCTAAGTGTTAAGGCTTTAATATAAGCCTTAATTTAACTAGGATTATAATCATAATCAGTACATGATAGTGGTCCTGTATTTATTGTTCCAATAATCCATGAAATCTACACATTAAAAAAATATGTCATTAATCCATGAAATGTTAAGTCCAACATACAGAATGTTAATTCAAAGAATACTCATCGAGCAAAATCTCTCAATCACTTAACATACCTAAATTATAACTCAACCCAATGAGATATTTTCTCATCCATTTAAATGATTAGTAATCTGGTTATAATTATTATGATCATAAATTAAGAAGATAATAAAAATAAAGGGATAGGAAAAGAGTGGTGCTTTGAAAACACACACAAACGATAATGATAACTAAAAACAAACTTTAGATTGAATGATAAATAAAAATAAGGGAAGAGGATTCAATTGTATTTAAATTATTTTAAAAACATAAATATTAAACTACAAAATTTGGATGAGAATAAGAGATATTTAAGAAGAAACATTCATTAAAACAGAATTACAAAAAAAGACGTACAAGATTACAATAATGAAGAACACAAAAGTAAAAGGAAAAAAAGAGAGGAGGAAGGTTATCTCAAGTGAAAAATTGAGTATTGAAGGACCTCCCAAGACCTTGTAAAGGCTTTGGTCGTGCCAATATGTGCTCTTATCTTCTGAAATGCCAACCTTTTTGAAAGGAGAGGAGGGGATGTATTTATAACCCAAGGTGGTGGACTGTTTGCATTCCAAAACAACCCCTCCACTGTGCTCAATGCTTTGTACATTCAGATAGAGGAATCTCAAGATATCTCTTTCTTCAAAGTTGTATATATTTATCTTCTCTATCATCACTAAAAATTCAGTGGCCATTGGGATTAAGTCACCAATTTTATGGCAGTTTTATTAAAAAAATTTAATCTATCCATTTCAATCCAAACGTTTTGAAGACCAAAATGTGAATGGGTTTTTGAATAGAATGATGCCTTTAAATTCAAATGATTTCTTCAAAAACATATTCTCATTATATCTCCACTTTCATAATAAAAAATCTCATCTTGATTTAATGATTATATCATGAGGTATGTCATGAATAGTGTCTGGCGTTTAATTCCTGGATAGAACGGTGGTCTGGAATTCAAAACATCATTTGGGCCCCTTTTTTGGAATTGGGCCCTGAAATTTTTATCCATGACTCCTTAAATTATTATAATAATGTTTGATGATAATTAATGAATTTTAACTTTTGGATTGAGCCTAGTAATTCAATAATCATGGATGGTCTAGTAACTTCATAGATTCTATGGGTTTTCTTGTGTGGTATATATGGCCCTTCAAATGGAATAATTGGACAATTATTCCTTATAATTATATGTTGGAAATTGAATAAAGAATCCTAAAAAACCAGAACTACACAATTTGGATCTATATGGTGATAGTTTTAAATAAAATAGTAAATTGACTCTATTTGACTACTTCTAAAAATGATAAAAATTATACGCATTATTAAAACATTAAAATTTCACACAAATTTTGAAAATTTTATATAAAATCGGTAAAGTTGGATTATAATAAGTCATGAAAATATTAATAACATCAATACCTCCAGTGGCTGAGCTAATCCTGATGGTACTTAATGCTCGGCCTTCACTCGTTGATAAGTGAGGCATCATGAAACGAACTCTGCCACCGCTTTCTTCATCACTGGCCACCAGTACTAACACCAGAGGTCCTGATACATCTTCTCCACACTAAGATGTAACAACAAAGGGTATGTATGGAACTCCCTCAACACCTCCTCCCGTAGCATCACTGGTACCATAATGCGTCCTCTTAAGCGGATAACTTTCTCCCCACCATCGGAAATTCTATCAAGAGCATGTCTGGAGGATATCTAAGCATGTTGGGCCTTGTAGTCCACGTCCTCATGTTGTGCCTCCCTACCTCTCTAAAGGAGTGGGGGAGTAACTATCATAGAATGGATTTAAGATACTCTATCACTATCCACAAAGGATAAGAACAATGTGGCTAGATTCTCTGTTGCCTCACTTAGCAACTGTAGACCAGACCTCTTGCTGAGTGCATCTGCTACTATATTACACTTCCCGAGAGTGTGCACTATCTCAAAGTCATAGTCATGGAGGAACACTATCCATCGTTGCTGTCTTAGGTTCAGATGCTTCTATGAGAAGATAAACCTAAGAATTTTTTTATCAGAGTAAACAGTAAATCGTTCACCCATCAAGTAGCACCGCCACAACATCATCGTAAAGACCACTGCTGCTAACTACAGGTCATGGGTAGCATAGTTATACTAATTCTGTCTCAGATAATGTGTGTCGTAGGCAATCACCGCTCACTCCTTCATTAGGACACACCCTAGTCCAGTCCCTAATGTGTCTCAATAAACTATACACCCAACACCCTCTTCCAGTAGCCTCAAGATGGGGGCACTCGTCAGTCTCTACCTCAGCTCATGGAAACTCTACGAGCATCTCTCTGTCCATATGAATGGATGTACCTTCTTTGTAAAAGATGAAAAGGGTGTCACTACACTAGAAATTCCATATAAAAATCTCTGGTATTACCCAACCAATCTCAGGAAACTCTGCACCTCGGTCACACTCTTGGGTGTATACCAAGAAAGCACTGACTCTATCATCGCTGGACCCACTACAACTCCAGTCTCCAAGACAATGTTCCCTAGGAAGTGTACTTCTTGTATCTAGAAATGGCACTTCGAGAGATTTCCATAAATCTAGTGCTCTTAGATTGCATCTTGAACTATCTGCAGGTGTGTAGTGTACTCCTCCTCCAATGCCAAGTATACCAAGATGTCCCCAATGAAGACTACCATGAAGTAATCAAGGTAAGGCTAGAAGATCATATTCACGAGACCCATGAACATTATTAGAGAATTAGTTATTCCAAAGGTCATAACCAAGAACCAATAATGGCCATACCGACATCTGAAGGTTGTCTTCGGTACATTCTCACCCTGTACCCTGAGCTGATGATATCCTGCTCTGAGGTCTATCTTCATAAACCACCGTGCTCCCTTCAGTTGGTCGAAGAGATCATTGATCCTCAGTAGGAGATACTTGTTCTTCACGGTCACTTGGTCCAAGCCGTGATAGTTCACACAAAGAAAGAAACTCTAATATGCCTTATTGGAGAACAAAATTGGGGATTCCCATGGAGAAATATCGGGCCTTATGAACCCCTTTCTCTGCAAGTCCTCCAACTATACCCACAACTCACGAAGCTCTACGGGAGACATCTGATATGCTGGCATAGATATTGGTGTCGTCTTGGGGTATAGGTCGATGTTCAAGTCAACCTATCTGCGAGGAGGTAGTCCTGGAATATCATCAGGAAAGAAATCAGAATACTGGTCCACCACTATTGGATAACTTGACCTCTTCAAGTCAACTTCTCTGAGGGTAAGGATATACAACTAATGAGGGATCAGTTGTACCCTCTTCCAGGAAAGTCCATCCTTAGCTACAAAGGTTCCCTTCTCACCGGTGGAGGAAAACCTAGTTCCATCATTGTGGACACACCACACTTTGTGCATAATATAGTCAATCTGAGCATGGACTATGGATAACCAGTCCAGACCCAAGATGACATTGTATGGCTTCAACGCTTCTACGAGGAGATCCCAAAAAATTCTCTCTCTTCCTATAGTAATCTCACACTTCCGACACTAGTGTGTAGTCGTTGAATCCTCTCCCATAAGAGTATCTAATTGTAAGGATCTAGGAAATGACTCTACTAGAATATCCGAGCTTTGAAAGAGAGTCATGGAAATGAAAGAGTGACTAGAACCTATATCTACAAGTATTGCATATATGGTGGAGTAGACCTAGATCGTACCTCTAATCATCTTTAGAGAACTTTGGTCGTAGGCCTCAGCTGCCTGAAGCTGTGCTCGTCCCTGTCTGCCTGCTCCCTGAGGTCAGGGTGGACCACCTTGAGGTGGTGGCGGTAAAACCTCAAATCGCTGCCCATCGCCTTTGCATGACCTACTCCTCTGCCACGCCCACCACCCTGTGGAACTCCTTGCTCGAATCTCTACCTCTACCTCAGTGGTCCTTTGGCTGTCTACTGATCAGCAGTATGATGGGTCGGGTAGTTGCGAGCCATGTGGCCCTGCCCGCTGCACGTGAAGAACAATTTTCTCTTTTTTTGGCCTGCTCTCCCTCTTGGGATCTTCACCTATCTCCCTACATCCTTGGGTCATCTTCTAGAAGGTCTAGCCTGCTTAGACCTCTGCGTCATCAGCCTACTACCTACAACAGATGACTCGGCTACCATCGTCCAGTGGTGTCTCTCACCATCGATGCCTAGTCATCTAAGAAGATCTCCCCAAATAATGCTCGCTTGAGTACTCCATCCTGCATCAAGATATTGACTGATATAATTGATGCTATGATCTCCTACTAGATACCCTGATCAATGGTCTATGACCTGAAGAAAGGGTTCCGTACCATGTCAATAGAGTAGCGCGATAGGTTAGTGAATCTCGCAGAGTACTGAGCTACTATCAGGTCACCCTGCTGTAAGTGCAAGACCACCTAAATATGAATAGAGCGTAGAGTTGCTATAATTAACTCCACCATGAAGAGGCTCGATAATTTTTTCCAGGTGAGGTTTGTCTCATCCGGTAACTAGAGCGTCAGGCTCCACCATCTCCCTGTCGTTCCTTAAAAAAGACTAGTAGATAGGATCACCATCTGCTCTATTAGTGTCCCAACTAGGTAGAAAACTCTATCCATAGCCTCCAGCCAGTCCTCAACTACCTGTGGATATTTCTTGCCTCGAAATATCAGAGGCATCTACCATTGAAACTCATGAAACATTCTCAGTTGGTGTGCACCATCCACTAGTGGGGATGGTGGAAACTTCTTACCAATGGGTAGTGGTGCTGCTAATGCACCACCTGAAGGTGCTATCATGGTAAGAGGACCCAGAACCGAAGCCTCATCTCTTGGTGGGAAGTCATCATGAATTCTCTCTGGAACCCTGGAAGACTGTCTACGTGGAGGCATCCTAAAAGAAACAAGTGTGCCATCATCAATAAGTTATACATGGTGAGCTGACTCAAAAGGGATCAAAAGTAAAACATTTCCAGAACACACACAATCAGTGTTTTCATGTACCTAGTTAGAAATTAGAATTTAGAGTCCTGGTGTATGGATACGTCGGCCACCACACCAACACTGGACTCGCCAAACTGAAAACCACACTCAAAACACTTAACACTATTGCTCTATTGGAAAGACTGGAGTCCTAGTTCTTCGATAGAACTGACTCCTATGATACCACTTTGTCACAACCCGTTCCATGGGGCCCATGTCGTGACTACCCCAAGCCTGCCTTCCATAGAACAGGGGTTGGAAACTAGCACCAGAAAATAATAACTCTTAAAGTGGGAAGGCATTGCCTTTAAACCTGCAAACACATAGACCAAGAACACGACAAGATAAAAACCACATAGTAAAACTGTATAAGTAAAAGTGTGTACTGAAAGTAAAGAGGGATGGAATAAAAGACCAAATGAAAAGATACAACTACAATAGAAAATAGCTCATGATATCATCCACCAGGGATCCTACCTGAAAGGTAGGTACAACTCGTCTCCTCATATCTCCACGTCAACCAGTAACCTCCATGTACATTCTGGTCCAGGCTCCATAAAGTCTCATCCAAGATGCTCATCATCTTCACAAGACACAACAAGGTGTGGCTGAAGCCCATGCAGGGGTTAGTATAACAATAACTAGTAGGGACCTCGTGACCCCCAAATGTCTCCCAGAATTCCACAAATTAAAACCCAAAAAGCATGACCTCAATCACAAAGAAAAAAGTAGAGACCGCTCATTCCAGGTATTCAACTCAGAGTTCAGGAATACAGATGATTAGTCTTAAGATATATCTGTTTATTCCGTTAGGAAGTTTCCACAACTGAATCATGAAGGATTTGTTCCATTATCGATCCACACAGGGTCTTATATCTCTGATCCACAATTGGCTGCTCAAAGGATGGTCCTCGTCAGGTCGCACAAAGCTAATCCACACAGGGTCACTAGAATGTTGATCCACACAGGGTCGTTATGATGTTGATCCACAGAAGGTCACTAGAATGTTGATCCACACAGGGTCGCTATGATGCTGATCCACACAGGGTAACTATGATGCTGATCCACATAGGGTCTCTATGATGCTGATTCACACAATGTCACTATGATGTTGATCCAAACTAGGTCGCTATGATTTTGATCCATGCAGGGTTGCTATGATGCTGATCCACACATGGTCACTCTTCAATTAACAACAAGCCACATTATTCCGCGCACTTGGTGTGCTTGAGTTCCATTGAATATTCTCATCAAGATATTGGTCTTGCATCAACTACCATAAATTTCAATGAATTAGTAACCCAAAAGTCTCCCAAGGTGTAAGGGTCCCAATGCGACAGACGGTGTGTCTATCGGATGCTCGGTCATTGAGTTACAAGTGTTTTAGTACTGAGGCCCAGTTGTATTAGAGTTCAATCCAACACTGTCATACCCAAACTTTCCCCAAAACATCGGTGGAGTATCTCAAACGAACCGTCTCATTCCATGTATTCTAGTGCCGCAGACATTTTGTCAAACGGATGTCTGGTTTTTGAGATACGACCTTTTAAGCGTATATGTGCCGAGAAGGTTACGGATCTGGCCCGACCCGACCCGCCCCAACCCGGGATGACCCCAACCAGTTTGGGTCAAACTGACCCAGCCCATCCCGTACTGGCGGGATGAGCCCGAATGGAATGGGCCGCAGACCGGCCCAACCCACCTTGGCTGGGCGTGGCCCACCGGGAAACCCGAGCTGATTGTTGGCACGGTCCACCAGCTAGGTAGCCTACACCCTTCCTGAATGGATGATCATTTTGAGGTTCTTATACCAGTGAGTCCATGTGGTTCCGCCCCTGTCCGCAGGACCTGTGGGGCATGGGTCCCCTCTACCGTGGCTTCTCTCTACGGTGCGTGATAATGTGACACCCTGTAGCCACCATGGCCGAACAATTATTGCCGCCATCGTCCACCAGCACCACCCACCGTCGAGCCGGTGCTATGCTGGTGGGGATTTCGTGGGGCACCGAGTGAGCTCTGGTGGTCCATTTCCTTTCCGATTGCGCCGATGAGCCTCCCGAGATGTCGTCGTCACTGCGTGGTTCCCTAGATTCAAGATTCCGTCGAGTTAAAAATCCACCCCAAGGAATGAGACAAAAACTGAAGCAGTATATGGTCTGGGCCTCATTCATTTGTCCAATTCCCTCCACGTTATCATCATATCAAGTGGGTTGTAAATAAATCATCAAAGATAAATTAACACCAGTTCAAAAATCCCACAAAAACCGTCCAAATTTGAATACGAATCATGGATTGACTTGTTTTGGTTGATTCTTAGTCATTATGCTTTTCAGGAATGATAAAAATAATCAAGAATTTACTTGAATTTAATAACAACCCCTACCTCAGATTCACATGAGATTTCATAATTCTGGAAGGAGAATCTATGTTCTTTGAAGCCACCGGTGTTCATCGATACCTGATAGATTCCTACAACGACATCGTTCAAGCCTCCGCTCTTCATTAGATGGATGTTAGTTCTTCAGTTCTACATCATGAATTCTACCATAATCCACCAATCATAATTTTTTCCAAAGTTTGAATAATTGGAAGGAGAAGTTAATAGTTTAACTCTCCATTAAATTAATGGTTCATTAATTGGTGTACTTAATGAATCTAATTAATTATACATTGGGTGGTTACAAAACATATGTAAAACCAGGAATTTTATATCCCTCAATAAATACCCTAACACCTTTTTGGTCCCTACATCCATCGCTCAAGAGGTGGTAGAAAAATAAAATATTATTTTTATGTTATTTTATTTTTCTTAAAAATGTCCATAAAACTATATTTTTCTCACGACCTACTCCCATCAAAGTTAAGCTTCTCTTAATAGAATCCCAGTATGGCGAGTTCAAAAATGCCCTATTATTTCAATTCCGAGCACCGGTTCAAATGATATAAATTACCGCTCGCACTTTTACTGAACGTACCTTAAAAAAAGTTCAAAATTCTATTCCGGGCCCACCGAACCTCAGAATCCAACACCGTCAATTTTCACAGACTCATAATAATACCAAATAATTATAAAAATTATATGGAATTTCTAGGTCTTTACAAGGGGTCATGTGTGTGGCTGAATAATAAGAAAACCCTAAGCATGTGTGTGTGATTTTTAGTTTGATTATGGGAGTTCCTTTGGACCCCAGTTGATTTATGAGCTGATGGGGTTGAAATGTTGATGATCAAGAATGATGTTTATCCATCCCTTATTAATTAGTTGTTTAGATTCAGACATGGATTAATCCCACAAGGTGATTTTATATAGTTGAGTTTCCAGGTTTTGGAACCTGGTTTAATATTAGTGATAGAGATGGATGATAGAGCTAGAAAGATGATCCAAGTGTATGGTTTTGGATATCCATAATTGAGATTATTTGACTGAGGCTCTGTGTTGATGCTGATAGTTATTAATAGTTTGAGTGACGTACTGAGATGGCTGAGTTTCCATGTTTTAGAACCTGGTTTAATATTAGTGATAGAGATGGCTGATAGAACTGGAAAGATGATCCACGTGTATGGTTCTGGATATCCATAATTGAGATTACTTGATTTAGTCTTTGTGTTGATGCTGATATTTTTTTATAGTTTGAGTGATGTGTTGAGGTTCTGAGCACACTATGTTATAATGTCATGTATAGTTATTTGATGTCACATATGTGTTTTTTGTTGTTGGATTGAGGTTACAAGGACATGAAGTATACTACTAAGTGGGTGTTGGACTGAGGGTCTAGACATATATAGTGTACTTTATGGATAGGGCACCAGACTGAGGATTTGCGCAAGGATGGAATGATATTAGGAATAAAAAGGTTGGAATGGTGATCCATCTCCTTGGGTTTTGGTTAAAATTATTCTATGATCCCTATAGATGTTATGGTTGCTGTAATGAGGTTCTGAGAAAAGAAAATATACTACTAAGAGGGTGTCAGACTGAGGCTATAGACCTAAATAGCATAATTTAGTGACAGTGCTCCAGATTGAGGTTCTTGGAATTGATGGTTTACCAGCTAGGATGGATGATGGACTAATTCCCTACATCCATGGTTAAGATTTCAGACTAATGCTCCAGGCATGGTTGATTTTATATATGTGGAAAGAGGATAGAATAATGTTCTAGGAATGGTTTATTTGATATATATGGTTTATTATTTGAAATGATTCCTTGTTCACTATGGTTATGGTACACGGGATAGATGTCAGACTGAAGGTATGGGTTTGGTAGTACTCTTGTGTGGTAATGGGAAAATATGTGTCAAGGATCTAAGTATGTGATAATTTCTAGTTATGTGGACTTGGTATTGGATGACCTAGAATAGTATCCTAGGTGAAATGACTATCATAGGATGGGTTCCTAGTATATTTAGGTTGGTTCTGGCTACCATGGGTATGGAGCCCCATAGGTTGTTTGGGATGCACGATACTTGACACGATCTCAAAGATTTTCCAGCATTGGTTGAAGAATGTATGGTCGATTGAGGTCTTTGACCTATAGATCAATGATTATTTTATTTATATTATTTTTTCATATTTTATATTGGGTAGGCTGAGAATATTGCATGAACATGAACATATGGAATCAATTTATTGGGTCACTACTAGGGGTGGTCTACTAAGATTTATTTTTCACTCAATGTACATGCACCACAGTTTGTATACAGAACTTTTATCTATTTTAAGGTTGAACATGGATGCACAATGGATAGGGAGAAGGCCCTGGTTTTCATGGTAGATAAGGATGCTCGTGTGGAGTCTACTAGTCGGACTGGAGTAGCTTGATAGGGTACTGGATATCAGGAATGTGTTACAAACAGTGTTGGTAATGTGGATTTTTGTATTTACTTTTTAGTTGTTTATTTTATAAATGTGTGATCGACCTAGTGGTAAATTGTGGTCGTTTGTATTACATAGTTGTTCGGGCCTTTTCTACATTTTTATTTTATTACAGCACCTTTCTATTTGTATTTATTTATTCTTCTACATTACTCTAATGTGTATGATATTTAGTAATTTACTTCTTGTTGTGCACTATGATATGGGGGTATAGTCTCCTCACAGATCCACCTTAGACCCCAGCTCATAATTGGCAGCCTCTAGAGTATGAGGCGACGTACTTGAGGTCTTGTGGAGAACTTGATTAGAGCACTGGTTTTGGGGATACTAGGTCAGGATGTTACACAATGGTATCATTGGAGTTACTTTCATGTTATTTCACTATTTGGGGGATTTGTAGACTAGAGATATAGGAATGTGTAAGATCTTGTGACGGATACCGGGTTGTTGCATCGTAAAAACCAATTTCAGTATGAATTCCAAGGTACCAAGGACTTGGATTGATATTCTATCTTTGTGATGTTGTGGTTGTATATGATTTTTTATTCATGACATTCCCATGTTGTTTGTATTTTATGGTTTATGATGGATTTCAGGCTCTTGGCATGTTGGCAAGAGGCCTGTGAGTTGGTTTTGACTATTAGCCTACAATGGAAAGAGGCATCTCATGAATCATGATAGGAACATCAGATCCCCATGTTATAGGATTTCTAGTGTGTGATTTTACATATTTTCTTATAATGACAGGTTCTATGGAGCTATAGTGAGAAGATCAATGGTAGTGGCACTGGTGTGGTTTTGTGTGAGGTTGGTATGGTGACTCTAGTGGGTCAGTATGGTATTAGTTTAGGGTTGTAGAATCCTTATAGATGGTTTTGGTTGAAGTTGGTAATAGGTTCGGGGCCTCCATGGAGAGGTCTGATGTCCATATGCTCAGAGAGTAAGGACTCCCAAGTTATAGGTTGTTGGTTGGTATATGAAACCTTTATTGAGTGGGACCCTAGAGACATGTGTTTTGTCTAGTTGATGTTGTGCGATGATGAGACATGTGCTTTTCGATGCCCTGTAAGATGTGAACTTCTATTAGTTGGATTAGACCTAGGTTGTTGGACCTAGTGTCATGATGTGAGACTTCATTGACATGGAAAGGTAGGAGATCATAGTGTAATTTCAAACATGACTCCAAAAGAGTACAAGTTTTTAAATTTTAGGGTGACCTGTGAGGGGGTTGACCGAGATATGAGAGCCTTCAAGTGTGAGAGGCACATATGGGTGTTTTGGACTCTTCAATTTGGTGTACAAAGGGTGCAGTTGGGTTTGATGTTTAGTCTTGATGGGTGCCTTTTGTTTTTAGATGGGGTGAATGTGTGCTGGATTCTATGACTAGTTATTGGTTTTAAGTGGGAAGGTTCATTCAGGTAAATTTATAAGAAATGGTTTCACATATGAGTTAATTCTAGTGGATTTGGGTTGGAATTGAGAGCACAGAAAGTACTCGAGTTTTCTTGATTATGGCTTGTGATATGAGTTTTTGTGATAAGTGGTATGTTGGAGTTAGGGAGAGTAAAATTTCTAGATTACACAAGGGTGTATAATGATTATGTGATAGAGGAAACTTGGAAACTTAAGCACTAGTGATGCGCTATATCGCTTGGATTTTGGATCAAAAATTATAAGAGTGTACATATGAGGTGATATAGTTTGGTTGGCCACTATGAGTGGGATGAGAAATTATAGCATGTGTGATAATAGGGTTGTGAGCATGGTTACCTGAAGCCTTGGGCTAGAACTATGATGTTCTGGATGGATGAGCTTTGTGATGGTATTCATCGATGAAATATTAGTACACTCATAGTTTAGAGATGATCATGCCCAATATATTGACATCATTCAGTGTATTCTAAGAGATAACTAGATTAATTCCCTGTTATATAGACATTTCCTTGGGATGATAAGGGGACTCCTATGATTTTTTCTTCATGGAGTGGTGTGTTTGAAACCACATTGTGGGGAGCAAACCAATAGCTTTTGTGAGTGAGGTCCATGTGGTGGGTCAGATGTCGACGAATACCATGGGTGTTTTTATTTGATGTTGGGAATGGGAAATAGTAGATGTTTTTTTACTGTTATAGTGGGAGAAAGGTGGTTGTGTCTAGCTCTTAGATTGGTCATGATTGGGGCCCAGTCTGGGGAAAAAGATTTTTTATTATGAGGAAATGGTAAGGATTCTCATACGGTTGAGAGTAACAGATTGAGTTCATTGGGGTCACCCTACCATGGGATGGGCTGAGGATAAAGTGTGGACCATGTTGAGAATGTTGGTTGACCACTATGAATTTTTTCTAAAAGGTGGATTCCCTGATGGGAAGCATCACAAATCAGAATCGGGAAATGTGGGTTAAGTTTTATGGTGGGGAGCACCATGAGTTTGAAGAAAATTTTTAAATGATGATGTGATGTATCAGTATATAAGGGTGTAGTTAGGCACGACTATTGTGGGGTTTTAACAGTGGAAATCAATTGCTTGACCTTTGATGGCTTGTATACCATCTCATCGATGTTATACAAAGAAACTTGGCTGATGTATTTGGGTTGAACACAAAAATTTGAGATTGTTTTTATGAACAATGTGGATTGGGATGTGTTGTTCGAATAACACCAAAGTTTCTTAGGGACGAGACGTTTTATGGTGGTGAGGTTTTAGAGACCCCCGTTTTCTAGATTTTAAAATTTTAGAATAATTGTTTCTGATCTCGGATGCTCAAAAGGGGTAAAATGATCATTTTAACATATTATATGGTCTTGGATATTTTTCCAACCACTTAATTGGTCCCGAAATAGGGTGTTTACCCTTGTAAAAAAGTTCGGTGGACTTCCAAGCACTTTGAGTTTTAGATGAATATTTAATATTTAAATATTTAAATATTAAATTAGTCGGATGGTTTCAGGTGGCTTTATATTTTTAATAGATCTTCAGATAGAGATTATGACTCTTTATTTGAGTCTGTAATGGGGGTTATTACCTACATGATGTATAAACTCTCTTTGGGTTTTGGGACTTTGGATGGGTGTGAAATTGGGGAATAATTAATTAATTAAATTAAAGGAGTATCCCCCCATCAAGGGTTCCTACACATAGGAGGATAGTAGAGGTATCCTTCCTTGCGTGCTACACCTGGACCAAGAGGGGGAGAATGGTAGATGCCTCCAGACTTTGTCCTTGGTGTAGATCAAGACCGTATCGAGATGTATCAGCTTATGGGAGCAGATTTAGACTTGATGCTTTGGTATTTACACCATGAACTAGGCCAGTTTTACGTTTTATGCTCAAATATCCATATATTTGTTTTTTAAGTCTTATTGCATTATTATGGTTTATAGAGACCCTATGGGATCAATCTGTTATTGTTTGGGAATAAATGGGGGTTTCAGGGGAGTTTTAGGGATTTCCCATTCAGAATTCACAACAACATGGGGTGTATTTCTATGAACACATGATGTGTGTACTTTCTATTTGGGGAAGAAGGAATTTTCATAGGTACAATATATATACTCTGAGTACACATCGTATTTTCGTACAAGGCTATGTGTCCGACTGTGAGAAAAAGAACACGAAAAGATGTGTTTTTTGAATGTACATGTAATGTACTTTGGGTACACACCAAGTAGTTTTACATAAGAGACCCCATGTGTCTTATTCCATAAAAAATTACATTTCCAATAGGAGAGGCTAGATTCCACACCATGTACTCTAAATTACACTCCACACACTTTTTCTAGCTTAGAGGTTTTGGGTATTTTGTGCCCTGGAAGATAGAACTAGGCATGCGAGTAGTTCATTCAGTGCGTTTTACATTTAGTTCGCAATTGTGGGATCTTTTTTCTATATGAAGTTAATTTAAAATGGGTTTTGGAGAAATATTTTTTATAAGGATGATTTCCTTGATATTTGGATTCATAATCCTTTTGTGGGTTGGGTTTTGAGATGGGAGACCTGGGTGAGGGATGTGAGCTCAGTGTTTGATATTACTTGAGCATAACATGGTTTTTTTCATGAGGTTTCTTGGTTAAATACCATATGATATGATTTGAGTAGTATTTAGGGGATGATATTGGTTGTCTTTTCAAATCAAGACTAGTGAATTGAGGTTATAGAAGGTGAGGTTTAGATCCTATATTTGAGGATTAGGGAGGATAGAGCCTTTGGAGCTAGGTTGACACCCTAGGATTGTGGTTTGGGGAGAGTGTCATTGTGGTGTTGATTTGAGTTTTATGTATTCTTTATGATGCCCATGGATGGAAGGTTTCTGGTTAATTTAACATTATATGCCATGGATGACAATTGAAAATTATTGTGTGGTATATGAATGATTTTAGATGCCTTGTTTTCATGTCATTAATCAGGGATCGTTTAGAGGACAATGAGGGATTATTGAGGATGTTTCATGTGTTAGGTATTAGCTAAAGAGTTTGTGGTTTCAAGGGTTTAGATAGGATACCGTTTTCTGAGTGCTAGTTCTGAGGATCCAAGAAGGGATGCTTCAGCTTGTGTGTGAACCCATGGGGTCATCTATGGGCCTGACTGATAAGAAGACCCTTAGCGGGTGAGTGTACACTGCAGTTTGATTATGGTTCATGAGATAGATGTCAGACTCATGGTCTGGTATTGGTAGTACTCTTGTGTGGCAATGGGAAAATATGTGTCAAGGATCCATGTATGGGAAAATGTCTTGTTATGAGGACTTGGTATGGAATGACTTAGAATAGTATCCCAGGTGAAATGACTACCAAAGGATGGGTACCTGTAATAGTTAGGTTGGTTATGGCTACCATGGGTATGGATCCCCATAGGTTTTTTGGGATACATGATCCTTGAGATTAGCTCAGTGATGTTTCGGTATTGGTTGATGTAGGTATGTTCGATTGAGGTCTTGGACCTATTGATCGACGATTGTTTATTTATATTTTGTTTTCATATTTTATATCATCTATGCAAAGAATATTTCACGAACATAAACTTATGGATATAGTTTATAGGTTCACTATTGGGGGTGGCCTACTGATATTTATTTATCACCCCCTGTACATGAACCTCAATGTGTGTAAAAAACTTCTTTCTATTTTTAGGTCGAAAACAGATGCATGATGGATAGGTCAGAGGCACTGGTTTTCATGGTTGAGTATGATGCTCGTGTGGAGTCTACCGGTCAGGCTAGAGTAGCTTGATAGGGTATTTTTTACTGTTGGTGTTGGAAATTTGAAATTTTTTATTTACTTTTTATTTGTTTGTTATATGTATGTGTGATCATATTAGTGGGAGATTGTGGTTGTATGCATTACATGGATGTTTGAGCCTTTACTGAATTTTCATTTTATAATAGCACCAATCAAATTTTATTTATTTATTCTTCAGCATTACACTGAGGTGTTTGATTTTTGGTTATTTTATTCTTATTGTGCACTCTGATATGGGAGTACAATCTCCTCAAAGATCCACATTAGACCACTGTTTCTAGTCGACAATCACTAGAGTATGAGGTGGTGCACTTGTGATCTTGTGGAAAACTAGCTCAGAGCACCAGTTTAGTGGCTTCCAAGATGAGATGTTATAGTTCAACATCTGAGATGATTCTCCCCTAGAATATGAGTTTGACCTTTGTTCATACAAATACGCGAATACTAATGTCCTCTAAGCCACAGTTCCATAATTCCAAGAGTGTCGTAATCCATTCAAACATCCCATCACTCAATTTCCAATCCTCACATTCCCCTTATTTAGATCCTCAACCTTCTCCACATATGATGGGACTCCCTAATGGATCGGTCTATTTCAATACTTAATCCCCACTTTCTAAGGACAATGCCCTAGAATACTTTGGATGAAAATTGATGACAGGTTCCTCATTTTGAACATGGTCAGAGCTTTACCCTCATTTTTTTCCTCATTCTTGGGTAAGAGATAATGATGATATATTTTGAAAATGTTCAACCATTATACTTCATCATGATATCACCCTCTATGAATCCCAAATTTCTGGCATTGTGATTCAAACCTCCCATTACCCATTATTCTGGTAGAATTCAACACCCCTGGAATTACCCATTTCATACACTAGAGAACATTGGAAATGTAAGTTGACTATCTAGAGGACGCCATTCTACAGCCATAAAATCTCTCAGCCTGAACGCTCTAGATGTTCATTCAATAATAGCAGACCCTGAGACTTCAATGACTATATAAAACTCTCACACAGTTGAGAAATCATATGGTCATCCATTTTTTTATCACACATAGATTGACTCACTTGATCTTTGGGATAATTCATTGGTTGTTTTGTAAATACAATTGATGTAAAGTAACTTAGAGAAAGAAATGAAATATGTCCATGAATGGAGAAGGTTTCCATAAGAAAATTGAGGCATTAGTGAGGGTCATCAATATGTTAGAGCCTATATTGAGTCCTGAAAAAATTTCCCCTACAGATCCGCCCCAGAAATAGAGAGATTCATCTCCTCCAGCCTCTAGAGAGTGGATTCCAAGGCCTAATGCTACATCCCGAGCTCTTATTCCTCCTTGTCAGATTTTGGATGAAGATCCTTAGCTCTGGTCTATGCTCGATGTCACTCAACTTTGAAGTCAACTATTTGAATAGTTAGCTGCTTCATTTGATTGTTGAACTCCTCCAGATGATCCATTAGTCTACTAATGGTCTATGATTGGGTGTTGAGGAAGTCAATGCACCCATCTATTTACTCTTGAAGATGTTGGACCTCTTGGATCACTACTTGGAGAATTCAAATGCTAGCAGATTTTTTTGATACCTGACAACATCCAAATGTTGGTTTCCATCTCTCACTTTATCAACAAGGAATATATGAACTAGTACATTGAGACTATGAATTCCCATGCCTCTAATTCTCATATTATGAATCCAGTGGTATAGAGACCCCATATGAATCACTTGGTCTCATTCCTGGGTATCGGTGATGAAACATTGTATGTAACTCCACGCTCTACGCCAGACTATGTAATTTTATTTAGTGGCCTCAGACCTTGAATCTTCTTGCTCCTCAGGAGTTGAAGGCCCATATTCAGAAAAGGATTCAAGGAAAACAAAAGAAGGTTCCCTTTTTGGGACCCACATAGTCATATCAGGCTCCATGTTAAGGTGTCATACATCCTCACCTAACCCTTCCTCAATAGTACCATTTCCACCATCCTAAATCTCCACCCCACTAGTGGCATCACCTATGACCATTGTAGGTTATTCCCCTAGGACCATGTCTAAGTCAACTAGAATGATAGGCTCATAAAATACTGGTGAAGCCATCAAGGAAGGGACTCTAGATTCTTCAGCCATAGACACTGTTAGGCACACAACCTTTCTATAACTGTATGCAACATGAAACTATTAATAATTTTGGTGAAGAAAATATCTAGTTGAGTTTAAGTAAGAGAAAGAAACTTATTATAGTTAAGCATGTTAATATTCAGTCCCAAAGTCTCTATAGTGATCTCTACCATAAGAGACACCTCAACATGAGTTGTTACTTCTATAGCTGATGTTGGACCCCCCTGCATTGATTGATTCATATCTGCATGAAATAGACAAGAATATTGATATAAAGGTTCTGATAAAATCTAACAAAGGTGAAGTGACTCAAATTTATTTCTTATCTCATGAAAGTGGGATTTCAATGATGAGCCTCCATTTTCATTTATATTCCTTAATAGTGGGATCTTCCATTTGAATTCCAAGGCATGGCCCACCATAAATAACTGGGAGAACCTAGGGATTCAAGGCAGTCACCCTAACCTCCTCGACCGCAGGTGTGCCACTAGCCACTTTAGCCTTAAGCATAAGCCCCAGATCATGCCATTCAGCACCCATCGATGCACCTTATCCCTCTCTGGTAGGGACACATTACCAATTATCAAGATTCTACAGTACATAAAAAGTTTCAATTAGAGCTTCAGGATAATGAAAGGGAAAGGATCATGAGAGGAATTTAAGGTAAGTCTTACCTCAAGAAACTCAACAATGTGTTATTTAATGTCTGTGATTTCACTACATTCCCAAGGAATCCCTTGATAAGAAGTTGAACCCCAAGATTATTCATTACTAGATTCTTATGCCTCCTCGTCGGTCAGTTCCTCATTAGATGGTGAAAAATAAACAGTTGGTGTATCCTCTTGATCTGACTCATCACCAAACATCACTCATACAAGGGTGAAAGGATGTTTATACTTCCCCCATCGACATGCGTAGGTGTCCATAGAGGTCAGATATAATTTTTTGTTTGTGGAATATCACCCACACCATGATCTAAATGGGACAGAAATCTGGTAGCTCAATCCAATATCAATTCATATTTTCCCATAGGTATTCAATCGAAAGGGGCTTTTGAAATTTCCTCTAAGTCATCTAGAGAGAGGGGAAGATTTCATCAGTATCTGTCTATATTATGTACCGTTGATTCTTCCCAAGAGCCTCCCTGGACCTGAATGTCTCAGTTTAGAAGAGATTTTTCCCCCTGATGTCTCTTACAATATCCTTCTCCTCTTGTAGGTGGGGGTGCGACTATTTCTAGTGTTTTCCCTGACACATCTCCTGCTTGAGCTACATAAAATTCATGGTTCCCCTAAAATAATAACTCTTTGATTCCTCACTACTTCGGATCCTCAATCACTTGATTGAATATAACAAACCAAGTGTAACATACTTAGTCATTGCATCTTTTTTATAAATACTTAATACATTTTAAAAATATAGGCCCAAAGAACATATTAGTTTTGTGAATTTGGAAACTTGGAAAGAAATATTCTAACTCAGTGAAATATCTTCAATTTTTCCCAAAAATACATGACCCCATAGTAATTCTACTTGAAAAAACATTATTCGTAACTTGGGTAATGTAAACATAAGAAATAGGAAAGCTAAAATGCTCAATAAGGTTAAATAAATGAAAATAATAAGTAAAATATGAAAATAAGGGTACAAGAACATGAACATAACATTCCAAGATCATACCATGAATAATAAATATTATAAACATGAGTCATGGAATAAATATTGGTAGTTCGTAATTCATGAATCATAAGATAATCAAGAACATGAAACATATGATCATATCATAGGCATAATGCATAGAATATGTGCAAGAACGTACACATGTAATGTATTTCCCTATAAGTCATGGATTATTACAAAAAACTTATCAGGGAACTTCTTGGGGACTACACATACTGGGTGGGACACACCACCATCCCTAGCTTTAGTCCTTTCCTTATAAGGAATTGGGGTTCCCCATCCCCCATAATGTATCTGGTTTCCCCATCTTCCCATAGTGGATAGGGTTTCCTGATCTTCCCATATTGGATTAGGATTCCTCATCATCCATAACAGATCATGATCATTGATTTGATTCCAATCATTATCTAATATGATATAAATATTTACCCAATGCTTTGGAGGGAGATATAGGTTCCACCCATCTCATAATGAAAGCATACATAAGTGTACCACTAGACCATAAGAAGTCCTATCATAACTAATGAAATTAAATGGGTACCATAAACATGTAATCATATCCTAAAATGTAAAAATTATACCTGTTTCATAATCATTTCATCAATGAATAACCTATGAAAATATGTGAGTTTTATAAACATATGACCTGTGAAAGATAAAGAGGTTCCATAAACCTCAAACCATCAAAACATAAACCATTCATAGAAAGAATATAAATGAAACCTTTGGATTATTTACTAGAACTGATGAGTAAAATCGACATACGTCATCTTAAATAGGAAATAATTTTGAAATAACATTTAAAAAATTTCTTGAGGAAAATATATTTTTGTCTTTGAAAAGGTATTTTTTAAACATAAAACCATTTGAAAACCATTTTCCTTTTAAATTCTATGAAAACATAGAACGATGGAATGAAATCTTTTTTAAAACCTTTTTATTTGAAAATATTAAAAATATTCTCAAAAATATTTTGAATTTTTTTTTCATGAATACATATAAAATATGCTTGAAAAAATTTGAAAAAAATTTTCCTTTAAAATTTAAAAAATAATTTTGATAAAATTTTGAAAAACATTTTCTTTTAAAATACTTTTAGAACTTATGATATAATATTTTAGATCATTTAAAACCTTTTATTTGAAAATAACCTTTTGAAAAAATATAAAGGAATCATTGAAAATCATTTATAACACTTTTTAAAGATAAAACAATTTTTGAAATCCTTTTATGTGGATTTTTTTTAAATAAAAAAACTTCCATAATATTATGAGAAATTTATTCTTTTAAAAAATAAACTTATAAAGTTATAAAGGAATCATCCAGTAAATGATGGTTATGATGTTGGGTAACTCCGTACATACCAAACATTCCTTTTGCACCTTAAATATTTAGAATAGTGACTTAATTTGAAAATTACAAGATGATTCCTTTTAAAAATATTTTTTAAAATGGTGAAACATGGGTAAAAATTTCCTATAAAAATTATTGGATACCTTTAAAAAATTGAAAACATTTTTTTGAAAACACTTTTTTTAATGAACACATATTTCCAACTGAAATAATAAATAAAGTTGGATTTTCATAATTATTTTCTTAATTATCGTAAGTACCAAATGGTGAAAGATAGTATCATTACATTGATATAACATGTATATCCATAGGGTAATAAAATTCATTAGAGTTTGTGAGATATGGATCATAAGGTTTCAGCAATGGAAGTGTAATCATAAATAATCTCCATAAATGAAGTGATTGAAGTTATAAACCTTTACCACATTGGTAACATTAAATCAAAATGAAACAGAAAGAATAAAATTATATTAATCTTAACATATCATTAAAATAATTATATTCATAATATAACATTTCAAAAGGCATTATATACACCTCACAGAAAAATACAGTTTTATTACATCGCATGTATCTCAAAGAAGTCAAATTGATACAAAATTACTTTACCGATTTGGTAACTTTAAAAAAATATCCCCCATGAAATAAATATCATAAAATGGATATTTAAATACCCATAAATATTATTATAAGAATCCTAAAATACATCAATGGTCATTATAGACACCACACAAACAAAATTACCGGTGAATAGGGAATGCATCTCATAGAAATAAAAAGTGAGATAAAATTCCCTTACCTCAAGTATTGAATTTATTCATACATGTTCAAACCTTTTGTCTAATAAATAAATGTTTATTATACCTCTATGATAGAAGCATATTATTATATCTAATACCACATAGTATTTTTTTAATGAAAATATATTACCCTTTTATTAATAACAACATTTTAATGTTACATTTCGAGTAATATCCAATTTATTTTTAATACATGCTTTCACTTGTTTTCCATAATCCACATACATAGATTATTATTGTAACCTCATGAATAAGGGTTCACTTAAACCATTCCCTGATTTGATGGGTCATATGGCCACAAGATCATCTCCCTATATTATAGAGGTTGCTGACTAGCAGCAAGGGTATAATGTTTGTATAATGGGGAGACTATACCCTCATATTAGAGTGGCAAAATGGATACAACAGATAACAATCAATATATGAAGAAAAATATAAACAGATATACTAGATAAAATGTATAATCAAAAATTAATAACTAAATAAGTAAACATTGTAAGATATAGATAATTGAACAATAGATAATAATATAACAAAATCCTCTAAGGTAGTGTCTGATACATAGATGTGTGGCATGATATAATACAAAAAGAAAGCAGAAGATACTAGAATTATATACAATAGTACAAAAGAAAAAACGAAAAAAAGATACCCAATAATCATTGTGAGAAAAATCCATGTCCTCTCTCCTAAGCTCCAAATAATCGAAAGCATACCAAGGACTAGTAGAAGGGTTCTTTACCATATCAGTACCTGTATACATATAATCTTCTCGGATACCAAAGGAATCCTGAGTAGGCTGTGATATAAAAACCCATCATGAAAACACTAATGGTGTCTACATGTAATATAAGTTATTATCATAACTAAATAGTGTGCAGGAATAATAGAATATGTAAAGAATTGTTGAGATAAATTACCAGACCACTCAGGTTCCTAAGGGACACCTGATGGCTCCACCAGCTTCAGCTCATTGCTGGAAGGAATATATGAAGAATTACTATATATAGTAGTAGTAATATATAAAGTATAATTATATAAATTTTCTCCACCTATATGAACCATGTACGTGTGGATGTTATTGGAAATATACAAGGAATTCATGTGTTTCCTAGACTAGGGTGTAAATCAGACTACATTGAATAATCTAATGAGCCTATAAGATCATACAATAGGGTGCATAACCTATATCAAAATAGAGTGAGAGGCTCCAGGAAACAAAAATCAGGATAGAGAGTGATCCATCATGATATCACTCAAATAATGGAACGTGTCCTGTAAAGACTAACACTCATATTATATCACTAGTGTCAGATTCCATACTCAACACCCAATGTAAGGGAGCATGATCATCTACCATTTTAAATGATCCCTTACCATCATATTACACCCTTTATAAAGGTGTATTATAATTATAAATAGAAGGGGTAGTTACCTCCCATCTATCTCTTTTACCAAGACCACATATATATAGAATAATCATAATTCTTTTTTAATATAATACATAAGGAATAATGTATTACGAATTCCATTAGCCAAGTTAAATTCCATTCAACTTGTTCAATTCATTAAAACATTTCAAATAAGTCATGAGGCTCAAAGTGTGAATTGTAGGAGTCATGGTCAATTCATTTAAATAATTCCACTAAAGTTCATAATCCATATTATACAATCCATTTACGACTACAAATTCATTGAATTCATTTATACATGAAAACACTATTTATATGATCAAATGGGGTCACCTAGAGGGTGAAATGGTCATTAAGGAATTTTCTTATTTAGGAAAGCCTAAGGATAGGATGAACCAAACACCTAAGAGGTGCCCTGGATTCCATGAACAATCATATATCAAGATAAATTTGATTTAGAATCTATGTTGGAAGCCAATTAGACATTCTTGGCATTTAATACATTTAACATTAAGGAAGAAATTAAAGTGTCACATTTAAGGGGTGTTCATATAATGTGAGTACAACATCTAAACCACCCAAAATGTTTCAATAGGCATGTTATAATGTACAATGATCAATTTTATATTGATAAATCAATTTAATGGAGACGCTTGGAAAAATTTGGCATGTAACAAAATAGTGTAATTACAAAACATCTAAACTCAAAGGGAAAACAAAGTGACCACCTACCTAATGTTTATATACTATTTCTCTCTTGATATAGACCCAATTTGAATCATGTTAGAAGAGATATGAGAAATGGTCCAATGCACTAAAAATAGGGGAAATATTCCTACACCTAAAAAGAGGAATTGATTCAAAAGAAAACTTATATATGAGTTAAGAGACTAGAGGAGATTACAGAGGTAGACCCAAACATCCAATGTATTGAATAACGAACACCAAAGGAAGGAGTTATATCAAAACCTCGATTAAGAGGAGAACTGAGGTTGGAAATTGGAGGGACATGAAGAAAAATAGAAAAGGGTTAAGGGTTTAAGTGAGGGAAAAGTGAATTTTCACCAAAAAAATGGGGTTGCATGCTTTAGGCACATGATTTGAAAACAATGCGCAAACCATGAGATAACCCAATTTCCAAAAACCATTAATTATTGCACAACCATGTACCTTAGCCCATATGGCTATAGAAAAACGGTTTTTCCTATAGGTTCCCACTGTCTGCAACTACATGGTTAAAACTAACCATGGATCCTAGATTGCATGGTTTAGAAAAACCTTACGGCTCTGATCCTTATCCAATTTTTTGGAATTCAGAGATCCGAACAAGCCCAAGACTCTCCTAAAACCTTTTTTAGGTTACAATACACATTTAACATGATTAAAAAAAGGTTTCATATTGAAAGAAAAATAATATGTACTTTCATTGAAAAGATGGGTCATTAAAACCTTCCCTCCTTGTATATAATCATCCCCAAGTTGGCCTTTTGATGGTAAATTAGTATCGTCAGTGAATAGTTCAATCCACTGAGAATCTATACCAACTTCCTGCTCCAAGCTCTTAGCCTATACTCAACCGTGCTTCCATATAACCCATACCAAATGAACAAACCTTCCTTAGATTGTCTTTATGCTCTGATCCACTATATGCAATGGATACTCCTTGAAGAAAGTATATGTAAAAAATTTAATATCATCATAATGATATACATCTTTCAGGACTGTATAGAATCGGTGAAGCTAAGATACATGAAATACATCATGCATAGACCGATATCTCTGTGGAAGTGAAAAATGGTAAGATAATAGTCTAATTTTTTTTTTCAGAACCCCAAAGGGTCCAATGAACCTCAATGAGAGCTTATTATGCTTTCTAATACATCTATTCCCCAATATGGTCAAGACTCAAAAGAAAACCCGGTCTCTGACCTCGAAATATAGTGGTCACCGACGTTTTTTGGAATACGATTGTTGTCAGAACTAAGCTGTCAACATGCATTTTATGATCAGTTGGGACTTCTCTATACTCTATTATATGAAACATGGTCCATGAATAATAGTTTACCCTACCTTTATCCAGTATAGATGGTTGATGAAGGTCCAACCATATAAGGCTACATAGGGATCCATCTCGATGGTATCCTAAAATATATTATTATAAGAAAACTTGACGAGGGAATATGTTTCTCACAGGAACATCCAAATTCAAGGACACATGCATAGAGAATGTCCTCTAGCACCCGAATTATACACTCTGTCTCCCCATCAGTCTATGGGTGATAGGTCATTCTCAAAAGTACATGCTTAACCCTGTCCATTTTAAACCCCTTCATGAATCGTGACATGAAATGAGTGCCTCTGTTAGAAACGATAGAATGAGGAAAACTATAAATATGTATAGAATATTTAATGTACAACCTTCCCAGATCATCTAACATGAAGGTCTCTCTCACAAGTAAGAAGTGTGTGACTTTAGTCAAGTGATTAATGACAACCCGCACTGTATCATTTCCACAAGGTGATTTGAGTAAACCCATCACGAATTCCATTGAAACATCAAACCATTTCTACTTGTGAATTGACAATGGCTGTAAAGTCCCTTTCGATCTGTGATGTTTGGTGGAACACCTAGTGATGAATCTAAAAATCTCATGTTAAATACTTGGACACCAATATTGTTGTATTAAATATTGATAAAGTTTGGTGAAACTTGGGTGAACCGCCCATGATGAGGCCTAAAATTCCCACATCAACTCCTCTTTGATGTCTTCCGGGACCCATAAACACCCATGGAACAAAAAGGTATCATACCTATCCATGTTCCATCCAAAATATGTATCTTCATCTGAAACACTTTCCCAAAAGAAAATGCCTTAATGATCATATAAATTCCTCATTATTACTTGTTCTAGAAGAGTAGATGTCACCAGTAAGGATAAGAGGATAGTCTGACCATGGTCCTATTGAACCTCAATGTATATCTCTAATATTAAGGCCACAATTCTTCATTCACAATTGGATTCATGAAATGTCTATTTCTGAGTCTTTCAACTTAGAGAACCGATTACCAAATTCCCATTTCTCAGCATGTATGCAAGATTGAAATCGTACAACTATAGGTACTCTCCTCACATGCATTGTTTGAGATTGAGATATCACTATTTGAAGATGTATTTGAGGGTTTTATAATCAATGAATACCACAAAATTCTCTCCTAGTATATAGTGTTTCCAAAAGCATAAGGCATTCACAGTAGCAGTGAGCACAAGTTCATGCGTCGGGTAATTCTTCTCATGAGGCCTCAACTGATGAGACCCATATGCGATGAATCACTTGTACTATATCAAAATAGCTCCAAGATCAATACTTGATACATCATATTATATAGTATCGATCCAACCCAGTTATATAAGAATCTTTATCAGCACTAAAGTCAAATGATGCTTCAACTCAGTAAAGGATTCTTTACAATCTTCTAACACAAAATATTTGACATCCTTATTATCTAAGCACATAAGTGGAATTTCAAGGAGTTATACATTCTATGTGAAGATTATTTAATATCATGCTATCCCCAAGAAACTCCAGATACTGAATAAATTATTGGGATACTCCATGGAAACTAAATCTCTCACTTTCTATGGGTCTACTGAAACACCTAACCTGGAGATAATGTGACCCAGGAAGTGTATTTTTTTGATCCAAAAGTTGAATTTACCAAGAATAGAATAGAGATGATTCCCTCTTAGTGTATTCATCTTGATCTCAATATAGGTTGCACGATCTTGTCTAGGATGTGAATATACCATGATATTTTCAACAAAGTCTACCACAAATTAATCAAGATACAGGTGGAATGTAACGCCCCGACCCCAGCTACCCGAAGTCGGTGCATTACTTCGTAACATTGGCATGATCACAAAAGAACAAGTCTCGAAAGGCCGATTAGTTTAGTAGACTTGGAAACACTAGATACATTCATAAATGTTACATTACATTATAAGATGAAAAACTAAAATAACAATGTCTCCATAGTCCACACTCATATCCTCTTCTGACTATCCCTGTAGGTCATTCATAAAATACTTCTTCACATCCTGGAAAATATTAAAACATTTAAATGGGTGAGCTCAGATGCTCAGTAAGGATAACAATATTGCGGAAGCTTTCATAAATAAACATAAAAATTTAAGGCAATGTATTACTAAAACAAAAGCCTTTTAAACTTGAACATCAACATAATATGGAAAAAGTAAAATGAGATAATGCCATTTACTTCTTCACATGGATATTCTACTAGTCGAATAATCACATGCAATATCAATAACCACTTTCATAATGATGGATTGCATAATGCCAGACTATCATAACCACGTAGCCAAGGCCTCGTTCCAAGACCACAAATAAGATTTTGTCAAGGCGTCATGCCAAGACACTAGTTTGTCTCATGAGACCTGCCGATGCATCGAGGAGCTATAGCGGGCTCCACTCGTCACTTATTAAGTCCAATTCATTCCTCATATGAATAGGTTTAAACATATCATAAACCATAACATAATCGTATCACATAAAACATGCATAAAGGAAACATAAAATTTCCACATTTCAATCACAAGATATAAATACAACACATTGATATAATAAAAACACTTTCAAAACCATTTTCAATACCAAAATAAAATAAAAGTAAAACATGGTATTTATTTTTCTTTTAAAAAAAGGTATGGCTTGTAGAGGAAGCCGAAACTCAAATAATGGTCACGGCGGCGAAGAAGTTGTTGTCGCCGCATACGTACGACAAAAACATCCCCTTTTGTTGTTTAGTAAACGCTTTGTATAAAAAGATTCCTTTTGAATAAATGTAAAATTCAAAGGGGTTTATACACCGTATAAAAGAAAGTTTTGTATAAAACCAAATATGCCTCAATGAAAGGAGATTGAGACGAAGTCCTTAAAAAGATAATTCTTAAAATAAAATAGATCTGTTATGTTTATTCACTATAGGTACACATAAATAAAGAAAAAATACAAAATAGGACATAATAATATCATGACACAATTTGAAAGTAGGAGATTAACCCAAAGAATGGAAATTGGGTTAAGAAATTCTCTTACCTCGTGTCCGACTTGACTCAACCGTTCTTTAACCTCCTGAATAATAAACTAGAGTTAATATCTACCTTATTAAGAACCATTTTCAATTTCATTATCCTTTTTATATCACTTATAACAAGGTTATGATCATTATGTAATTATTTAAGTTAATAACGGACGTTTTGTCGATCTTTGGTACTTGAGTCAACAATAAACTTATTATAATTACAAGTTGTTCATGTGGTGAAATATCCATTATATCCAGAATTATATTCATGATGTAGATATCATATATATCATATATATCCAGTATATAAATTCATTCATAATATTACATAACATTTAGAGGTAAGAAATGAAATGCACCGTTCATGGAGACGGTAAGCCGTACGTACGCATGAACGCTACTTTCATTTCTATTTCATATTTAATGGAATGAAATCATAATGATATAAATGTATAATATAATTCCAGTATAATATAGAATATAATACCATTTACTCCATCCATTATACATCCCACATATGGTATTAACGATTCAAATCACTTTGAGGGGGCGGTAGTCCGTACTTCCAAAAATGAAATTATTGCGTTTACCCATAATGGAAATCATAACGTATGCCATAAATGAGAAATAAAGAAGAATAAGGAAAACATAAAAATAATATATATATATCATATATGAAAATAGTTTCATCAAAATTGCCACCATTAGAGGTGTTAAAAGAATATTGAACAATCATCGTTTCGTGAGGCAGTATTTCGCCACCCACAGAAACAGTATGTTCATTAACCATTAGACGAAGGTGTGTGTAAGTGTAAATCAAATACTTATCATGAAAACATCCTAGTATATTGTAGATACTGGTGTTGTTACAAAATAAATTAATAAAAAGAGTTTAAGGGGTTGGAGAAGAAAAATAAAACAAAACAACATTAGAGAAGACATTACCTTAAAATCGAGTAACTCTTTTTGATTTGAGCCAAAGGCTTCCTTGGGAAGAATTATGCCCAAAGTTAGGCTTCTAGGAGTAATGGAGGAAAGTTGGGAGAGTATTGGGGCAGAGTTTGGCCAAGCCAAAGGGCTTTGAAAGTGTGATTAAGGTGGTAGAGGTTGGGGCCTTTTATAAGAGGAGAGGAGGGGCACTCTTGGAAAGTAAGGAAATGTTACATTATTATACAATGATTTTCAGATTCCAAATGTCCCACACTTATATAATCCTAGGATAAGGTGATAAGATTTCTAAATCTACTCATACAATAGGTTTTGGACAAGTTTAAGCCTTGTATTTTACATTATCTTTTTATTTTATTTAAATCGTTAAATAATGAGGTCATCGCTGCATCATCATGATGTCATAAATAATTTAATTTATCTAATGTCTAAAAATTATAAAAAAAATACTATGATGTAGGAAATCTTTTTATATTTCTAATGAATATTTATAGTAAAAAATATGACTTTTATATCCCCATGTAAAAATTGTTTTAGTAAAACATTTCATGTTTGTGTCATTTTTTACTTTAACATTAAATAAAAGGTATTTATGTCATTTTCCAACTAAAGTGGCTCCATGGGGTCCCAAAGTTGACCCATGGATTTTCTTGGTCGGCCATGGCACATCCAATGAGGTTAGGACATGTGTCAAGCTCATCTCATATTATTAAAATATTATTTTTACCTTAAACTACACTAATTACCTCTAATCGCGATTAAGAACTTAAAAGTTCCTATTCACCAAAAAATTATTTTAATCTCATTGAACCACATTTTACTTCTTAATGAAAACCATGTATGTCAGATTTTTGAAATTCAAAACATATAAGTGGTAAAATTTCATTTAAACGAAAAATCTATTTTTATAAATACAACTTAGTGGTTTCACTATTCATCAAAAATTGATGTTTTTCAGAAAACTCCCAAAAATTCACCCTAAGCTATATTTGATATTCATATTTAAAAAATGATGTCTATTTTAAAAAATTCCAATCATATAAGTTGCATTAAATAATTCCCGCTGTCACAACAAATAGCGTGTTTTTAAGAAACAATTTATATCAAAAGATTGACAATTGTTCATGCCCAATTTCAATGTTAAATTAATTCTAATGACCACCATTGGATAAAATGGTAAAAATATATTCTAATTATACTTTAAAACCACTAAATAGTATAATTTATCACAATAAATTATTTTGATTAAAAAATTTGTTTTAAGTATTTTTCACTATTCATAAAAAATTGGAAGTTCTCAGAAAGTTACAAAAAATTCAACTTAGGATAATTTCGATATTACGAATACAAAAATGAAGTCCATTTTGAAATATAAAATTTCTATAATTTTAAAAAGTGGTTATTACTATTCATAACGGCTACTTTGATTAGTCGCGGTGTGTTAGAACTCGAACTTGCGTACAATGCAAGCTGTTGAAAGAGAGGCGTATCGTGGAAGCTCAGGGTGTTACATTCTCCCCTCCTTCAATAAATTGCATCCTTGAAATTTGAATGTTTTATTTGAAAATAAAAGGTTGTAAATAGAAAATACCTTTGTGGAAAACCCACATCGAAAATAAGGTTAATAAAATTTACCCTTAATAAGATGGAAAGGGAAATGAAAAAGTCACCACCAAATTATGATCTCGATAAGGAGAACATTAGTGGCAATTAGAGACATATAATTGGAGGGAAAACGTAAATATTTGTAGGGAGTGATTGAGGTCATCAATCACAAACAAGTGTCAAATTGAGGGCCTCAAAGCCTTCAATCTATGTTGATTTAAAACATCATCAGTTCAACAAGACATAAGCTATTAGGATAACACATTTTTTTGTTTTAATATCTCTTTAATAAAGTTTAATAATTAATTTATTCATAGAATAAGATATACGTATATATATATATTTATGCTTGACAAGTAGAGTTTCAACCTTCAACTAATTTCTACCACAAACTCATCTTTCACTCAAAAAGATAATAGAACTCAAAAATAATATATTTATCCTAACCGTACAAGGTTAAAAATATTAGAACATACCATTTAGATTACCAAAACTATTTTCTAATAACCAGGTACTTCCTGTAGGCTAGTGGTAGGTAATAAAAGCCTGTCGCACTATGGTTGTGGGTTCGATTCCTGCAGCTTTTTCCTACGCGACGGGTTATGCCCCACCCTGCAGGTTGTCCATTTACTAAAACTATAGTATTATAATATTCCAAAAATAATCTTCAGAAATGCTTTAACCTTAAACAATACTATCCATGGTTCAAATTATTCCATTCCAACCTTAATAGTTATCAAAAATACCTCCATCCAGACTTTCTCTAAAGGGTCCTTAAATTCCAAAATCAATTGTATCATCAGATTCCCCAAACAAAGTAATGTTTCTCTTATTGTCACATACTAAAAATATGATTACCTTCATCATATTAAAACCTTACTGAAACAACAAGTACTGCAGTACAATCCTTTAATATATATCACATTATTCTAATAACCAAAATATAATCCATGAGTCCAAAAGCACCAATACATTAATTATTCCGCTTCAACTATAGTAACAGCATAAGATTTTCCTTGATCCCTTGGACTTTTCTGAGGTAAGTTTACCTGACGCTTAGGACATTCATTTGAATAATTCCCCATTTCTCTACAATTGTAGCATTCAACATTGATAGCCTCTTTCTTTCCCATACAATCATGCGCCTGGTGACCTTTTTCTCCACATTTATAACAAACTCCTATTCCTTTTAGGCAAGTACCATGGTGATTCTTCCCACAATTATCACATAATGGAAAATCCTTCTTTCCCTTTTTCCCTTTATCTATCTCTTGTTCCATCTTTCTCTTCTTCTATTGCTTTACTTTATTGTCATAAGATTTAGAGAATTCCTTTACTGTCTTGATAGCACACGAGACAATATCTTCATACGATGAGAAGGATTGTGATACTAAATCTCGACGGAGAAATGGGTTTAACCCATCAAATAAACGATCAATCTTACTTCTTGGGTTACGTATGTAATCTATAGAATGCCTCACTAACCTTGTAAAGTTAGCCTCATACTTTGCGACATTCTCATCCTCCTTCTGCCTCAGACTCAGAAATTGCCTTTCCATATCTGCTCGATGGTCATGTGGAAAGTATTTTTCAAAGAAAAGATCTTTGAACTCTATCCATTCCATACTTGATACTTCTTCATCTTCCTTTGTATTTTGAATCAATGACCACCATTGATCGGCATCTCCAGTGAGGCGGTAAACTGCTATGATAACCTTCTCCCTTTCGCTACTCCCCAAGGCATGGAATATTTTCTCTAAGGAGTTTATCCATTGCTCAGCTACTAATGGATTTGTACCCCCATTAAATGTTGGCGGTTGTTGCCTCATGAAGAGGTCTAACATTGATCCTCCACGTTGCGGATCAGGGTGCTCCATACGAGTAAGGTTATTATTCATAACCTGAGTGAGTTGTCCCAGTATGGTAATAAGTTGATCAGCACCAGTTGTATATCCAACTCCACAATAATTATCTTGAGTAGGAGGAAAATCACTACATGGAGTGTGTGCATTGATACGGTTTCCATTCCTTCCACTAGGCACCATTTCTAAACAATGGCATAAACTAGATTAGTTTATGAATTAAAATACATAATTCCATATTTTTAAAACACTTTACATAAATTGAACTATTTATGGATATAATCCATAATCATAAAAATGTTTTCTTTGAGAAATTATATACTCATAACCCTTCATAGTGGTTTGTAAAGAAAACAAGAATTATCCTAAGCATATCCCCCGGGAGTGTCGTAACCAAGAGTGCAGCAAGGCCCGTTGTCGTGCACCAGTTCTCGTTCGAGTCTAGCTCAAAGAGGTGTTTTCGGGTTTTACCCCTAGGTACATCTGTGCCAGAGCCGCCTCTACCTGCTCGTATCCAGACAAGGATTTATTGCTCGGAAAACTCACAAAATCCATATAATACCAAAATTCTAGGAAGTTCTTCTATACTAATCCTCAAAGTCTATCTTCGGGCTATGTGCTCTAATCAGAGTTTATCTAAATCTAGCATCCAAGGTTAGTACTAAACTGCCTCTGATACCAACTGTAACGCCCCGACCCCAGCTACCCGGAGTCGGTGCATTACTTCGTAACATTGGAATGATCACAAAAGATCAAGTCTCGAAAGACCGATTAGTTTAGTAGCCTTGGAAACACTAGATACATTTATAAATGTTACATTACATCATAAGATGAAAAAATACAATAACAAAGTCTCCATAGTCCACACTCATATCCTCTTCTGACTATCCCTGCAGGTCATTCATAAAATACTTCTTCACATCCTGGAAAATATTAAAACATTGAAAGGGGTGAGCTCAGATGCTCAGTAAGGATAACAATATTGCGGAAGCTTTCATAAATAAACATAAACTTTTAAAGCAATGTATAACTAAAACAAAAGCCTTTTAAACTTGAACATCAACATAATATGGCAAAAGTAAAATGAGATAATTCCATTTACTTCTTCACATGGATATTCTAGTGGTCGAATAATCACATGCAATATCAATAACCACTTTCATAATGATGGAATGCATAATGCCAGACTACCATAACCACGTAGCCAAGGCCTTGTGCCAAGACCACAAATAAGATTTTGTCAAGGCCACATGCCAAGACACTAGTTTGTCTCATGAGACCTGCCGATGCATCGAGGAGCTATAGCAGGCTCCACCCGTCACTTATTAAGTCCAATGCATTCCTCATATGAATAGGTTTAAACATATCATAAACCATAACATAATCGTATAACATAAAACAAGCATAAAGGAAACATAACATTTCCACATTTCAATCACAAGATATAAATACAACACATTGATATAATAAAAACACTTTCAAAACCATTTTCAATACCAAAATAAAAGAAAAGTAAAACATGGTATTTATTTTTCTTTAAAAAAAAGGTATGGCTTGTAGAGGAAGCCGAAACTCAAATAATGGTCACGGTGGCGGAGAAGTCGTTGTCACCGCATACGTACGACAAAAACATCCCCTTTTGTTGTTTAGTAAACGCTTCGTATAAAAAAATTCCTTTTGAATAAGTGTAAAAGTCAAAGGGGTTTATACACCGTATAAAAGAAAGTTGTGTATAAAACCAAATATACCTCAATGAAAGGAGATTGAGACGAAGTCCTTAAAAAGATCATTATTAAAATAAAATAGATCTATTATGTGTCTTCACTATAGGTACACATAAAGAAAGTAAAAATACAAAATAGGACATAATAATATCATGACATAATTTGAAAGTAGGAGATTAACCCAAAGAATGGAAATTGGGTTAAGAAATTCTCTTACCTCGTGTCCGACTTGACTCAACCGTTCTTTAACCTCCTGAATAATAAACTAGAGTTAATATCTACCTTATTAAGAACCATTTTCAATTTCATTATCCTTTTTATATCACTTATTACAATGTTATGATCATTATGTAATTATTTAAGTTAATAACGGACGTTTTGTCGATCTTTGGTACTTGAGTCAACAATAAACTTCTTATAATTACAAGTTGTTCATGTGGTGAAATATCCATTATATCCAGAATTATATTAATGATTTAGATATCATATATATCATATATATCCAGTATATTTATTTATTCATAATATTACGTAACATTTAGAGGTAAGAAATGAAATGCACCGTTCATGGAGACGGTAAGCTGTACGTACGTATGAACGCTACTTTCATTTATATTTCGTATTTAATGGAATGAAATCATAATGATATAAATGTATAATATAATTCCAGTATAATATATCATATAATACCATTTACTCCATCCTTTATACATCCCACATATGGTATTAACGATTCAAATCACTTTGAGGGGGCGGTAGTCCGCACTTCCTAAAATGAAATTATCGCATTTACCCATAATGGAAATCATAAAGTATGCCATAAATGAGAAATAAATAAGAATAAGGAAAACATAAAAATAATATATATATCATATATGAAAATAGTGTCATCAAAATGGCCACCATTAGAGATGTTAAAAGAATATTGAACAATCATCGTTTCGTGAGGCAGTATTTCGCCACCCGCAGAAATAGTATGTTCATTAACCATTAGACGAAGGTGTGTGTAAGTGTAAACCAAATCCTTATCATAAAAACATCCTAGTATATTTTAGATACTGGTGTTGTTATAAAATAAAGGAATAAAAATATTTTAACGGGTTGGAGAAGAAAAATAAAACAAAACAACATTAGAGAAGACATTACCTTAAAATCGGGTAACTCTTTCTGATTTGAGCCAAAGGCTTCCTTGGGAAAAATTCTGCCCAAAGTGAGGCTTCTAGGAGTAAGGGAGTAAAGTTGGGAGATTATTTGGGCAGAATTTGGCCGAGCCAAAAGGCTTTGAAAGTGTGAGTAAGGTGGTAGAGGTGGGGGCCTTTTATAAGAGGAGAGGAGGGGCACTCTTGGAAAGTAAGGAAATGTTACATTATTATACAATGCTTTTCGGATTACAAAGTTCCCACACATATATAATTCGAGGATAAGGTGATAAGGGTTCGAAATATACTCATACAATAGGTTTTTGACAAGTTTAAGCCTTGTAATTTATATTATCTTTTTATTTTATTTAAATCGTTAAATAATGAGGTCATCGCTGCATCATCATGATTTCATAAATAATTTACTTTATCTAATGTCTAAAAATTATAAAAAAAATACTATGATGTAGGAAATCGTTTTAGCTTTCCAATGAATATTTATAGTCAAAAATATGACTTGTATAACCCCATGTAAAAATTGTTTTAGTAAAACATTTCATGTTTGTGTCATTTTTTACTTTAACATTAAATAAAAGGTATTTATGTCATTTTCCAACTAAAGTGGCTCCATGGGGTCTCCAAGTTGACCCATGGTTTTTATTGGTCGGCCATGGAACATCCAATGAGGGTAGGACATGTGTCAAGCTCATCTCATATTATAAAAACATTATTTTTACCTTAAACTACACTAATTACCTCTAATCGCGATTAAGAACTTAAAAGTTACTATTCACCAAAAAATTATTTTAATCTCATTGAACCACATTTTACTTCTTAATGACAACCATGTATGTCGGATTTTTGAAATTCAAAACACAGAAGTGGTAAAATTTCATTTAAACGAAAAATCAGTTTTTATAAATACAACTTAGTGGTTTCACTATTCATCAAAAATTGAAGTTTTTCAGAAAAATCCCAAAAATTCACCCTATCCTATATTTGATATTCCGATTTAAAAAATGATGTCTATTTTACAAAATTCCAAACATATAAGTTGCATTAATTAATTCCCGATGTCACAACAAATAGTGTGTTTTTAAGAAACAATTTATATCAAAAGATTGACAATTGTTCATGCCCAATTTCAATGTTAAATTAATTCTAATGAACACCATTGGATAAAATGGTAAAAATATATTCTAATTATACTTTAAAACCACTAAATAGTATAATTTATTACAATAAATTATTTTTATTAAAAAAGTTGTTTTAAGTATTTTTCACTATTCATAAAAAATTGGAAGTTCTCAGAAAGTTACAAAAAATTCAACTTAGGATAATTTCGATATTACGAATACAAAAATGAAGTCCATTTTGAAATATAAAATTTCTATAATTTTAAAAAGTGGTTATTACTATTCATAATGGCTACTTTTATTAGTCGCGGTGTGTTAGAACTCGAACTTGCGTACAATGCAAGCTATTGAAAGAGAGGCGTATCGTGGAAGCTCGGGGTGTTACATGGAAGGAAAAATAAATAATATCCATGAAAACTAAAAGTGAGTTTGTGAGTCCAAATGGAATGAACAAGTACTTGTAGAGACTATACCTTATCATGAAGTCTATGCAAGGTATGTTTGAAGCCCTGACATGAAATTGATTATAAACCAACACCATATCTATCTTGGAAAAAACTTTCTCCCCTTAGAGATGATCAATGCAGTCATTTATTCTTGTAAGTGGATACCAACTCTTCATTGTGATCTGATTTAACCAACAGTAATGCACAAAGAGCCTAAGGGAACCATTTTCCTTCTCGGGAAAAAGAACTAGTGAACCCCAAGGAGATGTGTTGAGGAGTATTAAATCGTTATCCTCCAGATCCTCCAACAATTTCTTGAGACCCAAAATCTCTTCAAGAACCATCCTATTTGGAGGAATGGTTATTGGCGCTACTCTTGAAACAATCTCAAGAGTAATATCTAAATCAAGAACCTTAGGTAGACCAGATTATTCATTAAGAAATTAATAAATGAAGGGATCCACTATAGGAGGAAAAATAACAGGTTGTAACCCCTGATCATCTAAGAAAATATTGTCGATCTGTACTATCACATCTCCCAGGATCTATTTCTCGGGTTTATCTCTAGTCTCACTAAAATCCCATTGTCCCTCATTCACATGCTTAACTCCCTATAGTGATGAATATTTCATTCACTGATGATAGTAGTCAATATGAGATTATAGGGGACTAACTAGTCTATCCTAATGATAACGTCCAAGACTGATATGTCAAGGGAAAAGATATTAAATATAAAAATTTAAATGCCTATCTCAATAGGATAGTCCTTAAAATGATGAATTCTCTTTGAATGAATACCTATCAGGGTGTCTAGTATCATAAATCTCTGATATAGATCGATATCGAGGCCCAACATTTAAGTTATTGACTCAAATATAAATGAGCGATATGCACTTCTGTCAAATAAAAAAGAAACTAATGTTGAGGCTACTATAATATAAACCCATACAGTATAATTTCGACGCACTGCTCTTGCGATATAGGTTGTACTACCTGTAAATGCCATGTACCATGTCCATGAGTAATTTCACGACTTCCCTGACCATGCCTACTCTGCTGGTGTTGAGAATCATAACTCTAACTTTTTATTCCATGACTGCCACCTTGACCAAATTGACTAATGGTATTACCATTTTCTACTAGATGTGATCTTACTGGTCTAGATCTTGACCAAGGAGTAGGTGAAGATCCTTTTTTTCTAGCCACTAGTAGGACAGTGCTACAGAAATTATGAATATGTCCAATCCTACCAAAACATATGCACTTGAATGGATCACATGTCCAATGAGGTTTGGTGTGTCCCAACTTCCCGCATTGGTGAAAAATAAGAAAACTATCTTCACGAGGAGAATGAATGCTTATAACTCTATGAGTATCCTCAAATCAAATCTTTCTCTCAGAAGATGAACCCCTGATAGCTCTAGGTTTTGAACCTCCCTAACTCACACCTACATCTTCCCTCATGTTCTACTCTATAATAAGGTCCTAGTGGATGATTTCAGAAATGTTTTTCAACTTAAACACAATGACCTGTGATAAAATAGAATAAACTATCCCATCCTAGAATCTCCTGGCGGTCATAAGATAACCAATATATAAAGTAAGACTGAATCACTTCCACTCTATGAAATGAGTTAAATACTCCATAACTGACATAATCCCCTAATATAGGTTCATGAATTGTCTAGCTCTATCAACCCTTAGATTCTAGAAAAAAAATTAGTCATAGAATATGGTATCAAAATCCACATAGACCATGTCATGATGATCATCTTAATGGGTGATAACATACCACCACAGCTTGGAAGAATTGTAAAGGATATGCATAGCTAGCTTGAATCTCATCTCTAGAGGTGTATTTAGATTCTAGAATATAGAAAGGATTACCTCAATCCAAGACTCTACAACATGAGGTCCACCATCCCTTGATATGGTGGGAGGATTTTGGTACTAAAACTCACAATTCAACTCTTCCATGCTTAAGGTATGTCAAACTACACCTTGAACTGACTGCAACATACATAAGAAACCCTCATGGAACTAGTATTTGACACACATATTAGAAACATGGATAGGTACCACAAGTATCACTAAAGGAGGAATCACTAGTGTCTTAGGGACTACCACCTCAAAATCATAGTCATCACCACCTTTAGGGCATGTGACCAAAGGAATTTGTGGAAGCATGATAGTAAAATGACCAAAACACACCTTAGAATTGATTTAATAATTTTAGAATATTTCATTTATGAAACTAGGATTGGTATAATTCTTTCATATAAGAAGGATCATGAATCTATTCCTGCTTGAAAATCGATATCTAGACTTTATAAAGAGACAATAACAGGCCATAAGGATAGTCATAGTTACCCCACTACCCACTACTAAGGAAAGGTTCAATAATAATCCACATTGTAATATATATAAGTTGTCTATTCATACTTTAAAAAACATATTCGTTTTGAATTTTTTCTAGTTTAAACATTTAAATCAAATAGAATGGTAGAATTAGATGGTTTTCCATTTTTTTATCCATAAGGGCCCATAAACATTATGAACAAAAACATGGCTTCTACTTGAAAAACACTATAACATGTTCTGGATCATGCGATGAATGTTCTATGGATCAAAATCCCAAAATTTACTACTTATGGTGTATGATTTAACCTATTTAGGAAAAAACTTTTAGGCTAAGGAAGTAACATTAAGTATCAACTATGTTTTCCAATCCCTGTAATATGTGTCAACACAACTCAATATAATCAATACACTAATAATATGAAATTATAAAATCCATGCTAAAACTATATGTGACATGTAAAAATGCATGTCATATTAGTCCTATTATTACTAATAATGAAGAATATAATAATGATCATTTCCCTCATCTCATCGGTCCAAGGATGAAATAATTCCTCAATCATAATAATAGTAATAATCACAACACAACATGTGCATCACCCTATAGTGAAATGATATGAACAATAATATAAAAAAGAAAAAAAATTATAATTTAGGCAGCTCAGCCAATACCTCAAACATGGGTTTTTGATTCCCAAGAATAACTTATGACCAACTTATAAGCATTCTAAATTTATAATCTATTGTCTATAAATATTAAAGAAGTAAAATAAAGTCCATTGATACCACATTGTAATGTACCGAACTGGGATATACTTAAATCATGCTTCGAGCTAGTGGGTCACATGGCCTCAAACATACATCCCCATATGCTAGAGGATATTGACTAGTAGTGACAGTTTAAAAGTGGTACAGTGGAGAGACTATACCCTCATATCAGAGTGGAACAATGGATATAATAGAAAATCAATAGCATAAGCATAATATAAATAGAAAGAATAAATAAAATGAAGAAGCATAAACATATAACTAAATAAGTAAACAATGTAAGAAATATATAACTAGACAACTAATAATAAAATAACAAAAGAATCCAAGGAAGTGTCTAATACATGGATGCATGAAATACTATAATACAAAAAGGAACAGGAAGATACAAACATCTATACAACTATAAAAAATATAAAATTGAAAAAATCTTCTCCATAAGAATCCTGAGAAAAAGTCCAGTCCTCTTCTCCTATGATTTGGATAATTAAAATAATATCAGGGACTAGCTGCAGGGCATTTTCCATTATTAATACCTATAGATAGATAACCTTATTCGATTCATAAGGAAGCATGAGTAGGGTGTGATATAAAATATCTGTAGGCCACCACCAACGATGTCTACGTGTAATCTGAGTAGTGCTCATAACTAAACACTATATAGGTATAACATATTAGTAAAGCAATGACAAAATGAATAACTAGGATACTTAGGTTACAATGGGACACCTGATGGCTATGCGTGCTTCAAATAATTTCCAAATGGATTGTCTGGATAGTCACTATGTATATATAAAGTTATAATATATATATATATATATTATAATTATATATATATTTCATACCCTATAAGAACCAAGTACGTGTAGACGTAAGTGGAAATATACCTGTATTATTATTGCTAGGTAGATGTGGGAACAACTCAGGCATCAATGACTGGTCTAATGATCATATAAGCTCATGAAATAAGGTACATGACCTACATCACAACTAATTGAGAGACATTGTGCAACAATATTTGGGACAGTGTGCAATCAATATTGGCATCACTCTAATCATGGGACATGAAATGTAAATCCCAACACCCATATAGTATCACCAATGTGATATTCCATACTCAACACCAGATGGAAGGGAGTGTGACTACCCCCCATGTTCAACAGTTACATACCATCATATCACAACCTCTATAAATGCATATTATAATTATAATTGGCAGGGGAATTACCTCCCATACATTTCTTTTAGAAAACCCACATATATATTGAATCCGTATAATCATTTATAGTATAAAACATATAGAATAAATTCTTATGAATTTGATTAGCCATGTTAAATTCCTTCAACTCTTTCAATTCATTAAAACATGAAAAAAGTCATATGGCTCAAAGTTTTGATTGGAAGGTGTCATATTCAACTCATTTGAAGCATTCCACTATCAATCATAATCCATCCTACATAATCTATTCAATATAACCAGTTCATTAAATTCATTAATACATGAGAAAACTTTTTATAAGGTCCAAGGGGGTCACTTAGAGGGTGACATGGTCATTAAGGAACTTTCTTACTTTGGAAATTACAAGGATAGGATGGACCAAACACCTAAGTGGTGCCTTGGTTTCTACGAACATTCTGATATTAAGAGAAATTTGATTTAAAATCAAATTCAGTAGTCAATTAGACATTATAGGCATTTAGTACATTTTACCTTAAGAAATAAATTCATCTAGAACACCCATGTTTGAAGAAAATAGGAAGATATCTAAAAAAGTAGGCATGTGGCCCAAAAATATAACTGTGAATCACACAAACATTATGGGAAAATGAGGTGACCACCAACCTCAAGGTCATAGATGATTACTTACATGATATTGACCACATATTTGAAAAAAATAGGAAGATATCTAAAAAACAGTCAAATTACATTAAAATATGGAAATTGTGTTTTCACCCAAATGGCACAATGAATTAAAGAAAAACATAGTTATGAGTTAAGATACCAGGGGAGATTACCAAGATAGATCCAGTGCTTCTGAAAGATCAAAGGACAGACACCAAGGGAAGAAGTTATATAAAATCCTAACTTGGGAGGATTATTGAGCTCAAAGGATGAGGAGAACCAAGGCCGTCCGCTGGAGGGTGAAGAAAAAAAGGGAAAAAGTGTTAAAGGTTTAAGTGAGGGGAAAAGTGAATTTTCACCCAAAATTTTTGGGTCTGTGATTTGAAACACATGTTTAAACCATGAAATAAACCACTGTCCAAAAGTTTTCAATTGTCACATGGCCATTCATCTTGGCCCGCATGGTTTCAAAAAAACTGTGCGGCCTATAGTTTCCCACTGTCTGTAACCGCACAGTTAAAACTAACATTGTTGTCTGGGGCGCATGGTTTAAAAAAATTATAAAAACTGGTTCCTCATTATATTTTTTAGAATGAAGGGATCAAAACAAGCTCTAGATGCTCCTCAGACCTTTTTTATACCATAATACCACTTTACCATGATTAAACAAATGTTTCAAATTGAAAAACAAATGATTCGTACCATCACAGAAAATGTGGATTGTTATAATGATTTAATTATTTACAGAATGTAAAACATGGGATAAATTTCATATATATAAATTATATATGTATTTATCATAATTTATATAATATAAAAGTATAAAATGGAATACACTGTTCATGGATATGGTTTGTCGCACATATATAGGAACACTGTTTTCGTATTATTATCATATTTACAGATATATAGTAAATGAAACATAGATATGGTAATTAAATTAGAATTATTATTTCATATATATCATATACATTCATTAAATTATTACTTAATACATTTCATATAATGTTTCAATGAATCACATCACTTTGATCTAGTGGTATTCCACACTTCCCCAAATAAAATTATCATACATACAAAAAATGTAATGAATGAAGGTATGTGTTATATAATAATTAAAAAATCACAAATACATCATAAATATAATATATAACATATAGAACTATATTTTACACCATAATTCACAACCATGAGAGTTGGTAAAGTAAAATCTAAAAACATCATTTAATGAGGTGGTAGTTCTTCGTACACAAAAATAGTATGTTCAACACCCATTAGATGGATGTTTGTGTAATTGCATGTATAAATCTCAAAATAAAAACATATTAGTATATTTAGGATACTGGTGTTACTATATAATCATGAAATGCGAATAATTGAGGTGGTGGAGAAAGAAAATAAAAGAAAGGTGATAGAGTAAGGATGTTACCTCTTCTTATGGTAACTCCTTTTTCATTGCCCAAAAGGTTTTCCTTGGTTGGGTTTATACCTAAATGGAGTATTCAAGGAGTAAGTGAGGGATATTGGGAACTTATTTTAGTATTGTTTTGGTGATACAAAGGGATTGAGAGGTGTGAATAAGTGGGAGGGTTGAGTTCTTTTTTATAGTGGAGGAGGAGTGGCATTCTTATAAATTTTTGAAACGGGAATTCCACCCATAGTTTTCAGATGAAAGTGGACCCAATAATGGACCAAATTATATAAAATGGATTATAATGGATAAATATGTCAATAAAATTGATTTTTGATAATTTTCTAATTCATTTGGTACTTTAAGGGTAAGGTTTAGTCCATTGTTAAGCTAATTATCCTCTTAATCATTGTAATTAATTTTAATTACTTTTAGTAATATTTTTCTTAAAAAACTAAGTAGAACTTATTTGAAATTATATATCCTTTGGATTATAAAAATGGAATCCATTTTTCTAAATTTAAAAAAAATTTAAAAAATTATTTAAAATTTAATCCCACAGACGGGATGACAAAGCATGTTTTTAAAGTAAAAATGCTCAAATATTTGGTATTTTTTTATATCTAATTTCATAATGAAACTGATTCCAATGGGATAATTTGGATAAATTTATGTAAAATTGATATAATGAAACATCAAAACTAATTAAAAATATAATCTTACCATACAAATAAATTAGATGAAAAATCACCTTTAAATTAAAATAGAGTATTTTTCAGTATTCATCAAAAATAAAACTTCACAGAAAAAACTAAAAATTCACCATAATATATTTTTTATTATTTCAATTTCAAATAATAAATTTATTTTAACATATATAATCAATAAAAATTTCCCAAAATTTTATTTTGAAATTTTCCCTCATTAAAAGGCGGCAAAATTAATTTTTAGAATAATACATATTTTTATTCATAAAATTGGAATTATATTTATCTTATTCATATCAGATATATTGGACACATATCAAAATTTTTATTAAATATAGTATATTTAATATTTATTTTAAACATTAATCAAAAGTTATTTTTTTAATTTGTCTAGTTTATTTTTTTTAAATAGAAAAACATTTTCTTAGAAATTTTATTTATTTATTTTCAAATAGTTTTTATATTTAATTATACTAACTAATAATGAAAGGATTAATTTTATATACATCATTAAATAATATTTTCATAATTTTCTTAATCATATTAGTAACTTCCAATTCAAAGGCTAGGTCTACGTGGTAGATATAATAATATTTTAATAATATTATTTATAGTGTATTGTAGTTTGGTAAAAACTCAGCCTTGTGTGTAATGAAAGATATCGAAGGAACATGAAATTGTGTGTAACATAAAACAATCATATTGTTTCATATACCTAAAGATAATCTAAGACTTATTTATAGTGTACAAAATCCAAACATTGTGATTTAATATAATAAAAACTATATTTTGTGATGCGTGAAATGAAAATATCATAAAGGATAAATTAATTTGAAAACAAATATTTCACAAAAACTCTGGGTGTTACATTATACCCCCTTAACATGACCTTTTCCCTCAATATTCATCTAGTTTATCAATGGTTTAATACTTGAAAGTTCCATTATCATTAACCCACATTGTAAAAATAAATACTAAAACTTCCTTAAAAACAGAAATTTAGAAACATAACAGTTACCCAATGTAACATGTAACTAGGCTTCCACATACGGGAACATATCTAGGAAGTGAAAACATGGACATGGGGGAAATGTATAATTATTTTTAGGGAGTGATTTAGGTCATCAGTCAAAAAAAAGTGAATGGTCATCAGAATGTTTGATGACCTTAAAGTCATAAATATGTGATTATTTAAAAACCCATCTGTTCAAACAAAAGTATGGTATTAATATTTTTTCTATATTGTTTTCATAAATTTGAATAATTTTCCTGAAAAAATATACTTAAATGATTATAGGATAACATTACCCTCCTTTTTTCCATGATTAACTTCCACTTCATCTTTCATTCTATGAAATGAAGGGGAATTTTTCATTTTATTGCATTAATAGATCATGAGATCCATGAATTGTATGGAATGTACTTCCATTTATTTTTACAACAAAGGGTTAGAAAAAGATATAAAATATGCATAAATCCTCATATGGTGAGATAATAATTTAATATATAAAACCTTATTTAAAGTTTAACATAAACTATTCCATATATGGTTAACGTTATAACCCTTTCGAAAGACTAAAGTCAAAAACTCTATAAATAAGGTCACTAAATTTCTCAAAAATATATTATCATTGATCCCCCATATATCATAAATTTCTTATTGGTTATCACTTACCAAACATGTGAATACCTTTATAATGTATTCCCTTGAAACATCATAAAAATAGGAATTACCATAAATCCTTATTGAAAACATCCATGTTTCATTATTCCAAAGTATATTGGATATATTCTTTAAATCCAATAAAGTTGTAAACTTAATCAATGATAGCATAAACACTTTTCAACATGTCCTTAATAAGTTCCTAGGTAATCAGTACCATCAAATTTACTTATTAATATCCATCATATCTTTATCCAAACAACATTATTTTAACATAAGGCACATATGAAGGGCGATGTTCCCCTAGTCAAAATGTCACTTTTGCTTTAAATCAATTTTCTAGTCTATTGGAATCATTCGACATAAACTTATAAATACTGAGCAAAAATACTAAAATGAACATTCCTTGTATATTTAACCATTCACATAACATATTTATTGAAACCAAATACCTAAATTTTTTGATTACTCCTCTTTATCCATAATTCATAATAAGGATACATCATCCTATTACATAATACATATTTCCAATAAAATTTTATATATAGTCTCATCATCATTAGTAATATAACTATTACCCATACCACCTTTATCATTCCCTTCTTGAGCATTCTAAATAGGAAAACGATTTTCATAATGATAACTCATTCCACACTTAAATAATTTCACCACCGATGATGTCTTAGGGTGGCCAATATTCCCATCCAATTTTTAACCAAACCATCATTTTTTCCTTTATAGTTACATACTTTGTGTTTTTATTTTCCATAGTCAAAAAATTTTCCTGTTACTATAAGACATTATATTAGGTGATTATTTCAACACTCTTAATAGAATGAAAATTGAATATTCATTCTTCCATGGTCTCTAATACCCTATCTCTCAAGAAACCCCTTCCTTATCTTCCTTAGTGAGTCTGAGAGTTGGTTAAGGTAAAGATTGTTAATCATGTTCCATGAAAAATGATTAGGCATGATCACAACATCTTTCACTCCATTGAATATCCCATTTGGCTACTCATCAACAAATGTTTTGTCATATTAAATGTCAATTCAGTTCTTTATGGTTCCTTCCATTGAATAAAACCATAAATCATCATGCAATAAATAATTATTATACTGGGGAACCACATAATCATGAAAATCTACTTATAGGATGTCTAAATTATGAAACCCTCCTTAATTTGTGACACCTTAGGTTTATCCTAAGTTATTCATATCCAATATCAGTTTAAATACTTCATGTTGGTTCATAAAGAGTTTTTTAATTTTTAAAACATATCCCGAGGGAGTGTCAAAATAGGTGTGCAATAATTCCCATTATCATGTACTAGGTTAGGGTTGAGTGAGGACCGATGCACCTTGTTGGAGTTGTTACACCTCAGTACATCTGCGCTATATCAAAAATCCACTTATAGTATACATACATGGATGTAGTTCTAGGAAACCACTCAATCTATCCTTTACCAAAATTCTAGTCCATTTTCCTAAATTTTAACTAATGATTAAACTTATATTTAGAGACAACCCAAGGCATATCCTTAGAAATATCCATAGGGATCTAACTAAATTTTTGTCATTATAGTTTCTAAATGTTGACTAAAATTTCTTTATAATACCAACTATAAAAATCCAAGATGAACATACATATAAATTACATCGTTCTTTCAGAAAAATTATTACATTACAAAAATAGATGCTCAAGGACTATATTAGTTTAGTACTTTTGGAAACATCGAACAAAAATCATATAATTTAGTGAAATATATTCAATGTTTCCCACATAGATCTTACCCCTTAGTAATTATGCCTAAAAACCATTCTTCATATCCTAGGGAAAGGAAACATAAGAAATGGGTGATCTTGAATGTTTATTAAGGGAAAATAAAATAAATACATAAGCATAACATGAACATAAGGGTAAGAGAACATGAGAATAAAAATAGAAGATCATATCCTACATATCAAGGATTAGAAAAATGAGACATGGAATATAGATGGGTAGTTCATAAGACGTGAATCATATGATAATAAAGAACATGATCCTTGTGAGAATATCATAGTCTTAAACATATAATTCATTGAAAGCACATAAACATGTAATACCTTTCCCTATAAGTCAAGGATCATTACCAAAAACTTTGTAGGGAACTTCAGGGGTACTAGACCTACTAGGCGGGACACACCACCATCCCTAGTAATAGTCATTTCCTTATAAGGGATTAGGTTTACCCATATTATCATAGTGGATTTGGTTTCTTCATCATCCCATAGTGGATAAGGTTTCCAAATCATCTAATAGTGGGTTATGTTTCCCCATATTCCCTAGTGGATCAAGCTCGTTGAATTGATTCCCATCATTATCCCATGATATATAAATGTCTACCTAAAAAATTGGAGGGATATATAAGTCCCAACCATCTCATAATGAAATCATACGTATGTGTTCCAAAAGATCATAAGGAACCATATCATAACACATGAAAATAAATGGGTGCCATAAACATGTAATCATATTATAACCTATGGAAAAGAGACAGGTTTCATAATAATTTAATCAAAGTAGAACCCCTGAAAAGAAGTGGGTTTCATAAACATATATCTTGTGAAATTGAAATAGGTTTAGTGAGCATCATTCCATCAAAACATAAACCGTTCAGAGAAAGAATATGGATTAAAATTTTTGTTCATTTCCTAGAAAAGAAATAGTAACATCTATAAATATAATATTAGATGGTAAATAATTTTTAAAAATCTTTTAAAATATTTTATTTTGGAAAATATCTTTTATTATTTGAAAATGTATTTTTAAAACATAAAACCCTTTGAAAACAAATTTATTTTAATTTATATTTAAAACATAGAAATAAGTCTTTAAATCATTTTGGAAACTTTTTTTCTAGAAAAATTACAAAATAATATTGAAAATATTTTGAAAACAGTTTTTCTTAATAGATTATAAAAGAAACTTGAAAATTTTGTGAAAAATAATTTCATTAAAGAAATATAAAATAATCTTTAAAACATTTTGAAAACATTTTAGTTGAAAAATAATTTGAAAACTTATAAATGAGTATTTGAGATCATTAAAATACATTCTCTTAAAATAAAAATTTGAAAACATATAAAGGAAGCTCGGATAATCATTTAAAACTCTTCTTAAACATAAAAAAATTTCTAAAAACCAATTTTATTTGATTTTTTAAACTTAGAAAATTTAAATAATTTAAAGGAAAATATTTTCTTTACCATAACCAATTTGAAAACATAGAAATAATGAATCAAGGAAATTAAAGTCATGAAGGCGGGTATGTCCGTACATGCCAAACATTCCGTTTGCACCTTAAAAGTTTAGAAAAGTGGCTTGATCAAAAAATGATATTAAGATTCCTTTTAAAACCATTTTTAAATGGTAAAACATTGATAAAATTTTATTTTAAAAATTATAGGATAATAATAAAATATTTTGGAAATCATTTTTAAAAAGAGAATATATTTTTGACTGAATGGAGAAATAAAGTCGAATTTTCATAAAAACATTTTCTTAATTATCATAAGTTTAAAAGAGTGGAAAATGGCACCATTACTTGGATATAACATGAATATACAAAGTTTAATAAATTTTATGAGATTTCTTGAGGGATGGATCATAATTTTTCACCAATAGAATCATAATCATAAAAAATATCGATAAATGATGATATTGAATTTATAAACCTTTACAACTTTGGTAACAATAAATCAAAATAAAATGGAAAGAATAAAATTAAATATATCTTAAAGTATAATTAAAATAATTATATTCATGATACAAAATTTAAAAAGGAATTATATACTCTTCATAGAAAAATATAGGTGCATAATAGGTTATGTGTCACAAAAAGGAAAATTTTGACAAAATTACTTTCCCATTTTAGTAATTTTTGAAAAATAACCCCCATGATAGAAATATCATCAAATAGAAATGTACATACACCTAAATATTTGTTTAATAATAAAATAATACATCCATGAAATATATACACACTATACAAACTAAATGAGTGGTGAATAAGGCATATACCTCACATAAATAAAAAGTGATATGAAATTCCCTTACCTTATGTTTTTAATTTTTTATTACATGTTATAAAATACTATATAATAATATGAGTTTATTATTATTATAATAAAGTTCTGTATTATTATATCTAATACCATATATTATTTGGTTATGAATTTATATTACCCATTTATTAACAACTATGTATTAATGTTCTGTTTCAGGTAATATCTTCTTTGTTTTTTTGTATATGTTCTGACTTTTTTTCTTGATATTATTACATAGATCATGATTTAATTATTTAAATATTGTAAAAAATGATATAAATATATTTAATATATATTATATTTTTATTTATAATAATCTATATAATATATAATTTTTAAATGGAATACACCATTCAGGAAGATGGTTGGTCATACGTACGCATGAATGTTGTTTCTATTATATTTTTGTATTAAAATAAAGTAATTAAATGAAACATAAACATAAACATATATATATATATATTATAATTAAATTGAAATAATTATTTTATAAATATCATATAGATTCACTAATTTCACCCTTAATATATTCCATGTACGTTATGAATGAATCACATCACATTGAGGTGGCAGTAGTCCATACCCCCCAAATGAAATTATCATACTTACAAAAAATGGAAATAATGAATTTTTGTGTTATATAATAATTAATTAATAATAAATAAAACATCAATATAATATAAAACATATAAAAATACATTTTAAATCATAATTCCAAACCCTGAGAGGTTTTAAATGAAAAGCGATCAACATCGTTTTGTGAGGCGGTAGTTCACCATACACAAGGAAAGAAATTTTGTTATGCATTAAATAGAAGTGTGTGAATGATAATGTATTAAACTTAGAATAAAAACATATCAGTATATTTAGGATATTTTTTTATTTAATAATATAATAAAAATAATTTAGGTGGTTGATAAATAAAATAAAATAAAGGGGCTTGTGGAAGGATGTTACAAATTCTTTAGGTAACTCAATTTGATTTGCACAAAGGGTCTTCATTGGTGGGATTTATTCATAAAATGAGGATTCAAAGAGGAATTTAGGTATTTTGGGAGATTTTTTGAGTAGAGTTTTTGTCATCCAAAGGGTTATATATGTGTAAATAAGTTGGAGGGGTGAGTGAACTTTTATAGTGGAGGACAAGTGAAATTCTTTTTCATAGTTGAAAATGGAATTACAACTGTATTTTTCAAATAAAAATGGATGACATAATTGAATAAAGTTTATAAAATGGATAATAGGATCTATATATGTCCATAAAATGTATTTTTTACAATTTTCTAGGAAAGTTTGGCCATTGAGTGTACGGTTTAGCACATTATAAAGCTAATATTCCTCTTAAATGTTGTAATTAATTTTAATTACTTTAATTGATATTTTGGTAAAAAAAACAGAATTTTCTTTATTTGAAATTATATATTATTATTATTAAAAATATGTAATCAATTTTTGAAAATTTAAATCATATAAGTTGGAGAAATTAATTCAAATTTAATTCTGTAGATGGGATGAAAAAATAGGGTTTTAAAGTAAAAATGTTCAGAAGTTTGGAAATTTTTTATATCTAATTTTGACATTGAATTGATTCAAAAGGGATAAATTGGATTAATTTATATAAAACTAATATTCTTAAACTTTAAAACAAATTAAATATGTAATTTATCCTTATAAATAAATTATATGAGAAACTAGTTTTGAATTAAAATCCTGTATTTTTTACTATTTATCAAAAAATGAAACTTTACAGAAAAATAGTAAAAACCCACTGTATGATAATTTTTATGTTTAGCTTTCTTATATGAAGTTTGTTTACATATAAAATCAATAAATGTTCAAAAAATTGGAATTGAAATGGGTTCTTCTTTAAAATGAGATAAAATTATCTTACCGAAGAATATATATTTTTATGCATAAAATTGGATTTAGTCTTAACATATACCTATAAAATATATTTCATTAGTATAAAAAATATTTATTAAATATATTATCTATAAATTTTATTGAAAAAATTAATCAAAATTTTGTATAATTTATTGTGGTAAAAGTTTGTTTTTGTAAAGAAAAGTACTTTTCTTAGAAAATTAATTTCTTTATTTTAAAATAGTTATTACATTTAATTATACTAATTGATAACAAAATTATAATTTTATATACATTTTTAAATAACCTATTTACAATTTTTTCAATCATATTCATTACTTATATTCCAATGACTTATTGGTAGCTATAATAATATTTTAATTATAGTATTAATAGTATAATGTAGTTCGGTAAAGACTCATCCTTGCATTTGAAAAAAGCTATCAAAGGAACTCGACATTGTGTGGAAAAAAATAAAATCATAGTGTTTCATGAACCACTAGATAATATAAGTCTTTCATGTCATTCATGCATTCCAATCATAGTGATTTAAAATAAAAAATGATATTTTGTGTTGTGAGAAATGAAAAATATAAAAAAGATTAAATTAATATGAAAAAAAGTTCAAAGAATCTTGGCGTGTTAGATCGAACACATGAATGTGATTGCACAAGATTAAATTTGGATATACTAACACCCTATTGTTTGCATAATTCATCGATAATCTAGCATAAAAATTTGTTGGCAGTAACAAAATTGTTTCACCAAAGCCTGTATTCACTAGCATTCACCATATATGAGGACTAATAAATGGCTGACTCTCCTAATGGACCCCATGTAGATTCTATTCATCAAATGATGGAGGCACCCAAACATCCTAGTGAAGCCTGATGAAATGTAAAAATCAATCTAGAAATGACATTCCATCCTCACCACAAGCACTCCACCAATACATCTCTATAGGTACTTATTATATTCCCATGTGGATTTTAGGTTGTCCATCATTAGAACAACCAGAGTTAAGAAGGGGTGCATGTTGAAGTTCATAGGGTTATCGATGGAAATTATGATCCCAACCTCATCAAGAATCACCTGACGGACCCATCCATATTAAAAAAAGATGGCCACAGAACAATATTTGTATGGATGATGAAATTTGGAAATTTTTAACCCCCAAGTTGAACCATAATCCAACCGTATAAGGAATATAATGGTCCGTAGATCCTACTTGGTATACTTCCCCTTGCAACATGGCCAAATAGCCTATAGAGCTGGGACAACATTGGTATCCCCAAGTTGGATCTATTTCTAGCTACTAGAATCCCCGCCATCACCAGAGTCCTCAAGCACATTCCCATATCGATTTCCCTAGCTGGTAATATCCAACCACTAAGTAATGTTGTGAGAAACATGGTGTAGAGGACTAGTGGATCCCAGCCTACAACCATGTTGTACCCCTGCTTCTTAAAATTTATTTCTTCCATTATTAAATAGTACAATCTTAACCTCGTCCTTTGAGGCACTTATTGACACTATTTTCTTCATCATAACATCCTCATGTTTGGGTCTTTTTTTAAAAATATGTCAAATCATGCCTTCAAAATAATGTACCTATGAAAAATGAGATCATGAACTAGAATATTATTGATCACCTCCAAAATGTTTTGAGCCAAGATAGTGGTCTACTGCCTATCATTCAAGGTTTTCTATGATAGAATGAACTCTTCATAAAATAACTATTCTATTGGAATGCCACTGATGTAGTGGATATCCCACAAACTAATTCTATCTTCCCTGTGATGAAGATGCAATATGTTTGTATCTGGGGAACAACAACTAAGGAGCTTAGGCACCATCTCCTGTTGATGGTAGATGTGGAATTTCAGCGTCCACACTAACTCATATAGTCTGATATGGCCTAGATCCACCCCATATTCTAGGAATGTCTAGCATACCCAATATTCCTACACACATTCACTAGTGAAGTTGCCACCCGATCACATGTCTTAAACCTTATTCCCACCGAATCCATTATCCCTCATGCTTATTTGGAAAATTTTAGCATAATGGAAGTGAATTCTTCCACCTCTAGGTCATACCCCATGATTTTCCTAGTCCACTCGTTCAGTTCATAGTCTAAAATATTCCTATTCTCCCTGGTACGATGTTCATGAATATTTTTGTTCTAGATATTGAGAACATATTTGTGTGTGAACCACGATTGAAGTGTGTTAAACTTTATATATGGTATGGTGACCTCATATATAAAGTCATAATTCCACGTTAGGAGATAGTATCTCAGCGGATAGCTCTTCTATGCCTTTGTTAGAATGTACACAAGAGCATGATTTTGTAAATGACCCTCATAGCTTGAGATATCTGAGGATTTCTATTCATTTCAGGTCAACCATCAGTGGAAAAAACTTCAATCATAGATGGGATCTATTTGTTGGCCATTTTATGTGAATACGAAGTCTATGTAAGGTGTATATAAGGAAGAAGGATTGGCCTGCAAGAGGTAATGGTTCACACAAGATTACAAGAAGGTGTGAAAAATGAATTTAGTTTTGTGGAATCGTATGTGTAAAAGAGATATTATTCATGAAATAAGTTTCCAAGGCTTGGTTTTTCAAAAAAAAAATGAAAAACTTACTCACATGATAGAAAAAATCTTGTCATGTGGAAAGTCAAATTTCCATATAATGGCCAATCTGCCTATTTATAAGAATAAAACATGGTCTTGAACGTAGGAATAATAAACTCACATGATAAACCATGTATTTTTTTCACACCCATGGAAGGGAATCCCCATTTTCATTATTTCACATAGAACCTGACCTTCTGGTCCCCTTTCAGCTTAGATTCTAACGTGGGGAATTTTTTGTTGCCAAATTACACCAAAAGTTGCATGCAGCCAACATTGGGAAAACCAAAGAAATCAACCCACTCATAAAATCATTCCAAGAATAATAAGGGTGCCACAAAAAAGTTTCAACATGGTCACGCAACATCAAAATCCATGCGTAATAACCTTGTTTTCCCAATATGAAGAAAATTTTTATTCATACCCTGATGTCAATTAGAACACCCAAGGAAACTAAGCACCATATATTGGTGTTGTGTGAAAGAAACCATATCTGTGCACAAGACACTTTCATTCCAAATGTGACATCAAACCAATACCTTCCGTTTAAGGTCACCGCAAAGATGGAAGATGTTGTTTGTAACCTCACATCCACTATCTTAGTCTTGTGCGCCCCTTAACAAGGATTTTTACAATAAATAAAATCTCACACTCTTTATTTGGGGTAACCTTACAGAAGATGAATCATTTATCTACAATCTAAAATACCAATATTCTCTGATATTGTGAAAGTATGTAACCCTCAATGTAGAAAATATTATGCAAGATATTCTGTATGGGTGACCAACTGACTAAGATCGCAATTGAGTAATCCTCACTCAACCTCTTTTAGCCAATGTTGTGTGTGCACACATGCTCCTCCAACATGCAACCCTTACCATGCACACAAACACCAAATCTTATGAACACAACCTCTTTGAGACTCCTTTTCATGCCATTATGTTAGAGGACCATTCTAAAGAAACCTTTTCACACAACACACATAACATATATGTACCCCTCCAAACATGGATGAAAAATTTCATGGTCTCTCATTTGATGCCCCCTATGCCTCTAATGAATTATTTACCTTACCTATTGATTCTCAGCACAGGTACGCTAACACATGTTTCATCTCAGCAAAGGCATGATAATGTGGACCTATTGTCTGACCACTCCTCCCCATTGTTAAAACCTGGTATTTCCAAAGCCATTCTCATACTAGGGGTGTATGAGCAGTGGTCATGTAATCCCATGGAGAAAATGGAAAGTCCCCCATTTTTGAGCCGCATGACATAAATCTTCCTATTCCCAACATCCTCAACACATGATGTTAAACTATGTATTTACCCTATACAATAAGCACAAGATTATCTATTTGTTACCTACATAAGATGGTGTCCATAACGCCTACCCTAAAAGGGAATGATATCCTCCCACATGGAATGAGATCAATCCATCCAACATTGATTTTTTATTGAAAGAAGGAATTACCCAATACTAGAAAAAAAAAGTCACGATGGTCAAAAATTATGTAGAAAGCGAGAATATTGTTTAAAAAATCTATAACACTCATGAGGGAGAGACCCTGGGATGGAAAATAATAAACACTGGTTTTTATTACCCACTCAAGAAGCAAGTAAATCTATCACTTTTTCCCCTCTAGCCAAGTGTGATAGATGACTACCTGTGAATCAAAGATTATTATAAATTTTTCAATTAGATATATAATGCACCATGTAATTTTTAGGTTTCTATGAAATGATTTGAGAATCATGGTTGAGATGGTTTCAATAGATTTTATCTTGATGTTGTGAAGTGGGCATAGTTTAATTACCTTCAGCATCGATATTGCCTTTTCCACAAGAGAGTCACCCCATAAAAATATTTTACTAAAAGTAATAAGAATCGATCTTTGGTGGTCCCAAACCTCCTACCCTCTGCATGAGACCATTATAATAATAATCATCAATATTGAGCTTATAAACAATAATTTTAGGTCTCTATATCACCAAATTTCTGTACTTGGTTTAAATATTGGTAGGGAGATAAAAGAGTGAGCCCATCACGATCCTTATAAGTGGTTAGGGGAATTCCCACAATTTACAAAGTGGTATCAAGTCTTCTACTGAACTAATTTTTTTCAAAACAAGCCCTATTCATGAACTGTATTTTAATTCATAGATGCTATATTTTATTGTATTCTGTATACTCCAGTAACCCACAACCATTAGTAGTGCACCTATCTTCCATTCGTGCAAGATGTTCCCTACCTCCATAAACCAAGCTTATAGAAATGTCTCCCAATTGTTACATCAAGCACCCAGGCCAAAAAAATCCTCATAGGGAACTCCACACTACCTCCTCCCATTCACTCTCAAAAATATATGCATGTAGTTTTCTTATTTTTGGTTAATGAAGTATAGACATTTTGAAGCAAGAAAGATACCATTTTTTATGACTTGATCATATATCTGCAAAGATTTTTGATGCAGGTGACACACCAAGAATTTGAATTTAGAGTGTTTTTCTTTTCCCTAAATAAGCTTGTTACAATCCTATTACAAGTTGATCTATTGAGAAATCACATTCTGTCCATTTTCTAAAAAGCCACTCATTTTCATCCCTATGAAAATGAGTTTATCAATCTACAAATTTAATTTGATGTTGTTGAAGATATCTACTTGGTGGGGATTTCGAATTGATCAGAAGAAAGATTCAAACTTTATTTTTTGGTTGAAGGAGAGATACAGAGTTATAAACCCTAGAAAACCAAGTGTCTTGCTATCCCTATTTTCATCTAAGAAGTTAATCTAACCACAACAAATTATCCACTTCTAGTGGATCCAAATATTAGGGATATGGCTCATGATTGAGAGCCAAATATGAGACCATCCACCCCTTGAACTATCAAAATGGAAGACATATCTATTGTTGAAAAACTTTTTTAAAGGAGATTTACTCTCCAAGAGACCGCACACAATCCTTACTTGCAATATTTTTATTTCCTCCATGAAAATCTTTTGATTAATACCACCCACTCATAGTCCTTTGACCATGTTGTTGTAGGAAGACCAATGATATCTTCCCTAAACATGGAAATCCAAAAATGTAACTTTTCATAATTTCTTCAATGTTCCACAACATCAAATTTGGAACATTGAGCATTAAAAAAATGCATGTGGATGACAGATAATACATAGTTCACAATATTTATGGGACTCCCAAAATATAGAAATCGTATTTTCAAGTCAGTAATATGACAAGTGATTTTATCAAGGAGACCTCCAAATTGGTGGTCATGAATCCTTCATGGAGAAACATTCACCCCAATTTAATCCCTAGAAAAAACCTCCATTGTATGATTAGGACCTCATAAAATTTATTCCCTCATATTTCTAGAAAACATTTAGAAAATAAAACATAGTTTTTTCCTAGTTTATGGCCTGTCTGCTTTGACTAAAAATAATTTACATGATATTATTGAATTTATTAGTGTTTCTTCTATTTATGTTAAAAAAGAAAACCATGCCATAATCAAAGAAAATAATAGAAATATCATTTTCATAATCCATGTCATGATAAATTCAAATGGTTTAGTTGAGGATTTATGATGTAGATTTATTCTAATAGTGTACTGAACTAAGTAGAGAAGATAGGGGAATGAGATCCTCCTCACATATAATGAGGTCCTCCTTCGGTATTTTCTACACATAAACCCCACACCATCACTCATTGGCGTTTATTTCATGAAACACGCATCGAATATACTAATTCCTCTTTTTTATCACACCAAGAATAACTAAAATGGGATTTTAGGGTAGTGGGGATCATAAAATCCTTTTGATCAACACCTTTTGAATCCTCCTAAGTGTAATCCATAATAACTGTACTCATCCTTTTTGGGCTGCATTCACATGCAAGCCCTAACCACATGATCCTATGTGACTCCTCTTTAGGTATAAACTCCAACCCATTCCAAACTTTGTGTTATTCAATTCTGAACTAACTAGGATACTTAGGAATCCTCCCTAAGAGCCAAAATCAAACACATTAATCCAACCTAATTTTTTATCGGTCACATATTTAGTAAGATCATGCCCCTCACTTAAGAGACCACATATCCTCTAGGTCCCTCAATAATATCAATGCATAATACACACACCAAATCCATTTAAGATAAATCCTCTTGTGAAGGGAAGCTTACATGAATAATACCCACACCATCACTCATCGACACTCCCTTCGAGATGCGAGAATCCTTACCGCACAATGATAAACTACAAGGAATGGTATTATCACATGACCATAAGATGCCACGTCAAACTATGTGGATTTTTATCCCTAGATTATAAACATGGAATGTAGGAGGGCACTCTGAGATTAAATCCCAACCAACAGTAAACATTTAATGTTATCCCTCTTAGGGATATACCTCCCTAATCCATATACATAGGTATTTTGATCATCCTTAATAGTGTGACATATTCCCTTTATGGGACACACCTCACAGATCCACCTCTATGGGGAGTTCTAATCTATTAATTAGAAAAACTTTTAGGTTCTACCTCTTAAGGATGTACCTCTCTGATTCACCTCTAGGGGTTTTTTGATAAACCTTTGTGGTGTGACATCTTACCTTTATGGGAGACACCTCCTAGATTATCCTCTATGCGGCGTTCTAATCCATCCATTGAAAAACTATTCAAGTTCTCCCTCCTAAGGATGTAACTCCCTTATCCAACTATAGGGGAATTTAGATCAACCTTCATGGTGTGACATATTTCCTTTATAGGACACACCTCCCTAATCCTCATCTATTGTTTATTTTTATCCACGCATTGATAAACCTTTAAGGTGCTCCCTACTAGGTTTTAACCTCCCTGATCCACCTCTAGGGGTGTTTCGATCTGAATTCCTTGTAGGAAATCTTCTTGTTATGGGAAAAAACTCCCAGATCCTCCTCGATGGGTTGTTCTAATATATGTATTTCTAAAACTTTCAGGTGCTCCTTTATAGGTATGTACCTCCCTAGTCCACCTACAGTGGTGTTTTGACAAACCTCCATGGTGTGACATCTTCTCTTCATGAGACACACCTCATGTATCCACCTCTACAGGGAGTTCATATCTATCCATCAAAAAGCTCCTAGGTGTGACATATTCCTTCTTAGGGATGAAACACCTTGATCTACCTTCATGGTTTGTTTTTATCAATCCACACTATCTCCAAAAGACATTAATATTTTGATTCCAAATACATACCTCATGTAAAACATGGTATGCCTGATTTGAAATCCTTGGATGATATATGCATTTGGCATGAGATACCTCATGATAAAAATAAGATTCCTTGGGTTACATGCCTAATATTACTCAATGATATTCTCTCATAAGAGGAATAATATAGGTATCCAATGTACCCATTGTCCATACATCCCAGAGATGACCAATTTTACTACTATCCAGAAAATAGTTTTGCTTCCCTATCAAGACCCACTAAAATTTTCATTAAAAATTTGTGTAATTAACTAGGAACCACAAAGATATGGCACTGGTCATGAGTTGCATGATCATGACATAACTCTTTGAGGGAGACCCAGACTATGTAACATGTTCTAAAGAGGAATCCATGGATGGATGAACCAACATCCAATCATCTCATTTCAATTAAGGAGAATACATAGTCGATGAATGTGATGAAAGTCACCCACCTTTAGATAATAGTAATTCAGAGAAAAAATCACACTATCACACATTAACATGCATGTGGTGTCCCTTGCGAAAGTGTCGAAAAATTAAATAAATTAGGGTACCCCACTAACAAATTTTTTTGAACGAACTTTGTCCTCCCTCGATATGGGTGGCCATGCCAGTCCATGACAACACCTAAGAGGTATTAACAAACCATACATTCTATCAAAAATCAACTATAAATCATATAAGATCTCATTTTAATTAATTATAGTTATAAAAAATAATTAATAAGAAGATTAGTTCCTCTAGAAGTTTGTGTGTGACCAATCCATACCGTAGATGACTAAGATAAAAATGATTCAAAAGAAACCTTCTCACCTAAAATCAAACTGTCAATATATAAATTAATTCTAATATATATCACATTTTCTTAAAAAATATAATTCACCACCAATTTTAAAAAAAAATTAAATTGGGATCTGAAAATTTGGCAAATGTGATTTGAAAATAGAAATAAAATAATACAAATAACTAACCTTCACATGACTGTATGAGTTACTATCTAGCCCTAAAAGAAATTATACAAGTTTAATCATAATACTATCTATAACTACACACATTGATTTATAATATAGGTGTGATCATAACAACTTATAGTAGGCCACCACCCACCTTTTCACATGCTTACTGTTTAATAAAAGATCAATTTTCAAGATAGTTTGAGATATATTTAATAATATGTTTTTCATTTATAATTTCATAATAAGAAAAATAATATTAATTAAAATTTAATAAAAATCCATTTATTTTCTTAAAATAAAAATAATCACCTTGAAAACATTTTCTCAGAATAATACCCCTTCAAAAATACAACATTTTAAAATAATTTTTTAAAACTAATTTAGAAATCCAATTATAAAACACTTTTTAAATGAAAATTTTTAAATCTCTCTATAAACACATTGTAAATCCAAGTTAAATTCAAGAATGATAAAATAATAACAAGCTTTATAATTTATAATATGTTAAAGTGTCGTAAAACTGACCAATTTATATAATTGCACCATGGGAAATTCCCTATGTCAACTTTAGTTAGTGGGGAATATATATACTCATATTTAGTTGTGTTTAAAAAGGTAAAAAATATAATTTCAATTATAAATTTAAACTTGAATATTCCTTGGTTTAGTGTAATGGTGATGTACGTCAATAAAACCACAACAAACCAACCAATATGGAATATATGCCTTTGTCTTGTGGTATGGTGATTTACTCTATGAAACCAAGAACTTTATATAAGTATAAATGTTTAGTTAGTGTACCATAGTGTGAAAGGATACATAATATATTCTTCTACACTTATGTACCCAAATTCCCATGTGCCTTAACCATTTAAAAAAATTTATATTTCATTTAAAAATGTATATTTCAATTTAAAATGGGCCTTTAATTAACCAATAAAAAAATTAATTTATAACATGCCTTTCATAAACCCACTTCAAGTAATTTAATTTAAGAAATATGAAATGCTACTTTAAAACCATTTAACTTAAAAATAATGGGAAAATTTTAATTTACATAAGAGATATGTAGTAAATCATAAAAACTATTGAAAAATAAGTTTAATAAATAAAATAACCCTTTGTAAAATATTACAGGAAAGGTAAATAATGGGAACTGATCCTTTATAATTTACTTTAGAACACCCCATAAAAACATATTTTAAATACATTTAGTGTATCATGTTATTATCCCCAAAGTCCATATCTATCATTATACTCATATACTTCACACACAAAGGTTTCCCAATGATTTTGTTTACAAATTCTCATCTCAAATATATATATATATAAATATATATATATATATATATTTGTTTGTGTATGTTTATAACCTTCAAATGCGTCAAGATATATTCATGACATCATATATAAATTAATGAAATTTAGCTATGAAAAGAATAAGGAACCCATAATAATTTTAAATTCATTTATTAAAAACCATACACATTATTAAATCTCACATAAAAACATTTAAAAATACATTAATAAACATGGATGCATTTTTTCATTTCTAAAAACCACTTAATGTTATATTTAATAAATTTAAATAACCATTAGTGTGCATGGTCAATAATAATAATATTTGAACCAATTATTGAAATAGAACAAGTCATTACATTATTTAGGAATCAAAATAAAATCTAATTATATATTTGAATATAAAATAGAAATTCACAAAATTAACATTAGGTATCATAAAATTAATTAAAAAGACAATAAATCAAGTCGTCAAAAATTTAAAAGTCAATTATAGGAAACTGCTACCTTGAATCAATGGATTAATTTTAAAATATTTGAATATGGGATGAATTTGATGTGAAATATAGATCACCAAACCATGGGGAAATAAAGAACAAAAATAGGTCAATTCTGACCCCTCAATGTTTAGGAAAAATGTATCATAATGAGGGAATAAAAAAAAAAGAAACAAAGGAGAGGAATATAGAGGAGTAGAATCCATAATGTAGATTGATTCACTATGATATAATAAGGAGAGGTGAAAAAAATGGATTGTGGGGGGGGGGTGTGGGGATATTCCTTCCCTACATCGAGGTCCCCATCTAAATGGTGGAAGAAATAGAATAAAATACAAAATGATTGTTAAATTTATATCAGTAAAAATTTATTATTTCAAATTTCAAATCAATGTTTATATTTCATAGTTTATAAATATGGATGGACAAACCATGAGCTTACTATGTTCCCCTCATTGGAAAAATTTGGGAACCTAAATGAGATGGATTAACCATTTGGAAAACTATGAACCAACCATGAAAAAAAATATATAAAATTTCATAACCTAATTACAGTATTGTTATATGGTTGACCAATCCATGCGATATGTGTGTTACAAAAAAAATTAATTAAAGATGGAAAAAATTACAGAAATAAAAGACCTGATTCTATAGAAGAAATTGAAATAAATAATTAGATAAAATAATTATTAAATAAGGGTTGAGATGTGATATCACTCCCATACATAACTCTTTATGCCCCCAAAAAGTCATCGTGTCTAATTTTAAGAACATTTGTAATTCCCTAACCCTAGTTACCTAGAGTCGATGCATTATTACATAACATTTTCTTGATTTCAAGATATCAAGTCTCGAAAGACCAATTAGTTTAGTAGCCTTGGAAGTACTAGATACATACATAAGTTTTAAATTACATTATGATATAAAAAACAACAACATTGTGTCCCCTTTTTTCACACTCACATCCCTTAGAATATCCCTGCAGGTCAATCATAATATACCTTTTCACATCCTGGGAAAACAAAAACAAAATAAAGGGGTGAGATCATACGCTCCCTAAGGATAACAATATAGTGGAAACTTTCATTAATATGCATAAAAATTTAAGGCAATGTATAAGACTAAAACAAAATACTTTTAAACATAAAATTCATCATAATATAGAAAAGATAAATCAAATAATTCCATTTACTTATTCACAGGGATATTCTTCTAATCTAATAATCACATGTAATATCAATAGCTAATTTCATAATGATAGGATTCATAATGTCATACATCATAACCACATAGTAAAGGCCTTGCACCAAGAATACAAATAATATTTTTTCAAGGCCTTTTTCTGAGACACTAGTTTGTTTCATGAGACCTATTGATGCATCATGGAGCTATACCGAGCTCCACCCATCACTTACTAAGTCCAATTCATTTCTCATATGAAAATATAGAAACATAACATAAACATTTGTATTAAAACTAGTATATGAAATGTTAATACTTTAACCATAAACTGTGAATGGTATAAAAATAACACATCCATAGTCAAACAAATTAAAAAACCTTCTGTACAATATGGAAGATTATATCATAATAAATCAACTTCAAACAAGTGTAAAATCCATCAAAGGATGTTGAAATAGATGAAATCAAAACTATTTGAGAGACATATCTCTTTCTATTGTGAAATCATTTAAATGTAATATAATTATAAAAGAAAAAATTTGTTCTAAAAATATTATTATAATATTTTAAGGGTAGCTTCGAAGGTGTTATAACGAAGGAAAGTAGACGCACCTACTGTATAAGTTAAAAAAACATTCTTACCTTAATTTTTTGAAAAGGTCCTAAAGTACCTTTTTTGGAAAACAACAGAAAGATTCCTTTCAAAGAATTTTATAAAAATTCAAACAATGGTATAAATGAATTTAACCCATATTCTAGGAAATAGTAAAAATGTCTTTAAATAAATTTTTAAGAAACATTGACGTGGATGATAAAGAAGTCTTAGTACATACTTACGTATAAACAACCTCGGATAAATAAAGAGATTGTAAAATTAACCCTTACCATGTAATTTTCCTTGGTCAAGGGTACATTAAACGTATGTATACGAGTTAAATCAGTTTTTTTGAATTATACATGAACCACATACATTAATATGATATCATATATGATATTATAATATTTCTTTGTTAATAATATTTCAATAGTATCATTGTTTCAAGAGTTAAGTGATTTGTTTTCATTTTTATGTTTTGTTAAGTAAGATAGGTTTTTCATGGATAGGATGTATTGGATTCATATATATAATGATATTAATTTATTAAACAGTATTTTTTAATCATAAAATAAAATTTATTCTTGAATTGTTACAATGGGGAATGAATCTCATCGCATTCATGGAGATGGTAATCTGTACGTACACACAAGCGACAATATCATTCTATTTATGGTGAAATCGTATGTAATCGTATGTTATATCATATATAATGAATCATTAAAATATTATATATATTGTTTAGATCAATTATACTCATTATTATACACAACCAAATAATGAAGTGTTGAATAAAAAACTACACCATGACGTGGAGACAATAAGCCATACGTATGCACATATTGTGACTTTTCATTCATAGGATTTATAGAATAATGAATATGGTTGCACCATATTTATAATAACATATCAGTATGTATAATTTAGAAGAGTAATTATTCTAGTATGGAAACAACATATAAATAGGATGTGTAAGATGAAAATAACCTTGAAATAAGTGATGAAATAATTACCTCTTCTTCGGGTGCTTCCTTTTCATTTTATCAAAACTGCTCCTTAGGTTGGCTTTATGGTCAAGTTAATTCCTCTAGGTTTAATTGAGGATAGTTTGGAATATATTTGAGCAGGTTTTGGCCGAGCCAAATGGCTTTGGTGGTGTGATTTTGAGAGAAGGGTAAGTACCCTTTTATAAGAGAGGTGAGAGTAACTTTAGGAAAAGTTTGAAATATTAATTTATTATACAATCATATTCAGTTTATAATGGCTCCAAAAGGATTTATTTTTAGGATAAGGTGGGTCTAGGTAAAAAAACTCCAAACCAATAGGTTTTAGATAGGTTTAGGACACCATATTAACCTTATCTTTTAGATTTAACTCTTAGTTATACAATTTAACAGTTACTATGTATTCCAGTATTATTATAATAAATGGTTAATAAACATACTATAAAAATGCAAGAGAACCCAAAGTGGTTAAGTATTGACATATTTAACCTTATATAAGTCTTTTGGATGATACTTAGATTTTTAGGAATATTATATCCATTAATAATATACTATTTTTTTTAAAAAAAACTCATTTATGTAAATTTTGACACTATTTCGTATTTGGTTTTTCTGAAAGTCAACTGAACTTGATTACTTTAAAAAAAAATCTTAACATTCCATAGTAACCTATAAAATTTGTTTAATGCATCAAAAGTCTCAATTTAGATTTATTTTGATATTTATAATATCAATTATTTTAATCTTTCATTAATAAGGTAATTATTGCATCATCATTGTGTGATAAATAAATTTAATTATTTAATGTCTAAAAATTAAAAATAAATTACTATTATCTAGGAAATACTTTTATCTTTATAATTAATATTTATAGTCTAATTTATATAATGTATAACCCTATATTAAAAATGGTTTAGTTATTAAACTTTTAATTTAACAATTTTAACTCTTTTTTAAGTAAAATAAAAATAAATGTCATAATCTAATTAAAATAGACCAAAAGAATCAAATTTTATTCCTTAGTTTGATTTTGGTCAAAAAACACTTATACAATAGAATTAGGACATTTGATACGGTAATTATAATATCATTTCTACCTTTAATTACGCTATTTAGTTTTCACCCTGGTAAAGAAAATTCAACAGTTACTACTCACCAAAAATTATTTTCATCGTATTGAATCACATTTTAATTACTGATGTTAACTATGTATCTTATATTTTTGAAAATGATTTCACAGAAGTGTTAAAATTCTGTTTTATTCAAATTTTCTAATGTCCATAAAATGTGTGTAAAAGACATTAAAAAGTTCAATAAAATTTTATACATTTATTTTTTTTAATAAAATGACTATAATGAATTAAATTGAACTTATATAGGTATTATGTATCTATTTTGACATTAAAAAATTAAATAAAATAAATAGTTTTTTAAATAAAAAGTTGTGTTTAAATAATAATGAAATTTTTTTCACTGTTCATAAAAATTGAATGTTTTCAGAAAATTACCCAAAATTCACCATAAGATAATTTTGATATTTTGAAACCAAAAATGAAGTCCATTTTGAAGAATAATATTTAAAAAAATTTAAAAATTGTGTATTACTATTCCTAATGGTGGGTTTTATTGGTCGTGGTGTGCTAGAACTCAAAGTTGCGTACAAAACAAGCTATTGCATTATTAAAAGAGAAACATACCGTGGAATCTTGGGGTGTTACATTCTTCCCTCCTTCAAATAATTTCATCCTCGAAATTTCTATAATACTACTACAATAAAGGATTCAATTGGTTCTTCATCATAAGTTCCTCGGGTTCCCACGTTGCCTCTTCCATTTTTTGGTTTCCCCATAGATCTTTTTTCAGATGAGTCATCTGGTTTCTCAACACTTGTTCTTTGGTATCAAGAATTTTTATAGACTCTTCACAATAAGTCTGATCAGGTTCCAGTTATATATCACAATAGGTGAGTACATGTATTGGTTCAAACAGTTATTTTCTCGACAGTGATACATGGAACACATCATGAACTTTGGAGAGACTTGGTGGCATTTCCAAATAGTAAGCTACAACTCCAATTTGTTCTATAATTTCAAAAGGTCCAATGTTCATGAGACTTAATTTTCCCTTCTTACTGAATCATATAACACCCTTCCATGGAGATACCATTAAGAAAACATGATCTCCTACTTGAAGTTCCAAATACTTCCTTCAGTTATCGGCATAGCACTTTTGTCTAATTTGATATTATTTGATGTTGGTTTGGATAATAATAAGCTTTTCTATTATTTCTTGAACAAGTCGTATGAGTTTTCTTTCACAAACATCATCCCAAAAAGGTGGTGCGCGACATCTCTTTTCATATAATGCTTCATATGTTTCCATCTAAATACTTGAATGGACGCTTTTGTTATAGGAAAATTCTTCTAGAGGTAAATACTGATCCCACATACCTTGAAAGTAAAGTGATTAAAATATCAACTTGCCTTCTAAGGTTTTAATAGTATATTCTGATTGTCCTTTAGTTTGCGGGTGGTAGGCGGTGCAAAAAAAATTTCTCTATCCAGGGTATTCAGAAGACTTTTCCAGAGTCTTGATGTAAAATAGGGATCAAGATCAGAAAAAATTGATAGGGGGACACCATTAAGTCTTACAACTTTATTAATATATATTCTGGCTAAATGTTCAACTGTTAAATCTTTACTTATAGCAAGAAAATGTGCTGACCTGGTAAGATGATCAACAATGACCCATATTGCATCATTCCTTCTAGGATTCATTCATATCCCCAGGAAAATTTCCATCATAATATCATTTCATTTCCAATCAGGTATGGGAAGAGGATTCATGACTCCTCCAGGATGTTGTCTTCCAGCCTTCACCTATTGAAAAACCTTACATCTTGACACATAATCAGCAATCTCCCTCTTCATGTTGTCCCACCAAAAATGTTCCTTCAAATCTCTATACATCTTAGTGCTACCAGGGTGTATAGAGAAATTGGAGCTATGAGCATCATCCAACAATTCCCTTTTTAGATTAGGTATACAGGTAACACAAAGTCTCTTCCCAAATTTTAAAATTATATCTTTATATACGAAGTCGATCAATCTTCTATCATTCAGAGCTTTCATTTTCTTTTGAAACTCCTCATCATCAGTATGAGAACTTTTTATCTTTTCTAGTAACGATGGTTTGACAACTATTTGAAAAAGAATTGATGTTTCATCTTACAAGATTATTCCCATATACATCTTTACTAGATCCATGAACATATGATCCCTTTTAACTCTCATCTTGTCCAAAACTCCATGATCCTTTCTTCTCAAAGCATCTACAACCTTATTTTCCTTCCCTGGGTGGTAGTTTACAGTGAAATCATAATCCTTGAGTAGTTCAAGCCATCACCTTTACCTCATGTTGAGTTATTTTTCTGAGAAAATACAATTCAAACACTTGTGATCGGTATATATCTCACATTTTTCACCATAGTGATAGTGTCTCCATATCTTCAAAGAAAATATTATAAATCCTTACTCAATATCATGAGTGGGATAGTTTTGTTCATGAATTTTCATTTTTCATGATGCATAGGCAAAAACTCTATCATTCTGCATAATGACACAACCAAGACCTTTCTTTGAAGCATCACTATAAACAATAAACCCGATATTCCCCAATGGTAGAGTCAAGATGGGAGAATTGAATAATATTTTCTAAAATTATTCAAAACAATATTCACACTCTTTTTTGCAAACAAATTTAACATCTTTACGTGTGAGCTTGGTTAATGGGTTAGCCAATCGGGAAAAATTCTAGATGAAGCGCCGATAATAACATGCTAAACCAATGAAACTACATACCTCGGTTAAACTCATCGGTGCTGACCATTATTGGATTGATGTTGTCTTAGAAGGATCGACAAAGAATCCATCCTTATAGACAATATGACCAATAAAAGAATTATCTTAAATCCATAATTCACATTTGCTAAACATTCCACATAATTCATTTATTCTAAGAGTCATTAGAATAGTGCACAAGTGATTTTCATGATCTTCGTAGATTTTTTTGTATACCAAGATATCATGAATAAATACCACTACAAAATCATCAAGATATTCCTTGAAAACTCTATTCATTAGATCCATAAAGAGAGAGGTTTCATTAGTCAGTCCAAAAGGCATTACTGTAAACTCATAATGCCCATACATTATACGTAATGCTTTCTTCGGAATGTCTTACTTCTTTAAAAACAACATATGATATCCAGATCAAAGGTAAATCTTTGAAAAATATTGATCTCCTTGAAGATGATCGAATAAATTATCAATGCGAGGTAGGGGATAATTGTTCTTTATTGTTATAGCATTGATCTTCCTATAGTCAATGCATAACATCATATATCCATAATTCTTCTTAACAAAAAGAACATGGCCTCCCCTTAAAGAAATACTAGGGTTAATAAATACATTATTACTCAATTCCTCAAGTTATTTCTTTAGTTATACTAATTTTAGAGTGTCCATTCTATAAGGGGTCTTTGATATGGGCCTTGACAGTGAAATTAAATCTATGGAAAACTAAATTTCTCGTTCTGGAAGATGTCCAATAAAATCCTCTAGAAACACATCAACATATTCTTTCACAATTGGTATGTCCTATATTTGAATATTCCTTTCCTCACCCATGGTTATTTTACTCTCTTCCTCCCCAATAATTGAATTTAGTAGAGATATAGGGGGTGGATCTAGATGAGAATCAGATGATCACATTTATGTTATAAAGATAAGGTACTTTTATCATCATAGTATATTGTAACCTCATTATTCTTACCATAAATTTTTGCATCATGGTCTGAAATCCAGTTTATATCGAGGGTTATATCAAATTCAATCACGGGTATAACGATGAGATCAATAGAAAAAGAACATTTTTTTCTCTAACGAGAACTGATTCACAAAACATTGTTGTAATGATACTTTACTTAAGTGTTTTTACTGACAACTCCATTATTAAATCAAATTGAAAATATCTAATTTTCTTATAAAACTAGGAATATTAGAAACAATGCGATGATCCAGAATCCAATAAATCATTGGATAAATTTGAGGAAACCATTAAATTACCTGCCACCACGTCATTCAGAGCTTCAACCTCAATAGTAGTGGTCTCATAATCTTGTCCTTTCTCCCTTGTACTTTTATAAGGTATGTTTCCTTGGATCATAGGAAATTCATTGGCATAATTCCCATTTTCTCTAAAATTATAGAATTAAACATTGACAACCTCTTTCTTTCCATTACAATCACGAACTTGGTGGCCTTTTTCACTACACTTGTAATAGATTCCCATTCATTTCAGGTAAGTAGTGGGGTGTTTCTTCCTACATTTACTATAGGATATAAATTCAACTTTTTTCCTTCTTCCCCTTATTTCTATTTCTAGAGTGTTCAGCAGATCTCTTCTTCTCTTTCTTTGCTTTAAAGTCGTATGACGTAGAGAATTCCATTTCTATCTTGATAGCACATGAGGCAATATTTTTGTACGATGAGAAGGATTTTGAGACTAATGCTCCATAGAGAAACGGTTTTATTCCATCAAAGAATCGATCAATATTACTCCTTGGGTTACGTATATAAACTACTACATTCCTTTCAATCCTTGTAAAGATAGACTAATACTTTGAGACATTCCTATCCTCCTTTTTTCCTTAGACTCATAAATTGTCTTTCATATCCGCTTGATAGTCACGAGGAAAGTATTTTACTAATAAAATATATTTACACTCCCTCAAATTACATATTTTATACTTCTTCATCCTCCATTGTGTTTTGAATTAACTACCACCATTGATCTTCATCTCCCGTGAGGTGATAAACTTCCATGAAACATTTTCTACTTTTGCTACTCCCCAAAGAATGAAATATTTTCTCTGAGGAACCTATCCATTTCTCAACTACAAATTGATTTTCAGTCGCATTGAATGTTGGTGGTATTTGCCTCATGAAGCATTCTATCATTGATCCCCCGCATTGTGGATGAGGGTGCTCCACATGGGTAAGGTTATTATTCAGAACCTGAGTGAGTTTTCCCAGTATGATTATAAGTTGTTCAGCACCAATGGCATCAACAGATCCACTATAATTATCTTGATTTGGATGGAAATACCTACACATATTACATGAATTGATATGGTTTCCATTCCTCCAATTAGGCTCCATTTCTAAAAAATGGAATACACTAGATTAGTTTATGAATCGCAGTACATAATTCCAAACTAATAAAATACCTAACATAAGTTGAAAAGTTTATGCATATAATCAATAATCATAAAAAAAATGTTTAATTTGAGGAGTTATTTACTCATAAATCCTTTATAATGGTTTTTAAAGAAAATATGAATTATCCTAAGAATATCCCTTGGGAGTGTCATAACAACGTGTCCAGCATGGCCTGTTGTCATGTACTAGGATACCCTGGGTCAAGCTAAAAACCCCTCAAAGAGTTTTCACTTCTAGGTACATCTGTGCTAGAGCCACCTCTACCTGATCATATCCAGATAGAGATGCATTTCTTGAAAAATACACAAAATATCAACATTACCAAAATTCTAGGAAGTTCTTCTATACTAATCCTCAAAGTCTATCTTAGGGTAATGTTCTCTAATCAATGTTTTTCTAAATCTTGTTTCCAAGGTTTGTACTAAACTTTCTCTAAAACTAACTGTAATGGCCTGAAACTAGTTACCCAGATTCGGTGCATTATTACATAAAATTTTCATGATCTCAAGAGATCAACTCTCGAAAGACCGATTAGTTTAGTAGCCTTGGAAGTACAAGATACTTATATAAGTTTTACATTACATTATGAAATAAAAAAACAACATTCTGTCCCCTTTGAACACATGAATATCCCTTAGCATATCCCTGTAGGTCAATCATAATATACTTCTTCACGTCCTGGAAAAAGGAAACCATAAGAAAGGGGTGAAATCATATGCTCAATAAGGATAACAATATAACCGTAACTTTCATAAATAAGCATAAACATTTTAGGAAATGTATAAGACTAAAACACAATCCTTTTAAACATATAATTCATCATAATATAGCAAAGATAAATCAAATAATTCCATTTACCTTTTCACATGGATATTTTAGTAGTTGAATAATCATAAATAATATTAATAGATAATTTCATAATGATGGAATGCATAGTGCCGGACATCATAACCACATATTCAAGGCCTCATTCCAGGACTAAAAATAAGATTTTGTCATGGCCTTGAACCAAGACACTAGTTTGTCTCATGAGGCCTACCAATATATCGAGGAGCTATATTAGGATCAACCCATCACTTACTAAGTCCAATTTATTCCTCATATAGAAATATAAAAACATAACATTAACATTATATTTAAAACGATCATATTAAATATTAATACTTTAACCATAAACAATGAATTGTATAAAAATAACACATCCACAGTAAAAAATATCAAAAAACCTTCAAAACAATATAGAATATTTTATCATAATAAATCAACTTCAAACAAGTGTAAAATCCATCAAAGGATGTTGACATAGATGAAATAAAAACGATTTGAGTGAAATATCTATTTCTATTTTGAAATCATTTAAAAGTCATGTAATTATAAAATAAAAAATTTATTCTAAAAATATTCTTATAGTCTTGTAAGGGAATCTCTGAAGGTGTTATAATGAAGAAAAAATAGCTGCACCCACTGTATAAGTTAAAAAAACATTATTACCTTAATTTGTCGAAAAGGTCATAAATTACCTCGTTTGGAAAATGATGGAAATATTCCTCTCAAATTTTTTTGTAAAAATTCAAACAATGGTATATATTAATTTAACCCATATTCTAGGAAATAGTAAAAATGTTTTGAAATACATTTTTATGAAACATGTATGTGGATGGGAAAGAAGTCCAAGTAGATACTTATGTATGAACAACCTCAGATAAATAAAGAGATTGTAAAATTAACCCTTACCTCATATTTTTCATTGGTCAAGGGTAAATTAACCTCATGTATAATAGTTAAATTACTATTATTAAATTATAAAATAACCACATACATAAATATGATGTCATATATGATCTTTTAATATTGCATTTTTCGTAATATTTCAATAGTATCATTGTTTCAGGATTTAACTGATTCATTTTCCTTTATATGTTTGGGTATGTAAGTCTTGTTTTTCATGGATAGGATGTCGTTGATTCATATACAGAATGATATTTATTTCTTAAAAATTATTTTTTTAATCATGAAAGGAAAGTTATTCTTGAATAGTTATGCTGGGGAATGAATCTCATCGCGTTCGGGGAGACGGTAATCCGTACTTACACACGAGCTACAATATCATTCTATTGATGGTGAAATCATATTTAATTGGATTATATATCTTATATATAGAATAACTAACTTATTATATTTATTATTTACATCAATTATACTCATTATTATACCCATCCACATAATGAAGTGTTGAATAACAAACTACACCATGAAAAGAAGATGGTAAGTCGTATATACGTTCGTAGGGTGACATTGTAATTCATAGGATAGAAAGAATAATTAATATTGTTGTAACATATTTATAATAACATCACAGTATGTATAAGGTGTTGGAGGTATTATTCTATTATGGAAACAACAAAGAAAGAAGAAGTTGAAAAAGAAAATAACTTTGAAAGAGGTGATGAAATAATTACCTCTTCTTCAGGTGCTTCCTTTTGATTTGATCAAAAGGAATCCTTAGGTTAGATTTATGATAAAAGTGTGGCCTCTAGGTTGAAATTAGGGTAGTTTTTAAGACATTTGAGAAATCATTTTCTGAGCCAAATGGCTTTGGAGGTGTGTTTTTTAGAGAAGGTAAAGTACCCTTTTATAAGAGAGGTGAGGGTCACTTTAGGAAAGGCTTGAAATATTAATTTATTATAGAATCATATTCGGTTTGTCTTGTGCGACGGCCTATACTTTATGGAATTATTTTCTTGAATTATTTAATTGCATATGGCCCTTATCTGACTCTATTTCTCTGTTTTTTAAAAAATGCATTAGATATGAAGCCTCTCTAAAGGTTAAAAATATTATTCTTGCAGCGGTGGCGAGACTCCTGCATGAGATCTGGTACGTTAGAAATGATCTTATTCACAATAAACAAATATTTTGTCTCAATACAGGAAAATCTCAGATTCTTATTGCGATTCATGAAGTTGCATCAATTCAAAAAGACTGTTGCAATAACTCAGTTGGTGACTTTGAGATCCTTCGTCATCTCCGTGTTCCTGGCATATACCCAAATCCCAAACGTTCCTTTGAAGTATTCTGGAAATCACCGATGTCGGGATGGATAAAAGTGAATGTTGATGGTGCTTATAAAGGCAATCCATGTCCTACCAGTTGTGGTGCCATCTTCAGAGACTCAGCTGGCCAGTTTCAGGGTTGCTTCTATGTTGGATGTGGAAATTCTTCGTCTCTGGAGGCTGAAATGCTGGGGGTCATCCATGAAGTTGATTTTGTACTTCAAAGAGTTTGGAGAAAGCTTTGGATTGAAAGTAATTCTACCACTATCGTTCATGACATCTAGAATGGAAACATTCATCTTGCCTGGACGCTTACCACACTTTGGATGAATTTTCTGAACACACTCTATGGGATTGACTACATAGCTACTCATGCCTACCATGAAGTGAATGTTGTTGCAGATGCTCTTTCTAACAAAGGAGTACATCAGAGCATGACTTGGCTGGACACTATGCCACCTGACTTATTATATCTATTTGATATAGATTGTAAAAAAATCCCATCCTCTCAACTTTTGTAATCTTTTTTCTTATCAATAAATTGTGCTTTGGTCTTTGACCAAAGCATTACCTTTAAAAAAATTTATTTTAATCATTCATTAACATGATAATTATTGCATCATCATTGTGTCATAAATATATTTAAATATTTAATGTCTAAAAATTATAAATAAAATACAACTATGTAGTAATTTTTTTTAGATTTATAATGAATATTTATAGTCGAATTTATCTTCTTTATAACCCTATATTAAAAATAGTTTACTTATTTAACATTGAACTTAACACTTTTAACTATTCTTTAAATAAAATATTAATAAATGTCTTAATCTAATTCAAGTACACCAAATGGATCATATATTATTCCTAAGGTTGATTTTGGTCTAAAAACACTTGTGTAATTGAATTAGGACATGTGTTAGGGTAATTATTATATCATTTTTTACCTTTAATTACTCTATTTACTTTTAACCATGGTAATTAAAATTAAAAAGATACTATTCAAAAAAATTTATTTTCATCCTGTTGAACCGAATTTTAATTACTAATGTCAACCATATCTCTCAGATTTTTGAAATTAAATTCTGAGAATAGATACAAGTACATTTTATGAAAATTTTCTAATGAACCTAGAAGATGGGAAAAAGACGTTAAAAAGTTAAATAAAATGTTATATATCTAATTTTATTATAAAATGAATAAAATTAATTACATTGAGAATATATAGGTATTATGTATCTATTTTTACATAAAATAAATTTAAATAAAATAAATAATTATGTAAATATTTGTCGGTATTAAATAATAATGCATTGTTTTTCACTATTGATCAAAAAATAAAAGTTTTCAGAAAAATATGAAAAATTAACCCTAAGCTAATTTCGATATTATGAACCAAAAAATGAAGTCCATTTAGAAAAATAAAATTTATAAAATTTTATAAAGTGGGTATTAATATTCATAATGGCTAGTTTGATTGGTAGTGGTGTGCTAGAACTCAAAGTTGCGCACAACAAAAGCTATTACATTATTTAAAGGTAAATGTACCGTAGAAGATTGGGGTGTTACAACATTGATATAATTCCTATAATAGGGAGTGAAAAAAAATTTCTTAATAATATATAGATGCTAACCCGGGTTGTCTCACTTGAAGATTTTTCTCAATTGTTCAATTACATAATCCAATTCACCTAAACTACTTTCTTGTTTTTATTTAATATATAGAAGAAATGAAATATGAGAATAAATATGAAATTCTAAAATTTATACTATCATACAATGAGATAATGAAATTAAAAAAGAAAGAGATTGACCCTTGTGGTTTGGTTTATGGGTTTCATCACTCTTATTATTTGTGTTTAATTTTAGTTGGAAATTTTAATCATGAAATCTCACTATTAAACTACTATTATTTTATTTAGTTGTGTGAAATATCAAATGAATTGATTAATATAAATTTCACCACCTCCTATAATCAAGTTTTATGGAACACCTTAATCAAGAGTGTGGCATTTCTTAGGACCTAACTCCATTGCATGTCATTTCATCCACTAAATGAATCATATTTTTCAAATGAACAGATTAGGTTTAGAGAAGGGAGGGAAATTATTTAAAAATATAATAGAAATGAGTTTGATCTCAGTGTCTTAGTGGAAAATTTCAACACTCATGCACTTCAATATTTCTCACCGCAAACTTAATAAAACATTAGAATTTACGTTTATAAAGAAACAGAAACCCCACATACTTCCTCTGATCCAAGCCACAAGTTAGCCTCTAATTTTTTTGGGTAACAGGTCACAATGATAAGATGAGAAATAATGGTAAAAAATGAAATAATAAAAAGATAATAGAATAGATATAGAGAGATAATATAATAGATTAATCTATAAAATTAAAATAAATTAAGAACACCTAAAATAAAATAAAAATATAATATTGAAATTAAGTAATTTGAAATAAAAATAATTAAATAAAAATTAATAGAAGAAGAAAAGTGGGTGGAAGAAATAATCTAAGAAAAAAAATCATGCACAAGTTTTATTTAAAAAAATACATGATAATTACATTAAAAAACGTAAAAAAAAGAGAAGAAGCAATGAAGGATCGACCATGGGGGATTCTCCTCATTGGTGTCTAACTCCCCTTAGTAGTGTCTAAAGGTCTCCATTTATCAAAAAAATAGGATCCATTGACACATTATTCAAATTATTGGGGATATCCCTTTAAGATATCTCCAAGATAAGCTTCATTTATCTTCAAAGATACACCTGAGTGTGTATAGTATTTTATATTAAGTGTAGACTATGTAATTGGTAGGAGCCAACCTAATTTTTTAGTGCATGGGATCATGGGGATGTGGTTTGAATTAGATGTAGGTCTTGGAAGTGTGGTAATGTAAAATAATAATTCTTCTTCTTGTTGGATTCATGAAACACATCATACCTTCACAGTGGCCGGATGTATCTCCATTGCCATCAACTGAGGTCCTAGAGGTCTTTCATGGAGGTATTGGGAATTGGTAGTGGGAGTGACTCTTGATTATAGCTCCACCTGTGGTGTTCATGGTGGTATTCTGGGTGACGCAGTGTTGGAAAGAGTCGTTGAGGGGTAGAAATGAGTTGAGATAGTGGAAGATGGTTATAACCAAGGGGGGGGGGATAGGTATTTTTAAAATGGTGAAATGTGACTTAATTTTCTCATCTCACATTGAAACGGTGGTGTGGAGAGGGAGTAATTAAAAACAAATTTACAACATCACTATCCAGTACCCATCTAGTGGGAACAATCTCCCTCCCCCCACACACACACACGCCACAAGCCACATGGCCCATGTGGGTCTTTTATCCCATTATGATCCCCACGGTATTGATTCCCAATGGGCCACTGCATAGTCAAGATACCCCCATTCTATTCCCACTTGAGAAGGCCCTCCTAGGGCTAGCCTGGTTGGATGCCCCCTTGTGGGTTGGCCTAATGGTAGGCTGGCATTGGTTGATGGTCCAACTTAGGTCTGGAAATTTTCTTTGGTGCCAATAAAATATGATAAACACTTATAAAATGCAACACATATATAATATCAATCAAATATTCATAAATAAAATTCAACTTCAAGAATCTCCATTCCTTTATTCAGATAAACCCATTTTAATTCCACTTTCCTAATTACCCAAATTTAGTAAAATAATGCTATACATGGGTATTTAGATTAGAAATTCATTTAATACCATTAGTAATGTTAAAAAATACGCACAAATAGTGACTGTGATAAATACGCCCACACATAAACTATGTTAGTCCCCAAGAATAAAATATTAACATTAAAACTCCCAGGGAACCAATGTTACCATTATTCAAACTTCAAATCAATAATATTAAATAATTCTCAATATCTAATAAAATTTTCAAAATTCCATATTAAATATCAATTCAATTTTCAATTTTCCAAAGAAACAATCAATTCTAGTATTTTACTTTCTCCCTTTTGAAAATGATGGATCATCTTTTCTCATTCATTAAAGTTTCTTAATTAATTATTATTAAACATTCCAAATCACAATCTACATTCTAATGTGTTTTTTCTCTCATCACTCATGATAGAGTTCAATATGATTTATTATCATATCATGAGAATAGTATCATCGTCCATAGGTATGAAAATGAAATCTTTTCTCCACTTTGTAAATAAAAAAGTCACCAAAGATTATGAGGTATTTTTAATTAATGTTCTAATATATTGGAGGCTTATGGTTGGTAAGAATTTATGTTTAAAAATTAAGGCTCAATGGGTAGTCTTATCACTTAAAGTAAAATGGAATGAAATCAAAATTAAAATTTCAATGCAATTCTACCCTTCAAATTTTAACAAATCCCACTTTCCCGAAACTTAAAGTTGGACCCTGGTAAAATTAAATCATAATGAATGATTTGTGAACCCTATGAAAATTTTCTATACTTTTATACTCTTTTTTTCATTTTTTTATTTTGTAAAATCAATTTTTAATTTTTTTTAAAAAAATTTATTCTTACTATAAAGCTCATATCCACCACCTAACTAGATATGATACAAATCATCGATCTATTAATGGTGAATTTTTTAACCAAATCACTACCCATTTTTTATTTTATTTTTAACTTCTTTCCATTCTCTCTATTTTATTCAATAGGGGGAAAATAAAGAGTATAATGAATGAATCAACAACATTTCTCAATATGCATAGTATAACCCCCACACTTTTACCTTATAATGTAAATAATCCATTCTTTCTGACTCCCTTCACCCCCACAGTTCAACTTTAAAACATAATAGAAATACTAAGAATAGGGTAGGAACTGATAAAAATGGATTAAAACATGGATTATCCCAAACAAGGTTATTCATTGTTTCTATGGTCTAAATATTTATTGATTTAAGGGTAGTTTTTTAATAATAAGGTCTTTTCAAATATTCCTGATTCATTTTAAGTGTTCTTTTGTATAGTCATAGATTTGATTAGTTCAAATGAACATTCTAGGGGGGAATTTTTCATGGTCACTCAATAAATAAGACCATGATAAGAAAGGAATTACTTGGTCTAGAAATTATCTTAAGAGTAGGAAATATAACATTGCACAATCACTCATGGTATGGATAATAATCACAAATCAATTCTCATGAATTTAAAAAATTCAGAGAATGATAAATGATATGGAAATTTTATTTACATAAATAAAATATTTCCCTCAAATGAAGAGTCCTTATTTTAATATTCATGCTTCAATTTAATGATATTATTCTCTATTTTACCCATTCAATCTCATAAAAATTGAAATTTTGAACATGTATTATTTTTATTCCATAGAAACTCTTATCCCCAAGATATGTTAAGTAAAGAATAAATTCAATCATGGAATTAATTTCCAAATTAAAGCTCAGAATAGGGGTTCAAAAAAAATGTTGACAGTTTGAACATAAACATTAAAAGTAAACTCCCATTCCCTTAAAACATATTCCGCTTTCCTTATTGGATATTTGGGTATTCCTTATTTCATCATGAACCTATAAAAGAAAATCTCATAATTAAGCATAACGATCATGTCATTTATTCTTAAGATGATAATAGGGAGGGGAATGTATGTTGGACTAATCCTATGAATCAAATTGAAATATATGTTCCTAGAAATAAAATTAAATGATAAGTCTTGGTATGATCCCCCAAGTGGGCCCTGAATTTTTACGTCCTCTTAACTATTATCCTCGATCTGATTATTTGTGGATCTTTATGGACTTGAACCACCACATGTAGATTTTCTCAATTTTCACTTCTCTTTTAGTGGAGAGGAATGTTCTAGCGATATAGTATACAGGACCCCCCATTCATAATTATTTACATCTTTCATTGTGGGGGTTGGATGAAGTATAGATAATCATCATTCTTGTTTTATACTTTTGAAACCTCCTTTTCTTTTTTCTAGTGCCAACACAACATGGGATGGATGGATTGAATTATCAAAGGGAAAGTAAGATGTTTTTTCACTTGAACAAGAATTTATTTTTATTTTTTGATAATAAATTAATTACATACAATTTGTGAATCCTCTATCTTGATTTCCACAAGATTAGTAACTTGTAATTCTATATGGGCTTCCTCAAATTAATTTTCAATAAATTCATGGGGTTCCATTTCTTCCTGAGTAAGTATATGTTATATTTCATTATCTTCCTATAATAAAAAATAGAGATTAACCAAATAAAAAAATTCGAAGTTCTTATTAGTGATACTCAAATAAGATCGAATAATATCCTGAAAGAAAGAATTCAAAATAAGATAATCCCCATAATTTGTTTATGGTTTAGTCACTTTCTTAGTGGAAGTAACTCGTGAGGTTGGATATTAGTGGATGGAGGAAGGTACTCAGGCTATTATATCCATTCTTCATATTCCATTTCTTGGGTGGTGTATTCCTTTAATACTATTGGATATTCTTTAGGGGATATCATGTTGTTATTCACACTCATTCCACAAGTCATCTAGATCTTGTTAATCTCCCAAATTTATCTTTGGTTCTAGTTTCTTAATCAATATAAGAACATATTCTAAATCTCTCCCCATATTTTCCTCTAGGTACTCTATTTATTTTCTAGGTTCTTTTACCCGATATTTATCAAAGCTAATATATTCTTCTTATTTCTCCAGCACCTGTGATAAATTATTCCTTATTAAAACATGTGGTATTTTTTGAAAAATCATAGAAAATGAATTGGTTATATTGATTTTTTAGTAATGAAAAAAATATATATAATTAGAAATATATAAAATACGAAAACCTAATTTTCTCCCTGAAAATAGTGTCCTTTTTGATAGATCACCTATCCCAGGTTGTGGCTAAAGAAAATTTCAAATTAGTTTTCCTATTATGGGACAATGGCGAAAAAATGTCATCTAACTAGAGTATCTTCTCAATTCATTAAATAATATAATATAATTCTATTAATAACTACTTTTTTTTGTTTTATTATTTTATGAATACAATTGAAAAAGTTTTGGTTTTTTATATTTTCTAAGTTAACAAAAAGACATACAATGCTGAACAGAATGTGATTAGGAAACAATAACATGGTCTTGATTTTGGTTTTGATATCAATAATTATTCTCATTTATTTTTTTATATTTAGTTTGGTAATTCAGTTATGAAATATCCTACATGAATCTATATCATTTTATTTAGTTATTGTGAATCATTAAATTATTTAAGAAATATAAATTCAACATCATATTTTAATTAAGGTTGATGGAACACCTTAGTCAAAGGTGTGTCATCTCCCATTACCTGACTCAATCGAATGTTATTTTATCCTTTGATCGTATCAACTCCATCTTGTAAAGAGATTACAAATGTATAGAGGGGAAAAAATTAAATTAAATAATAAAAATAGAACATAGTTGTATGGACTGGTGGATAGGTGAAACACCCATGCATGCCACTCTCAACAATCACCAACATAATATAAACATTAATAAATAATTAAAAAATCCCTTAACCTTCCCCAGGAAAATCCTCGAGTCTACCCCTCATTGTCAAGGGAATGATTTTATATGTTGGAAAGGGAGAATAGAATAAGAGATAAATAAAATAAAAAGAAAAGGGATGAGATTAGAAGAAAAAACAACAACCTAAAATAAAAAATAAAAATAGAAGAATAATAGAGAGAGAGATAAGAATATAAAAAATAAAGGAAATATATTAAATATATTGATAGAATGTTAAAATTAGAAAACAAAATGTAATAAAAATAATTAAAATCAGAAGATGAAGAGAGGAGATGGGTAGTGTGACACTTTTGGTAAAATAATGCCTGAATTATATAAATTAGAACTAATTTAAAATTAAATTAAAAATAAAAACTCAAACAAAAATAAAATAAAGTAAACTAAAATAATGAAAAATGGAATGGAGAAAAGCCTCACCCATCCATGGTGGATTTCTTTTATGTGTTTCAATGTCTCTAAAAGGAAGTGACCGAGGTCCTTCATTTATAGGTAAATTAGGATCCCTCTTTCAGTCTTCGTGAGGATCTCTCAGATCCTCAAGTCCTTATTTATTTTAAAAACATTATTCTACATTTTGTTATGGAAAAGATACCCAAAAGATTATACGGTTTCCATTTTCTTGTAGTGTAGAGGTAATCCATGGGGGAAGCCTTGGAGATAACCCCACACAGGCCCATTGAAGGATATTTTTTCAGAGATACTTATATATAAAACATGGAATAAATTTAGGTGAACCAAGGTAGTGGTAATGGTGATTAGTGGGAGTATCTTTCTTCACCTGAACTTCGATGTTTCTAGATGAAACTAAAGGTAGGATTTAAGGGTTTTCATGATGTCCTAGTGATGATCAAAGGTTCTCCCGAGTGTCGGCATGGAGAAATATAATTGAGCTCGAGATTGGCCTATACTATTGTGGAATTACATGAATGATATAGTGGTGTCCAGTGATCCTGATCGGTCGAGGATGATGGAGTCGGGTGGTGGGGGTTTTAAATCACAGTCCAAGTGTTATTTTTCAAGTGATAAAAATTATAAAAATGATTGTTTTCCCACATTGAAATAGAATATGATATCCATGGTAGTTTAAATGAAATTTCCCCTGCTACTCAAATCAGAAACGTACACTGGGGTGAGATACCAGAAAACACACACACACACTTGTGGTCCACAACACAAATTCCCCATGTGGGCCTTCAGCAAACACTTACTCCCTGTGGGATTGAACATCCTCAAGACACCTAAAAACATTCTTGATTCCCCCTTGAAACCTGTTGGTGTGTGTTATCCAATGGCTTTTGTTGTCCATCCATCCTAAGGGGGTTGGCTATTGGCTTGTTGGGCTATGGTTGAGGGCTTTCCTTACCTAGCCACTTACTATTTTTAAAGGCTTAAAAATATATAAGAACCAAAGTTAAAAATTATGAATAGAAAACTTTCAAGTCCAAATAAAAATTCAAAATTAAAAAATCATCACCAATTAATCCATTTAAATCAAAAGGGAGTTCAATTTTATGTTTATCTTTTAAAATACCTACATTTTTATGAGACAACATGTTTTGAGATTTATACATGAATTGAATCTGATTATTGAATTTATGCTTTACATGACTTACCAATGAGACATGAGTTTCCTTATAATCTTATAATTCCATGTTTTAGATTTCAATTTTAATGAGATTGAAAGATTATAATATTGGATTGGCTTATTGAAGTGAATAATGGATATTAAAACAAGGACTAATGATTTGAGGGAATTAGTTGATTCATGTAAATGAAATTTTCCTACCATTATTCGTTAATTGATTTTTTTAAATTCCTGTGAATTTACTTTTTTATTATAAGTAATACCTTGATAAATTTTCCAATATCAAATTTCCCATTATCGGGAGGATTTCAAGACCAATGACTTCTAATTATCTTGGGCATATTTCTTAATTGATCATGAGACATTCCACATGCTAGAACTTTCATTAAAACTTTTCAAAACTATGAATGTGAAAAAAACACATTCACAATTATTGAGGAATATTTTTAAAATACTATATTCTTAAATGCCACCTTTTCATTAATCCTAGTTTATCCCATATAGACCATGAATGAAAATGTTAGGAATGATCCATGTTTTATGATATTTTTATCCTTTCCTACCCTCATCTTATTATTATCATGATATTTTAATATTAAATTGTAGTGGGTGCAGGAGTTATGAATAAAGGGTTGATTTAAATTATAGGGAAGAAGTTTGGGAGTGCTACATATATATATTTAAAAATGTTTACATTCGCTATTATTTATTTGTTCCCCTATTAAAAAAAGAAAAAATTAAAAAAAAATCGAATAAGTGAAATGCATGGATTATGACTTATATAAATAAAAAATCACCATAATTATACTGATAGTTTTCCTCATATGTGGTTAGGTTGTGTATGTGAGATATATTCTAAGCATAACTTTTAAAAATGAAAAAATAATGAAATAGTACTTTGGAAAAAAGTATAAAAGTTGAAAAAAAATATTCATGAGGGATCCCAAATCATTAATTATGATTTAAAATGATCATGAACTTAATTTGAGTTTTGGGGGAAGTGAATATTTTTAATTTTACGATGAGAATGTCATTATATTTTTAATTTCGGCATAATTCATTGTAATTAAGAGATAAACTTCCTCCTTAAGACTTAATTTTTAAACATCAATTCTAACTAACCTTAAGCCTCAGATTAATTTTAACTTTTATTGTAAGTCCTCCACATTTTATGTTTATTTTTTCATAATAATTTTACAATAATAGTTAATATACAAGTATTTGGATAGGTATTATGAATTCATGATTTGTCAATAACTCTATAAGAACTATTATAAAGAGTGGGGAGGGAAAATATTTAATAGAGTTGTAGATCATGATTTTGCATGTTCAATAATAATGAATTGAGGAAAAAGAATGAAAGAGAAAATAATTTCAATTATTTTTAAAATGGAGAAAGTAAATACTTGAGTTGATTGTTTCTTTCAAAATTTATAAATTAAACTAAAATTTTATATGTACTTTTGAAAATTTGATTTGACATTGAAAATTATTTGACATGTGTTTATATCCAATTTAAATTTGAAATTACTTTAAATTTCCATAATTGGATTAAATGTTAAAAAAATAATCCAAATAATCTTTAAAACTATTTAAAATGAAAATCTAACTATATAAATAAATTAGAACAAAATGGTGATTTTGAATTAAAATGTACTATTTTGTACTGTTCATAAAAAATGAGCATTATCCAAAATTTACGAAATATTTAACGAAATTAAATTTTGGTGTCCAAATTCTATAGATAATGTTTATTTTAAAAAAAATTATAAAATATAAAAGTGAAAAAAATGAATTTAAAAATGGTTCTCCATCAAAAGGCGGTAAAACTGCATTTTTAGAAAATTGCTTCTTTTATCCGAAAAATTGAATTTATTCTTATATCATATTCAGAAAATATATAAGATGATTTTAAAACATTAAATTAAATCTATAATTGATATTTTAAATTAAATATAAATCCATATAGAGTGATGTGATTTTATAAACACAATTATTATTTTTTCAAATAGGTTTTCAAAAAAACACATCCTTTATATTCAATTGGTTTTTATTTCCATTTATAAAAAATTTGGTGACCAATGAATCATTATTTCAACATGTGTAAACCATATTTTAAAATTTATTTGATAATATTAATTCCTTTCATTACAAAGGATAGGTTTCAAATACCATTTAAAATAATAATATTATTGTATTATATTTCGTTAGAATTCAATGTTGTGTGCAACGTAAGATTTGTGAGAAACTAGTTATTGCGTGTTGATTACGCTGTCAGAAAAGGAATCCTCTTTAACATAAAATTAACATCTTATTAAAAAATATAAATAGAAATAAAAATTTATTGTTTTGTAAATACCTGGTTTGTTACATCATTCCCACATTTTGGAAATTGCGTCCTTGAAATTTTAAAATTGGGCTTGGAAAACACATTGAAAATACCACATCGGAAAAAGAGTCAATAAAACTATCACTTTAGATGAATGGAAGAGAAGTGAAAATGTCAATCAAGATAACACATACTATAATTCCATGTAGGAAAACATGGATTTGTAAGATAAAACTAACCAATATGTTCTGACAGAGAGTGATAGAAAACATGATTAGGAGAAAGTTAATAATAAAAAAGCCATAAACTTGTGATGGGTTAAATAGACATTGATTTCGTAGTAGGAAAAGTAAATGGGAAACGTTTTTGTTTTAAGATCCTTTTCATAATGTTGAGGAATTTATTTATGAGATAGACTAAGAACATAAAAAAACATTCTTAATTTTCAAGTAGAGTTTCATCCTTTAATAAATTTCTACCACAAACTCATCTTTTCTCCAAAGGATGAGTATTCAAGATGACTTTGTCACACCTGAAGTGCTAGAATCCACTTCCAAAGAATAAAATAATCCTTAAACGATTAAATGTCTATTCATCATGTCTTGAATCATTAACCAAAACCAAATTGGTTAGTAGAATATCAGATAATCCCCCAAAAATAATAATCTTTTATAAGGAGAATGACTACATTAATCACCAGAATTCAATAGTAATACCCATGTTCTACATATAACATTCCAAAATAAATATTCATTAAAATTCGCCAAAATAATCTAAACTAAAATTGAAATCCAAAATTCAAAAGGATTTGATCACATAGTGTTCCACAATAAATCTTAACATGTATGTTCACATAACATCGACAACTCCTAAAGTCTCATACTTAAAAATCAATTAACCTAATCACATTATCCCCATGATAGGTTAATCATTTACACAAATAACACAAATCCCCATATGTCCATAATAAAAACATAGATTCTTCCAAAATAAAATTAAACCATTACTCCTCAAATAAAATCTTATAGTATTATATTTTCCTTAGGCAAATAGTGTTCCCAAAATAGAAAAAGTATTCCAAAATAATATTTATCAATTAATCACCAAATAATTTTACTATACCATGGATATCCATTTGATAAAACTTAAGTTCCCAAAATAAACTTATTCAGATTCCATAAACTTATTAAACTAAAATGTAAAAGTTATACTAACTGAGGACTGCACATAGGCCAGTGGTAGGCAATATATCTCAGTCATACTTCAGTTGTGGGTTTGATTTCCACAGCCTTGTCTAATGCGATGGGTTTCCACCCTTCCTACAGGGTGTCCTTTTTCTAAAATAAAATAATTCTTATAACATTCCCAAAATGATATAAAATCATAATTTAACATCAAGTTTATCTCATGCCTTTCAAAATGTAGTAACCCGTAATTTCCTCAAATTCAAGGATCATATAAACCCTAATGATTCTTTAAAACTATATCTTCAAAATAAAAGACAATTCTTCCTCAATTAAATTTTTTACATAAAAACATATGGGTAACACATACTATAATTCTTCCAAATCAATCCCATCATTTATACGTTTTAACATATCATCATCCATAGATCCAACATAACTCTTCAATTCCTAAAATGAAGATATATTAATCATCAAACATTATTCATGATACTTTATCCATGTTTTTACATCTTATTATTTAATACATATTTCCTACAATAAAAATAATGAATATTTTCAGAGGATTTAATAATGTAAAAACATGATCTAACAAGTAATCCATACATTTCATAGGTAATTTCCAGTTTCTTCATATTTAATTGGAATGACATTAAGTATTGGTAAACATATATTTATATGGTCCTTCTGATCCCATTCTGGAACCTTCTTCCTAGGACATCTATTTGTGTAATGACCATGCAAACCAAATTTAAAAATTTCAATTGATCCCTCAGAACGAGCTTCTTTACCTTTCCGGGAGTCAATAGAACACTTCCTTTTTCCATGGCAGGTTATTGCTTTATGACCTTCATTACCACAACTATATCATTTTCCCATCCCTTTGAAACATTTTACTAGGTGTTTCTTTCCACATCCTTGACACATAGGTTTTTAAATATACCTACCTTAATTATTATGAGCTAAAATTCCTTTGGAATTCATTTCTCAAATATATGATGCCTTATAAAAATCACCAAGGCTCAAATGGTCTATCATGCCTATAAATAGTTGGTTAATAATAACCCTGAGAATTATCATTGCAACTCCCATTTCATTTGGTTTCTTATTCAGAAAAATACCAGAGTTTCCTTCACATTTATTTTTTACTTTGGTGGCTTATTGATCCTACCATTAACTAAAATGAAAAAATGTTAGTGTGAGTATATCAATAAAATCGTCATATAATATGTTATCAGGATGGTAAAGGCTAAGATATACTTATTCATGTTATAATAAACTCATTAAATTTGTCGAAAATAACTAAGACTCTTTATAATATGATAATCGTTGTTATTATATAAAACATGTCACTTATGCTTAAATAACACATTAACCTCTAAAGTTATCTAAATCTACCTCTGATATAAACTATAAAGCCATGGCTTTAAACTTTACATGATGTTGGGTAATGTCAATAATTTGACTTTAATTAACATCTAGGATCTTTGTAGGTTTAGAGATTTAGAGAATTAGGTCATAACTGATACATAACAACTTGAATATTACATGTAGACACTTCTACTCACTATCAGTTTATTTCATAAAACAAACACTCTTTAAAAAGAAACATGAAATCGTTTCGTGTTTTAACATCATAACTTTTCCTTTATCCCATCATTGACTTTATTCTTCTTTATGCCCTATGAAAAGCATTTTAAAACTTTGGATGAGCATAAAAAGCTCTGTAGGGGATACATAATTAATAAAAAATGTTATTCTCTTGAAATCATATACACTATGAAAACATTATCATAAATTAATACTTTTAACCTTTAAGAAGTAGAAAAAACACTTCACTATATATAAGCTCAATGCTTACCCTTTTTGTAACAAAAAAGATCCACATAAAGCCCATAGAAAGAAACATAAAATATATAAAGGTAAATTAGGACATAAAAATACTTGAATGGAATAACCATATGGTTTAATTACACACATATAACTAAATGGAATAGCCATACAACCGAATTTCATACCCAATGCATTAGAGGTTATAATGTAACCACCCATCCTTGGTTTATCACGGAACCCCCCGTCATTAGGTTTATCACGTAACAACCATCTTTGGTTTATCACGTAACCACCCATCAATTCTCTAAGTACCATTATATAATCATATCATAGAAAATATTTCAAATATCAACATTTCACTAATAAAATTTCATTTTCAATCATAATAAATCATTTCAAGATGTTTAAATATTCAATCCATTTCCAAAACCATTTAAAATTTTTAATAAAGTTGTTTTTGAATCAAAGTGTCCCATACAGCTTTGAAAATTATAAAAAAATTAACATTTAAAAAAAGTAATGTCCATATAAATAAATCCTTAAATCCATTTTGAAAACATGGACATTTATGAGAACGATTTAGAAGATTAAATCTTTAAAACATTAAAAATGGTGTTTTAGGTAAAGAGTCCCTTACCCCTTCAGAAAATACTTGAATAAAAATAACTAAAGAATAATATTAAAAAAATCATTAAATTTCATGATAATATAGTAATTAATGATATAACATGTCCAAAAATGTCGTATATACACCTTAAATGATAATTAAGGTTCACTATATCAAGATATGCCTCAATTAAAGGAGATTAAGACGAAGTCCCTTACCTTGAGTCAGACTTGTCTCATTCGTTCTTTATATTTCAGAATAACGAAATTTGGTTAATTTATACTTGATTAAGAAACCTTTTCAAGTTTATTATTACTTTTTTTATCACTTATTACACCTTTATAAAAATTACATAATTATTTAAGTTAATATTAGTTGTTTTTTCGATATTTGGTACTTGAGTCGAAAATGAAATCGTTTTGATATTAATTGTACATGTATTAAAAAGTACATCATTTCTATAATTATATTTATGATTTAAATATCATATATATCTAGTTTATATTTATTTATAATAGTCCATAACATTTTTAGATAAGAAATGAAATGAACTGTTCATAGAGATGGTAGGTCGTATGTACTCAGGAATGCTACTTTCATTTATTTTTCATGTTAAAGGAATGATAGTCAATTGATATAAATGTATATTATAATACCAAAATTATATTTATGTCATGTATGTCTTATATTTTTAATAAAACCAACCTTTATACGCTCCATGTATAACACGAACGATTCATATCACATTGAGGGTGTGGTAGCCCATACTTCCTCAAATGAAATTATCGTATTTACACATCATGGAATGAATAAAGGCATATTTTAAATAAAAATTAAAGATTCATATAGGAAATATAAATATTATATAAATATAGTACCATCATAGTGGCCACCATGAGAGGTGGTAGAGTAAAATCAAACAATCATCATTTCCTGAGGCAGTAGTTCACCGTACAGAGAAAGAATATTTTCATATCCATTAGACGAAGGTGTGTTTAAGTGTTGTTTGAATATTTCTCATAAAAAAATCCTAGTATATTTAGGACACTCTTGTTGTTAAATAATAAAAGAATAAGAAGATCATAGAGAGTGAAGAATAAAAATAAAGGAAAGGAACTTGAGAAAAGACATTACCTCAAAACCAGGTAACTCCTTTTGATTTAAGCAAAAAGGCTTTCTTGAATTGCCTTATTCCCAATGTAAGGATTATAGGAGGAAGGGAGAGATGTTTTGGATATTATTTAAGTATAATTTTGATTTTCCAGGGGGCTTGAGATGTGTGAGTATGTGGAGAGGGGTGGTGGCCTTTTATAAGTGGGAGGAGGGTCACATTTGGAAAGTCGAGAAATATTAATTTATTAAAAATTCTATTTCACTAAAAAATGAGTCAAAATTAAGTTTCATAGAATATAATGTGAACATGAGTCGAAATAAAATCATACAATAATAATTATATAGGTTTTAAGTATTTTTTATTCCTTATCTTTTTAATTTAACCCTTTTTACTCATACTATTTTATCAAACATTTAACACTTTGAGAACCAAAATAGTTACTAAAACATGATAATTTTCCAATGAAAAATTCATTAATAAAATATTACACGTATCATAACCATTTGGACAAATCTTATATTTTCATGAATTTAATATCATTTAATAAAATATTTTATATTTTAAAATATGAATTATGTCAATTTTGACACTATTCATATCATGACTTTTTTAAAAATCCATAAAAACATGATTACTTAGAAAAAAGGAATTAAATCAAAGATAATATGTCCATACAATTAATGTAATTCAGGTATAAAATCAAAATAACCATATTACATTTATTTTAGCATTTAATTTATCATTTATTTAAATCCATTATTAATGAAGCAATCACTACATCATCATTGTGTCATTATTAAATTTATCAATTTAATATATAAAAATAATAAATAAAATAACATGATTTAATAAATATATTTCTCTTTATAATAACTATTTATAGTCTAAGATATCAATTATATAACCCCATATAATTTTTTTTAGGAAAATATACTTTTTTGTGTTATATTTCTATTTACATTAAATTAATTATTATAACATGTCATTATCACTCCCAAGTGGATCCATGTTGTCTTAAAATAGACCCAAGGATGCAAATGGTCAGAAATATCTCATCCAATAGTAATAGGTAATGTCCTAAGGTAGTTTAATGTTATTATAATATTATTTTTATCATTATTTACCAGATCTACCTCTTAACCATGGTAAATAAAATTATCACTTAAGTTATTATTCATAATGTCCAAAAATAAAAGTCAACTATTTACATAATTTAGAAATTTTGATTTAAAATATGGAATCCATTTTTTAAAATTAAAAACACTGAATTGGAAGAAATTAATTTAAAATTAATTCTCGTTGTCAAAATAAAAAAGTGGGGTTTTAAAAAGTAAAATCTATCAAAAGATTACATGTGTTTATATCCAATTTAAATGTAAAATTATTTAAAATGACCATAATTGGATTAAATGATAAAATATTAACCCAATTAAACTTTAAATCCAATTAAAATGAAAATATACCTTTATAAATAAATTAGATGAAAGGGCAGTTTTGAATTAAAATACAGTATTTTTCACTATTCATTAAAAATTTGAGTTTTATAAAAAATTTACCAAAAAATTTAACCAAAGTTAATTTTTGTGTCCCGATTCAATAGAAGAAGTTTATTTTGTTAAATATAACATATCAAAGTGACAAAAACTAAATTTAAAAAGGGTTCTCCATCAAAAGGTGGTAAAACATCATTTTTAGAAAAATACTTATTTTATCTGAAAAAATGAATTTCTTCTTATATCATATCCAAAAAGTATATAAGATGAATTTAAAACATTACACTAAAAATATAACATATATTTTTCATCAGATAAAATTATTTAGGGAGTGATATGATTTTATAAACACAATTATTCTCTTTTCAAATAGGTTTTGAAAATAACACATCCTTTATATTCAATTGGTTTTTATTTTCATTTCTAATAAATTTGGTAACTAAGGAATATTTATTTAAACATTTGTAAACCATATTTCAAAATTTAGATGATACTATTAATTCCCATCAATCCAACGGCTAGACGTTAACTACCTTTTAAAATAATAATAATATTATTGTATTATTTTTCAGTATAACTCAATGTTTTGTACAACATAAGATTTCAGAGAAACCCATTATTGTGTGTCGAGTACACTATAAGAAAAAGTGTCCCCATTAAAATAAAAAAAACATATTATTTATAAATATTAATAGAAATGAAAAGGTATTATTCTATAAATACCTGGTTCGTTACAATATAGCCAACCAATAAGGGCTGGCCAACTAAGTAGGGCCACAAGGGAACCAGTACCTTATGGCTACTTGGGGGAATCAAGACCATTCGAAAGTGGAATGTGGATCATAAATTTTATGGGGAGTAAGATTATACTGATGTCTCATACAATCTATGTTTGGTGCAAACCTCATGTTTTTTGGTGATCCTATTTTCTAGTATCCTACCTGAGTGCCGATCTCTTAGCTGGGTACTAGGCGTGATTTCATTTAAACCAGCACTGCTCCTATATTATATTTTGATGCGGGAAACCATCACCAGTGTACAATTAATCACATAAAATTTTTCTTTCCCTATACTTGAACTCCCACGCCACCTGAATCCCCATTCCTTGGCCACTTGAGATCACGAGCTTATGCATCAACTCTTAGGTGACGCCATGACAGTGCCAGCCATGATCAGGATAAGTTTTGTTTTTATATGTCGAAACCCAAGAGAAATTGGGATCATATTTGGGCCATCCGAAGACCCCCATAAATCCAACCTTGGGTTTCATCTGGCCACTTTGACGTCTAGATGAATAAGGAGACTGTTGATGATCTCCATTTCTGCGACCGTCGTTCACCTTCAGTACTACTACATTGCACATCCTAGATTCCATGCACAAAGGTATGCAACGACCCTATAAAGTTATTTATCAATGATTTCCCCCATGGATTAAATACACATTGTGATAAAATGGAAACAATGTTATCTATAAGGTATCTTTTTTTCTATTCAAATGGAGAATCATGTTTTTAAAATAAAAAAGGATTTGAAGATCTGAAATAATATCACGAAGACTGAAACAAGGCTCCTCCTTAACCAATAAATGATGGCCCTAAGACACTACCATTGAGATATATCAATACCCAAAAAATTAATCCACTGTGGAGGGATAAGGCTACTGCTCATTTTCATTTTTAATAATTTTAATTTTGTTTTATTTAGTTTTTTTAATGTAATTTTAATTTAGTTTAAATAAATAGAATTCATGCATTCTTCTTCCCAATGTTTTCCACTACAAATATCCTCTATTATTCTTATTTTTATTTTTAATTCATATTATTTTAAAATTTTAATTTGCTTCCTATATATTTATTATATTTATTTTATTTTATTTTATTTTATTAATCTCTCTATTAATATGTTATTTTTTCATGTATGTGTTTTATTCTTCTTCTCTCATTCATTTTCATTCTAATAATTTATACCTTCTTGTACTCTTTCTTTACACCATCCAATATCATACCTTCGACAACGAGGGTATAACCCAATGCTTAGACTGGGGAAGGTTAATGAATTCTTGAATTCTTTATTTAAGTTTATTTTATATTTCTAATAGATGAGAGTGGAACGAACCGGTGTGGTGACTATCCCACATAACATGAAACTCAGTTCCATTTCTATTCATTTGTTTAATTTTTTTCCCTCTCTTCATTGATAATCTATTCACATGATGAATTTTAGAAAATCAATGGATGAAATGAATTTTGATCGAGCAGGGTCTTGGAAGATAACACACCCATGAAAAAGGTGTTATATCAACCTTGATTACAGGAGGATATAAAATTTAGATTTCTTAAGAAATTAATGTTTACACAATAACAAAATAAAATCATAGTGATTAATTCATGAAATTTTATAACTAAATTATCTAAATAAATTTTATAAAATAAAGGATAATAATGATTGAATCCAAAACAAAATTTATGGCCATGTTTTTTCTTCCTAATCACATTATATTTAGCATTGAATGTCTTTTCATTATCCTAAAAGATAAACAAAACCCAATTTTTTTCCATTTCTTTCATAAATTAAGAAAAACAACAAAAAATAAGGTCTTATTAGGAGAAATACACTAAGTTAGTTAAAGAGCTAATAAGCTCCTCATGCGAGACTTCCCTTTTCATCTGCTATACTGTATTAGGAAAATGAATTAGAAATTTTAGTTTTCTATAACTAACAATAAGTGTTTTTATACATAAAAACGATGTTCAGATTGTTAAAAAAATAAACCCTTGAGGTATGAGCTATGAGTCCTATGATAATGAGCTATATACCTCATGTAGGAAACCATATTCAATCACATATCACGCTGAACCATCCTAAAAGATGATTAGGATATTGAAATCCATTTTGGTTCTGTTTTCCATTTAGGAATTTCCCATGCATAGAAGTCCAATAAGACAATTTAATCTCTAAGTATTTATTAGAGTCATGGCCAAAATTTCCACCCTAGAATAATATAAAAATAATAAATTGTACCTATTAAGATTGATATAAGATCTCAAAATTTCCAAATCATAGGACACTGATTAAAAAAATACTAACCTATAAAGATTTTTAAAAATTAATGGAATGAATGGTAGGGAATAAAAATCATCTCAAAACATATATAACCAATTTTAAAATAGAAAACAATATAAGGACACTCCAAAATACTCAAAATAAGGGGCACCAAAAAAAGTACTAACATATATATAACCAAGAATGAAAAATAAAATGAGACATAATACATGAATATGATCAATAAAAACAAATGTTTTATCCTTAGATCTATATTTTGAAAATGGGGAAACTCAAAACCTCATTCACAACATTCCACCAATGGTGGGTCTAATGTAAGATGAATAACTCCTAATAGTGCATAACTAAACCACATCCTTTCCAGACTCCCAATCTCCCACCCAGGGCTCCAATTATCAAACCATCAACACAAAACGCCCAATATTATCGTAAAGGACATTAAATATACATCAAAATATTTAAGTATCAATAATGTTAGAAAAACGCATAAAATAAAATCATCATAGATTCATTCTAAACAAAATTCGAATTATTCACACTTCATTGGCTCATACAGACTCCCAATACACTAAAAATTGAAAAACCCAAACTAAGAATCACCTCAGGAACAAAGGATTAAAAATTTCTTCATACATTCAATGGTTTCTCCCAACATTACTATGATGAACTAATATGACTATTCAAAAAATGAATGATATTGATTCAAGAAACCTTAATCTAGGTTTGAGAACAAGAAGGATTCTTACTCTACCTATTGATTCTTTGTATGATAAGGGACACCATCTAAATGAAATAATCCCCAGTGAAAAATAGAATCAACCTAATGGATTTCCCCTGAAACAAAAAATCCAGCCCTTTTATGTTTTTCCATTATAGTTTGAATTTTAAATAACTAAACTCAACTGGTTTATGTCTCCCACTCCAAACCAAATTGTCCCACCATAATTAAGGATAAAATATAAAATAATATATCCATAAAAATATTTCATATCATTAAAAAATTATAGAAAACCTCCTATTCAAAAATCTATTTAGTCAACCCAATAATTTCATACGTTAATATTACATAATTTTATATGAATATTCAGTACTTCTCAAAATAATAGATTCCCCACAATTTAAAATGTTTAGAATTTTGGAAACTAGATAGACAATCAACTTATTTCATAAAACGTCATTAATATCTCCCATAATGTTCTTATCACAAATTAAAATTCTTATACATATCCTATTTAAAACCGTTCATCATAATGTAGGTAAATGAAAAAATATAAAATATTGGTTTCAGATTAATAGTAATAAAATACATAAGATATATCAATGAATGATCTTAAATTTTCATAAGATACCTTTAATGGTATGATAACTAGATCATAACTTATGAATAAAACACCTAATCAGTCAAATATCATTAGTCTAGAGTCATGGAATAATGATTTTCCATTAAAAATGATTAATTAATAAGGGTTTAGACTCATAAATAATCAATCATGGGTGATGTAAAATTATAAAAAGTATAATAAAAAAATTTTGGGCATAAATATAAGAATAAAAAATGACTTTCCTATTCAAGGGTCACTTATAGGACTGTCATAGTGGACAATGTCCCCTAGTGGATTGGGTTCTCTCCCCATTTCTTCATTTATTTAGTCACGGTTCACTTACAAGACAAATATAGTTGAAATATTCACTTTCTAACTTTTGTTAACTCCCAAATATTGTATATATTATCTCATTATGTAGCCATATTTTCACAATGTATAGAGTGATATATAATTTCTCATCCCCCATCACATAATGAAAACCATATGTATGTGTGAAACAATATCATGAAAAAATTAATCATTTCATCAAAGAGTTAACTACATCAAATAGTCATGTTTCTTAAAAATTTCATCATCACATAATCATAATCCATCATGATAAAGGAAATTGATCTTATCATGACAATATTCAATATCTAATCATATCATAATTAATTCATGGGAAAGAAATGAGTTACATGAAAATGTACTATGAACATAATCATTAAAGTCTTCTGGAAAAGTAGATGGTATCTTAATATCATATCCATAGTGAAGCATTAAAAACATCTAATAACGATAATATATATTAATACACCTTAAAAATACATTCAAATACTTCTTTGAAAACATGTTAAAAAATACCATATTATTTTGAATTTTTTTTTAAATCAAAATAAATATAATATTAACATGAATGATTTTATTTCTAAATTTATTTTATAATTTTTATTGAGAGATTCCAAATAGTGAAAATTAATTATGTTAGAAAAAAATATTCATTCCATATAAGTTAAAAAGGAACCTCATCTTTACGCTTTTGTAAAAAATAAAAAATGAATTATTCAGAAAACTTTAAAAAAAATTCCTTTTTAAATTTTTAATTAATTTAAAATGTAGTGAAGTGATATATTTGTAAAATTTCATATATTGGTATAAACTTGAACAAAGAAATTTTATTAATAGGGATATGGAAGACAAATATTCTTGACCCCATAAGATGAAATAAGGTACTCTTTCCCTAACTGAATTTTATAAATCATTTTAATATAAAATATGTAGAAAATTTTAGTAATACATTAAAATTTACGAAATATCTACAGTATAATAAAATATATGGGTTTTAATTGATAATTTTTATATAATTTCGTTTAATTTAAATTTAATATAGTAAATCCTGATAATAAATGAGATTGTAACATGAAACCTTACCTCATGCCTCAACTTTTTGTACCTGTTCAGACTCACTATTTAATGAGTATTTTTTAATGATAAATATATTATATGAAAACAATCATACCCAAATTACTATATATCATTCCATAATAATTCACAGTAAACATTTTATTAATAATTCTTCATTAAAATGAACATTCAAGGTGAAAACATGTTTGTTATCCATGTTTGATTCAGTTGTATGGTTCCAATACATTAAATTTGGCCATGGTTGATTAATATATATATAATCCTAATCATTTCATAATTATCATATTTATTCATTATATACACTTTTATAACTATACACATAAAGAGGTGTAGAAAAATGACTTATATCACTTCATGTAAATAGTAGTTTGTACATATGAATGAGTTATGTTTCACCACTTTGATGGATGGACTTAAATAAACATAAAAAATAATTCACCTTTAAATAATTATAATTATATGATAAATATAATATATATTTAATTAATATATCCTTATTACCATCTATTCAAATATAAAATGAAAAAGGAATCGTATCACATCCTAGAGGTGGTATCCAACACATACGCTTAAGAGATGTTACAATTTTCTAATAAAAGATAAATATATATAAAATGTATATTAAATTAACATAAAAATATCCAACTATAGTAAATTTACATATTCTATAATGTTATGGTCTTTTTAGAACATTTTTTGGATTTGATTGAAAAAGGGTCTGGAAAAAGGCTGGCAAGAACATATACCTATTTTTCTATTATTTTCCATTTAAAAGAACCTTACAAATTCATGGAAGGGTATTTTGGAAAGACCAAAACCTCAAGTTCTGGGATAAGAAATTTGAGAGTTTATTTTTATAGATATTGGTTGATCTAAATATATCAAATGGTGTAGAGAACATAGTAGTGGAGGTGTAATTTTATAAATGAGGTTAGTGGAAATCTTAAAAGGACATAAACCATTAATATATAATAAATCCATATTTAAGTAAAAGTGGCACCAAGGAAACCCAAATGTGAATATATGATTTGTGTGATTCTAAATACACAAAATCAATCTAATTTATGAATCTATTTGATATATTTTTATACATTACCTCCATTTTAAACTTTGTTTCTATTTGTAACCAATAATGTGGTTACAAAGTTTTAACATGGTTATTATTCATAAAAATAAAATATATGTTACCTTATTAATAAAATTGAAAATTCTAATTCCAAATTTGGATTTTTTTTCATATCTAATTTCTATAAGTTGAAGAAAGTAATTTTATAATAAGTGTGAAAAACAAAATGGAAACTCTTTTTAGAAAAATGCATTTTTGGCATAAAAAAGATTTTTTTTCATATTCCATGCCTAGTAAAAACCCATAGATGATTTATAATATATTTTATTGAATATATTATCTAAATTTTTTATTAAACGAAATTATAAATATTAATTAATTAAAATTATTAGGAAAAATTAAAATGAACATAATAAAAATAGTTTTATGAAAGAATATCCTTTTTTATAATAAATTGTAAAAAATTGATAAACAATTTTTTTTAATTATTATTCAATTTTTAAAATTAAATTAAAATATATTTAAACAAAATTCAATTCAAATCATGATAAAGAAGGATAATTTATAGAAAAATATAATACATTGAAAATATGATATTTTAAAATAAAAAGATATTGTTTTAAACATTTAAAATTGATTACTTATTTCATGGCCATTAAAAAATAAATTATTATTAATGGAAACTATTATACATTCTTTTCATAATTTATGTGTTCCTATTATTACCTATCAACCTAATTTCTAGGTGACAATATTCACATTTAATAATTGTATTTTAATATTATATCATGATTTTTTAAGCTCGTTGTTGCTTGTAATGAAAGATATTAGACAATTTGAATTTATTTAAAGTTAAATATAACATAAATTCTTAGGGTGCTACACTGTACCCATTGTATTTGAATTTTAACCTTGACATTCTATCACTCTGATAGAAAAAATTCATGATACTTCTACCTCATCATATCCTTATTTTTCATTATATTCTCATCAAATTAATTATTCATCCATAAGAATCTAACCAAGTTGTTATTCAGGTTCCATAACAATTTATATTTACGATCCATGATTTCTACTAGTTTTTCCTCATAACAAATATGATTGTATTTTATTAAAAATTTTAGTTTAGTGCAGGTGGATGATCAGGTACATACTTCTTAAATAGTGATATATGAAACATTCTAGGAACTTGAGAGAGAATAAATGTATGTTCTAAGAGATAAGAAACCCACATTATGTGATCAAGAATCACAGGGTTACTAATATATCTTCGGATAATCATTAATTAATTTTCATATCTTATAACTATATCACCCTACCACTGGAGTCACTGAACAGGTGCTCTATGTGGGTGTTCCATATGGACTCAGGTGCACCTCACTATATGATAGGGGTTGTTGGATCATGATGGGAGAATGTGAGGTTATCTTGGAGATACTATACAATCATAATCAAATCATGAAAAATGGAAGTAAATAATGGAGGTACATTTAAAAAGATATAACTAAATAATGGATGGAAAAAATTTGGTAAAAGATATGAAGATAACCCATGATTTTATAAAATGGAATGTTCACCAAATGGAGAGTCATTATTGTATGAGTCACATATACAAGTCCCAGAATTACCAATATAAAAAATAGAAAGAAAATATAAAATAACCCAAAAAAATTGAGTACTATTATTTTTTATAGGGACCTTGACCTTTTTCAAACCCCCAAGAAGTTTGTGAGTATGATAGAGAATCCCACCCCCAATGGTGTCTAAAATAATATCCAATTTAAGTTAATTTATTTCCTAATGGATTATTTCAAGAATAATAAATAGGAATGAATTAAATAAATAAAATAAACACCTCAATACATTGGTTCAATGATAATACTCAAGTAAAACATGACTACATTGTCTACTATCGGATGTATCTGAACACGACTCAAGGACCATAAAAAACATAATAACCATAAAAAAACCATGAACTTGTCTCAAAATAAAAATTAGCATATATCACATTGCATCCACATTATCATCCTTTCATACCCATACATCTCATAACAAGTGGAGTCCTTAAAGATCATCCTGAAATTACTAACTCATGTGCCAAATGGAATCCAAGGAACTCAACCCGATATCCACAGTTATGTAGCATCTTATGTCAATTAAAATCCAAGGATATAATGTTGTAATTCCCATTTATATAGCATCATATAACAATTTGATTCTAAGGACCTGATCCTAACATTTTCATTCATCTAGATTCATATATCAATTGGAATCCATGGAGCCACTCCTATCATTTCCATTTTTTCAGTTTGGATAAACATAACTATATATCCTATTTAAATGAACTTAGGATCTTGTACAAATTCAATAAAATTTCCATTTCTTCCCATTCTAAACATGGTATTTAAATTTTTGATTAACCGAGTCAGACCCAAATCCTATTATCTATGACAATACACCCATTAGGTATATTTTTTGATATAAACCAACCAATGCATAACCATGATCACCATAAAAAGATTCCAATGTCCCAATCTAAATTTATCAAGGGTAATTCATCATCTGTGAGGATTTCTAGGTTTAATTTTGGGAAACAATTAATTAATTTTAGGTTATAGGTCAAATCCATGGAAAACCACCATAAATAAATAAATATAATGTTATATAAAATATTTAATCCTTGAGGTATAAATAATTTACCCCTACCTTTAGTTATAGGAGTTTCAGTCATCAAATATTGTCCTTCACTTTGATAAGAAACATAAGAAAATGTGAAACTAGAAAAACAAATCATAGAAAATAGGGCATATTAGGCATAAAATCGGGGGGAAAACTACTAATATATTTAAATATTAAATGAGGGAGGTTAAATTTTAGGAATTCCATGAGGAATAAATCTTCCCAAATGAATCTCAAAAATGGAGCAGGATTATAAGAAAACCAACAAGATTGTAAGAGAGAGAGATATGAGACCTTTATAGAGGCTTTTTGAAAAATGGAGGAAAAAAGAAACATGTTATACTTAAGGGATAACAGGGGGAGAAATATAATTATTCCCACTTATAATTGGGAACACTATTTATCAACATGATTTTCCAATCCATGCACCAACCATTCAAACCACACTATCCCAAAAATTTAACACTGCATATTTTTGCACAAGATTAGAAAAACCTTTCGAATACCTTGAAAAATATATTTTTAATAAATTGGATACATTTTATGGTTTCTAGAGACCTATCACATGGTTTTGAAACCTATTTATCATTTTTCCATCTCACGTGGTCTGGAGTCACAGTTAGTGAAAATCATGTTGTAACCTTGCATCCTTCTCTCCCACCCCTAAAAAATTAAAATTGTGAGCCCAAAACCACTATGAAACACCTGAGACTCTCCAAAACCTTTTATAACTCCAAAACTAAATAAGTAAGGGAATATTTTAAATAGTTAAATAAAACCATGACATCCGAAAGGATTGGGGTCCCACAATTTCCCCACCATATAACATCTTATCCCTGATCTACACAATCAAATGTCACCAATTTAGCTGGTGAAACTTTGTGGCCTCTAGCCCTAAAAGTTTATTTACACCTCCCTTGTTTCCTCATGCAAATGTCCATGATTATTTAATATATAGACTATATTAACTCATTTACCCTATAACTTCTTCCGAATATGATCCCCAATTTGAAATTTATTCTACTCAGTAGGTGCATTGACCTATATATCAATATCATTAGAATAAAAATAAGTATATAGATAAAAAATTCTAAAAAAGCTAACATAAATGAAATATTTCACACATGGAACTGAACCATAGTAGAAGGTCTAGTCTATATACCACATAGTAGACCATATCTATAATCTAAAATAGATCAACATATGTGAGAAAAATATTCCTCTACCTCTATAAGAGATAGTTTCCACATATTGGTAACACATGCAAGAATACCTGACCACTAATCTCAAACTTTAGATATGGGAGGTGATGATCAACATAATAATTCCACCCACTCTGTTATTTCTTCTTCCCTTTATGAATGAGCTGGACAATTTTTTTATCTCCTATATGATGTTGGTCCAATGATCACCCCCTCACCTATGTCTAGCTATAAAAATGATGAACCACATGAACTACCATATAAATACTTATAAGCATATATATGAATGGTTTCCTTGTGTCTACTATAATAGGTGAATTATATGAAGGCAATGCACTTCTCATAGGTGCTCCAAAAATAAAACACGCATGAACTCAACATGTCCTCTTGTATTTTTACAGTATGTTCTAAATACCCATTAGTCTGGGTGGTAGTTAGTGCTATTAAGCACCAGCATTCCGAGTTCTTTCTGAAACCCCTACCAAAAGAGAGATGTTAAATACACATACCTATCCCAAACTATGCTACAAGGAATTACATGTAATCATATAACCTCATAGATATAAAATTTACTTAGACCATCAATTTATATGGTCTCCTAGGAAGGAAAAAATTAATAATTTTTGGTTATGTGATCCATAACTACCCACATGATTTCTGTTCATGAGGTTTCCTTGATAAACTAGTTTCAATATCTATCATCACATCATCTAGACTATACTCAATAATTGTAAATGACTACAGGATTCAACTGGGTTGATGGTTTTGATATTTAACTTACTGATAGGTGGTGTACCTCATGAAAATGCTATTATCTTCTACCTCATTCGTGGTCAGCAACACTGTCACTATTGACCATTATACATTTTTTTATCCCAACGTACACCACTTACTTAGAAAAAATTGAATCCATAAATAATTCTTCTCTTGTGACTATATAAATAAATACACACTAGTTAACATGAAGGATCTCATCCTCATCAATAAACCAACAGGGTGGCAGATCCCCATTTAAGATGTTGTGCCTCAAAGAAAAGTACTCTAAATTAGTTAACCACCTATTATTTATTTGATTTAGAAGTGAAGACACAATATATAAGAATACAATGGATTCATTAATCATATACTTCTACACCCTCAAAATGAATCTCGATGATGAAATCTATCAACCTTCACTCATGACTAGTGTCACCGACAACTAGAGATACAGTCTTACTTCTAAAAACATCATGAACAATGTTTCCCATAACATGGATATAATCCCAATAAATATTAAATGATTGGAATGACTCTATCCACCTACATTACTGAAGGATCAATTCTCACTATGAGAATATATATTTCAGGATTTCATATTCTATATAAACTAATAATGTTTACCTAGAAAATAATGTAACTGACATCTTAGATCATGAACTACTAATTCAAGGTCAAATGATCTCAAATAATAATACCCATATGTTATAATATAACCACCCTATATTAGAATTTCAATATGTCAGATCCAGGATGCCTCATAATATTCAGTATACTCCCTACGGAGATTTGGTAAATTCGAAATTTCTTTCATGGTCAGCCTCTTCTTTAGCACTAGAAATGAATCCTCATCGGTTTCATATCATACAAACATCAACCCCTTTTTGAAAGGATCATCCAAGATACTATGAGATGGAATAATTACATAATAAATATCTTGTATTATCCTATAAATCCCTCGATGATATTTATTTCAAACATGATCTTGGGAAGCTCTAATGACACTAAAAATATAATATTCTATGGGCAATAGATACACTAGTCTTAGAAATAATATAAACTAAAATGTAAACATGGTTTATCCAAAAATGATTCTTTTAGATCTTGGAATAATAAAAATTCTCCCCTAGCCTTCTCAAAACCACATCTAAATATAGATCATGTTCCTCCATTGAAATGGATTATATAAGGGTATCCTTAAAAACTATTAAATAATCAAAAAATAGATGAATGGATTGATTATTTTGTGCCATAAACATAGAGGTTGTGTTGTTTATGATAGATGGTATAACCAAGCACTCATACGAGCCATACATGATTCTAAAATCTATAATAGTATTTGTTATGCTCTCACAAAAACTAGATTATAGCCGAACCTTGGATAAAACATGTGAAATACATGGGATCCTCCTAGATAGTTAAACAATTCATCAATCCTCCTAAACATATACTTGTTATTTATTATCATTTGGTTTAGATTCTTATATTTAACACACAACCATAGGAAAATAATGCCTTTTTTATAATATATTAAAAAATATCCCTTATACTAAGAATAAATGAAAAACCCTAAATCTATAAGATGAGGAGATCTAAAATAAACTGGAGACCCCCATCTATTGGGAACAATCCAAAAAATAAAGAATGGCGTCTGTTATCTCTTCCAAAATGATGTAAATGGATATAACCCTATACTGTTTTTCCATGGATAAAACAAATACTTACACACACTAAGTTGATATAATTGAGTGAGAATCACCTTTAACAAAAACATAATAGGATATAGTGCATGAAATCAAGATCATATCTCAAACTATGGGTGAACCGATATCCAAATTGATATGAGTGGGTTCCACGACATGTATGTTTACTGAATCACATCCCTATGATCCAATATAATTTCCTTTCCTAGAACTAGCATGTAGGCATAAATCCTAACCCTTCACTTTTTGCTTTCTATCTCAAACTAAATGGATAGTACATCTCCAAATGTTTTCTTAATTTGGTTTATCCTATCAAACATTGGAATCCTACATTGGTTCAAAACCTTTATCACTAGGAACCTACAACACTGTCCTGTATAACCTAAAAAAGATGTCCAATATTTCTCTATTTTTGACAATTCACTAGTACAAAGTCACACTGAGGTCAAACATGTACCAATAAACCAAAAAAGTAACACAATGGTGAATCTGCCCCATGGATTTCCTACCAACTACTTCCTTAGATATTTTACTTCATAATAATACTTTCTATTTCTAGATGGCCCACTACCAATCCTTGTGGAATCCACCAACCCTAGACCCTTTCCATCACTTGACTTTTCCTAAATCATTAGCACCCATTTTACCACTTTTGAGATAGAGGTAAGCCAGAACACCTTCGCCTACCCATATATTTCTTACATCAAACATTCCTTGAACTACCACTCTCAAGTTTTCTTATCCTATATTATTATAGGGGTGAAGTACACTAAGTCTATATAGTGGTCATATACTCTATAACAGACATGCTTTCCAATTTTATGTGTAAGAACTCCCTATCCCTTATTATCCCTCAGGGTCACTGTTATGAAGTGATCAAAGAACCAGGTCTCAATTCCCTACTAGGATATTCCCATGCGAGAATCTTCCTAGACTAAGATTCACCACCACCACCTCATAGACTCCCACAAAACACACACACACACATATATATCTAGGTTCACTCTTATATCATGAAGAGTATCTAGATGATTTATGATTACCCAAATTGACTCAATCTAGAACTTGAATTTCAGGGTTCCACACTATCCCATAAACACTGATGGGTACTAAAGATGAAACTCCTTGGTTAAATATGACCTATAAATAATTATGAAAGGAGAATCTCTTTCCATAATATGTACAACTCATAACAGACTTTCTCAAAGTTGATCATCTAAAACCACATCCATAACTGTAGGAGAACCTAGTCTGGAACCCTCAGGGGAACTCTCACCCACACTCCCCTAACCCTCAACTAAGACCTAATGTGGAGGCATCCTTCTAAATTACAAATACACATCTAAGATTAACACTCTTTAATTTTTTTATATTATAGTTTTAGAAAACTAGAAAAAATACAACACCCTATGATTCTATAACCAATACCATGATAACCCCTATATACTGGGATCTTTCCCAATCCCGATCTCCCTAAAATATGGTATGATAAAAAATTAGGATTCATTTCTTCCATAGATTTATATACTTAACCATTACAATTTTTTAACAGTTTGAGAAGTTTTCTTTACTGTGGTGTAGTTAGATGGTGTTTCAACCATACGTTATATAGGGAATCACTTGATAATGTGTTATTGGAACCCCATTTAATGATCATCAACAATTTTTTAATGAATTTAAATACCACAAAAAAAATTTTAAAATTTTAAATTATCAAATACAAATAATTATACCATTAATTTATATGAATATTATAATAGATTGATTCTGAGATTTTAAATAACAAAACCCAATGAAATTATAGTATAAATGATATAAAAAAAGAATTATCATTTCATGAATCACTTTATTCCTGAGTGATTCAAGAACACTCACATATATCAATAATGGGCCATGAATGAAAAACCATATAAATCAATTCCATCCACCCATGTACACCACCCACGGTTGAAATCAGTCAACTGTAAAAGAATAAAGAAAGAATAAACATTATATTCCCTAGAGACTAGAATTTTACACCAATAATGGTTTGGATACTCATAGGAACGAGCTCATTACCAATACCTAATACACCATATTATCATCTCTGAAAACTCTAATCAGTATGGAAAATAGGCTCTTATAACACTTTGTAATTCCCTACCCTGTATGCCATTGAACTGGTGCATCAAGAATATGTAGAAAAAGTCCCCAAGAGAACCTACCCTTATGGTAGAGGCTATCGACTAGAGGTATGGGACCATGAGGTTACTAAGTGATGATTGTGCCATCATGATCAAAGTTTGTAAACAAAATAAAATAAAAGAAAATTCATTTAACTTGACATAAATAAAAAATAATGGAAATAAATATATAATAGATATGTATATAACACATGCTATTGAAAAATTCATTATATTCCCAACATCTATTAACACATTTATGAGTCATATATACAAGTCCCAGAATAACCAAAAGAAAAATACAAAAACTATCAAAACCAAAAAATGGTACAGGTACTCTCCCATTACCCATCTCCAAGATGCATAAAGGCCCAAATAAATTTTCTTCCAATAGTTTATTTACCATAGACAACCATACATCCATGAAGTCTGGTAGGAACCAACAATCGACACAATTAGGGTGTGAGTAAGACCCAATAGATCACAAAAAATACTATCTAAAATCTTAACATGTTTGATCCATTATATATCATTCTATAGTATTCCATGACAAATCAAGATAAAACAATTCAATAAATAAAATAAAACTTGATCCATGGGTTGCAAGATGAAACATGGGAAGAACATACCTACTTCGGCCAGTGCCTGATGTCTCTAAGAATATATTTACTACCATGCCTCCTATAATCAGAACAAAAAATCTATGTTCTTATCTTGTTATTAAAATTATCATTTATCACATAGAATATACTTACTTATCCCATCATAACTTGACATTTAGTAAAATATAAAATCTACATAGCTCATCTTGGAATTCATAAATCATGTATTGAAGGGAATATAACACACCCATCCCAAAATTCCAACTTATATATCATTTTATGTAAATTGTAATACAAGCGGATCATCTAAATTTTTTTATTTATGTATCATCATATATAAATCAGAATCTAAGGATCTCATCCCAACATTCCCATTCATTTATCATCATATATAAATTAGAATCCAAAGAGAGAAACCTACTATTCAAATTTTGATACATAGTCTAATCATATTGTAATATTCTATTTAAATTTAGGTGGTCCTGTGGGTATATTCAAGATAGTTTTTATTATATTGCACTCTAAATATTCTATTTTATTTTTTATTAACTTGGTTATAACCATACTTCATTCCCAATCATAAGATATCCCTTGAATTTATCTTTGATACCAAACAAACAATTCATAACCACGATCACCCTAAAGGGGTGTCTGAGGTCCTAAATTAAAACTTCCATGTGTCAATTCATGTTCTTTAAAAGGTTATAGGACCAATTTAGGGAATTAATTAATTAATTTTAGGTTTTAGGTCACTTACAAGAAAAAAAACATTATTATATAAATATCACATACTATAATATGATGAATGATTGAGGGATTTCTAGAAGAACTCATATAATTGGTTATAGAATCATTAATCACCAAATATCATGCTTCAATTTAAGTGCAAATGGATGAATAATAGAAATAAAAGAAAATCCATGAAAATATGGAAAATTTTCCTTAAATAATAAGAATACAACAAAAATAAGATTTAATGAATAACGTATAAATGAAAACTCTTAGAATTATAATTAGGATTCAATCACCTCAGACAAAATGCAAAAAAAATTAGTAATAGTTGAAAACAAATTTCATTTAAAGGGATTTAGATGGGAGTTCGATGAAGGCTATTGGGAAAATTAAATTTAAAAATAAAAAAGTTTTCATTCAGTGGTAAAAAGTTGAAAAACTATAATTTTATCATTTATAAATGTGTTCATGTTTTTTTAACTACTATGAAAATACCATGAACCACTAATAAAATCCACACAATCCAAGAACCCCACTCCCCGCATGGTTTAGAGCATTATTAGGAAAACCTTGTGGAAACTCTGTGGAGTATTTCTATAAGAAATTGATAACCATTCATGGTTTCCTGACCTATATTTAATGGTTTAAAACATATTTTTTCTCTACTTTCCAACAAACATATTTATTGTATATGGCTATCATATATATTGTGATTACAATGTGACCTACCCTACCACCCAAAAACAAAAACTCCCAATCCAAAAACCCTTGATAAACTCTGAAGACCTCACCAACTCCCTTGAAAATTCGAATAATTTAAATTTAATGGGTATTATGAAAATGTAAAAGGATAATATATCGTTTTGAAGGATTTAGTTCCTAAAATAACATTCCCCAAAATAAATATTCCTACGAATACCTTTTCACCAATATCAAACTCTATATCTCACTAATGATTATAGGTATAAATGTTTTGTTGATTATGATATTCCCTGAATTTATATTTAATAAATATAACATTAATTTCCATTTCCTCAATTAGCTCATGTCCCAATAGTTTATATTCCTCAGCATCTCCCTAACTTACTGGAGTCTTAAACTTCTTTCCATAGAGGGAATTATAAGGGTCTATATAAATGATTAAGTGAAAGCTATTTTTGTAAAAAAAGTAAACTATAAGAAGGTCATGATCCCACCAACCTTTAAAATCCATAGAAAATGATCTAAAAATATTTTATAGGTTCTGAATGGTCATCACAGGAATAAAATCTCTATGAATATGATATTCAGTACTAATATTTAAATTCATATTCAAATCATACTGAACACTTCTCCAGAACATTGAGGAAATATCAGATCTTTATCAGAAAAAATATAATGTTATATCTCATGAAAAGTTTCAAATTCTATAATGCATATCCCAAAAATAAGATCAATAAAGAAGTTATTTTTAAAAAAAATAAAATATGGTGACTTCAAAATTTATTTGGGAATGACCTGAATAAAATTATATCCTTTAAAATATATTTAGAGTCTGATGAAAAAAATCCTTGGTGATGTTTTTCCATTCCATTATTGCATGGGTAATTGTCAAAATATCCCCTTAGAATTTTGTAAAACATAATTAAATTTATAACATACCATGTAATGAGATAGATATCCCTCAAAATCCCTTTCAGGTTTTCCTACCAAAAATACCTTTTTCATCTGAATAAAAATCTATACTTATTGGATGAATCGAGAAAGAAGAACTATGAGATTTATCTAAAAGCTCCATTAAATTTTCTATTGATAGTAGAAAGACATAGTTCATGGACTTGATCATTCCATCCCTATCATGGATGTACTCAATAATATTTAATAACTTCTCTAGTAGTTATATATCTTCTTTATCCAACTATTTAATCATCACATTAATGGATGGTTGATCATTCATGTGAGAAAGATATGGTCTATCCATTAATGTTAATATTTAAATATCTATCTTCAACAAATACATAAGTTTGGATCTCATTAAATTATAATCATGGAAAAATTATCATGTCCCTTTTAACTCAAAGAATAATATGATCTATTCTCATACTCAAGTAGGTAATTTATTGGGATTTCATAATGATATAGTTACAAATACTATTACAAAATCATATATCATATAATATTTCTCATTAATTTTCAATTAGTTTGTGGTATGAGCTATCACTATATAATTATTATTAATTATGGATACCATTATCATCTTTGATGCACTAATATATTTAACAAACCCTTCTCCTCTATAGGGTTGTGTGAGTATAGGTTCACTGAAGACCCCTATTTTTAGATCCATGATGTTTTGTTAACATTTATATGTCTAATGTAACTTGGATTATTTATAATTAAACATAGTTATTAGATATTTTATACATGATAAATTAACCCAAAATTTTCTATAATATCCGGATAACCTAATAAAACAACAGATATCAATCATCTTGGTTAGTCTATAAAATTTCTTAATACCTTCCATTTTTTTTAAAAAATAGCATACCATCGCTTGATATTATTTTGTGGACAAGTTAATTCACTTTTAAAAAGTTTAAAATATTAATGACCATCGTATTTTGATTATCTCACCCACAATACTTAAGAAATTACATTATATTGAAGAGAAATTTCCTTGAAGAGATGGTTCATCAAAACCAATATTTTTTCCGGAATGAATAGAATTTTACATTGGGAAGCTGGTTCAGGGTCTTCTTAGCTCTAATGGAAATCTTAAAATTCTTTTTTAATGATTAATTCACATAAATCACAAGTTTTCTAAATACCTGTGATGCAAGATTTATGAAGGGAATGGGGGAAAAAGTTCTCATAATAATATTCAGCTAAAGAAAGAAGTGTTATAATGATATGGAAGATAAAATACATCCCAATGTAAGTTAGAAAATGCTAAAATCAGTCTTAAAATTTCTCAAAATTCTTGAGAACATCATGATACGAGATGAATTTTATCGAAAAAGGAATGAGTTAAATAAATGTTTTCTAGCCATAGATAATTAGAGTGAGATCACAAGACATAATTGTTTTTTGAAACATGATAAGGTTGATCAATACATAAGAAGATGAAGATGCTAGTTTTTAGTCACACCATTATGCTCGGGGATAAAAATATTCAGATAAAGAAGTTGGTGAGAATCATAATTAAAAAAGGAAAGATGTTTATAAAGCTGAATTTGTTGATACTAGTATATAGGATGTTGTGTATCACTAATCATTGGAGGAAGAATAATTTGTGTTGGGGGTTTTTGGGACCAATGGAAATGATGAAGAAGTTGAAGATGTTGGTACTGACTAAAAATCATATAATAGATCAATAAAGATGAATTTTTTATTGTATATCATGTGGGTAAAGGTAAAAAATAAAACATTGATATGATTTTCAGTAGGGTCAAGTGTCACCAGAATGACAGTGACATTGATCCATTATAGGAATACAAAGTCTGATCTATCTAACATGGACTATCACTGATAACATTATCGAACATGTGATCATCACTATGAAGAAAATATGAAAAAAATAATTGTTTTAAAAATCCTACAAAATGTTTTTAAGGGATATTGAAGTTATTTGATTATGATAATCTTAATGAGAAGATGTATGTTCATTTTTCACATGTTGTAGGGAAACTTAATGAAGAATCTTCTATCTTAATCAAATTATGGAAATTGTAATGACAAGACGAATTGGGATGAAGTTTGTGAAGAAATTATGAAGCATAGTTGATGTTGTGAGAATATTTGAGAAGGAATGATAAGAAATTATAAGATTTAATAAGTTCTAAATAATTCTAATATGAATCTAATATTTAAAGTAATTTTAAGATTTGGGAAATTTGGTATTGTGGAAAAAGTTTTCAAAATCCCACCCAAACCATATTTGGAATTCTGATAAAAGGATGAAATAATTTGAAATTTCCTATCACAAATAATGCTAAAAAATCAGAGAGACAGTAGAGCATTGAAGAATTTTAGATAGAAGGAATTTATGGAAAAGGGTTACCGGAGGAAGTTTTTAAAATGAAATAATTAGAGAATAGAGAAGATTGTATTCTGATGATCATCATATCAGGCTAGTTCATCATATTTGGAATTATATTAGGATTTACATATTGAGGAAGAACTAATACAATATTGTTTTAGTGGTATTATAGCAGTGTATTATTTTATAAGACTGAAAAATATTTGTAGGATGATTGGATTTGGCAATCAGACTGAGTATCATTACAAAGTACAGGAAGTTCTTATATACAACTGGGTAAGAATATAAATTTTTTTTAAAGATTAAAATTTTGGAAGTTGATAAGGAAGCATAGTAACATGTTTTGAATAATTTGGTGAAAGTTTATCAACTTGTTTCAAAAATTTAATTACAACATTTTGTGCTACTTGAAGAACATGCACTATTGTATTGAATATAGTGCTTCGTGAGTGTAAGGGAATATCTTGATCATTTTATTACACATAAAAGGATTTTTTTTTCTATTGGGTAATCTAGTATTGGATTGTTTCAAAACTATTCCAATGATGTTTCTACTCTTATTGTGTAGTGATCCTTATAAAATCTTCTGTTCCTCTGAATTTGTGTTTGTTTTGTGTTTAGAAATATTGAGATCACTTTAACAAGAGAATAATGTTGTTTCATATGTAAGGAAACTTAAAAGACAAATATATCATAGATTCACCCCTCTCCCTCTCATTGATATTTGGATCCTAGCTAGGTAATATCATTTGTTATTAGAGGGAAGTTCCACTTAATTTACTATTTTATGATGTTTTTAAGAGAAGTTGAGATATATAATCTGAATCATGTTAACAGTAAAGGAATTATTTTCTTCGATTGTAATAACTATCAAATTCAGAATGATATAGTTTTCCCTTATCTTATATATCTTTGGAATGATGTTCAAAAATATTTAATAGACGTATTTCCTCATATTTATTAAAAGGTTACACTTTCATCTATTAACAAGAACAATGTTTAGAATGATGGAAGATCTAATAATGGTTTACTCTCATTGCTCTCTAAAAGTGAGGTTTTAAGAGTGAAGGGTGTTTCCACTGCAAAAGATATCTGAGATAAGATGAATAATAGTTAATAAGGAAAAGATACAATATAGAGGATAAAGCATGAAGATCTAAAAATGGGTGTGTATGAATCCATTAGTGACTTCTTTACCAGAGTAAATGACATTGTTAGAAGAATCAAATTCCTTGGTGAAAATTTAGAAGATTATACTATTTTTTAAGAGATCTTTATAATTATTCTTGAAAATATTGAATATAAAGTTTCTTCATTGGAATATATAGATCCAAAAACATTATATCTGGATTATTTTTATAATACTCTCGTCTCCTATGAATGGAGAAGGGATAAATCTATTAAAGGGAAAATAAAAGCTGATGGAGAAATTTCCTTCAAGACTTCCAAGAAAGGAAAGTCTATGATGGTTCTTTAGGAAGATGGTGTTGCTATATCTGATTCCAAAAATGAGGTATGTAAAAATCTTGATGAGTTTTTCCCATTTTTTCTAAAAGTGTTAAAAGAAGTATAGAAAAATATAAAGGGAAAATACCCTTGAAACTTTTTGAATGTGGATCCATTGGATACTTCGTGGATAAATTTCCTTGAAGAAATAATGAAAAGGATAGTGGGGAAGATGATATAAGGAAAATAAGATCATGGGAGAAACATGGTGATATGGATACATCCCATTCCATAGGGAATGATAAACAATTATTCAATTGAAAAAAATATCTTTCTTATCTAAAGACGATGATGAAGAAGATAGTGAATATGAATCTAAAAAATATTTTTAGAATGATAGAAAAAATACCTTTATTGGAATAGTGAACAATGAAAAATTTTAAAGCCACCATTTTGAAGAAGAATAAATTCAATTATAATTTCATCTGAAAGAATAACTGAAATCATGTATGTGAAAGAATAGAAGGCTTCTAAAATAAATCAGGAAGCTAAAAAATAAAGTCATTTAAAAAATAATCATAAAAAATCCCAATGAGAAAGTTAATTTTCTGGATGATATTGATTATTTAAATAAATCACCTGAGGAAGAAAATAATCTTAATGAAAATATATAAGATAATATTAAATAATAATAAGTATATTTGGAACATGTCCAACAAAAAAATTATAAATCTGAATAAAGGGTTATAAGTTTCAAAAATTACATATCCAAATATAGTGAAAGCTCTAAAAATGGTAAACCTAAGAAGAATAAAAAAAGGCTTTCAATGTTTGAGAAGTATATTTAAATTATGTTTGATAAAAAGAAATATAGTAAAGTTTTGTATGCATAAAATTCCAACCTAGTACAAAAGTCATAGTCTTAAACAAATTTGTAGTCTAGAAGAATATCTAATATTTTTGTATTTGATAATGATTAAAAGGAAACTAATATTAAAAGGAAGATTATGGTTGATAATAAAAATAATTGTGGTCAATAAATTTATACTAAAAAAGATAATTAGGTTGTAGAGAAACAGACTCAAAACTCCAGACAATATGGAAGTTTTAGAGGCAAATATTCATTCTATGGTTACTACTTGTATCGTGGTGGATTTGGGTATATAGAAAACACATTTCGGTTTAAAAATAAAATTACTAGTATTCGAAAAATTTAAAAATAAAAAGTTTTACATGGAGTTAATTCCATCAAAGTAAGAAGTCTGAGAAAGATGATTTGATGAAATCTAAGAAGGTTAGAGTGATGGTGGAAAATATATTCCAACCTTTGGAAAATATTTGTGTGAGATGTGAACAACCATGAAATCTTAAAAAGTATTTATTGTTTTGTTAATAGAATAAAAAAAATTGTTAAAAATTCACAGATGCTAGATGTTATGATAGATAAAGGAAAAGAAAAAACTCTTGTTGTAGAAACCGATCTCAAAGCAACAAAAGGAGAACTACCTTGGTTCTTGGAAAGTGGGTGTTCATATCAAATGAAATAAAATTAAAATTGTTGAAGAATATTAAATAATTTAAAGAGTCAACAATGTCATTTAGAGATGATGAATAAATGAGAAACAAAGGTGTTGGATCATCCATCATTGGTGAAGAAAAGTTGAAATCTAAGAAAGCACTATTTTTTGATGGGATTAAAAAACATGCTAAGTGTCTCATAGTTTTTTCATAAAGAAAACGAATTCTTTTTCATAAAATATGGGTTTTTTTTAAAAGTGAGGAAGATAGAAGTATTGTTACAATATGGAAATGAAAAAAATGGATCTTCCTTCAAGTTGGTACATTTTAAGACTATTGTTAACTAAGCATGTTAAAAGAAAATCAGTTCTAGAATAAAAGGCTAGGACACATGTGTTAGGGAAGAATGAGAAAATTATCAAAGAGTGATAGTGTCTTTGGAATTCCTAATATGTAAAGGAAAATATATTAGTGGTTCACAATTTTTTAGAAAGGAAACATTATGAACTATGTTCATAAGAAAGTTGACATTTGCTCAAAACAACCCCTAGAACTTATTCATTTATATATCTATGTCATAATGAGTAAGAGATCAACTCATGTAGATATGTACTTAATTACATTCATTGATGACTTTACATGCTTTACTTGTGATATGTATATAAATCATAGGTTAGATGCTCTTAAAATATTTAAACATTTTAGGAGGAAATGTTAGAAGGAATGTGAGTATTTAGTGAAGAAGTTGAGAATAGAAAATAGTGGTGATTATAATAATAAATAATTTAAATGTTATCTTAAGAATCATAGAATTCAGAATGAGTTTATCATTCCATAAAATACTCAACAAAATTATGTTTTCCAAAGGAATAATATAATTTTGGTAGAAATGGGGCTAACTATGTCACTTGAACATGGAATCTCTCATTATTTTTGGAGGTAATATGTGAGTACTGTTTTGTATTCTCAAAACATTTTTTTCTGTAGAATAAATTTAGATAGGACTCCATAAAAAATATTTAATGATAAAAATAGAATCTTGAAACGCTAAAGATTTTTTGGGATTCCATTCATTATAAAGAAAAAAGGTCGAAACATTGGAATGTATGAGAAGAGTGATGAAGAATGAATTTTTATTTTCCATACTTTGAAAGGAATTGGATACAAAAATTTCAACAAAAGGGATGTTATGATTAGTAAAATCTGTTGATGTGAAAGTTTATAAAAAAGTTACTGAAGATAAACAAACTCATGTAGATAAAGAAGATGAATAGAAATAAATAATTTTTGTTAAAAGTTCTAATAGGGATAATTAAAAAGATAATTCTAATAATGAAGAAGAATCAGAAGATGATATTCCCATTGATGAGGAAGAATCTTGAAAATATCACCCCTGGATAAGGAATCAAGTGGAAACATGGAAAATTATTTGTGATCAACATCAAAAGGATTGAACAAAAAAGAACATAAAAAGTTGTTACATGTACTAATTTATATTTAAATTTCAATCAGATGGATGTGAATAGATATTTTGAGCATCTAGAATGGGTCCATTCTATGAATGAAGATATTGATCAATTAGAAAAGAATGATACATGGAAAATCACACCAAAGATAGATAAAAAAATAACATTTGTAAAAAATGGGCCTTTCTGAACAATATGAATAAAGATAGTAATGTGATAAGAAACAAAGAAAGGTTAGTGTGAAAATTTCACTCATAGATGAAGGAATATATTCTATGAAACGTTTTCTTTAGTGGAAAGGTTATAAATAATCAGAAACATTATTTCTATTTTTACACAATGAAGATAAATTTTTTTCCAAATGGAAGTAAAATAAACATTTTTGAATGATGAAATTCAGGTGGAATTGTATATTGAAGCACCATGATTTTTTGTTGTTGGGAAAGAAATATTTAATGTTTCAAAGTTAAGGGAGTCCTTTATGGGTTAAAAAATGCATTGAGAGCATGGTATTCTAAATTAGATACCAACTTAGAGAAAATTAGTTTTAAGAAAGGAAGGGTTGATAACAATATTTACCTCAATGAAAGTTAAGAGTTTTCCCACATCATAATTGTTCATTATTATGAAATTATCTTTTTCAATAATGATTAACGAACTTGTGAGGGATTTTATGAAGATATGAAAACAATTAAAGATATCCATGTTAGGAGAAATTAAATAATTTCTTAGTTTACAAATTTTACAAAATAATAAACACATTTTTATTTCTAAAATAATGTATGCATATGAACATCATAAGAATTCAGCATATAAAATTTGAAAACATTTTCCACACCAATTTTAGTGGGAACCATGTTATCTAAAGATGGTGAGGGAAATAAATTTGATCCAAAAAAGTTTTGAAATTTGGTTGGAAGGTTTTTATATTTGACTACCTCAAGACCTGATATTTTTTATACCATCACATTATATGAAATATTTTAGAGTACTCCAAAATTATCACATGTGTTGTCTCTAAAAATAAATCTAATATATATCAAACGCGGATAAAAATTTCAGAATTAGGTATGATATCTTTGAAAGTATTGACTTGTTTGGGTATTCCTATACTGTTTGGAAGGGAAATTTTGATGATATAAGATCCACATATGGTGAAGTTTTCTTTCTAGAAAAAACTTGTGTTAGTTCTCATACAAAAAAAATATAATTCAATAACACTTATGGATTAAGATAAGTACATTTCACCCCCTCAAGATGCTACCAAACTTATGTGTATAAAGACTCAGTTGGAAGATTTACTTTTTAAAGTTACCCCTGATCTAGGGATGTATGTATTAAAGTGAAATCAACCTTACAAGAAACCCAATACAAAATTATAATTCCATTCTTATTTATATCAAATATCATTTCATCAAAGGGCATGTGGAGAATATTAAATTAATGTTGGGGTATGATCAACCATCGAAACAAGTTGAATACATTTTCAAAAAACCTTTACTGAAGGATCATTTTTATAAACTGGGGTTGAACATTGGATCCCAACCTCTTTCTCATTAAGGTCTAGGTATGCATTTCTCACCTCTCTCATATGGTATTTGGATATTTTTTCAAGGGGAGAATTATTTCACAAATCAATCCATTGAATATGTGATAAAACTTTTATCAAATCATTAAATAGTGGGAGTTTTGGTTAAGATGTGATTTCCACATGTAAGGGTGTGAACTATTCTAACTGGTTGTTGGAGTGGTTATAGGAAACATTTTTTGATAGGAAAGTTGAAGAAGTAAAGAATATTTTGTGAAAAAGCTGAAGATGTTACTATCTTATAGATTTTGGACATCATGTTTTTTTGGTCAATAATTATTATTTCTTAAATGAGAATACTTGGGTAGGCTTAGAATTTTTGATAAGTAATCCATAATATGAGGTTTAAAAGTTATGCGATTTATGAACCTTTGTTGAAAGAAAAATCAAATGCGGGATTGTTGGGTCCAGGTTGGCCGGAAGGTATTTTTGGATACTGAAAGAAGTTTGTATTTAAAGTGTTTTATTTTTTATCGATGAAGAGAAATAAATTCACCTTGTAATATTTGAAAATCATATTGATCATCGTATCAAGATAATCAGAATAACAATTCTTAAAAAATTCCACCATAAGGATTCAGGTTTTTAGTCATACCTATAATCTTGGAGATACAAATATTCAGAGAAATAATTTCGAATGGTTCATAGTAATAAAATGAACAAAGGTTAAAAATACAATTCTTATGATACTGGTCTATCGGATGTCGTGTTCCACTGATCATCAGAGAAATAATCATTTGTCTTGGGAGATTTTGGGACCAATGAAAAAATGAAGAAGTTGAAGTTTCTAGGACTAATGAAAAATTAGATCAAAGATTAATCAATAATATAGTCAACCATTTTCATCAAGATTAATTGCTCATTGTTTATTAATTTGGTCGATAGAAAAATAATACTTTGATTTGTTTGTAAATTAATTAAAGATTAATTACACTCACACTAACACTGATCCATCAAAGGAATAAAATTTCTGATCAATATGACATGGGCTGACACTGATAATATCCTCAGACGGAGGATCATCAATGTGATGAGAGGAAGAAAAGAGTAATTTTTCAATAAGCTACAAAACTGTGGTCAAGGGGAGCTCAATATTTGTTGATTTTATGAATCATAATAAGAAGACATGTGTTTATTTTTCAAATGGTATTGAGAAACATAATATAGAATCTATTGTCTTTATATTAATGGGGAAATCATAAATAAAATAAGAATTTGGCTCCATTTTTTGAAGAAAGTATTAAGGTGAGGTGATGTATAATTCCAGACCCATCCATCACATAATGGGAATCAAATATATAATTATAGAACGAACATAGTAACATTCAAAATATCATCATATAGAAACTTGACGAAAATAAATGGGTTTTATTAAAATCTTACCATCACAAAATAATATTCCATCAATAAAAATTAAATTGATTTTATCATATCAATATTTATTATCTCACCATACCTTTATTAACCCACAACAAATAATAAAGTTTCATGAAACCATCCTAAAAATATCATCATCATACATCATCTTGGAAATTTTATAGTATCATAAGATCATTTATTATATAAATTATAAGTAAAATCAATATATATTGACTTATATTAAAATCACCATTAAAATAACATTTTAAACATTCTTTGAAAACATAGGAAAATATAATTTCATTTTGATAATATTTTAAATTAAAATTCCTATATAATTTATAAAATGATTCTATTTGAAAAAAACATAGATAAACTTATAGAAATATTTAATGAAAATAATATTTATGATAGTGTGAAAATATTTTCATGTTTTTTACATCAAAAGAAAACATTATTTTTGCTTTATTGTAAAAAATAAAAAATATCTTTTTTGAAAATATTTTTATAAAGATTCCATTTAAACAATTTTATATTTAAACAATTTTTTTAATATAAAAATATTAAACATTTAATGTATATGTAATAGAATATATAAAATAATTTAAATAGCATGGGTATAGAAGATAATTATTTCTTGACCCAAAAATAAGAAATAATGTATGTTTTTTACACAAAACATTTTGTGATATATTTAAGTAAAAATGAGGAGGAAATTTTACAAATACATGAAAATTTAAAAAAATTATTTCAATAAGAAAATATATGGGTTATTAAGGATAAGTACATTATAATTTCATTAATATAAATTTAATATAGGAACCCCTAAAAAGAAATGAGATTTTTATAGAAATGCTTACTTAAAGTCTCATCTTACTTCATACACAATAAAAAATACATTAAAATATATATGTGTGTTAATTATAAATATATTAAAGAACCATAGTTATAGATAAAAAACTATATATCATTATATTATAATTCCCCATTACCCTTTAATAAAAAAATTTGATTAAAATAAATATTTGGGTGAAAACTTGTCCATTTTCCAAGCTTGTTTTGATTCGATGGTTCTAGTCCTCACACCTTGTTCTTGGTTTCATAATATATAGATTACTAATAATTTAATAATTATCTTATTCGTTCACTATATAAACATATATAAGGATATATATAACATGGTGATGAAAAATGACTTCTATAACTTCATGGAGATAGTAGTCCATATGTAGGCATGAGTGATGCATTGACTTTTGAATGGTTGGAATGAAACAAAGGTAAATAATAATTTCAACTTATAGAATAAAAAATAAATCAAAAAAAATATATTAATTCATTAAATAAACCATTATGACCAGACATATATTGTGAAAATGAAAAGAAAATCACATTGCTTTGAAAAGGTTCTTGTCCACATGTAAGGTTGAGCAACATTGTCACCCTGTAACAGATGTGAAGGAGAATGAAAACAGATAAACCTATAACACACCAAGATATTGAAAAAAAAAAATTAAAAAAAATTTATTTTTTAGATATTTTTCATTGTATGAAACTTCATTTTTATCTTGTATTACATGCAACATTGACATTAGGTTTCATCACACTCATATCAAGTTGAAACGAAACATGATATATTATGAAAATATTATTATTTAATATGATAGTTATCACCAAGCCATTTGAATAGTGGGTATGAATAAGATTAATGAAATTATGAAAATATATTTTAAAACCAAGTATATAAAATTATTTATTTTTTGAGGAATTAATTAGAAATGAAAATAAAAACAATATGAAGATAAAAGAAATATTTTTTTGAAAAACTATTTTTTTGCACGCAAACATTTTTTAACTAAAATGATTAAAAAATTACTTTAATTCAAATTTTTAATTAAATTTAAATATTATATAATATATCATATGTTTAAAATTTATCTTATATGATAAGTGGTAGAATAAATCCAATTTAGGGTTAAAAAGTTTATTTTTTAAAAAGATGTTTTATAACCTTTTAAGTAATTATATTAATTTTTTTTTTAATTTCATAAAATTAATCAATAAAAATGAACTTCATTTTTAATATAATTATTCATAATTTATATTGGGGTGAAATTTTTATAATCTTATGTAATGATAAATTTTTCTGATGAATAGTGAAAAATTGATGGTTTCTATTAAGAATTATAATTTGTTTTAATTAATTTAAAAAATAAAATTTAATATAATATTTTACAAAAATTAAAATTATATAAATTATATATCTATTAGTTTATGTGTGGTAATTTTAATAAATTTTATATTAAATTTGAATATTAAAACATTATACAACTATGATAATTTTCACTTTGAGAACCCAATTTCTCCTCATGTCTACGTGTTTAATTTTAAATTAAATTATCCCTTTTTTATGTATTGAATGTTGAAAAATGGATTACATAGTTGGAAACATAATAGTTTATATTTCCTAATCAGGTAATATTAAATTTTTACTATAATCTATTGTAAAAGGAGTAAAAATTATTTACCGCTGTTGATTGTAAAAATGGGTTTACCTGGTAGTTAAACTATGAATATTATGTGTAAATCGCCAAAATAATGTTAAAATCGCTGTTTATGAAATTATTTGGATGTTCTAAGATCCATATACCAATAATTTCCAATTTTTAATCCTTTTGGAATGTGAAAAATGTAGGTAAACTTCAGGATTTTGCTAAATGCAAAGTGTACCACTCCCCTCGCTTATAAAAGGACACCCCTCTCCTCACACATTCTATCTTAAAAAACAATTATTTCCTCTAATACCGTAAAAAATAATTTACCTGCTTCCATCGTCTCATAATATAAGCCTTATTTTGGTCAAAAATCCAACCCTAGAAATATTTTGGTGCAATCCAAAAGAAGTTGTCTGGAGAAGAGGTAACATCTGTAACTGATCATTTTATATTATTTATTCAATGCCCTTCTTCAAGTTATAATAAAATAATATGATATAATAACTTCAATATCAAAAAAATAATAATATTTTTTATGTTAATTTAATGTATTATATACATTTCCTCTTCCATCCAATGGATTGTGATATCATCATTCGTGTGTACGGAGTGCTACCACCTTGTGAACTGATGTTATTCATTTTCAGTCACCACATCTCACAATTAGATATAAAAATGAATTTATTGTTTATATATTATATTTATGAAACTATTATACCTATTTAATTACAATACCATATATTAATCTGTAACTCCCTACCCTTTGGAAAACAATAACATCTCTCATGTGTACGACATACTAACACCTCATGAATCAAAGTTATTTGTTTTACCATTAATATTTTAATTGGATGGTAATGAATATATATTTAATAAATATACATGATATTTGTAAAAAAATTATACATATATAATAAATATTTCACATATACCTTCTAATTTTAAATTCTGTGGAGAATAAGATGATGTCATTCATACGTACGACATAATGCCCCATCGTGAACCGACGAATTTCGTTTTCAAAAAAATAGTTTCCATGGAAGGTAATATGGGAAAATTTAAAGAATATATGTGATATATATCAAATAAAAATTAATCTATAATAGTGATATATTATTTAACACTCTTTTAATCCATTGATAAAATGGTAACAATGTTCATGCGTATGTACGACCAACGTTCCCCATGAGTAGTGAATTTAATTTTCTATCTCGAAAATTTTATGTGTTAATATAAATACATATACAGTCAGTATATATTTATTTTATTTCATTTTTAAAATTATATGGATTATATAACAAATTTTAAGTAATATTAATAGAAATAAAAAATCAAAACATACATAAAAAACGCAGCAGTTATTACCCAAAGAGTTACTTTAATAAATAACTCTCAATAAACAGGTAACAAAAAGTCATAATTAAATCTTGTATGATATGATATAAATATTTATACTTCAATAATATATTTATAATAATATTATATTTATTATACAGTAGGTTCAAACATGTATAAATGAATTCAAGACTTAAGGTGACGGTTTTTTCGTCTCACTTTTATATAGGGGAGACACAAGCCACATTCACTACTGATTTCTTATATATGTTGTATATAATTACAAGGAATGAATTTTTATTGATTTTCCTGAAAATTATGGTTATTTAATTATCCATTTTAGGATCCCACTTTCGTAGTGTTTATGGTTCAAAAGTTACCAATGAGTTATGAGTGTTTTGTCTCAATTTGTCTTCTTTTGGATATATGTTTTATTATTCACCAATATTATTTTATAAGGTGTATATACATCCCATTTGAAACTTAATATCATAAGATTATTTATTTTCATGGTATTTTAATTATCACTCAAATTAATTCATTCATTGGTCTTACAATTCAAAGTTACCAAAGTGGTAAGGGTGTAATGATACAATCTCATTGGTTATCAATATTTTTTTATATTTATGCTTCTAATGATGAAATATTATGATATATTTCTATAAAAACTCATAAATTTAATTCTCCACTATTTATTTAATTATAAAACACGTTTTACCATCATTTTAATCTCTTTATGTACTCAATACGTCCAAGATTGTTTTTAATAAAACAGACTTTATTCCTCCCTTCGTTTGAAAATCTTTTTTATTCAAAAATAATATTTTAGAAAAATATTTCTAAAAATGTTTTAAAAATTATCCAAATTAGTTTTTAAATACATTTTACCCATGATTTAATTTTAAAAAAAAATTCTTGAAAGGAATCTTCATGTCATGTTATAAAAAAATACAGGTATGGGTTTTAATAAAAATGTGAAAGGAATCATTGTTTAAACATATAAAGCACGCAAACATATGCTTCATGACCACTAAATGTTTTTAAGATTCCTTTATAAGTTTCAAAGATTATTTTCAAAGAATGGATTTCCAAAATATTATATAAATTTTAAGTAATATTCAAAATGGGATGTATATTTTCCTCAATAAATATTTTAAATGATTTTCAAAGCATCATTTATAAGTTTCTAAGTTTATTTTCAAAAAAATGGATTTAGAAAATGTTTTATATTTTAAAAATTATTTTTCAAAGTGTAAATGATATTTTTATGAAAAGATATTCCATGTGATTTTTCAAAAATCATTTTCTTCTTAAGATTGCATCCTTTGATTTTACGTATGATTTAATAGAGATATGATCCAACAATACCATATTGAATATATCTATGTTTTGTTTATTATTATAATGGAAAGATATTTATGAAACCAATTTTTTGTATAGGTTATAAAATAATGAAATTTTTATTCAAATAGACCATTTTCCAGTAGTTATGATATGATCAATTTTATATTATCTTATGGAACAAAATTGTAAGGATTATGTGATGGGTGTTATGAATTTCTCCATCTGATGCATTGGGTTAATATGGGAAACTAATGAGTAAATATGTTATGTGTGAACCTGTTTACATGTTCATAACGTTATGCCTCAACCTGATAAAATTTACACATTATTATGTGTGAACCTAATTACATGTTTACAATGTAATATGTGGACCTGGATTCATGTCCATATGGTTATCCATAGACCTAGTTACATGTCTATAATATTATGTGAGGGCTTCATTTATTGTCCATAACATAATAAGTGAACATGATTATATTTATTCATAATCACAATGTAATAAGCTTATATGTATCTAAAGTTTCTTATTATTTAAGTTTTATGTTCTCATTTATCATTTTATTCGATTCCATAATGATTCATGTCCAATAAAATTTTAAAATTTATGCCAGGACACGTGATTTTTATCTTTGATATGCAGGGTATGGACTTCACATGTTATTTTCACATTCTCATACCATTATTGTCTTGTTATGTTTATGTATTTCCCATTTTTACCCTTTCTGAGAATCTGATGAAACCCTTTCTTGTGTTTCCCTCCTAGGTTATGGGCAATTTTTTAAAGTAGGGTATGTTTTTTAAGCGTAAAAAATAGGAAGATATTTATGGGAGATGTTAAAGATATTTCACTATATAAAAATATTGTATACTTGGTATCCAAAGTCATTAAGCCATTATGGTCCTTGGGTTTGTATATTTTAAATGACATATATATTCATATATTATGATGTGATACCAATGTACAAGATGTTTGCGTCAGTACAATTTGTATCATAGAATATTTTTACATAACCTTTGGAAACTAGGGTGAGAAATTTTAATTGATACCCCTAGAGATATTTCTATAGATATGCCTAGGAAACTTTCTAAGGTTAAGTATAAGTATGATTCAAAGCATAGGAAAATTTCATAGAATTTTATTAAAGGATAGATAATGTGGTATCCAAGACACTAAATTCTTGTCTAGATAATATAGGTGGATGTGGATTTAGCATAGAGGTACTTAAGGTTAATAACTATAAAAATGGAACATTGAGATGGACTCGATCATCACCTGGTGCATGAAAATAGGGCCTTGTGAAGCACCTCATTTAACACTCATGGGGGATAATATTTGGATATTCCAAAACACTTTATAAACCATAATGAATGATTCATGTATATGGTGACTATGAATGAAATAGGATAAAAGTAAGGTGTCATAGATTGATAATAAGGTTTCATGATTTAGATATCCTAATAGTTATTTTTCATGATTATGTATTTTTCCACTATGATTAGTGTTTCTCAAACTATAATTTATGATTTTAGTCAATTGATGAAACATAAAGGAACCTTGCTAATACTGAATTCAATGGAAAAAAGAAATAATTTTGCAAGCATTAAACTAAATTTTATAGGAGTTGGAATACAAAACCCCATTGTTATGATTACAAAAAATTCTCAACATATGAATCACAATAACCTTCCAAATAGGAAAATGAGGGAACAATGTTCTGTTGAGTCTTTTCTAAGGAAACAACCACCCTCTTTTAGTGGATCCACTGTTCAACATGTCATTGTGAAATAGATCAGTACCATTAAAATATATTTTTCATTTTCTAGTGTTTAGATCATGGAGAAATAATTTTTGATGTTTATTATTTGGAAGGTGAAGAAGATCAATGGTGGAACCTTATTAAGAATATGAGTTGAGAAGAGGTAATTAAATTAATGGAATGGGATGAGATTATGAGGATATTTTTTTAGTAAGTACAACCCTTGTATTTCACATACAAATACAAAGAAGGAATTTATCAAGCTCAAATAGATGAATTATGAATCTATTTTTATCTATAAATAGAATTTTACAAGACATTCATGATACTATTTGGTTTTAATAATCAGCAAAAAATGATAAATTAATCGATTATTTAGTGTATTAAGTCGAATTAATTGAAATATAACGGATATAATATTCTTTATTAACTATGAAGAAGTTATTTTATATAAGATTATGGCAGTAATGTAAATTGGAAATTCTGACCTTTACCATGGTTTTGAAAATAATAATAAGATGAATTCATAGGAGACTTCATATAAATAACATGGTGGAAAGAATTTTCAATATCCTAAATTATGAAAATTTTGGAAGAAGCACTCAGGTGAATTATTGAAAGGAGAAAGAGGGTGTTACAAGTGTAGGAATCTCAAAAATTGATAAAAAATGTATAATTGATCTAAATAGTCTAATTAATGAAATGAATGGATATAAAGATCAACATAATGCACTAACCATAGTCCATTTCTTCATGTGAAAGTAGGTTGGGAATTTTTTGATTCAATTACCCATTCTAAGGGAAATAGTGGATGATAATCCACAAAAACCACTAAATAGAATGAACGAAAGGAAAAGTTATATAATAATAATCGATTAAGTGAATCATTAAATTTGGGGCACAATTATCCTACCTACTTATTAGTAAATACCATTTTTAATTTTATATAAATGGGGCCTTTGAAAATATTCTTCATAGTAATCCTTTTAAATTTAATGTGATTATCTCCCTCTACATAGATTTGAGACTAATGAAATAACATTTGATATTCTATTGGTATAAGTAAGAACCCGGGCTTCTAATGAATGTTTTTTATATAAGACAATAGATTATATAAGGAATAAAGTGTGAATTAACTTTTGGAGGGGTATATGTCTCTTTGTATGATTAAATTAAGATTTATGTGTACCATTATTGGTTTATGAGCTTAAGGTTGATCATAAGTTCAAGTTCATTAACACCCCTACTGAGATTTTATGTGATGGGATTTTATCAATATGATATATTTCTAAGTGATATTTAGGGAAATGTAACCCTTTAGTTTCACATATATTTTAGTGAAAATGTTATTTGGGGAATGATTCCTCTAAAATTTATAGAAATATTATTAAAGGTCCTGGTAATCTTTGGGGTTTATCTCATATTTATGTGAAGGTAATCAAGGGATGTAGTCGATCACCTTACAAAGTCAGAACAATTCATTACCATTAGAGAACATTTCCCTCTAGATCCATTTTCAAGAATAAAATTAAGGAAGTGGTAAGATTTCTTGGAGTATTGGGTTCAATTGTATCTGATTGGGATCCAATGTTTACCTCGATATGTTTTAAAATTAATCAGAAATCTCTTGATACCAATTTGATTTTCATAACTACTTATCATCCTCATATAGATGGCTAGTTTGAGAGACCAATTCAAATCCTAGAGGATATGTTAAAATTATATTTTGTGGATTTCAGAGGTGTTTGTTTTAAACACCTTCCTATAGACGAGTTTTCATAAAACTATTACTTTCACTTGATCCTATAGTTGGATCAATATGAATTCATTTATGGAAATATTTTTAGAACTCTAACATAATCAAATGAATTTATATAAGGAAATATATTAGGACCTATGCTAGTTGATGAAATAGAAGTGAATTTTAGATCCATTCATCAGTATGTAAGGGCTGAAAATGATGATATAAATGTTATGCTGATAATAATTAACATTATTTATAATTTCATGTTTTTTAGAATGTGTTTTTATTAATTTATCCATAGAATAAAAAATTGAAAACTAATCCCTAGTCATATCATTATTTTTTATATATTTTTCATATTGAGATGATTTGTTATCACTTGTTTCTTCCACCGAACATCTCTCAGGTTCATGTTTTGTTTCATGTATCCCTCCTAAGAAATTACATAGTTAACTCATATCTGGTAGTGAACTAAGAGGTCATACCTATGGAGTATGATATTTATTATAAGGAACAACTGATGAAGATTCTAGATCGTACATATAAATTTATTTTAAATAAGACCACTCACCTTGTCAATGTTTTTGGTGAAACTACTAGGTTAAAGAAGTTATGTGGGAACCTGAGGATGTAATGAGGAAGAATTATTCTTTGTTATTGGTAAAAAAAGTGGTGTAGTTTAGGGGATAAATTCATTTTAAAGGGGGTAGAAAGTAACACCCTGATATTTTGTGATTTGTTTTTCAAAAAAAATTATTCTTTTAAGTATTTTAACTAAAGTCTACATCAATTTTAGCTTGAGATATATGTAAAATTGATTTTATCTTGAATTATATGCAACACTAAGCATAAATGAAATGTGAAAAACTATTTAAATGTTATTATTTAATATGATATTTATAACCTGGCCCATAGAATGATAGGTAGGAATAATATTAATATAATTATGAAAATATATTATTTACACATTTATATAAAATTAATTCTATAATAAAAAATTAATTGTAAATTAGAAATAAATACTTGAAAAAGAAAGGAAATATTTTTTGGAAAATCTATTGTTATTAACAGGAACACATTTTAACTCAATAAATTAAAAAAAATAATTTTTTGAAGCATTAAAAAAATTTATATATAACCTATTAAATCAAATGATTAACATTCATATTATGTGACATGATATAATAAAAATTTTAATTTTAATATTTAAAACTATTTTTTTCTTAAAAGATTATTTATCATCTTTTGAACACCTATTTCAATTTTTTTCCATTTTATAAAATTGATTTCAAAAAATAAAGTTCATTTTTAAAATCATCATGTCAAAATTATCTTGTATTTTTATTTTTTATAATTTTCAAACAAGATAAACATTTCAATGAATAGTGAAAGATTCTGGTTTTTATTAAGAATTTTCATTTCTTTTAAAGAATTTAAAAATATAAAAATTATTTTAATATGGTTTTAAAATTAAAGTTATTTATATTTTAAATATATTAATATAATTTAGGTAATTGGAATCAATTCTATATTGAATTAGGATAATGAAACTTTATATACATATGAGAATTTTCAATTAGGACAACCACTTTCTCTTCATGTCTGCATGTTTAATTTTAAATAAAATCATTCCATATAAATGATTTGAATTTTAAAAAATGGATTCCATATTTTGAATAATTAAAATTTATATTATCTAATAAATAGATATTAATTTATAACAAAAATGAATATTAAAAATAATATGAATTATTTACCGTGGTTAAGGTAAAAATGGGTTTACCATGGGGTTAAAGTAAAAATGAAAAGTGGTAAAATCACATATAATATTGTAAAAACCGAATTATATTTCCATATTTAGACATTATGAATTCTATTATTTAATTTATGAATATTTTTTATCTATTATTTTGAAATACAAAGTTACACCTATTTATATTCATAAATTACAAGTGTGCCTGTCACCTAACTTATAAAAGGTAACCCACTCGACTCCCCTCTTCACGATTAAAAAAACAATTGTTTCAGAAATGTCCTACCAAAATAAATCCTATAATTCATTCCTCACATACTATAATCCTTATTTTCATATTAAATTAAACATAGGAAGTCTTTTGGAGTAAACCGAAAGAAGTTTTCTGAAGAAGAGGTAATGTTCCTAACCGATCATTTTATTTTATTTATTCCTCCACCTACTAAATTTTTTGCTAAAACATGAAAATATAATATAATAAATATAATAAATATACTTATTTCTTATGTTTGGTTAATTAAATATATATGTCTCCCCTTCCAACAAATGGGTTATGAAATCATCATTTGTGTCTATGGAAAACTAATACCTCACAAAATAATAATTTTCATTTTCCATGACAACCTTTTATAACAATATATAATGAGATATTTTATGGTTATATATGATAATTTTTATATAATTATAATTTTTTAGTTATTTTACCACATCTACCTTCTTACCACCCAATACATTGGAAAATAATAACATTGATCATGTGTGTGGCGGACTACCGCCTCATGAATCAATGTGATGTGTAATTTCAATTTACATTTAATTGTATGGTAATAAGTATAGATTAAATTAATATATATTATATTTTTAACATAATTATACCTCTATAAAAAATATATCACTTATACCTTCTTACATTCTATTTTTTGTGAGATATGATAATGTCATTCCTGTGTATGAAAGTCTACCACATCACGAAGTGATGCTATTCATTTTTTAGAAACACATTGAATTGAATGTAATAAGGTAAAATTTAATGAATATATTTGATATATATGACATAAAAATTACTCTATAAAGGTAATATGTTATTTATGTTACATTATTTCAATCCTTCATGAAAGTAGAAGCAATGTTCATGCATATGTATGACCTAATGTCTCTATGAACGATGTATTTCATTTTCTATCTATGAACTTTTATGAATTACTAAAAGCACATATATATAAATTTATATGATATTTATATAATTTTTAATATTATATATATTATATAACCATGATCAATGTAAAACTAAATAAGATACCAAATCAACACATACATGAAAAACAAAGCAGTTATTACACAAAACCTGAATTTAAAATAGAATTATTAATAAATTTATCATAAATGGTCATAATTAAATAATATATGGTATGATATAAATTAGTATGGGTTTTTAATATATTTATAAGAAACTTATATTTTATATAAATTATCTTGAAATGTTTAATAAGTTTGTCTGTACTTAAGGCAAAGAATTTGTCTGTCTCACTTTTATAACCGCGAGATACATGCCTTATTCACCACTTGTTTCTTATGTGTGATGTATATAATACCAATAAATTTATTTTAAATCTAATATCCCAAAAATTATTTTTATTTAAATATCTATTTTATAATCTCCCTTTCATTGATCTTATGGTTTAAAAGTTTCCAAAACAACAAGAGAATTTCATCTCAATTTTAATTTTTTGAGACAAATGTTGTGTTATGGACCAATATTCATTTATAAGGTTTTTATAAAACACTATTCAAATGTAATATCATGGATTTATTTATTATCATTATGTTTTATGTTTCATTTAATGTTATTTTATCATGGGGCTTATGAATCATAGTTATCAAAGTGGTAAGGCTTTTATGATACAACCTCATCGTTTATCATGATTTCTTATTCTTAATCTTCCAATGTTGAAATATTATAATCAATATATCAATAAAATCATTACTTTTATTCAAATCTAGTTATAAAATGTGAATACATTTTTCCTTCATATTCCTCTCATTATATACTTAAGAGTTCAATTTTTTTAAAGACAACTGAATTTTTTTCTCTCTTTGGTAAAAAATATGTTTTCCTCTATAATCATGTTTTCTAAAAGTGGTTTAATAAATGTTTTTAAAATTATCAAAATTAAATTTTAAATAAGTTTTTACCCATTTTTACTTTTTTTAATAAAATTTATGAAAGTAATTTTCTTTTAAATTTCTAAACAATGCTCATTTGGATTTAAATATAAATATAAAAGGAATATTGGTCTAAATGTTCATGAAATGAAATAAATTTACACCATATTGACCACTAAATGTTTTAGAGATTGATTTATAATTTTAAAAATTTATTTTCAAAGAAAAGGTTTTCCTACATATTTTATTTATTTTTCGTGTTTTTTAAAATTTTTAGAATATTTTTCTCATGAAATGTTTTAACTTATATTTAAAACTTCCTTTATATATTTTTAATATCATTTAAAAAAAGGATATTGAAATTTTTTTATGTTTTAAAAAGTTTTTTTCGTAGTGGAAGGCATATTATCCTCACAAAATTTTCCAAGTGATTTTTAAAAATCACTTTCCTTTTAAGATGAAATCCTTAGATATTAATTAAGCATTAATGTGGATATGATCCAATGATATGATATTTATTCTATCTCTAGATTTTTTATGATTATGATGAAAAGATATTCAGAAAACCAATTTATTTCTACTAATTATTTGATAATGAAATATTTAATAAACCAGACCTTTTTTAATTGGTTTTAATATGATGAATCTTGTATGATATTATGGCAAAAAAATGAATGAATTATATGATTGGAGGGACCTATATATCCCACTTTTTCATTGGGTAAATATAGATAAATCATGAGTAAATATGTTATGAATGAAACTGATTACATGTTTATAATGTTATATTTGAACTTGATTAAACATTCATAATATTATGAATAAAATTGATTACAAGTTCACAATGTTAAGCCGAAACCTTATCACAAGTTTACCGAGGTACGAATGGACCTGGAATTCATATCCATAAGGTTATGTGTGAACCTATTTTGATGTGAATAAGTTTATTTGTGGGTCTGATTTCAGGTCTTTAATATAACGAGGGAAACTTTTTCTATTTGTACATGTTCATAATGATAAAATCTTATGTGTATGCCACAAAGCTATGTTTTATTCCAATGTTATGTTCTCATGGATAATTTTCTTTGATTAAATTATGATTCATGTCTTGTAAAATACCAATATTTATTCCATGAAACATTATTTTGATCTTCAATATGTAGGTTATGGTTTTCATATTCCATTCTCATGTTCTCATACCCTTATGACCATGTTATATTTATATATTTCCCATGTTTACCCTCAGAGAGCATCTAAGCTCATGATTTCTTATGTTTCCTTCCTATATAATGAATAATGGTTCCATATTGGGTATTTTTGTAAGAGTTCAAAATTATATGATCATTATAGGATATGTTGAAGGTCAATCAGTAAATAATATGAATTTTCAACTTGTATCTAAATCCACTAAACCATTATGTTCCTAGGGTGTGTATATATAAAATGTAATGAATATTCATCTTTTAAGATTTTTTATCAATGTATGATAAATTTGGATCACTAAAATAACATAGTTGTAAAAAATATTAGTTTATAATTGATATTGATTTCATCTTTTTAACATTCTTATAAAACAATTAAAGGAGGTTTATGGATAAAGGAACATTAAAAAGATTAGTTAGAAGATATAATTCTTCCTAGTTTATATTCATCTGAAAATTACCTTAAGTATTCTTGGATGGATATTTTTGGAATAAAAGAACCTAAAATTCAGGTAAAATGATGTTTGTAGAGTATTTTTTAGAAATTGGCTGAGATAAAAGGCTCACGTGGTGTGAATAAGAGATGAGATGAAGTTATATTTTATAATTGAGGTGAGTGAAAAAACTAGTAAATGCCTGAAAATTCTAAATATAATAAATTTATATTCAAGTGAATGTGCAACAAAAAAATATAAATTATTTGATATGATATGTTTGGGTGAAAATACACTTATCAAATAAAATTTATGAATGTTTTAGAGATAATTTATTCTGTATATATGTTTAAACCCAATTATTCATTTTAGTCATTACCATAGTGAGATATTTTTACCATTTCCACTATTTATAATAACCAGAAATAAAAGTGTGATTATTTTTATATTTTAAAATGTTGATTTTAAAATTTTTAAAACATTATATAAAATTAAATTTATACCATTGGAAACAATTCATTTTCATATAAATGCGTAAAATGAAATGAAAAACATTTAAAAAATGCATTTTGGATATAACAAAAAATATTATTGTTCCCTTCAAAGTAAAAATAATTAGAATATTTTTAATATATTAAATTTAATATGTTATTGAGACTATTCAGTTAATCAAATTTTCTATACAAATCAATTCAATTTATTTTGATAAAAAACATTATGAAAAATTAAAAATAGCTTTTTGAAAAATATCTTTATTTACCTTGAAATGATTTTATCATCATTTTTATCCAAATTCTAATAAATATATAAATTATTTTACATTTTTTAGTTTAAAAAAAATGAAATTATCAAAATACTATTTTTTAGTATTGAAAATACAAATTATTTAAAAATATATAATATAGTGAAAAATTGATCTTATGACGTAAAATGATATTATTTTTTATATTTAAAATTTAGTTCTTATTTCCTAGTAATTAATCAATTCAGTTTATTTAAGTAAAATATTTATACATACTTATATAATAAATTTAGTCTTATTCACACCCCTATTCCTATAATTAGGTGATAAAAGTAAAATTTATTAATTATATTTCAATAGTTTATGACAGTTTATTTAATCTCAATGTTCTTTTAAAGGCTGGGGATGAAGCCTCATTTTAGTATTAAAGAAAAGTCCTCTTTTGACTGGGTAGGGGGTGACCCATTACATAGAACAAAGTCCCAAGTCCAAGTGTTGTGAATACAAGGCTCAAAAGCCCAATTTTTGGCCCAAAGGGCCCTTCGGTGAAAAGTACTACTACAGTACCAAGGCTGTTATAGTCCTTCTAGCGCTACAGTAAATCTACCATGCCTCTTCCACTATAGTGTCACTGCTGCTATAGTTCTTCCACCGCTACAGTGCCCTACTATAGTGCTACTACAGTAGCCCAAAAATTCTTCCCTACCCAGATTCGATCCGGAGTCGTGTGGATGCCAAGCAGGAGCCTGTACCACTCGGGTACAGGCTCATTGGCATTAAACTCGATGTTTCATATAAACAAAGCTACTATAAACATTTAATTTAACTGATATGAAATATAACATATAATATTATGGTGTTACAACACCAAAATCCTTAAAAAATACACTAAGATACATTTTGCCAAAATGTTCATTTAAAAGAAACACACCACATTAATTTTAATGAAATTATTTATAAATTTTTAAACCAATAGGATCCCTTGAAATAATTGTATTCTCAACTGAAAAATTGACCCAAATACTCATAAAAAACTTCAATTTTTCAAAAAATCTCTTCATGCTACCCTTTTCTAATAAATAATTTTTATAATTCATAGTAATAAAAGAAATCCCCTCTTTTATGTTTCAAATTAGCACCCTATACTGGTTTAAAAATATTTGTTTATAAATATCTCTTTCCTTGTAAAAAAATACACAACACAGAAAGAAAAAATGGAATAGTATAATTAACAAAAACAAAAAATTCAAATTTCTCAATATATTATAACTTCCAAATTAATAAATTTCACAACATTAGGGATTAAAGAAAAAAGAGGAATAAATAAAAAAAACCAAGAATATTTTGGTACCATACATTACATAACCCTATAAATTTATATTCCATGAGATGCTCCTTAAACAATTTTTAAAAAATTTCCAAATCGAGTGTTTGGTCACTCACCAATTTATCAGGTGACAAAAACTAACCTCACACCATGATTATTCTTATTTTCATATCTTGAAATCCAACAATAACCCCCAAGGAAACACATAATACTAATGAGTATAAAAACATTATTAATTAAATTGAATATGAAATCTTGAAATTATAATTCAATTCCCAACAACCCATAGAAACCTTATTATTAGAACAGAAAAAATATTACTTTAAACTTTTAGATCCTACATACCGAGTCTCAACATTCCTATTTCTGATTGACCGTTTCATCCCCAAAATGATAATGAGATACAAAATCTAAGTCCTATAAATAAAATAGGATATCATAACATTTTTTCATGAATGAACTCTTGTTGGACATGATCTAGGACCAAAATTAAAATCAATACATCACTGGAGGGGAATTCATGATCCCTACCGGATGGATAAACCAACTATGGTATCAAATATGTGGATGTGAGAACAAATCCACAGAATAAATAATAACTAATAATATATAAAATTACTATATAAATTCAGGTATGACCCATCCATACATTGTAATTCCATGCCAAAAGGAAAAATATAGTTTTATGGAAAACCATTATAAGAAGTAGTGCCAAACATATATAACATAAAATAAATCCACTCAGGTCACCTCCAACATCCACCATTGATTAGCCACCGTGATCTATCACCCAGTATCAATGTATATAATTGACAACCTATTTAAAAAAAAATAAAGCATTTAGGCCAATTTGTCCAATGTGAAAAGGAAGGATAAAAAACAACAAACTAATTAATCCTCTTAAAATATATTCAAGAATTTCATCATCATCTACTAATATTGAAAATTCAAATTTATTTATTTTACTAATTTTCTAACATCTATAATCAATTTTATACTAAGAAACAACAAGAAATCAATACAGTATAGGGATATAATAGTGTATAATGGAAAAACCAATATAGGAATAAGTAAGAATATCTAAAAATGACCAACTAAATTAGAAATAATAGTTCTCTATCTATACTAAAAAAGCTGATGCAAACCTAACATCTTTCCATCTCTTAACCCAAACCCATTGTTCATCAAATCGTACTTCCATAAAAAATGATGTCATCACACAATAGTTATCACCATTTCTAATTAACCAAAAGTGTTTAATTACATTTAATTATCATGGTTTCATGTATTACAAAATTCATTAATAATTTTTAATCAACATGTTATACACTAATACAAAGAAAAAAATAACAAGGTCTGAATTAATATGAATATGATATATTTAATTCCATTAATCAGTTGTTAAATTTTACTAGCTTAAAATTATCAATTTAATCACAAGTAAATTTACTGGAAGAATAAATATATTCACAAATCGCAAATATGGTGATAAAAATTCAAAAATATGTTCATAAAACACCCATCATCACTATAATATTAATTACCCAAATTATAATATTTTCACAATTTCTTATTACTATATTTATTTTTATTTTCCATGTTTTAATCCATAATACATGAAAAAAAGAATAAAAATATCATAACACCATAGTATTCTTTAAAAAGTTTATGTTGAGTTTATCATATTTTTCAGTTAACATATAATATCATTATTCCGTTATATATCTTATAATATGTGATTCATTAACGTGGTTCTTATGTGATACACATATAATGAATATAAAAGAGAAAATATGAATGTAAGAATCATTATATATATATATATAATCTTAAACACAATTAAAATATGATGAATACAATACTCATTTACCCTCTCATCTCTATATTATTATTAACCTTTCATATTATTATATTAATATTATTATCCCCATATATTTTTCAATATTGAACCAAGATTTACTAAAACATAATTACATAATAATAAGATATATTTATAAATATACTTCATGGAAATGGTGTTGGTTACTCACTGTAAATGGAATGATAGGGATAGTAAAGGGTCACACATCTACGTTTTAAGAATAAAATTACACGGGGTGACCACTTGAGTTTGAGGGATGAAAATAAATCAAAATTTCGTAACCCCAAGGTTCAATCTATGGTTTAAAAACACTATGATGAGATAAATTGTGAAGAAGGAAATTGGTGAGAGAGATAAGAAGATAGTTTGTATATAAAATAGAAACAACTAAGAGGCACACCATACCCAACTAATTTGATACAAAAAATAAATAAAGGTAGTGTTTCAACTCCCCATGTAGATACATTTATTCAATGATAAGTAATACACCCACCTTCATGGGTGAATAAAATAAAAAAATTATGTAAATATTTTAGTCTTATTGAATATTTTTAATATTATGGTGTTTAGTTATTTATGTTCCCATAAAATCCATTTTTTACCAATTTAAATCATACAATTAAATAACAATGATTTTCCATATTTATTTCCTTTTGTTTTTAATTAAAAAACCATTACTCCATGAGAAATGGATTCAATGTAAAAATGAAGAATAAAAACATGAAAATCTATATAAATATGTACCTTTATATAGGTTGGGGTTCTGTGTAATGTTATATCATTTTACCCTTATGTGGAATTCGAAAAGAATTTTTGTATGGGTAATTATTATACACCCCTATATAGGGTATCTTCCATAAGGGTAAGTTGAGGCTACCCTTATATATCTCCTAAGAAATTTTATTCTTATGTAAGGGTATTTTCAACTTACCCTTACACAATTATTTCAAATACACCATGTGTAATGTCATATTAAACTCACACTTACACAGTGGAAAACCTACACTTATGGGAGCCATGAGTTAAATTCATGTGGGATTCACCAATATTTACTACCCTTATGTAATAATTATATTCTTAAAAAGACCCTTATGTATCTTTAATGACTCTTAACTACCATTACAGAAGGAAGGATTCATCTATTAGGGTAAAAAAATTCTTCATTAATATTAAATTTTTAGTTGAACGAATATAAAATTATGAATAACACACATTGAAAAAAAAGAATAAAATTAAAATTCATCTAAATTTTATAATTCAATTTTAGAATAATAATAATAGATAGAAATATTTATTATTTCCATAATTATAGATTATTATTGAGTTAATGGATCCGTATAATATTTTTGATTAATTTTTAATTACTATTAAAAAAATTTATTCTATAAGATTATATTTAATAAACTTGTAAAATAAGAATGCAATTATCAGAAACTGAATAAGCATGAATGACATAGTAATGGCTTGAGAACAATTTATACTTTTACGTCAGGCTCATCTAAAATAATTATATTTATCGAGAATTAGAAACAAATCCAAGAAGAATGACAAGGGAATGATAATATGAAAACCCATGAGATACCTCTCAAATACACATATCGCTATCATTATAGGTGTTTTAAAAAGAAACTGCACCACCCAATGGTTGATTGTAGGGGGTTGAATTTCATGCAATCATTCTCTTAGAGTTTTCTATTTAGAAATGGTTTCCAATGGGTCTGTTTGTTTAAGAGGAAACAACCAATGGTTCTATATCCATGAGGAAACTACATTCTTAAGACATAGACTTTATGGGGAGTTTGGAAAATATTACTTAAGAAGTCACATTTCTTGAGAGGATGGTAGTTCTGTCTCATCGTTCCCTTTTGGGGAGAATTGTTTCCATCCCTGAAATGCTCTTATAGATTTAAGATATATTCATGAATACTTCATTAATTCCCAAGTATGACGTGGGTAACCCTTAAATTAGCAATCAATTATTATCATATGTGGAATTTAGAATCATCTGTATGTATATGAGGTTCTTCATCGATGGATACATCTATATAGATCCAAGGTTCTCCATCAATGGTGTCCTCTTATGTAGTGATTGGATATTAATTGTCCATTATTACGATGATGTTGGTATTCAACCACGTAGTGGGGCAGTCCGGAGTGTATCATTATCTATGGAGAAATATGTTTTATTGATGTTGTGATTACACCCACTGATGGGATTTATATGTATCCTTATTGAAGTAATTATAACCCAAGTAGTTCAATGATACTTAATGGGACACATCAAAACTTATAAGGTCATATTCTAAGCACCAAACCATACAGTTTAATATTGTGTGACAAAGAGATCGAGGAGAAAGTTTCCTAATAAATGTTTGGTGTGAGACTTGTACTGATGCATCCTAGGGAACCTATAAGGGATGTGGATTCCCATGTTGGATAAGACAATAATGGGAATGTTTCCTAGAGAGAATTAGGGTTAGTTTGGTCTGTTGATATTGGACATCATTGTGCCTCCATGAATATCCCATTTGGATGGGAATAAAATCCCACATAGTTTAATTCTGAGGACCTATTCCCATGGAGTCCCTCTGGTGGTTTGTCTTGTAATGGAGTATAGTCCTTTTAGAGGATTAAGTTATGGATTACTCCGGAAAATGATTCCCTGTGAATGGGTCTATGGGGGATGTATTAAATCATGGTAATTTGAGGGTTGTTTGGGTCTTACACCTAAAAATGATGCTCATGGGTGATTGTAGTGATATGATTGTGTCATATTCCAAGTAGGGGGCTAAAATTTTATGTTTTAAGGATTATTCTTGAGAAGGATTCCCTGGTGAGATATTGTGGTTTATACCAAGTAGGAGGAAAAATGAACTTGAGCCTTATGTGATCATCTATATATGATGATTTTAATAGTAATAATAGTTATTGTACTTCAATAGGGAAGAGATTATACACTAAGACTACCTTGATACTAGGGATCTTTTGGATTACTTGACCACTGCCAAATATTAAGCCCACTAGAGTCATGATTAGTGTGTGAAATAAAAGGAAATAATGTGTCTAGGGAATCCAAAAATCTAATTTTCTTTATGGTTGGAAACATGGCATTGATAACCCATTCCTATGAAGGTACTATGAAGGAATGTGAGAGGAAGATTCAGAAGAAAATATTCTTCCAAAAGAAGTATCTAATCATTTGGATGTTATGATTGAGGCTATGCTCTAATCCCACATGAGTCACGATGTGTCATGCATTAATGTGAGAAACAAAAGGAGTTGGACGATTCGGAAATCCCCATTATTCATCTTCTAATGGTGTGAGAGGCTAAGGGTATATGAGTAGAAGAATGGGACTGGATACTTATGTTCCCTAACCTATTTTGTATATAGGATAGTCACATATGACTACCAATATCAATGCAACCCAAAGGCCAAAGAGGAGAAAGAGTGTAACCTAATTCATGAAATGATATGGGATTACTCAGGGAGGGATTCCCAAAAATTGGACTCACAGGAAGGTTAGAGGATCTCATTGCATGTTGAATGGAAAATCAAGTATGATCATAACCCTCTTTGCATAGAACTAGAGGCTCCATGTCATAGATATGACTAGGGAATGACATGGTCCTAAACCTAGTTCCCAAGACCAAGAACTCTCTGACACTGTCCCTTGGTTTGGGGTCCTCATGACTGTGAGAATTCATACACACACACACTCTGAGGACACTAACCTTTAGGAATGACAAGTGTGGGAAACCTATGACCACAGGAATTTATACCCAACTGAGAGGTAGATAAGTTTTCCTCTTACCATGGTTTTACAAGCCTGAAGGCTTTGATGGAGGTTTCCAATTACCCTCCTCCTGTAAGGTATCCAAAGGAATAGTATCCCTACTATTTGTGGCTTGTAATAGCACTCAAATGGGGGATAATGTAGGTATTATTTTAGAGAGAAAAGTTACCTCATATAGGTACTAGGAGGAAATGTAGGTGCATCGCATAGGGTAAATAGTTCAGCACGAACTAGATATTCCTTGGGAAATAGACCATTTGGAAAATAACATTTAGGGGAGGCTTTAACCTAGGTATAGTGGGTATCATCAGATGTCCTTAGACGAGGCTCTCATAGGCCCGTGGTTATGGAAGGTTCCTTACATAGGTGGTTTTTTATTAGGTGAAAAGGTTCCTCATGTAGGTGTCTTGAGTTTTAGATCCTAAATGGTCTTTGATCTAGATTATCCCCCTTGATTCTCTCTTCTCTTATGTTTTATAGAGATACATAAGGCTTTTTTGGAGAATTGAGCGAGGGGGATGCGTGACTAGAGTTTGGGGGATTCTTTTGATCTTTATTTCTATAAATGTGGAGAACAAGGGTCCTATTTATATATAAATATTGGACCTTGGTCTCAGGTAATTCCCCACAAAGATCTTGGGAATAGATACATGATACATATTTCCTTCATAGTGATGGACTTCATTTTGGGGCCACTTAGGGGAGCTATGTCAGCCTCCTGATGGAAAGGGGGCTACACACATGCCATTATGAGTATGTTTTTTTATTATTCATTGAGATATTCACCTATTTAACTCTAATGAGTCACTATTCATAATATTTTTACTCTAATTGATATAAAATATTGTCAAAAAAACTCCTCATCAGGATTGGATCTGATCGAAAGAAGAGTGTCTAGTCCTACGGTAGAATAGGGATATGATTATTAAGGTGTCTCTAGTCAACCACATAGGGCTTCTTCTTAGATCAGTAGTGCAAGTATGGTGCGTAGATTGATATTGTAGTACCATGGTTCATGTTCACAGTGTAGGACCATGATCCAGGCCATTAACATCTATAAATACCATTGGACCCTTTGATGACTTCCCACATTTGATGTTGGTGCTTTTTTACTCTCAATTCATTGTTCCACGTTTCTCTTTCTGTGAAGTTCTCATGAAGAATTTACTATGGTATGACCACTTGAGCGATGATGCTTTGTGGAGATAACCTTATCAAGGATTCTTTGTGAAGAACCTGATCGAGGGGGGGAGGGGGAATAAATGTGGCACCTAGTCAAAGGGATTGTTTGTGGGACTTGGTCCAAGGGTTTGTGTATGGAATTTGGTCAAAGGTATTTCACAATCCCTTTTCTCTTCCAAATTTTCTAATTCTTCAAAGTCAGAAAATAAACTTCTCTAAATCAATATTTTAACCTAATGAGAAAAATTGATTCATTTTGTAGGTCTTTAATTACTGATTTGATGAATTCAACTAAATAAGCTACTGCACGTTCCTAAGAGATGATCAAGATTGTCGGGATATATTACCACAACATGGTTGAGCATAATCTTTTAGATCTGGTGAAGTATTTGGAACAATATAAACATGATTACCCATTAAGTTATTACTTTTCATTGTATGATCACATCCTTTTTGATATTCCATTATCCATGGGACTCAGTGTTACTTCCCAAAGTCCTTGTTTGTGAAGCACACTAACTACCCTTCTTCAAACTTTTCCTCCAAGGGTGTTTATAATAAGAAATTAATAGTTCCCACCTATTATATAATTAATCATAGAATTTTAACTCCAAATCTAAATCCACATACCCAGTAATCAAATCCCTAATGTTATTACTAAACTTCCGTGATTCACAGTCCGATTAGACACAAGGTTGGAAGTAGGACTGAGATTTTCATTCTAGAGGGTGTGTTAGGATCGAGTGGATGTGGGTGTATTGGGTGTTCCAGAAATTTGTATGATTCAAAAAGGATTTTCATGGTGTCCATATCTATGAGGCAGTTTTGGAAGTGAAAAATTACATTTAGAAGAACATGGATATCATTCCAATGTTTATGAGATGATGGAGACTGAAGAAAAAATATTTCCATTTTATGCATGGTGAGTTTGTTATTAGCCTTTGGGACATCAACAACGTTTTTGAGATTCCCATTCACGGGGAAATTTATGTTGAGTTCATCTCATTAAAGACAACATGGGATGACACTGAGATATCATCTCTCATGGCCCAAAAAAGTTTTAAGGGGGAGAAGAAATTTCCGAACAAATAACCTCACCCTAGGGGTAAAATCCATCCTATAACATGGATACCTAGTTTTTTAAAAGCTGGTAAGAAAATGAGAAAATTTTTGGCACCCTACAGAATGACCCACTTCAGAGAATCAGGGTGATCTTTACAGATTTTAGCCTATAATGGAGAAGGTCCAATATACCAATTGGGGTTATAAAGTTGATCCTAAAGTTGATGTGAATAATCACATGGATGGATTCCTCAAAATGTGGATAAGAATTTATCTAATTCCATTTCAAAAATCCAATAGTGGTGTGAGGCCAATGAATTTTTTTATAGCATCCAAACTTGCAGATGGGATGTATATAGAGTTGGTTGTCCTTGACTAGGTGAGAATTTACCAGTGCTTGCTGTATATGTAAAATAGGAAGGATGATTTCGTTTCACATGATTTGGTTGTGTATTGAATCACATTTCTGTTCATATGATGTGTTAATCCCCATTTAAGTCCCTCAAAGTTGATTCCACCCATTTGTTCAAACTCTTTTTCGAATCCAAATTTTGATCATGAAATATTACCACATGCTAAGGATGATAAGAATTTTAGGATAAGTAAAATTATTTCTGTATGGTAACCCACTAATTGGGAAGTTTATTAATGATGATAAGGGAAATAATTACAAACTATGTTCGTACATGATAGCATTCTGAGACAACATACTGGTAGCTCGCTTTGAGATCGAGATCATCTATAAGGATAATTCTCTATATCGATTTTATGGTCAATTTAAATGTATTAAATAGTGAAGCATCATTACCCCTATGCATGATAGTCTTGATAAAAATGAAGTGGTAGTCTGATAATTTTGGCTCCTAGTGGCCATAGAGGTATCCAAAATCTAAATCACACTTCCTCTGTTAGATACATCGATCATACTGGAGACTGGGTATGCTAAGGCATAGATCTCATCAAAAAATCAGGGGGTATTGATTAAATGTCTTTACCAGGTCACTCCCACAACAACTTATGGTCCTGAAATGAATGGTATAAAGGATTAAACCAAGTGTTATAATGATGAAGCTCTATTGTTTTCGAGTTGATCTTGAGAAAATAACACAAATTAAGCTAGGGTTGTGAAAACCAAAACTCCTACAGCAATCCGGTCTGGTTGTCACCATTGGGAGGATACTCATGTTCTACTAGACCATTCTCCTAAGAGATAAAATAGCCATACATAGGCTTACAAGTTAGAAGTCATTGGGTTTTACTAATATTCAGTCACATCATATACAAATTATGAGTGACTTTTGGCAATATGATCTTAAAAGAGTTTAATTTACAATGTTAGATATTCTTGGATGTTTCTCCATCCAACATTTGAATCCTCTAATTGGGTAATATTGAGAACCCTTTGATCTCCACATTGAAATTTATTTGGCCATGGTTGGGAGGTATATTCAAAACCTAGAGGATTCAATATATAAAACCGATGATCGGATCCCCCTAAAAAATAAAGAATTTGATATGTTCGATCGAGGAGATATTGAGTGGGGTAGTTATCCTAAAGAAGAATGGAATGACTACCTTGACCATTCTGATGTATCTCTCATTTTAACCCTTCCCTTTCGTACTCTTTCACCATCTATTATCAATTATGGGTGGATTTTATTTTTTATCTCTAGAGAGAATAAGAAGAATATGAACCCATTGAAAATTCATTGGAGTCGCATAAGTAAGATCCCACCGAAACCCCCATTGGGGAAGTTGCTAAGGCCCTTGGGTCCCCAATACTATACCTAGTCCATATGACCATAATGGAGGAGATGGCAGTTGGAATTATTTGACCACCACCTCAAGTATCTGTTTTTAAACAGACTGATATGGGACCTTCTCCACATCATGAGTGGAAGATAAGTAGGGCGTTAAGATAAGACTAGAATATGAACCATAGTATGTCTCTCCACTATGATTAGATATCACGATTTGTTTGAAATACTCTTTCTAACAGTGATTGTATTTTGATGAATCTTCATCGCTTTACTACCTTTAGGGGTATAGTGCTGATCCTTAAAAGGTCAAGGATGAAACCATAGATGAGACACTAACCCACATTGATGAATTAATCATTTTAATGAATGGTTCATTAGGAGATGCAACAATGTCCGCCTCCATTAATGAAGAGCGGGGAGAAGGTTGTGGTAATGTTAGATGCACTCCACTAAGTGTCATGTGTTGTTTATGAAATTCCTTTTGTGATATTTTATATCCATTTCATACCTAAAATTACCCTTATATAGTCAATACTGGTACCATTATTACTCAATAAGGGGATGACATGGGTCTCTGGTGGTATGATGAGTGTGTTGATGCTGACCCCAACTTCACAAGGCTTGGTGATGTTGTGCCTGTGGAAAATTGACAGAGTGGATCGATTATGGATCCAATTTGGGTCTTGAAAAATGTATCTCAGATACTCCTACTAGTGAAAATGATGGGATAATTAATTCCATGTATCCTAAAATGAGGGATCTAATTAATCCACCAATTAATATTCCAGGTTCCCTAAAGGATTTAAAGTATTTATAAAGGGAGTTGTATGGATGTGAGTTTTATCATTCCTCATTATTCAAATCGTAGTTTATTTTTTGTCACCTGATGCCTCCCATAGAATCTAGACTTTTTTTTATCTAATTCCACAAACAACGTTTCCATGGAACTTCATGAATAAGGAATCGAATTCCACCTCACTCATGTTACCGAGGGAGTGATGGTTGAGAAACCAAAAGTGGGATATCCTTAAGATCCTCTAATCCTAACTACTAAGAAATATCAATAGGATGTTCCTTCTATGGAGTTTCTTGATCAGTGAATTGTGGCTGGGGAATGGGAGGGTATCAATTCCAACAACCGATCCAACCAAGGGCGAGTTCCAGTAAGTGTTTTGTTCCCCTAATTGTATTTTATATCTTTTTACCCCAAGTTGTTTATGTGAAGTGTCACCTAATATTAAATTTTATCACCTTTTATGACTGGGATTAAATGGGAAAATTCCACTCTAGTTCTACCCACATTGTTAGGAGATACTGAAGCTATTTTGGTGGTATCAGAATAGGGTATATTATTGATTTCACTAATCTCGGACTATGTATCTCACTATGAGAATGGATTTGATTCAAATCTGGATATGTAAGAGGATTTCCAAACTACATGCCTTTTGGTCTGGAGGGATATTTGTAATAAAATCCTAGATATACCACTTGAATTCATGTCATCGTGCTTAATTGGCTTACATTCAAGATTTTCATGCTAGGATATAGATGTTTTATTTACCACGATATCCATTTTATAGAAAATTTGATCATCTAGGAAATGGAAGAGGAGTAAAGATCTTAGAAAAATGAGGCACAAATCATGGGATAGTTTGAGGAAATTAGATCTACCATAATCCAAGCTATTTTCATCCACTCCAAGAAGTAGGTGGAGTATCATGATCACCTCAATGAGAAGTCTCTCCAAATGAAACCCCTTTAATAATAATTAAATGTCATAACCAAATAGGTGGTCTAACTCCACCAATCATTGGTAAGGGATTTGGCATAAGAAATATACATCATTGGTGCAGACCAAGAGGAGTTGCATAAAACTGAGAAGGTTGTTGCTACATAATTAGCTGTGTTTCAGAACACTTTGGAAATTTCATGATGTACAGTTCAACTTTTAAAAGCCTATGATGAGGAAAAATTGTAAATTTTTTTAAAGAGGCTTCAACATGTTGAAGTTCCTCTGCACTTTGAAACATAAATGAAAGACTATTTTATTTTCTTAATCACTTATAATTGAATTTCTATCCTTATTGTAATTGTAATAAAAAAATAAAAAAATGATATATTTGACTCAATTTCATCACATCACAATTACAACGACAATGATGATATAGTACGCTAATTTTTACCTAATTAATGGGGACAAGAGATCATAGTTAAACTATTCCTAAGGTTATATGAAGAACATTATAAACATGTGTATTTTTATGTCATCACCATTATTTTTTATAAGTCCAATATGAAGATGACTCATTGGGTGAGACTTGAGTTTTTTTCCCACAATTTGTGGGTTTTCATCCTAACAAGTTTTTCACCTTTTTATTTTTATTTCATAATTGTTTTCCTAAACCATATAGAGTATAGGTCTACTGATCTAATACATGAATTTTTCTAGAATTCCCATTGTGGGTTTTCAATCTGGGGAGTACTATGTATGTTTTTATGGGATGTTTAGAGTCTTTAAATAAGGACTAATAAGACTGGGGTTTTAGGTTGAACAACATTGACCATACATTTTGAAAAGATGACCCAAAAAATTCTTGTTGGCAAAGAATGTTTTTATATTCTTTAGATACTTTAAGGGGTATTTTGATCCTCAGTTCTGGGGTTTCTGAATCTAAATCATGATATTTGGGAATAGAGGAGGTCTCTCCTAACGAAGAAGTTACCACTAGTTGAAAACCCCATTTTGAGGGATAATTTATGAAAATATAACTTGGGTGTGATACTGCAAAGTCAAATAGTGGAATCCTTAGGCTGGAAGAAACTTTTGTGGTTGAATTACAAAAATACATCTAGGGTGTGTTACAATAATTTGAGTTAAAGAAGTTCTCAGTAACTCTGACATTTTTTTCTGATGGTTGAATGATGTTTTTGGAGATTTATTTTTCTCAAGACTATATTGGGTTTTTTTCAAGGGAATGTGTTTGAGAATGGAGAGAGAATATGTGTATTAATTGGCCCTGAATTAGAAATGGTTCCTACATGAATTTGGTTTGTGTGAAGGAGGGTAAATTTTGATAAATGACTGATATTAGGGGGAAGGTACCTTTCTAACTATGGTTGAATCATATTGTACTTTAATGTCATGTGACCAGGACATTGACCATGAAATTTGATGTGTTACGGTGAGGTTGTTGTTGTAAAGTTTCACACTATGTAATTATAATGTTATACAATGTAGTTTATATTCATACATCAAGTATATTATGCTATTGATTTTAAATTCATACCACAAGGTCATTATTCTATGTAGTTTAAAGTCAGACAACAATGAAATTATACTATGCAGTTTAAATTTGTACAATAAGGAAATTAGGGGGGATATAATTTAAGGTCTTTATCTTTGACTGAAAGGTTATTAAGTCTCCCCTTACATGGTAATATATTTAGGGATACAAAATCACATTTAGACTAGAGTAATAGAATGTTATAAGTAGTAATATTGGGATTTCATAAATCGAATAGTGGTAGGGGAAATAGATTATAAAAAATAGGAGTGCTCTCATGAGAAAGAATTTACAACTGGTTGAAAAAACTATTTTGTGGGATACATTATGAAAATTCAACTGGGGGATATTACAGTATATTCAAATACCTAAATCCTTTGGCTAAAACCACCATATTTGGGGGAATTTATGAAAATCCAACCAAGGAATATTACAATATAGACCTAAAAAAGAGTCCTCCTAAATTGTGATATTCAATTTTTTATAGTCAAAGAATGTTTATGTAGATTTGGATTTCACTGGACGCAGAGTTTAGTTTCATGGAAGAAAAGTACCTGAATAAGAAAGGGTTGTTTCAAGTAAAATTTACTTGAGAATCAAGGGAATAAGTCATCTATGTAGGTCTGAACCAAGAACCGGAAATATGGAATCTATAGTTTTTGGTCATGTGACTAGGACCATCGCATTATGGAAAATATATGTGATATGTGGAATATCAAATCATGGTCAATATGGAATACCTCAAACATTAGGGGGTAACCATGAACCCTAGAGTTGTGGTTTTTCAAATAAAAAAAGGATATTAGAATACTATTTGAGGGATGATCACGGACTAGATTTTAATAATGGTTTCTAGAAAAATTTCATCAAATATTATAAGTATAGAAGTGGCTTCTCTCATTAGAGATTTTACCACTAATTGACGAACCCATTTTGTGGGATATTTTATGAAAATTTAACTAGGTAATGTTATTGCATTGTCAAATAGTGTAACCCTTTGTCCAACAAACCAACTTTGTGGAAACTTGTATTCTAATCCATTTGGGGAGTTTATTACATAGTCAAGAAAATTTGTCCCCAAGTATCATAAATTTAGACACTGAGAGATGGAGAAAGATTATAAAGATATGTGAGTCTCCAAGATTAGTAGTATTATATGTTGAAGGGATATGTATGAGCATAAAGTAAGCATTTTTAAAAAAACTAGTCATGAAGTATAGAGTCCCTTGCACATATTTGACATCTTTATAGAAGGGGGAATCTCTGTTTCTTTAGTGGATCCCAAAATGAGGGGACCAGAATTAAGAGGTCATATTTAGATATGTTTTGTATATAAGAGAGGGGATTTTTTATTTTACGTATGTCTAGGACTAGTTAATGAGGATCAGGTCTCACTATATATCTCATAGAATGAGAATCAATCCCCACATGGTTCTTGAGGTACTGTGAATTTTAAGGTCAGTCGGTGAGGAAATCATCCATGTAGTTTAATGTCATGTGGTAAGGATGTAAGTGACATGAAATTAAAAGGAATATTGTTGTTGGACAAATTTATATGTTCTATTCATCACAACGAATCTTTCTGGAACAATAATCAATCCCCACATAGTTTTTGAAATAAAAAATCCCACACACTGATCAAATTCATGCAATGAGGAAAATGGGTTTTTTCTTTGTCAATACGGTATCATTCGTAATTTGATAACCCATATTGGATCCTCTCATATATATCTAACTCATACATGGGAACGTGGGAGGCATTTCCCATATTTTTTTGGCGATATGACCAAGGTTTGAATATTCAAAAGTCACTACATATCTCATTGGAATGATAATAAATCCCCACAAAGTTCTTAAAAAAATTATGCCATTTATTTTAATTAAATGAGGAAATTTGATTAGGATAAGAGAATTTTATTTTTTTATGTCTAGGCCATGAGATTTGATCTAGTATTCAAAACATATCTTTTTGGAACATCATGTGTAGTTTTAGGTCATACGGTGATGAAGAAGATGAGCCAACATGAAATATCTAAAATTTTATGGCTTGGCCCAATGATTGAAATATGGGTGTCACTATGTACCTTAAGGAAATGATTATCAATCCCCATGTAGTACTTAATGAACTGTGTAGTTTAATCTCATGTGGAAAGGAAATTGGATTCTTGATATGAAAAGTGGTATTGTGGTTGGGCCTAATGATAGAAGTCCAGGTGTCACTATGTTTCTTGTTGGAGAAGGAATCCAGCCACACATAGTTCTTAAATGGGTTACCTATAATGGTTTCAATTTTACATAGGGAGTGGGTGATTATTTTTTGGTAGTTGGACTCGGTGTAGGATATCCTGGAATCACATCATATCTCGTTATAATAGGAATCAATACACACACAGTTATTGGGAAAGCCTGCAGTTTCTCTTCATGTAATGAAGATGTTGTGTATGTAGTTTAATGTATTGTGTTAAGTATGTGGGTCATTCAAAATGAAAAGGGAATTTTTTTTGGACCATGGGATATGACTAGGGAATCGATACATATCTTACTGGTGCAAGAATCAAGATAACTTTTGTTCTCAATTAAAAATTTCCACATGAATCTGGTTTTTACGTGGGAAAAAATGGATTTGATATTTCATAGAATTATGGTTGGGCCCATGACATGAGATATAGTCATCACTACGTATCACATTATAATGGGAATCATGAAACTCATAGTTTTGGAAGTGTTCCATATGTTGGTCTGATCTGTACATAAGGAAAAGAGGAGAATATTTTTTTTCATTATGGCGGGACCTAAGATAGGAGCTCTGGGCATCACTACATATCTCATTGTAATGATAATTAATCCACACATGGTTCTTGAAAAGTTCCATGTGCAGGTATGATTCATAAAATGGTAAAATGGGATTTTTTTTCCATTGCGGATAGACTTGGGAAAGGAGATCCATCCATTGCTACATATCACATTAGAACAAGAATCAATCCACTTGTAGTTCAAGAGATATAATTCAGTTTATTTCCAGCTAAAAAGGATTTATAAAATGATTTTTTATGTCATGTGGTAAGGATGTGATAATTTTAGGGCTTATACATATAATGGGGGCCCATGTACCACTATGGAATGGAAATGTTGTGAGTGGATCTTATGCATGGGTGATGTACATCATTTCTTCCACATATCAATCCAAGAGGTAATATTTACCCACAGAGGGGTCAGAGAGATTTGATTTGGATATACACTTGATATGATGTCGAATACTTAATAGGGCACGATGATTTTTTGGATTGTGGTACCTTAGGTGTTTCCAAACATAAAATGAGAGGGACATTAACCATGGAGTTTAATATCTTGTGGTCAGGATGAATAATATATTGTAGTTTAAGGTCAAATGACTATGACCATATGCCATGATGTTTATCATCATGAAAAAAGGATGATGATTTCACATAGTTTAACTTCGTGAAACAATAATGTTATGTCATTCCTTTTAAGTTCACGCAAAAATGACTAACTATGAAATTTAATGTCTTGCATCTAATATGAATGTCATGTGATTACATGAAATATTTCTTCAAGAACTATGAATTGTTTAGAGTCAAAATTAAATCTTAATCCATTAATATCAAGGAATAATCTTCAATATAGTGGACCTTATGTATGGAGTATGGTTGCTCCCACTTTGGTCTGAGCTTTAAGATCTTCTTTCTTGGTATCATTGGAGTCCTGAGGACCCCCACCAATTCTTCAAGGAGGAACCAACATAGGTGGATATTCTTGGAAAAATATCATGATATATAATTTTTATATACCTCTAACTAATTAAAGGCATGAAATAATTTTTACTCTACTGAATCAAATTCATCCAGTTGTTTTTAGAATTGATCATTTATGGCCAGCTAATCACATATGGGAACATGGACCGATATAAATTGAACCTCAATAAGAAGGAATGATTCTATTCTATATAATAGTGAGTATGGTATTTCATATGTGGTAGTATAGGTTATAGTATGTAAATACCATAAGGAAATAAGGTGTTTATCAGGACATGATTTTTTATATATATCCACAATTTTTGGGATTATGTTCAAAAGGTTCTTGTTGAAGGCCTCTATCTGTCTGTTATCTACTACATGATAGTGAGAAAAATGGTTGGATTTGATATTGTACTCTTGATACAAAATTTATACCTCAACAAAATAGATATTGGTTCCATTTTATGTCAGTATTGTATGAGAGACACCAAATCAAGAAATGATTTTATATTGCATGATGCTAACAATTCCTTTGGACTATAATTCTTTGAGGGGTATTTCCTCATCCCATTTGGATAAGAAATTAGTAACATTTAAGATGTATTTGAACTTCTTGGCCATAACGAGGGGGTATTTTCCCACAACATCCATCCCCATACAAAAATATCTAGGTGTATTTCTCTAGATGTAGAAACTATAGGGGTTGATATATGAAGTTTCCATGCACTTGAACTAAATGATACTTCTTGGTAAATTCTGTGGAATCTTTTGTCATATTGGGCCTTCAGTATCCAAGCCTTCAAATTTGGTGAAAAATCTTGATCCCTAGATGATGGGGACCACATCCTCTAGTGTTCACTTTATTCCTGATAATATCAACTTATTCTCCATTAATACATCTAATAATGACTCCATAAAAGGCTCTTTTTTGGAGGAATTTCTAGTGATTTGGTCTATCACAAAGAGTGAAGTTGGCTACTCATCATTGAATTTCACTTTACAAACTCTATCTGGTGGGATTAATACATTTTTAAGGTAGTTCGTGATTTTCATCATCTAACTAGTGGTAGGAACATATGGATCAAGGATATGACTGAATTCATTGATCTCTTCAATTTTGACATGTACAATAGGTGATACCATTTGGTGATGTGCAGTGTTGATGACTATATCATCCATTTTTTGATCCTTCTAATCTATAGCTGCATTTTCCAATGGATATTATTTTTAATTATTTGAATGAAGGAATAATGTTAATGATATATCCAAGGGGATTTCTACCATTAACCCTTGGACATAGTCAATCATGTAAATTAGAACCTCTTTTCTAATATAATAATACCCATTTATAAGTTTGATTTCCAAATTTGAGTTTAATTTTACCTAGAGGTGGTCCAGTAGTATTTGAAGTGCTAGTTATAGGCCAGTAATTTGGTCTTAATATTCTTTTTCATTATTAGTATAACCATTTTACAACATGAAGGAGTAAGGAAAGGATACCTTTTCAGGGAAATGAGCATGATTCCTAACCCAGCTTTTTTTATCTTAAATTTCTCTATTATCTTCACTATTATTCCCCTAGATGCAGCATGAAAATATATTTCCCATGCTTGGAGTCCACCATTCCTAGAAAACATACATTAATCATGAAATTCAGTATTTAACGACATTGTTTCTGTAGATGGGTGTTCTTCGATGAAATTTTCTAATGCCTATCCACTCTCTAATTTTTGAGGCATAAATTTTGATCAAACTGCTATAAAATAACTACACAACATGACAGAAATACTTTAAACATAGGGAAACTGAGGATTTAATTTATTTGGTTTTTTCAAGAGAAGAAATGGACCTCATTCTATTGTAGATATTTCCTCAGTTTCTGAACCAATTCCTAGAATATTTTCTCGATATATGAATAATGACTCTCTACATCGATCATGGTTCAAATGTGATAATAGAGGTTGTTTTTATTCCCCTAAACAAGATTTTGATCATGTAAGGAACCCATTAATCACTCTAGGGATATCAAATATAGACTGAGTGGATTTCTCTCAACAGGTATAATTAATACTGGTGGTCTCAAGTGTAATTTCATGAGGTCATCAAATTATTCCTAAAATTAAATTATCCACTAATATGTAACCCACTTCCTCATCAGTTTGTTGAAGGGAAAGTACTTTCTTGTTAGGGTAAAATTCACCTAATTTATTCTAGGTCTCCTTGAAGTATCATATATTCTTTGAGGTTTTGAGGAGATGAAATTCTATGAATAGGTTTTTATTTATTAGGATAAACATTGAAGGTGTGATGGCATAAAAAAAAGTTGATGAATGTTACCAAGTTTACCCTAAAAGTGAATCTTAATGGATTCAACCTCAAGATATGTTTTCGTAGCATACTAAGAATAGTCTCCCGATCATCCATGTGGTCAAAAAATTTTCAATAATTAACCACTATATCATCAATGTATCTTTTAAAAAATAAACCTAGTAAGGTTTTGAATATATGATGCATGACATGCTGGTACATGCAGGCATCATTCCTCAAGGCAATTGGCATTACCCAATAGCAAAATACTCATTGTAGAACCTTGAGGTCATTGTATTCTTCATCATTTGAGGCTATTAGAATTTGTTTTTACACTTAATATCCATCAATGAAAGAGAGGGATTGATTATCGATCATTACATCAATAAGGATTTCTATGATTAGAACTGAGAATTCAAATTTTAGAAAATTTTAGTTGAGGTCTTTAAAATCTATTGAAACTATGATTTTTCAATTTTTTTATTCATTAGGACAATTTTTACCTTCCACTTTGGTTATTGTACCTCTTGGATAAATCCATCCTTGAAAAACTTATTCACTTCGACCTCAATTTTGGAGGCGTGAGTTGGGTTTCTCCTCATGGATTCTTATTTTTATCCAAGGATATCTTCCTACAAACCAAAAGGATGTATGGAATCCTCATAATTAAGGCCTAGCATACCTATATAATTCTAGGGAGACATGTATCAGTGTTGGTTTAGGAAGGAAGCATATACCTATTTATCTTTAGAATTCAAGGCCACACTAATGAACGTGTGTCGTGAATCTTTATCTATACCCAAATTTATTTCTCAATGTTTGTTAATAGTGATAGAGATGGCTTCATAAAATTCTATAGGGGAAACCCTAAGGTATTCCTCCACTTCATCATCCTATTTCTCTACCTACTATGCCACTTCCTGGGAAGTAGTTTATGAAGTATGATTTCTGGAGTTAGGGGAGGAGTTAGAATTTAGAAATTAAAATAATAAAGCACCTATTTATAGCTCAATTGATGTCATGAAGACCTTTTTGATATCTAGGGGGGAGACAAGGGACCAAGAATGAGAATCTTTATTTTTGCTAATTGATATGAAATCTTCTTCTAGAATAGCTAATGAAACAAAGATTTTTTTCGATGATTATGGGATGGAATGAATACATTCTCATTCAAGATTTCATTACATCCTGGATAGTTGAGGGATTCTTTAGTGTTTATGTTTTTAAATTTCATGAATGATATCAAAATATTCATTGTATGTGTGCTGAAATTAGAGTACACCCCTTTGACCTGGTTGATGGGGAGAACATACTCTTCACTAATTTTTATAAATTAGTTATATAGAATCATCTCAAGGACATTCGTGGTAATGATCCAAGTGACATCTTCAGCCATGGATTGTTTCCCTTATTTATAGTATAATCTTTCATTGATGTACTGTGATTACAAATATTTTAATGGGGATATTCACTGTTAAATGTCCAAAATTTTCCATTGATACAATATTTTTGGCATTGGTAGTATGATTAGGGGATGAAGGCATGATGATGTATACATGATATTCATAGAAAAATGTTGATGGTCGTAACCTTCCTAACATCCAACAATTCCAAGTCAGACATGAGATCCCCAAATTGAGTTTTATTTTTTATTTTTCCATGAAGATTTTTTCTCATTATTGTCATAACCCTATAAAATTTAAGAAAAATGGGGAAGGTATGATCCATTGAAACCCATTTGAAAAATTGTTCACATTGGAATGAATTTTACTCCTAAATAGTTGTCAAAGAAATCTCATCATATAAAAATTTCAGCTATCATTCTAGATATATACAAGGGTCTGATGTGTCCCTATATTATGGAATCCTCATCTCGATCAATGAAAGATATTAATATGTGTAGTTCTGAAGGATCATTCTCTACACAATACACATAAGAAAAAACCACCTCTTCAAATTCACGAGGTATTGAAAATTCTTTTATGAGTGCTTCCCAATGGCCTTCGGATAGATTTATAGTATACAATATTGACAACTTAGTCAAAAATAGGGATAATTACTTCAACCTGTCATACATATGGTTGAAAGGACTATTCACCTCAACATGGTGATTCCCTTTCATAGATTCCTTGTGAAATGAGGTACTTGATGTGGATGAATCATCACTTGGAAAGGAGACGAATGTGATTTTGATCATAGTGGATGAGGTTGACTTTGTATTCCAGAATTTCATGGTTTATTAGGAGATGAAGTATCCTCTAGATAATATTATATTATGATTGTGTGAGTAAAAAATATGACTTGTTTGGGGAACAATATTGCCCATTTTGATATCACTGGAGAGATATCCCATGAGTTTTATCCATATATATTGTTTTATTCGGGACATGGTTAGACATTTGAATCTTTATATGACCACATCTTACCATGTAACCTCGACTCTGAAGAACTCTACCCCTATATCCCCAATAAATTGTAGATAATTTAGGTTCATAATCATGCTCATCATCAAATAATGGGTCCATTAAGTAAATAAAATTATTGGAACCAAATATTATCTCCTCATCTGATAGAGATTCAGTCTAGCATGTTGACTCTTGTTCTACCATTTGGAAGGGTGGTACCTATTCTTATATAACTGTATGCATTAAGTCTGCTAATGTAAAAGAAGAATTCATATTTGGCATAGGATCATCTTCTTGTGCTTGATTTTTACTCTTTAGGCCATTTTACTTTATGTAAGACTGGATTTTAGGGTATGAAAAAGTCAATAAATTTAGTTGTGTTGTAGATTAAGTGGTTGAAGGAACAGTTGGATATTTCAACTTATTTTGGAGGATAACATGAGTCTAGTTGATCATATTTACAAACATTCAGTTACTAAACTTAAACATGCTATTCTTTTTAACATATTTCTATTCCTTTTGCTGCACTAGAATGATGGTAGAGACACATGGTACTTGGGTAGGTGGACTTCTTAGCTTCACTTGCATTGATTTCACCATATTTTGCAGGAGGCCTTAATTTGGTTCCACAATACATGATTATTGACTCCAAATAATGTGTTTTAGGAACTTTTCCTAAAATATTCATCGTCGAATTTCCATTTTCTGTGAGACTGCTCAACACTAAGGCATATGTGGAAAGACCCACCCCCCTCTCTTGGAGTAGGTTGTGGATTTCCAAGATCGATGATAAAAATGTGTTTATACATTAAAACTCAAATTTCATGTTTCTTTTATGAAGACAAGGTGTATTCACTATCTCAATAAGTGTATATCACTTAAAGAGCTTCTATTTGACTAGTCAATATCCCAAATGGACTTTCAGATCAAAAGTTATGGATCTTAGAATATGGATAACTTTTATAAAGGGTTTTTTCTCACCTATGCAGAAGACCTACACAAAGGACTTATGATGTAAACCTACACCATGGACCAACAACATGGATCCTACATGGATATGTATTTTTCACACCCTTGCATGAAATTGATACACGGAGGAACTACATGGAGGACCTATGCGGGAAAATTCCCTTCGACCAAGTCCCCTCTATTCCTATAAAGAGGACACTTGGGCTTCCCATTTTGATAACTGAAAAATTTGGATGAACTCATGAAGATCCAATTATGTTTATTCACTGCCCAGGTCTCCCAAATTTTCTCAGGTAGATCTCTAAAACACAAGAGAAGAGATAATTGGATGTGATAAGAAAGATCAATGAATTTTCAGAGTTTTAAATTCAAAACATCTGATTAAGTACCCTCCTTCCATAAGAAGAATAAATATACTCAAGGTCCTTTCCATAATCCAAGACCTATGTAGTACACCTCTAAGGACATCAAGGAACACCCATGGTGCATAGGGTAAAGCCTCACCCAAGTTTTGTTATCTCGGTATTCCATTTCCCATGTTATATCAAGCTTTCATAGGATTATCCTTCATGTGTTATGAATTTTTTCTATTCCTATTATGACTTATGTGGAACACCTACATGGAACACCTACACGGTACACCTACACCAGGTACCTATGCCCAAGCACTATGCGAGCTACCTTTTAAAGACCTTCTCAAAGACACTCATTGTAGGTCTTCTACTTCTTTGGCTTTCTTGTCTGAAAGGTACCAAGCTGAAACCTTCACCAAAACTTCTTAACTGACTAAACATTTGGATAAGACATTGTCTCCCATTTGGGTTTGTATTTCTACAGTCATAGGTTTCCCCCATTGGTCCAATAAGCATGTCTGGATCCTTTAGAATTATGTTGGTTTGTATTTATACACTCTCATTGACCCTTACCCCAGATAAAGTGTTGGGAAGTTCCCATTTTGTAGGATTAGTGTTTGGGACATGTTACCTTTGGTCATATCTATGACTTGGAAGCTCCAATACCTGGTAGGGAAGGTATGGTTCACACCTGCATTTCATTTTGACACAGGAAATGATATGCTCCTTCCACTATGAGATAAATTTTAGGGAATCCCTCATGGATTAATCCCCTAGACTTTCAGGACAGAGCTAACAACCTTCAATTTAATTCAACATTGAATGGTTCACTTATCCATGCCCTCATCAACCATCAACCAGACTTCTTTCGCCATAGGCCTGACCTATTTCAACAATGGAGAATAAAGTGTGTTTTTTGATGAATCTTTCAAATACTATTGTTTCTTACACAGAGCATGAATCACATGTGCTGAGAAATTTGTGATGATCAAAAAATCCGCACAATCCACCTCATCTATTGAACTACGAGAATTATGACTCCCACTGTAATTGGGATATGTTTGAAGCCTTCACCCATGGCATGATCTCACTGTACATCCTCCTCAAGGGTTTGATCTAAACTCCCTTAGTTCGAGTATCCTCCTTAGGAATAGTTCCCAAATTAATTCCCCCTTGAATCTACATGAGTTAGGACATCTCTGGTGGACCCTGTTACAAGGGAATATTTTTTAGGATTAATCCCCAAACTATTTCTCTAAAAGGGCCATATTCCCATTAAGGACTGATCAAACTACATGGTCTTTGATACCCATCCAAGTGGGATACATAGGAATCCTCCTTGAGGTTCAAACCCAATACTCAAAATCAACCTTGTTCTTTCTAGGACACATTCCTTGTTGGGTTTAATCCAACATGGAAACTCATATCCTTTCCAGGTTCCTTAGGCTGCTTAGGAATAATTCCCACACCAAGATTTTACTAGGGACCTTCTACCTAGATTTACTTACCACATGACATTAAACTATATGGTTGGGTCTCTATCACATGAACATAAAAGGTATGATGTGTCCCATTAAGTGGCACCGAACTATGGGGATTCTGATTCCTTTCATGAGGATACATCGGTAGCCCATCTATGGGTATGATACCAATATCAAAAAAATCAGTCTCCCTGGGTGATGATAAATTCAAGAGTTCCCAACTGAGTGGATTAAAACCAGTATCATAGTAACAACGTCTAAAGAATATCTAAGTTTTATATGAGAGGATACCATTAATTGAAAACTTATAATACATATAGATATATCCATTGATGAAAAAAATCGAATATATAAAGATGATTCTGAATTCCACACATGTTAAATAATTAATTTAAAATTTAAATTGAAACCTAAATCATGCTTGGTAAATTGATAAGGATTTCTGAATATATCTTAAATCTATAAAAGAGTCCCATTGTAGGAAATTATTATCCCCAAAAGGGTGTGATGAGCATGACCTCCCATTCTATCAACCAATGTGAGTTCTTAAACTTCGTAGGTTAAAAAACAACAAATGTTTTCATTTGGAAAGCATGTCCCTTTTGGATACATAAAAATGGTTTACTTGATGTGAATCCTTAACCAATATGATAGTGTTACCCATTTGTTAGGCCCATATCAATTGATAAAAAGGACCAAAAAGAAAATCAATATTTCATGTGTTCATATAAAACATACTACTTTGCTGGAGTTCATTATATTTATTTTTCATATATATATATGTACTTTCTTTCCAGGAACTCTGTTCATTCCAAATGGATTCCTTCAATTTAACATCGATAAACACCTTGGCTCCTGCTCAATCAAGATCCTCATCTGCTCAATGTACGTTTTCATTGAATCGGTATATTTAATGATGGGTCTCCAATTCATTGGACTGAGAGTACCATCAACACGATACTATCCCGAACATGGAGGCCACCTAATAGGACCTTTAAATCAAGAATAACCCCCAGTTTTCTGTTCAACGACGTTCAGTGGCCCAGAAAAAGATGGAACCAACTACCGTCTTCAACCATTTTGGGAGTTTATCACCAGAACTCAATCACTAATCCCTCCCCTCTTCATGGGAGATCGACCAAGAGGCCACCCATGACTCATCCTAAAGACATAGGGGTCCTTCCCAAAGGCTCCTTCCAATAATCACTACCACCAATGATGCATGGTAGAAAACCCTCAATAGGATGAGGGTGTTATTTTTGGCTATCCGGCTCAGTCCTTCAGAACCGACCACACAAGATGAACCACCAGGGACAAGAACCGACCAATAGGGAGTAGGTTCCTACCATTTCCCCCTCCAAAGAAGTCCACTAACCCATCTTGGTTGAAAATAGAGAACGGGTACATACACCCATCCAACATAACTCCACCAGACAGTAGACTCGTCTGGAAGAACCCAACCAATCGTATCATTCAAATCTAGTGGAGTACCATGAGCAGACACATACACCTACTTAAAATCTATCATCCAGCAAACACACTCATATGGATGTGTTCAAAGAATCCCTCTAACCAAATGTTCCTACAATTAGTTGGAAGGCACATACTCCTACAGGAATCCATAATTCCTACCAATGATCTCATTTTTCATCACGTAGAGAAGTCGGTCGGAACCACCCATTGAAAAACCTAGGGAAGACTCAAATATCTGCCTCTATGCACGAGTACTATCACTATGTACTAATAGGAAAGGGAGTACAAGATAAGGTACATATACCTACTCCATATATATAATGGGTGTACATTCTTGTTCTAGAAGCTGAAGTCACCAAGCACATTTTGGAAATGGTGAAAGTGCAGAGAAAAATCTTTTCCCATATTCTTGATATTTTCTAGAATATCATAATGGAAACATTAGTAGTACTAGAGGTACATAAACATAATTTTGTTCCATTATCTGAGATGACTCATCAACATGACATCCCATAGCATATACACACCTCTGTTCCAGTCCAGGGGGTTATGGGGAAAACTCCCCCATATCATATGGACAACCATATTGGGTAAATACACTCATTCTAATTGGAGATAATTGGTTTGTTCTTATAGCCACTCAAAATCAGGAACATACACCTACTCATGATAACCACTTTTCCCATAATGTGTCCCCTACTATGTGTATGAGAGCGTCTAATAATAATCCTCATCAAACATAGTTATAGAATCAAGAGACAATATTTGATCTGACTCCTCTTAATGTAGGAATTCTTGAAGTCCTCATACATTTAACTATTGTATCTCAAGATCCTACCCTCCCATTACAAATATTATGGGAGTTGTATTAGTAATTCTGATGTTCCGCATTATACACTTCATCATGAAGGCTTTCATTGTGATGTTTTGGTCAATGTTGAGAACTTAACTTTGGATGAGAGACACTGCAACCCCCATGTGGCTAGAAGACCAAGAAGTAAGAGGATATATCCCATTCTATAATCCACCATGGTTTTACTCCCCATGATGGAATTCACTATGAAATTTCTCTCCATAGTAGAGTTTCTAATTTTCAAGAAAAGTCTCCAACTGACAATGTAGTGATGAAAAAACCCTCTTATCTTGAGGCACTTAAAAACATAAGGCCATTCATGTCAAATGCCTTGTTATTGGTAAGTGAAATACATTTTCATCCAGAAGATAGACCAAGGTGACAATAATTATACAAACCTCCCTTGGGTCATTTTCATTCAAATATAGTTGAGGGTACACAATCTTATCCCATTTCATGTTATAAAGAAATGAAGGAGCGTCCACTCTGGTCAGAATAGGTTGAGAAAACTCTTGCTAAAGATGAAGAGGATATGTTGAATATGAGAAAACAACTAGCTATGGGTGAAATACCAGTCATGTTATGGCCTTTGTAAACTTCTAAATACCACAATCAGAGATTTTAGAGGAATATTGTATTCATGATATCTGTCTCAACATATAGAGGACTCCTCATTATATGAAATAAAAATTATTACCATATGATGAATATAAAAATCATTTCAAGGTAATATAATGGATGCAATAAAAAATTGACATGGAATTTCTCCAGGTTTCCCAACATCCAAGGATCAAGAAGAAATAAAATATCCTTCAACGTGCATGCCTAAATGCATTAACAAGGTTGAAGAAATTGAGCATAGAAACCCTGTCTAAAGTCCATATCAGAGGATAGGGTGCACATGGAGTGTTTCATTTTATTGGGTTCCAAAACCAGCAAATCCCACTCAAAGTGTTCTCATGCAATTTTATTTCCCCAGGCCAACTACAACAAACAAATTATATTCATGACCAAAGAGATACTTAGCAAGAACATTACTCAATAGAATTTCACCTAAGTCAGGCCCAAAGAGAGAATACTAGTGAGATACTTCTACATCAGGCATATGAGAACATGGATTCTGCTTCTCTCTTAGAGGAATTTAGCCATCAGATCGCACAAATTTTTAAAACAGCATAACGTTCATCTAAAACAAGTGATTTATTAGATGTTAGATAATGCACCAAACCATTGTTCATACAAAAATTCATAAAATCAGAAGAGCTGCTGCCCTGATATCAGCCATATGAATTCAGGAACCGCCCCATCCCATAGGGTTGGAGGTTTTTTTAACCCATCCTTTGGAGTCAAGAAATAGACCCCGAAGGGTTGAGAAAGAAAATAGGAATAACTCCATCTTACAAAGTTGTGGAATTTTTCATATCTAGAATCCCCTCCTCAGTAGAATTTATTTTTTTCATGATTGGGGAAGAGGCCATGATGTGAACGCATAACTGAAATATCCAAGAATTTCTTTCAGATTAATGTTCATCATGAAGTTCCTAGAGAACCGACAAATCGGAGAACAAAGTCTCATAGAGGATGAAGAAGAATGCAATATCACAAAGATAATGATATAATTCCCTCAACACATTATGCATTGGTGAATTTCATTAATTCCAATACAGAAGATCAGCCATAAAATAATTTTAGTTCAATGGAATTAGAAGATAAAGTTTTTGTTCTTTATATGGTCCATACTGAATAAAATGAAGGAGGTGTGCATACACAAAATCATAGGTTTTTCTAGAATCATGAAATCCCCTAAAATAATCCACTAACACCTTTTTTCAAAGCACATAACAATGAGAAAGTTAAAGATAAATTTATGTATCAGCTTCCCACTAGAGAAGTCCAATCTATTTCTATTGAAGAAATATTTTCCCAAAAATAGGAGGAAATGAAGGCGTTGAGAAGACACCACACAGAGTTACTCTGAAGCAGCATTATTACAAGACATGTTCTATAAGAAGATCCTTAGATTGTGCTTCCAATATGAGATCTTTAAGAAAAGTGGGTTTATTTAAACTATAAATGTGGTTAATTAATTCTCTCCATTGGTTACAAACCATGAACAATTTCAATTGCATCCTTATATTCATTTCCCCATGGGATTAAAGACAAATACTAGCAGCACCACCACCGGTGGTCCTACAAGTTGCTGCACCAGTGGAGGCTCTAGCTACGACACTAGTATAGGTCCCATATCATTCAGATATTCCTAAAAATATTATGAATATCAATGAATCATTAATGACTTTATTGGAATCTATTGAAGGATGGTAAACACTAATACAACTGGAAAAAAAGGCTTGACCTAAATGCATATATCCAATTCCTCCCCTACCAAACATTTTGAATACCACATATCCAATCATTAACGGTTCATGAGATCTGGAACATCACTTGAGAAATTTTTTCTCATTGTGATCCTATGATAAGGACCCCTAAATAGCAAGAAGCTATAAAGATCATATGATTTGTGAAATCACTGCAGGGGACAACCTTTGTCTGGTACCCAAGTTTGCAGTCTAGATCGATTACTAGTTGGGAAGACCTCCATCATTATTTATTTATTTATTTTAGCTCAAGGATATAGAAGACAATAGTATTAAATCTAACCAACTACAAGAAACTAGAGAATGAATTAGTTTTAGATTTTATTGATTGGTGGAAATTATTATCATACTTCTTGAATATACCACTACCTCTAGAATAATTTTTTCCCATTTGTGTTGAAAATCTATGTGGTGAGTTGTGCATGAAATTAATCCCTATGAAATACATAGGGGGGTTTAGATATCTAGATTCAATTTATTAATAGGTAGAAAACTCTATAAAAGATAATAGGGATAATTCTTTGGTGATCCCATCATCTCCGTGAAGGAGAATAGGAAAACCATAGGATGCTACAGTTACACTCAAGAAAGCACATGTACATGCTTCTACTTCAAATCCATAATCATAACCACTTCTAGAGCATTTTTAGAAATTACCAACACATCAAGACAATAAAAAAGATCAAATTCATAGATAGTTTGAGGTGATGAAAAATAAGGACTATTCATTTAGAAATGACCAAGTCACCGACTAATTTATTTCTGCCTTGGAAAACAACATAGTATAGTTTCCAAGGCCCAAGAAACTGAAAAAATAATGAGATGAGGACCTCCCAAAATACTATCCCTTACATTAAATATTGGGTCACCCATCTAAAAGTGTTTTGTTTTCAAATATCTCATTCAAAAGATGGTGGAATCTGGAAAAGTGAAACTAAAAAGTTCATCAGCCCATGTAGAATGTGTTATTGTGATGGATCTATAGGAAGAAAGAAAATGCTAAAAATTAAAAAGAAAGAGTTCATAGAAATTTGATGATTGGATGGTCAGGAAAATGATCAATCTATCTCATTCAATTATTTGAACATAGTTGAAACAACCAACTGTGCCCCAAAAAATTCCACTGCAACCAAGAAATCTTAATCAAATGATCTATCCTAAAAAGCCCAATCCTCAAATAAGTGACACTTTTTGGATGATAAAGAGTAGTTATAAGAATATGACATCATGTTAAGGCCATGTTTGTCCTTGAATTTGGTAGATTTCATGTCATCTCTCTCAAATGAATGGGCTTCGCCCCACTAAACGACACAACAAGAACTATACTCTCAGGTAGAGTCTTCCTCAAATGAATAGTTGATATTAGGTTCTCTTAATATTATCCACTTAATGGACCCCTATACAAACATTTATTCTGACTATAAATCTGAATTCCATGTAGTTTATTGGGGAACTAGTGGAATATGTTTTCAAGGTTGAGGATATAGGGGAAGCCATGGGTATGATAGAGGCCTCTATTTAAATTACACCCCTGCTTGAACCGTTTATATAGAAAAAACTCATGGAATATCTCTTCAGAAGCCTCAATAAGAACAATGGAATTCTCCCACAAATGATAGGCTCTGACCCAATATGTCATCTTATAAGACCGATTATAGGTTATACCTCCACTTTCTCGGTAGGTGGGCGGACATAGTCATCCTAATCCAATAATAGTAGAAGTATTTCCAGATTCTACCCTAACACATGGTCCATATAAATAAAGAGCATCCAATTGGAACCTAAAAAACCAAATCTCTATACTGGGAAATGCAGACCTTTGGACTAGAATTATGAAATTTTGAAGCAGCTGGCCCAAGTACTAGCCAAGTTATCTATCCTAGATTATCTAAATATATCAAAATATTTTTTAGAAGTACTTATTGGGTGTTTTACAATTCATAGAGATTGAAAACATGGTTTTTTCTGTTGAGGTCTACCATATAGAGAATGATACTACAGAATTTCATGCAGTTATATCTTTTACAGACAAAGATGAAGATGATGTTGTACAAGGTCACATCCGGCCCTAGTATTTATCTTGAAAGGTTAACGATAAATACATTCAATGATCCATCATTTATAATGGTTCATGAATCAACCTCATTCCCATCTGAACACTTCTTCAGTTGGGTCTCACAAAATTAGACTTATCACCTTCCACTTTAATGTTTCAAGGTTATGATAATAATGAAAAAAATATCTTTGTGAATTCACACATGGAACTTAGTTTTGGTATCTTTTATATAATTCAGATTTCATGGTTGTCTGGAAATACACAACTTTTAACAATATTCTTGGGAGGCCTTGGATACATCAACTTGTTGTCATTTCTTATGTATACCCCCAATGTCTAAAGTATTGCTTCAATGGAAAAATTGGAACATTTCACGATGATAAGAACCCATTCAACACTTTTTAATATCAATATTTTGAGGCATAGTTGTATCATCACACCAAGGGAACATGGTTTGTAGAAAAAGATATAACAAGAAACAATGCTCCAAATGGTCTAGAAAAAAACCCATATAGCCCATTCAAGCATCTTAGTGCAGATTACCTGCAACCTATCAATAAAATTGAAAGGTTGGACCCAAATCCAAGCACTGGTTCAGTGGATTCCATAATTCCAGTTGTGGAAATTGAGCCAAACAACACATGGATAATTATTGATTTACCAAATAGGGATGGAATCCTAAATGGAGATGTATTCATTCCATCTACAGATCGTCAACAAGTTTATTCTTCACCATCCAGGATAGAAGAAGTTGTTTCTTTAATAGAGAAAGATATTGATACTGATTCCCAACCCATAATTTTTCCATCAATGATCTAGGAAGACCACACATCATTATTAGGGTTAGAAATGGTTGCCTCTTCTTCAGGATATCCAAATAATGACGACTCCCCTACCTCTGAATGTATTGATTCATCAGCTACCCTTATGGAAGAGATAGAATAAGTAATGCGTATGGAAGATAAAGAAGTGTAAGACCCCAGGGACACCATCCAATGTTTGAGGAAGGTGTCTCCACCAATATGGATGAACTCAAATAAATAAATCTTGGTACATAAGAAGATCCACACCCCACTCTGATTAGTGAAAACCTTACATCAAAATATCAAGAGTTGTATACTTTGTTTCTAAAGAAACCCTGAGATGTATTTTCTTAAAAGTATATACAAATGCTAGGAATTGATCCTGATGTGGACACCCATAATTTGATTTTTCCAGAAGAGCTTCAAGGATTTAAGCAAGCAGTAAGAAGAATGCACCCAACTCATGCCTCCAAAATTGAGGTGGAATTCAACAAGCTTATCATAGATGACTTTACCAAGGAGGTGAAATATCGCAAATGGATGGTCAATATTGTCCCAGTGATAAAAAAGAATGTGAACATTAGTATTTTCATTGATTTTATATTTATCAACTAACATTGTTCCAAATATAACTTTTCAGTTCCAATCATATAATTTTTTATTGATGCAATGGCTGGCTACAAATCTCTCTCCTTCCTGGATGGTTACTCTGGGTATAACCCAATCCGAGTGGCCCTATAAGATGAAGAATCTATAGCTTTCAAATCTCCTAAATGAATATTTTGATATAGGGTAATTCCCTTTGTCTCGAATATTGTTGGTACTCCATATCAATGTGAAATGCACCACATTTGTAAACCTTTCTTGGAGAAATTCATTGAATGTTATGTGGTTGATCTAGTGGTTAAGTCCCAAAATTTTTTTGATCACTTGCCTGATCTAGATACCACATTTAACTCACCTGACAACATAATTTGAAGATGAACCACTTGAAATGTTTTTTCGGGGTAACCTTGGGAAAATTTATCAGTTTTTTTGTACTCGATCATGACATCGATGTAGATCTTGATAAGACTAAGGTTATAATTTTCCTATCACCTCCTTGAAACTTGAATGATTTGAGAGCACTTCACAGATAATAGGCATATATTCAATGCTACATTACCAATTTGGTAGACAAGTGTTTTCCCTTCACCAAATTGATGAAGAAGGGGGTCATATATCAATAGACCAATGACTTCCAAGAATCATTTGATACCCTCAAGAAATATCTCTTGATCCCACTATTATTGATTCCACATGTTAAAGGAAAGATACTTCTTGTTTATGTGAAACCCTTAGAGTGATCACTGGGCACCTTCCTTGCACAAAGTAATGATGTTAAGAATGAAAATAGCCTTTGTAATCTTGGTCAAATGATGCTCTATGTAGAGATATGATATTCTGATATTGAGAAAATCTACCTAGCATTAATATTTTCAGTTCATAAATTGAGACACTTATTGCATTATCCTGAGTTATACTTGGTATATCGTAATAACCCACTAAAATTTATCCTCATTCATTCTATGATTACATAATTTCTAGCATGGTGGGAAGTTATTCTCCAATAGTTTGATATATAGATTATTCCTCAAGAAGTAGTAAAATGCCACGATTTAGTATATTTCCTTGTTGAACACCCAACTGTGGAAGAGATATAATTGAATACTGAATTTCCTAATAAATAAATCTTTTCTATTAAATAAATTCATCATATATGGGGAATGTACTTTTATGGTGCTTCTATAAGTCCAATGGGGAAGATAATATAAGTCCCTAAAATCAACAAAGTTGGGGTAGGAATTGTTCTTATCTTCATAGAGAAGACAATGTTACCATATTTTTTTATTATCATAAGGTGGTACCAATAATGAGGCAGAATATCAAGATCTCATTATAGTTCTATAATTACCACTAAATGTACTAGTGGATTACATTGAGGTGAAAGGTGATTCAGAATTAGTAATTAAACAAATAAATGTGGATTAATACATTATAAAATAAGAACTAATTCCACTGTGTGATTATGTTTAATGGTTAATGGAATAATTTTCCATAGATCCAACATTTTATTATATCAAACGGTCAAAAAATACCCATGATAATGCATTGAAAATGTAGATACAACCTTGGAAGATCAAAATTAGGATGAAACAATCATTAAAATTGCTCATTATTAAGTGGGTCCACCTTTTTTCATAATTAGAATAGAGGAAATCAATGAAATCATTCCCATTTCTTATCCATATGTTCATACCATGGAATGGATGACCCTCATCACATAATATCTTAAAAAAGGGGTAAATCTACCAAATATAATTAAAATAAAATAGATCTGATGACGAGCTTTTAATTTCACTCTTTGCGATGGCCCAAATCACCAGAAGATTCTTTATAGATGAGGCTTTGTCAGAATTATTGTCACATGCATTATATGTGGTGAAACCATGACTATCATGAAAGATGTACATGTAGGAGCTTCTGGTGCTCACCAGTGGGTATAGGCTATCCAATAAAATCCGAAGTCTTGGATACATTTGGCCTTCAATGACACAAGATTTCATATATTTCACTAAGAAGTTTCATCCCTGCCAGATGCCTTCCAACATCATTCATCAACTCTCAGAGTTTCTATATATAGATAAATACCCATGGTTATTTTCTATATGGGTAATGGATATAGTATGACTGTATCCTCCAACTACGACTAAGCAGTTCAAGTATATTCTTACTTCTAACAATTTCTTCTAAAATTGAGATAAATTAATACCTATCAAGGGATTTGGGGCCAAAAAGCATTGTTATCTTGGTCAATGATAACATCATTACAATATTTGGTGGACCACATACCATATTGATGGAAAATATCACCAATTTCTATACTATTGAGTTAAAGATTCTAAACTAGGAGAAAAATATCAAATCCAACCATTCATATCACTACCATGAGAAAACCAATGGAAATATAGAGGCTTTAAAAAATTCTCTATAAAATATACTCCAAAATATTGTGGAAAAAGATAAAAATTCTTAGCTAGATAAGCTCTTTCTTGATTTTTGGGTTTATCAAAATATTACCCATACTACAACATGGTCAACCCCGCATTCATTGGTGTATAGGATAGAATAAGTTTTGCCTATGGAAATTCAATTTCCTTCACTCTAAGTTTCCTTTTGTGACTAGTTATCTACAAATGAATAGTATCAATAGCTTTTAAATGAGACTAAATTATTATATGAAAATAGGTTTCATACCTTGTATAATTTGGAAGTCTATCAAAATAGAATAACATGAGTTTTTAAAAATAATGCTAACCTCTACTCATTTTTTCAAGGATAATTGTTATAAGTCCTTGGTACTCTGATGATACTAGGAAATAAGCCTCCAAAGCATGATCCAAAGTGGGAAGGACCTTATTCTATACTGAAGGTCGACTCTAATAAAGCTTATTCCTTAATCTCAATGGATGGAGAACTTATTACAACTCCAACCAATGCAAGATTATTGAATAAGTACTTTGTGTGAACAAAAAAAGTAATCTCCTAGTTGAAAGACATTAAACATCATAGTAACTATATGTGTCCATGATGCACTACATTAAAATGCATATTATCCTTGTCCTTATCGCATGATGTTAAACTGTATGACATCGTTTGTCCTTGTTGCACAACATTAAACTGTATAGTTAACATGTCCATCATTTAATGTTATTAAATCCTCAAAGATACCACAAATCAAAATTTCTTGTGGTTATTTTAAAAATGGGTAGATTCCATGGGAACGAATTACTCACATCATTTCTAATATCTAGTGGTACATGAGCCCCATTTCTATCTATGTTTGAATCAGACCTGTATAGGGTGCCCCCTTTCAGGAACTACATGTGGCTTGATTATTTCCCCTAGAAATATATGTAGTGACACCTATGTCTTATCACCTAGTAGAACCACAATGTTTCTTTCACATCATGTGACTTACATCCTTTCTTTAAGACGTTAAAATACATATTTCTTCCAGAACTACTTATGGATTGATTCTTATTCCAATGAGATATGTTGAAATGCCTAGATCTTCAATCTTGGGGCCAGCCATTAATTTTTTTCCCACAATCCTTATGTTTATGAGTTATATTTGCATTGGTGATTCCATCTTCAAGAACTATGTTTGGCTTGATTCCCATTCCAATGAGATATATAGAGATTTCCGGATCTACAATCATTGGCTCAACCATAACCATAAGGAAATTAATTTTCCAATTTTTCCTATATATGAGATAAACCTACATAGAGTACTCTTCAAGAATAAAGGGTTTGATTTTCATACCATCCTACATCTTATGAATAATCATTTTTCTAAAATGTATAAAAATCCACCACCTCCCACATCAAACCCAATTGGTGTGGGGGAACAAACCTTATCAAGAACAATCATAGATAATGTTTCAATAACTATGTTTGTCTTGATTCATTTCCAAAAAAGATATGTAGTGATGCCAATGTTTTAACCTAGTTTCAGCTGCAATATCTCTGTCTTTTAACATTAGTTCATCTTCACCATTACTGCTTGATGTAAAACAACATAGAAATAAAAATAACTACATATGACTTGATTATCATTCTATTGAAATACGTAGTGACACTTGAATCTCCTTTCCTAGGTCCAACAACAATTATAGAAAATTCCCCACACCCTATTTATGGATTAGACCTCCATGGGAAACACTTTTAAGAACTATGCGTGGATTGATTAATTCCCTAGAAAGATACATAGTGACACCTGGGTATTATTTCCTAGTACAACCATAATATTTTTTTTCACGTCATAAACACTTCACGTAATAATCACTTGATGATAAACTACATGGTACTTTAAGAACTATGTGTTTATTGATTCTAATCCCTATGAGATACATAGTGATATCTATATTTTCTATCAAAAGCCTAGCTGTATAATGATATGGAAACGTCTATATTCAACCATGTATGATTTAGATGTACATGAGTAGATTAAATTGAATTTCTCACCCTATACATGAACTTGTATATGATAAGAACTATATTTGGATTTATTCTTTCTTAGACAAGATATGTAGTGGCACTTGGGCCCTATACCCTAGTTGAGTGGAAATATTTAATTTCTCTTCATATCAAAGTCCCTGATTTCCTTGCTACATGAATATAAATTTCACAGCAAAATGCACTTACCAAATGACATAAAACTGCATGGATACACCCTTTCCCTTCACGTGGGGTAATTCATCATCATTTCTGTAAGTTGTTAAACTGCACAACTAATGTCCTTGCTGCATTACTTCAAACTACATGGTACCTTAGAAACTATGTATGGCTTGAATCTTATTCTGTTAAGATATGTAGTGAAGATTAGATCATAATTCCTTGTCCCAACAACAATATCAAGGAAATAATAGATGTCCCCTTTTAACACATACAAGTCAGATCTATGTAAGAGATTCCAAATTCATGGACAATATCGGTCCAAAAATATCATTTATGCACTGGACAATGCCCCTTTCACACGTCACACTCATAAACTTCAATAAATTCAAATGTTCATAATCATTATTTGGTTTACGGTGGTAGAATTTATAAAAACATAGAACTCTTTTCTTGAACTATGTTGTACATACTCATAGGTGGACTTGCATAAGTCGCCCACATAACATGTTTGTCTTCCAAAAGATGCCACTTTTCAGCTATGTAGCATATTCCCTAGTTGGACCTACATAATAAATCCCCCATAACTGGTTTTTCAAATGGAGGTAACTTAATTCATGGGAGAATCCTATTTTGTCTCTTTAAACATTAAATGACGGTATGAATGAACCCAAACTTTAAATTGGTTATATCTTGTGTATTTGTCTCATATCCTTTCTCCCCACATAAAAATCTTCATGAACATGGTTTAAATTTTTCATCTTCATATGTTCAAATCATATTGGAATAACCTTGGTCCATTCAACCTAATATCATCCATTATTTCCATAATATTTGGTTCTAGTTATATGAACAAAAAATATAGGCACCATACTTCTTTTGTTAGGGATGGAACTTTGTAGAGAGAATATTCCCCAAATTCAATGGAAAATATTACTTGAAATACTTCTAATATATTCAAGAATTTATCTCTATAAAACAAAATCATTTTATTTGGAATATCAAAATCTCCATAAACTTTCATTGGTTTTCTGCAAATAGAATTTTACAATTATTGAGAGCTCCATTATCTTACAATGTAATACATTCCCTAGTCTACATTGCTTAAAATTCACCAACATAACAAGACTATCAACATAAGGATGCCAATGTTTGGCTGTGTGACACATGTACCAGTTGGCCCTTCATAATACATCCCTCATAACAGGTTTGTCAAATAGCGGTAACTTTGTTCTTGGAAGAGACCTCCTCTAAAATCCATTATCCCTTTTCTCATGTCATTAATCAGACTCAGAAATCCCCAAATCAAATCTTACAATTCTCCCCTCCACACCTGAATATGGTATCACATTTCTAGACATATTACGAAGAATTGGAAAACCATCAAATCTTTAGTCAAATCTAAAGGCCTTAAATCAAATCCCTTAATTTCATGGCTACAGGGATTTAAACTACATAACATATTATCAAAATCCATAATGTCCTTATTTCAAGACATTAAACCACATAGTATAATGTCTTTGTCTCATGACTATAAATTCTATTGAAAAATATCAGAAAAATCCATTATAAAAAATAAACCCTCTTTTATACAATAGATTAGTGTAAAAGTGGTTCCTCATTCATGTCCTATATCAGCATAGATGGCCACTTTTATTCTTAGAAAGATTTTTTTGGTAAATCCTCCCACTGTGGTCTTGAGATATCCAAATTTTGAACCCCCTTTTTATCACTGATAGAATGTCATAATTCTTACGGTCTCCTTTTCCTTACTATTCAGTATTGTCCCTAGTTGTCCATGCATAAGTCACCCACATAATAGGTATGTCAGCCGAAGGATTCCATTGTTTGACTATACAACATATTTCCTTGTTGGCCTTAAATAATAAATACCAATAACATGTTTGTTAAATAGAAGTAACTTATTTTTTGGAAAATACCTCCTCTATTATTATACTTGAAATTTTATATTTGGTTACCATAAAAATTATGACTCAATATTCCCCTTGGATGTATCAGAAGAATATCAAGACCTTTCCATCCATCAAACCCTTGTTTGGGTTCTAATCTAAATATTCGTGGTCAATGATATTTGTCCTAAAATAGTAGCCTCATTATTATGACATGAATTAATTTAACATTCCCATTAAAATATATATAACACTCACTAGGTTGAAAACCACAAAGGGATTTCTTCGAAAAAGTCGAGTCTCAACTCGCTGGACCTACAATTTTTATGGCTTAGGCAATATTGAGAAATAAAAAAGTTAAAATACAACAAGTTTCAAGGTATTTCCATATGACATTATCAATAGTTGAACTATTATCACTAGGACCCATGTATTAGGAAAAATTTTAGCATCTTTCCCAACTCAACGTATCTCCAAATCCTACAAAATATTATTGGAATCCGTCAAAGTGCCCTACTTTTAACTTATAACCAGATTATTTTCATTCTGAACTAATCTAATTCTAATGGTGGGATTTTATTAACACCACAGTATCTATTTCATGCAATTTGCCTCAAAATTCATGGTTGGATTTCAATTTTCATTGAGACCTCTCCATAATGAGGTTTAGGTGAAAAGACCTCCTCTCTCTAGTAGTGGGATGAAGATTTCCAAGATCGATGATAAAAATGTTTTGATGCATCAAAAATTTAATTTTCGTGTTTCTTATGAGACGAAATGGTGAATTAAATTTCGCAAGAATTGTATATATCTTTAAAATATTCAATTTTACTGGTCTTGGAGCCCAAATAGACTTACAGTTCTAAAGTTATGGCACTTAGAGGATGGATGAAATGTACAAAGGGATTTGTCCCGCCTGCACGAAAGACATACGTAGATGACTTACACGGCACACCTATGTCGTGGACCTATACAAAGGTTCCTATGTGGATGTGTATTTTTTACACCAATATATGGAAGATCTATGCAGAGGACCTGAACATTCAACCTCCATTTGACCAGGTCCCCTCCTTTCCTATAAATAGGACCCTTGGGATCCCCATTTTGAAAATTTAAAAATTTAGAAGAATTCTCAAAGCTCCCATCATGTAGCTCCATTTCACAAGTCCCCCAAATTTTCTTAGGTATCTCTATAAAACATGAGAGAATAAAAAATTTGATGGGATAATAAAGATTAAGATCTTTTGGGGGTTTTATATACAAAAAATCTGATTAAGGACCCTCCTTCTATAAGAAGAAGTCATTAACACAAGGTCATTTCATTAAGAAAAGACCTATGTGAGAGTATTCTAAGGACACAAAAAGACACTTAGGGTGGTTAAGTTATGCCTCACCCATGTCTTTTTATCTTGGTAGTCCATTTACCAAGGAAAAACAAGCTTTTATAGGCTTATCATTCCCATGTTAATAATTTTTTTAGTTCCTCCTAGAACTTATGCAACACACCTACGTGTCACACCTATGCGGTACACCTACATTGGGTACCTAATCCAAGGCCCTATATGATATAAATTCTAAATACCTACTAAAATCTACTCATGGAGGGACTTCTCCATCCAAATATCTCTTGTCTGAAAGGGAACATGTTGAATCCTCCACACAATCCCCCTGACTTACAAAACCCTTGGGAAATACACATCAGCATGTCTCCCATTTGGGTTTGTATTTCTATAGTCAGAGGTTTCCCACATTTTTATTATAAGGGAGTCAGGATCATTGGGATGTCTATAGGTTTGTATATATAATCACATGGACACTTTCCCCAAAGATAGTGTTAGGAAGTTCCATGTTTGGAGGATTAGGGTTCGGGCCATGTCCCCCCCCCCCTTCTTGTCTATAAGACATGGAACCTATGGTCCTTGGTAGAAAAGGTATGTTTTAATCTTGAATTTTCTTTTGATATAGTTAATGATATCCTCCATCCACTACAAGACCAATTTTAGGGCTTCCCTCTTGGAGTAAGACCCTATCCTTTTAGGCTGCACCTAATGACCTTCACTTTCAATCGACATTGAAAGGATCTTTGCTTGAGGCCCTTGTTCATCATCTTCGCAACTTATTTAGTTGTAGGATCAAAATCTTTCATCAGCATAGTAGAATGTGAGAGGTTTGTTGAATCTTTCAAATCATCGTGTTTCTCACACTTATCATGAATCACGTGGGCTTTGAGATTTTGGATTATCACAACATCCACACAATACACCTCGTGTATAAAACTACAAGAACTCTAATTACCACCATAATTAGGATACATAGGAACCCTTCACCTAGGGACCAAGATCAATGGACAACCTCCTCAACAGTTCAATTCCATATCCCTCAGTTCGGGCATACTCTTTAAGAATAGGCCTTGAATTACGTCCCCTTTGAATCTCTATGAATTAATAAATCTCTCATGGATCCAGTTACATGGGAACCCTCTTTATAAGTAATACCCAACCTATTTATATAAAAGGAGAATATTCCCCTACAAAACATACTGAACTACGTGGGCTTTGATTCCCATCCAAGTGGGATATATAGGAAGCCTCCCTACGGTTCAAACCCAACACTCCAAATAAACCATATTCATTCTGGGAAACATTCCCAGTAGTCTATAATCCAATATTGAAACTCATATCCTTTCTTGGTTCCTTGGTATTCTTAGCCATAAGTCCAACACCAAGATTTTACTAGGCACCTTCTGCCTAGATGTCCTTACCATAAGACATTAAAATGTATGATTATGTCCTTATCACACAACCATAAAAGGTATGTTGTGTACCATTAAGTAGCACCGAACTACATGGGTTCTAATTCCTTTCATGAATATATGTATGTATCCCATCTAGGGGTATGACCCCAATATCAAAACATATTTCTGTCTCCCTGGGTGATGATAAATTCCAGAGTTCTCCCATTGAGTTCCTCAAAACCAGCATCATGGTAACAATGGTTAAAGAACCTCTAAGTAGTATATGAAAGGATAACATTGATAGATAACCTCGAATACATACACATATCTCTATTGATGAAAAATGTAGAATACATATAGATGATTCTGAATTCCACACATGCTAAATAATTGATTGAAATTTTCAAGGGAAACCTACATTATTCTTGGTAAATTAATAAGGATTTATGAACATATCTTAAATATATAAGAGAGTCCAGAGTGAGAAATAATTCCCCCACCCCCAAGGGATCGATGATCCCGACCTCCCATCCTCTATACCAATCTGAGATTTTATGTATCATAGGCCAATATACCTAATGAATGCCTGCCTTGGGAAAGAAGTTCCTTTTGGATACATAACTATTGGGTGTTTCTGATTCCATAAATAAATGTAAATATTTTGGGAAATATTATTCACCATATTTTCTAGGCTTCCTAAGATTTGGAAACATGATCATATTTTATCCATTGAAAAATTTATGTATCCCTAGACATGTTCACTTCAAAAATAACATCCCTTATGTTTCATCTCCTCGGAATCTATTATTCTCTGATCCCCTTGATCATCCTAAAGTAGTGGGCATTTTTGTTGTCACTTCAGAGGTAGAACCGAATGATATAGTGCAGGATTTGGATTGGGAGTGGGTACATGGGATTTCTTAAGTATAGCATTAGCATCCTATGATTTCCCCATTCTCTCTCCTTGTCCTGATATAATTACTCAGGATATAGCTTTGGTCTATGTGATAGAGTATTCCAATCTTCTAGTGATCATGGAAAGGTATTGAAAACCTCCTATGTATTTCACATAAATAATTATTGTTCAAAACTCATCATGAATATTCTCTATGTATATGGGAAACAATTATTCTTGAGAGTGTTGTAGGTTCAAGGGGTATGTCAGTCATTTCCAACAAGAAATAAAATTTTATATCCCTTCATTTTCCTGTTTTTAATAGTTTGAAAGGTCAAGGACTATTTATATTCTATAGTGTTGATATGAAATAGAATAGATACTGCTAACGAAGGTCTTCCCACCCCGTAATTGGCTAATCCAAAAATCTAGTGTACCTACAAAGGCTAGTACATGGAGTAATTGTAAGAAGAACCTGAGATTAAATGAAACCTATTATTCAGAATTCCCTATCATGGGATCACAAATAGAGATGAAAATCATCAAATTCTACTATGGGAATCCTAAGCCATTAAATATGGGGAATTTTTGGTTCCCAATGTTTGGAAGGTTAATATTCCAAACAACACATTCATGGTATGGCTTCTTTTCTAATTGTATCAGTGCACACCATTCATACATGGATTCCAATCGTATTTTGAGTGGCTCAAGAACGCTCATAACCCCCCTAAAAATGTCTAGATAAGAAAGATCTTGAACCAGTGTAGTGGATGGTAGGGACATCTATGGTTTCAATGATTTTATATTCCATGGGAATCCTAAAGGGGTAGTCCTATAAGGATGTTCTCGAACATGTTCTGGTTGTGCAGCCAATAGAGGTAATTCCTAATCTACTACTACAAGATCGAAAAATACTGGTGGCTAGAATCCCACATTGAGAGAATGTTCTGGATCTTTTTCAGTCATTGTGGAAAAACCTCTTTGTTATGGTATTCCAACTGGGAGTGAGAGATGAGGATATTCTTATTGAAATTATCTAGCAGAAAGGATGCCTTAGAGTAATTATGTATTAATTCTCCAAAATTATTTCATCTCTTCCTCCCAATGAGAAAATATTTCCTCAAGTGAGAGGGGTTTAACCACTCCAAGATTTAGGTAAACCATAGTCTGAACCTTACCCATTTTTTGGATGGATTCCATTCAAGGAGGTAATGGTTGATTGATTGTGGGAACATACATATTAACGTCAAGCATCTGTTTAATTTTACACACACCCCCTTCAATTTTTATGTGTGAATCATATTTTTAACCGAAACATCTTCCACCAGATCCTCCTATAATTTTTTCTCATTTTCTATAGGGTCTTTAATGGTTGAACTGATTCATAGTGAACTATATACATTCTATATATTCCTTTGAAATACTGTCTTTTTCTATCACATCCATAAGGCCTGCTCATCTCCTCCAATAATTCTCTTAGAGAAACATGGTGGATGGTAATACTAATTGAATATCTAGATAGTTTAGTCATGTACATTCCCACAGGGGATATCAAGTCATGGGAAGGAAAAAACTGGGAAAATCCACTTATTTTCATTTACACTAATTTGGAGAAGATAGATGTCCAATGAGGAGTAGGTTCCTAAGGTGAAAAATCCCCCAACCCTGAGGGCTGGGGATGTCCCTATTTAACTTTCACCATTCTTCAGGCCTGGTTTCTTGACCTCAATGGTTGGGTTAAAAAATCTCCAATCCCTTCGGGTTGGGGTTTCTACTAAATACTCATGGTTACTAATACTATGGATTCACTTATTATTTTTCAGAGATTTGTTTGAACGTGGCCTAGGTACATCATATAATATGTACATGAATCACCCTCTTCTGAATATTATTGTGATACTTCCATCATTTTAAATATTATATTGCTGAATTATATTAAGTGGGAGTATTGATAGATATTTTTAGATTCTTGATGAAAAAGTAAATCAATATCATGCTCTTCTTTGGCCTGACATCAGTAAAAGATGTTCGATCCTATTTTCTTTTGATCATATCTTTGGTTGTGGAAAAGGTCCATTTTATGATACTAATTTCTGATTCATTTTCCACTTAGGGAGAGGATTGAAATGTAACAATACATGTCCACTAAATCCTATGATATGAAAATCATATAGGGAATAATAGAACAAACATTGAAATCTTTCTGACATGTTGAGGCATGTGTGTTTAATGGATCCTTGCTATTTCTCAAGCTTTGGATATCATACAGCATGGAGAGATTCAAAATCAATTTGTAATTTCGTCCCTTCTAGTACCCTTACAAGAATTAAATAATCATCATAGGGTACATATTTTTCTCTAAATTGAAAATGTGTTTTCCATATAATGAGATGAATGTTGTGAAGAAAATAATCCAATGCCGCCTATGGAATGAAGTATTGAGCGGTAGCTGAAAGCCAGAAAATGATAGGTTTGTCATATTTAGTTTTTTTTTTCATTTTTATCATGTCATCTTTGTCATTTTTATAGGATCCTCCAACTGATCTGACTAGAGATCACACTATCCCTCTTCATAATTATAAGCAACATGATTTTTGGGGACTTCCACTATTATATTGGAAGGATGGTGATCTAAGGGTCGTTTAGAGAATGACTTTACCCTTGGGATATCTTTCGGTTGAGAAATTATTTCACCTATAAATGAAAAGAAATCAGACATTAATGACATTTTTTTTCCAATGTTTCTCATAATAGGAAGGATTTATCATCACTAAATGACTAAGTGGAGGAAACTTCTAATGTAGGGAAGCACTACTATATAGATAACTTTCATAGTGAACACCATCATGGGGTGGAATTCCATGATGGATTACAATAAGGGTATGAATCACATTCTCCTTGATCTTCTGGCCACATGGAGGGGCTCTACAACTCTCATTATGAGATGATCTCCCGAGATCAGTCATATTATGGTCATCAAGAAAGAAATCATGATAATTTTTAGAAAGAGGGAGTTTTGGAATTACTTCTACTTCCCCTGTAATTTGATAATGGGATAGTAGGATTTTTAGCTGCAGTAGATAACCACTCAATGGATTCAATAACTCCAACATTAAGTAGAGTGGTATCATAGATCATCTCTTCTATTTTTAGACGTCTATGGTGAGTCATTTTTTTGGATTCCTTGTTTTGAGAAACTGAGCCCACTTGCTGGGGGTAGTGTTATTTTGGAATGGATTCATGTTTGACTAGATCCCGTGTTACTATTGGATTTTTTTGAAACAATTCTTGAATTTTCAAAGGGATTTGTGCCTACCTGATAGTGGACATTAGAATGGTACAATTTACTTCAATTGGAACAAGTGTGGGTTCTTGATCTAGTTGTTGAAATATCATGGGGTATATTTCCTCATGACCCTCCTATATAGTATTAGAGGTGTGTGTTTTCTCAATGGTGGCATGTTGATGAGCCACCCCAGTCATGGGGATGGAGCATTGTGTTCATCTACATTTCACTATTGTTTAATCCTTTATGATCTCTTAGTAGATTTATAGGATGTGGGAAGGGATTTTTGTTCGCACTTTCAGAATTCCTAGGATATTCTTGTTGGATTCATTAATAATAAAAGGGATACATACATATTCTGTATCTTGATAATGGGAATGTACCTAGTTATTTACTATATTTACATCAGTGGATATTTATAGTACTTGAATGTGTGGGTAGAGAGTTGGTTCTACCCCTATTTTTCATCAAAAATTTCCGACAAACTTATCTAGGTGCTTCCAAACAAAACTACTAGTAGGCTTGATGAATACGAGTCTCTGTGTGTGCCTGCTTATAGTTTTCCACCAAACATGGTTGAAAGGTTTCTTTGAGTTCTTATAGATGAGTTTTATGGAAGGCTTGATTAGTTTGAGAAGGTGTATATTCATGCTCATATTTTTCCACTGAATTTGAATAATGGGATTCCTTGAATGATTCTAGGTGAGTCTACTGGATAACTATATTAGGATGTATGGGTGTATGTTCATACTCATAGTTGGACACCATATTTGATTTTGGGATTCTATCGAGGGGTGAGAGGAATAGTCATTCTCCCTATGGACTAGTTTCTTCCCTCTAAGGGACTTCAATCATGCCTTGGTATAGATAACCTGAGGCGGATAGCTGAGGATAAAATCCTCATCATATAAAGGGTTCACTTCCATGAAAAATTGGAGGTAGATACTATTGGTAAGATCTTTATAGAATGACCCCCATGTCTTCTAGATGAGGTATTCTATGGCCTCCTTATCCATCTCCTAGATATAAGGGTGGTACTCGTTTTTGTGTTCTAGAGATAAGGTCTTGGAAATGGTTAAAGATGGTGGTTGGTTCTGTCTACTTCTAGACCACTGAACATTTCTAGTTAGATGGTTGAGGAAACATAGAAATATATAGGGCATGTTATAAAGCCTCCATGGTCAGGATTGTACCATTCTGGTGCTACTCCAAGACCAGTGTGTTCGAGACCCATCGTTGAAGTTTCTAGATTGGTTATGATGCCCTCTACTTGGATGAAGACTTTCTATTAATGGTATCGAGTGCATTCATCAATGATAAAAAAAGGTCTAATAAATACAATAAGCATCAGTGATTGTTTTTATTATCCCTTTTTGATTTTGAGACAAAAAGTGTCTTAAAAAGTGTGTAAAGCTATTATATTGGTTACATATTCAAGGTGGATTCACCTTTTTTGTTTTACACGAAAGCCATGTTTCCCGATGGTTGATTGTAGGGTGTTTAATTTCATGGAATCATTCACATCGGGATAACTATATCCAAATGGTTTCCAATGAGTTTTTTCATGTAACTGGAAACAACCAATAGTTCTATATCCATGAGGTACTTACTTTCCAAAGGCAGTGTCTCATGAGTTTGTTTGTTCAATGGTAATTAAGAACTCGCATTGTCCTATAGGATGGGAGGCAAGGCTCATTACAACCTTTTGGGGGGAATTTTTCCCTTCTTCTAGAATCTCATTTAGATTTAGAATATGTTCATGAATCACTATTTAATTCTAGAGTATGATGTGGGAAACCCAAGAATTAACAATCAATTATTAACATTTATGGAATTTAGAATCACCTATATGTATCTATGTTTCTTCATCTATGGAGAAATTTGTGTGTACGTGATGTTATCTATTAATGGTACCCTCTTATGTGCTGATCATATATTTTTTGGTCATTTTTATAATGATGATGGCTTTTATCCACATAGTGGGGCACTATGGAGTGTATTGTCATCCAGGGAGACGAGAGTTATTTTGATGTTTTGATCTGACCCATTAGTGTGATTTTTATTCATCTTTGTAAATGTAATTAGAACCCACATAGTTCGGTGCCACAAAATGAGACACATCACACCTATTAAAGTCCTGTGAATAGTACAAAACCATACTGTTTAATATTGTGTACCAAAGACCTCTAGGAGAAAGGTTCCTATTCAATGTTTGGCATGGTACTTATACCGAAGTAGCTAAGGGGACCTATATGAAAAAAGGATTACAAGGTTGGATAAGACTATACTAAGAATGTGGCCTATAGATGATTAATTTGGTTTGGGGTGTTGGGTTTAGACATTAGGGAGGCTTTCTACATTTCCCATTTGGACAGGAATCAAAGACCACATATATTTGTTTTGAAGAACTATGCCTATGAAGTCCCTATATAAGTTTTTATATTAAGTTAGTATGCGCCTTTTAGAGGTATAAGTTTGGGATTACTCCTAAAAAGTATTCCATATGAAAGGGGCCATGAGGTATGTGTTGACTCATGGTGATTTAAAGTCTTGTTCGGGGATTACACATAAAGAGGAGGCCATGGATGTGTATGGTGATATGAATTGCGATTATTCCAATTAGGGGGCCCAAATGAAAGGTATTGAAGCTTATTCATGAAGAGGATAACCTAGTGAGATGTTGGGGCCGATACCAAGTAGAAGTCCCAATGAAATCAACCCTTAGGTGTGTGTACTAAAAATCCCGATTTTAGTAGGATTATGAGTTATCATAGTTCAATAGGTTAGGTATTACACACTGAGGCAACCTTAAGTTTGGGTATTGTATGGATTATGTTATCACAGAAAAACTCGTATCCCACAAAATGCATGATTAGTGTGAGAAAAAGATGAAATAATGGTTCCAGGGAATCAAAATATCTATTTTACATGAGTTTTGATATATGTCTTTGAGAACCAATGCCTATGTAGATACTATAAATAAAGGTTAGAGGAATATTCAATGGAATATCCTTAGTTAAAAAATGAATCTAATTGTATGGATGTTGTGATCGTGGATATACTGTAAGACAATAGGATTCATGATGATTCATTATTGAATGTAAGAAAAAAGTGGAGGTGAAGGATTCGACAAACCACATGATCCCTCTTCTACTAGTGGAAGAGGTCGGGGGTATGGGAGAAGAATAGGGGGTTTGGATGTGCATGTTCCCTCTCCTGTTTTGAATCATGGGTCGTAACATGATACTACCCATCTAGAAAAAACTAAGAGGGAATAGAGTATAAATAGGTAAAACTCCCACAAGAAAGGCTAGAGGATTACTCTGGGAGGGATGACCTAAAATTGGTTCCATAAGAATGGATTAGGATCTCATTCCATGTTGAACTGAAAAGAAAGTGTGATCCTCACCCTCACCTCCAGGAAATAGAGGCTCAGAGTCATAGAGATGACCAGGGAATGACATTATCGTAACCCAAGTACCCAAGTCCATGAACTCCCTAACACCTTCCCTGGGGTCTAGGTCCTCAGGACTATGGGAATTCATACACACATTCACCCTGAGGTCTCTAACTATCATATAGGACAAGTACATGAATCCTCTAACCATAGGAATTTATACCCAAATTGGAGACGTGATTTTCTGACTATTCCCACAGTTTTTCATGTATAGAGGCTTATTTGGAGGTTTATTATTAGACACCCTCAGGTAAGGGATCCAAAGTAAGAGGAGCCCAGCCATTGGTGGATTGTAAGAGGACTCAAAGGGTAGATTAAATATGTCCTTTTTTAGAGGGTAAAGGAGCCCCACGCTAGGCCTGGGAGGAACTGTAGGTGATTCATGTTGGGGGGAAAAGACCTACGTGAGTTAGATATGCCTTGAGAGATGGATCACTTGGGAAAAAACACTCAGGTAATTATTTTTCATAGGCACCATGGGTCCTCTCAAGTTTCCCTAGATGAGGCTAATGTAGGCCCATTATCAGGGGAGGGACCTCACACAAGTTTTCGTTCACTAGTGTATAAGGGGTCCTCATGTAGGGGTCTTATATTTTATACCCTAAAGTTAATTTTATCTCACTTATCCCCATAGATTCTTTCTTCTCTCAGGTTTTAGAGAGCTTCCTAAAGAATTTTTGGAGCCCTAAACAAAGGTTCTATATGACCATAGCTTGGGGGCTTCTTTCAATTTCCAGTTCTGAAAATGAGGAGACCAAGGGTCATATTTATAAAAAAATAGAGGACCCTAGTTGAAGGATATTCCAGATACAAGTATTCGGCATTGGTACCCAGTGTTGGTTCCCTACACAATAATGGGATTTCTTTTAGTGCCACATAGGGGAGTTGTGTCATCCTCCTGATGGGAATGGGGTTTCACACAAGCCATCTTGTGAAAGTATTTTTTATTATTCTTCGTGATATTACCCTCTTTAACACTCTTAAGGTAATATTCATAATCCTTTTACTCCAATTTATAAAAAAATTGTAAAAAGTAGCATGAACATATTATCAATTATATAATATCATAAATATCATCACAAATTCAATCATTAAATAACTCAGGATACTAACCATGGATTAGTGACTCATTTTCCCATATAAATTATCATAACCAACCAAAATCCCATATGAAACAAACCAATGTGATATAATTCCCAGTAGATACGTTTTCTCTATGTTATTTAATATTGATAATCCACTTCTTTTTGGTTTTATTATCTGAAAAATTTAGTTCACCCAATTGAAGATGTTGGAATCATCAAGAAAAAAGGATAATGTTTTGAAGCATGGATGATTTCATGAATCCATATAATCTATATGGGAAATACTAATTAATATAAAATAGTAATGAAACACCCCAATACATAATAATTTATGAAGAACTAAGTATTTGACACCCATAACTAAACCTTTACTAGACACAATGAGGAGACAATTTGAAGAATATGTGATCACCAACACTGAACTCCAGAATTATCTTCCAATGATGAACATATAATTTTTAACAATCCTCTGATACCTTCATTTTATCATAAATAACCTATATCATCTTTGTTGTGATTTTTACCAATTCTAGCATGAGAGTTACTGAATCCACAATATCCCTCTAACACAATAGAGATTGTAAAGGATGGGAATATAATAATTTAAATGGGGACATGAAAATGTAAGAGTAGTAACTATTATTATAATAAAACAAAAACAATGGTAAAAGATTCAACCACAGGCCCATGAAATCTAGAAAACATGTATCCAATATTTATTCTAATTTCTTGATTTCCTACATTATCTAGACATAATTCCATTAATATAATATAGTACCAAGGCACATCTATCTGCCAAATTAATGTTAGATATCTCTCCACACCCATGAGGTGAAACTTGAATCACAATCATAGATGATCATTTTTGGAAACCTTTAAAGACTCGTCACCACATTTATATACATCCTCATTAAAAAATCCAATAAACAAAATTCTTTGATCATTAAAAAGTTGGAGAAGGTCATAAAATAATCACATACACCAAATTAGAGTTACATCCCTTTTGTGTTCAAGGGAACCCAATGAAAAATTATCTCTAAATATCCTCCCATGTCAACAAGGAGATATCCAGTGGCAAGAGAAATCCACCAAATATAAGATGATTGACCATCATCTTTTGGAAGGATGGACAATAAGGAAAAAATCTACAATTGATCTCTTTACCCTTTTCCAAAACAATTAGTCTATCATATCATGGTATATCATTACTAATGGAGGATTTAGTACCAAAGGTGAAAAGTGTAACTATGAGAAAACAGCCCCACACACCACTAATGGTGAAAAAAATCCTCCCCTAAAACAAAAATCCATGCTTCCAATCATTAGAATATACCTTAAGGGAATCACCACAAAAAAACACAGCCATTCCAAACCCCTATATTTGAATCCCCCGACTAGGGAACCTCTACCTATTACAAAAAGATGACATTATGTTCATTTGATAAATGCATCATTGGGAATCAACCTCCCCTAGGAAAAGGTGCATCACCAAAGACACTTCCTTCACACTATAGACATCATAAGAACCACGAAGAACATCATCCTTTGAATTCTTACTCATCATGTCAGTGAAAAAAATTATTCGTTCCTAGTGTATTGTAAATTTCAATGTCATAAATCTACATGAATTCCTTCCATCACTACTAAGAAATGTTCAAGTAACATTGGGAGAATATGTTATTCAAGATCTTATGATCTATAAAGACTATAAAGAGATACCTAATGATGTAATTCCGCCAAGACATCAATGTAAAACCCACCATAAGGAGTTCAAGATCATGGGTGGTGTAGATGCACTTATGGTGCACAAGAGCCTTATTCCAGATGGCAAGGAATCAATAAGTGCATCCAATAGACTCGAGATCAAATCTGGGAAGATGCATATTTCTTGGTTACTATAGTAGTATTGTAGTATGCACTATAGCAAGTACTATTCGGAACTTTGTGGTATTATAACATTCAGAAATATTCACCAATTTGGGCTTTCAGGCCACTGATTTGGAACTTTCACTATGCCAAAATTCCCATTTTGCGGCAGTTTTTTTCCATTTAGCGGCGGTTTAAACTGCCGCTAAATCGTGTGTTGGGAAACAATTAGCTATAGTTTTTTAAAATCGTCGTAGAACGATTTAGCTATGGTTTTTTAGCAGTAGTTTAAACTTTTGCTAAATCATTTTTAATTTTTGTAAATTTTTTTAAATTTTTAAATTTTTTTAAATTTTCTTTATTTATTTTTTATCTATTTTATTTATTTATTATTTTTATTAATTATTTTTATATATTTTCAAAATTTATATATATATTTAAATTATTTATTTATTTATTTATTATTTTTATATATTTTTTGTAATTTATTTATTTATTTATTTATATATTATTACCACGCTAATGCCCATCTCAATGCATAAGTTCATGTCTGTGCACATGCCCATGCAATATATAGAAATTCTGTGTTGGGTGAGATTTGAACCCCTTACCTCATGCTTATTCTCCAAAGACCTTACCACTCCAGTAGCCTCTTCATGTGGTTAATAAATCAAATTTAATATAGTTATACACATATATATTATTTGGAAAAACAAGTAATACATAAAAAATATATACACACTGAATAATTATTAATCAATAATGAATAATCAACAATCAACAATCAACAATTAATAATTAATAATGTATAATATATAATATATAAAATATAACATATAATATATAAGACATAATAAATAATACATAATATATAATACATAATATATAATATAAATATATAATATATAATATATAATATATAATATATATTGTATATTGTATATTGCATAACATACAATATATAATAGATTATATATAACATATAACATATAATATATAATATATAATATATAATATACAATATATAACATATAATATATAATATATAATATATAATATACAATATATAACATATAATATATAAGTAATGTATAAATAATAAATTAATTAAAAATTAATTGAATATATGATAAATAAATAACAAATTAATAATAAATTAATAAATAATAAATAAGCAAAGAAATAATAAATAACAAATCATAAATCATAAACCATATATCATAAATCATAAATTATAAAAAATAAATCATAAATCATAAATAATAAATAATAAATTATAAATAATAAATAATAAATAATAAATAATAAATAATAAATAATAAATAAAAAATAAAAAATAATTATTAATTATTAGTTAATAATAATTATTAATTAATAATTGATCATTAAGAATTAAGAATTAATATTTAAAAATTTATAAATAAATAAATTATTATTAATTAATTATTAATAATTATTTAATAATTAATTAATTAAAAATTAATAAATATTGAATATTGAATAAATAAATCAATAATAAATAAATAATAATTGAATAAAAAAATAATAAATTAATTATTAATAAATTAAAAATAAATTATAAATAAAAAATTATAAATTATAAATAATAAAGTAAAAATAATAAATAATAAATAAATAAATAGATTAATAAATAAATAAATAATAAATAAAAATAATTAATAATTAATAATTACTAATTGTTAATATTCAATAGTCAATATTTAATATTTAATATTTAATAAATAATTAATATTTAATTAATAAATAAACAACAAATAATAAATTAATAATCAATAAATAAATAATAAATGAATTATAAAACAATAATAAATTAATATTTAGTAAATTAAAAATAAATTAATAAAGAATAAGGAATAAAGGATAAAGAATAAAGAATAAAGGATAAAAATAAATAATTAAACAAAAATAAATAATTAAACAAAATTAAATAAATAAATAAATAGATAAATAAAAAATAATTAATTAATAATTACTAATTAATATCTAATTTATAACTTTCCATATTAAAAATTTAATAAGTAATTAATAAATAAATAATAAATAATAATTAATAAATGAATAATGAATAACAAATAAATAAATAAATAATAAATGAATAATGAACTAATAATAAATAATAAATAATTAATTAATTAATAAATTAAAAACAAATTAATAATTAATGTGAACATAATAACTAAATAATAAATAAATAAATAAATAAATATTAAATATAAATTAAATAATAATAATAATCGTTAAAAAATAATAATTAATTAATAAATAATTAATAAATAGTAATAAATAAATAAATATTAAATAAGTAAATAAATAAATAATAATAATTTAAAATAAAAAATCATTAAACGTTAAGAACTTATGAAAACTATAAAACATAGAAATAACCCTAAAATATGATCTGAGACTCTCTTTTCAGTGCCACAACCAGTCAAATCGAATATCATGAAATGAGCTTCGATATGATATGTGGTACTAGCCGAACAGACACCTGTATCGAAAGTAATAATGGTTTGAATTTTAAGAAATCAGTGTTTGCAACTAAAACCTCTGTTTCGGAGGCCTTCTGGGTCTTTTGGTGAAATAATAAGAGGTACAATACTCAAAAATTTGGTACCAGATCTAAGCGGCATAGAGCTTGTTGTATACTTCGTTTTGATATGTGGTAGAGCCTAAAAGGACACCCAGATTAAATGCTATGACCGTTTGAAGTTTGAGTTCGATTTTTGACTTTTGAATTTTGAATATATTTTTTCCTTTTATTATCACATGATTTAAATCTGACTTGGTTTTTTCTCATTTTATAAACTTTGATTTGACTGGTTTTGAAGCTGAAATGGACTCTTGGATCAGAAGTTATGGTCAGTTGATTCTTAAGTCAGTTCTTCTACTTATTGAAGATTTGTTTTTAGTTTGAAAATATTATTAACTAATAATTATAAATATTAATTAATTGACACATTAAAATTATTTAATATTATAAATACTAATCTATAATTTGTTATAAATAATAAATAAAAAATAAAAATTTAATAATTAATAATTTTTTTAAAATTTTCTAAATTATTGTGGTGGTTTTGAAAAAACCGTAGCAGAAAGATTGAATTTTTTTATTTAGAAGATATTTTTAAAAAATTAACAAAAAATTTAAAAAAAATTGAAGCGGTCTTTTCACGGAGGTTTTAAAAACTTCTGCTAAATTTTTTATCGAAAAAAATTTAGCAACAGTTTTAAAAACCACGACGGTTTTTTCGCCACTAAAACACAGTTTTCTTGTAATGTTTAGTTCTTCAAGTCCTTTAATCCACCAATAGCCTTCGGGCCAGTAAGCCTTACGAACCACCTAAAGGCCTTTGGGCCACCTCAAGGCCTTGAGACCACCTCAAGGCCTTCGGTCCAAATCATGGCCTTTAGGCCACATGAAAATTGTGCTTAATAGACTAGAAAAACTATACAAGGAACAAGCTCTAGATGAGGATTCAGAGCCAGTGTATTCACCAAAGCAGAGCTAACAGATTTGGAAGAATGAGAGGGTATGGAAATTACCATCGGGACCAGCCTAGGAATGCATGGGATGCCTAGCTTAACATCCATGCGAAGGTGAAGAGATGACATCGCAATATAGACCCAGGGGAGGGGCAGTTTCAAGTAGTTATAGTCTGGATAAATTACTTTAAGTCGTTTGGGTCATGTAATATCACAAATCCTATGGGCCATGTAAGGGTTCCCCTTAAACCATTATAAAGGGGATTATCCAAAAATGAATAAAAATAAGTCTTTCAGGCCATTTGGGCTAGATAATCTTATGGGGATACAATTGTTGATGTCCAAATGAGATGAATTTTATATATTTCATCTGCACTCATCCTAAACCATGGGGTGATGCATCAAATTAAACATCAAAATCAAATACTTCATTAGGTAAATAGAGAATAGGTTCACCAAGAAACTTCTCTTTTAAATATTCAAAAGTAGTCTAAAAATGGTTAGTTAATACAAAATTAGAATTTGTTCTAATTGAATCTATAAGGCGGTTTTTAATATTAGATAATTTTAGAAAAAACATCTATAATAATCAGAAATACCAAGGAACATTCTTGTGGACACCCATTAATCAACCAAATCAACATTTGATGGATCCAACACCACTCCTAAAATAGATATTGCATGACCAAGAAAATGAACCTCATGAGCATACAATATACACTTCATCAAATTATATTACAACTTCTCTATGGAAATTTTAAAATATTTGTCAAATGTGCTATATTATCCTACAAATAAATAAAATATCCAAAAAACAATATATTAATACTACCAAAAAATGGTCTAGGTTTTAATGAAAGATAGATTTTATGGGTCCCATTAACATGGTTGGTTCATTTTTAACATTATAATGTATTAACATGTACTTATAATTCCCATACTAGCATCTAAAGGTAGTCTTTGGAATACCCACATCCTTTAATCACGTATAATAATATTATGACTGAAAATTAATCTTAGATAACCATCTATCTCCCATTATATAATCAAATAAATCATCAATACTTTGAGGAAATTGGATCTTCACTCTCACTTAATCCAAGCGATGATATTTGACTCACAAGAACTAACTTCAATCTTCCTTCTTCACGACCATGATCAGAGTACCACATGTTGTTACATTAGGCCAAATAAAGCCTCTTTGGAAGTGGTCATTAAATTTTATTTTTATCTCTTACAACTCAAGTTGTATAATCCTATAAAAATACATCAATATTGGGGAGATTCTGAATATAACTCCATCCAAAACTCAATCCCTCGCTGAGGGGGTAGGTTCACAACCTCTTTAGGGATAACATCAGGGTAATCCTTTTATGATCATAAGAAACAACACTAGTTGAATCCCCCTTGAACTTTATATCAACTCTTATATCATAGATGATAAGGACTCAAGGAATTTTCATCGCATTTGATATTTTTCATAAACACAAATATTACATTCTCATCACCAACATCATTAAACAAAGAAAACCATCAAAATTAATCAATGATATCCTACACTGAATACAACAACATCATACTAAGGATGATTCTATGAAACTATATATATAATCATATAAAATATTTTTAGGAGTAATATTTCCCTAATAGTATCTCATAATATATATATATATATATATCATATAAAATAACTCCAACTCCAACTAGCATAGTCAACCCCAAGGGAAATGGAACCCTCTCCACTAAATATTAGAAAGCATGAACAAAAAAAGTTTAAATGAATTAGTGTGGTTGCGCAAAGTAAAATTAATATTACATCTATGTAGAATATAAATATATAATACCATTCATGAGGTCAATATATTATAGTTATGGAAACTCTATAACATACAACTATCAAAACATAGATCCCAAACTCTTATGATAATGATAAATACTACCTCCTTGTAAATTACCAACTATGTTTACAAAATTAAAAAAGAGTATCAAGTGGATTCTCTATACCTACCCTATATCTTATAGGATGATCATGGTTGAGAGCACCCTCACATTGTTGTAGTCTTAGAGGATACTAATATAATAACCGGAAAAAACATTTGACCTCTATATCCATGATCAAAACTAATAAAGCTTGGACACTTGATACTTTGATGGACATGATCACCCCAAGATAATAAAACCACACATAATACAAAAATAGAGAATTAATAAATACAAAAACATGTGAAACAAGGTGAAAAGGCTAGAACTAGATCTCTAATATATAAATATTGTTATGATCATACATATGATAATCCCAAGGTATAACCCTTTTCTATGTGGTGTCATTATGAATACCCACCCAATAAAATCGAGTCATGGCCAACATGTTCTCAGTAATCCCCCACATTGCCCGGTACCTTGAGAGACCTCATAAACATAAACTGTGTGACCTAGTGTTCGATCTCTAGACACAAAGCATCGTCAAAATAAATCATATTAGTCTAGTCATATAGAAGGTCTATTTAATAATGTTGAAGGTTCTAGAGGTTTATAATGAGATCCCACACACTAAAAATACCTTTTTGCGGAGTAAGAGTATCATTCTAATATGTCATCTTCACAATTGAAGATATGAACTCAACTTAACACTGATTGTAAAACATATCCCTAGAAATACTTAAATCCTTATGATCCCTAAGAAACAAGAACAACCATTTTGGATTATCCACATATATCGTAGTCATTCCTAATAAAACCCAGTGCTACATCCAAGCCAATATAGAACTAAAATAAATATATACTTCCTTAACCTAACCCATGTTCTAAATATAATATATAGTGATCTAATACGTATATAATACAAATTAATAATACAGTGAATGCAATTTTATCCAAAAATAATTAATGTTAATGACCTCTACTCTATGGTGATGCATAGGAAATTATTGCTAAACATAAATGGCATGAACCTACCAGGGAAAACATTGACGATTCATACCTGAAAATGTCCAAAATGTTAGCTAATCCTTAAAATAAAAATATCCAATACTTAAGTTGTAATTATTCTATTTTAACCTAATTCCCATTTAACTACCTAATTTCGTCACAAGTATAACAATATAATTCATGTTTCTTACCAATGTTTTGACACCAAAATAAGCATAAATTCTCTTGGTATATTCAATAAACATATGTTCTATGAATTGGATCATAGTGGCCCCAAAATTCATGTGTCCAAGGTTGTCTTCCATACTTATGTCACATTCTATGTTTATATAATACCATTTCCCCACCATCCCATACATCCTCACCAATTCCTATCTCCAATATCATTCTTATCTATCAACCAAAATATCTGATTTTACTTTTTCCAGACTTTTCCAGAATAATAACCCTCTTGGGTTGGTAGTGAGCCCATGAAGCCTACGTCAAATAGGCTAGAGGTTTTTCACTAGTGCTGAGTGTATCATATAAAATGGGTTGCATTAATTTTAATGTTCCCTTGAATGAAGAAACATCAAACCAATAACTCCAAAACATAAATTCCAATTCACACAATAAAAATTATTGTTATTTCATGCAATATTGAAATAAAACTGAAATAAATATCTAACCACTCCTACAATAGTGACCATAGTGGCCAATAACTCATTATTTTTCTACCAGCTAGCACCAAAAAACTCAATCATCATATCCATCTAGAAGACCTTAAAAAATTTAAAAATATAAAGGGATGAGAATTAAATGTAAAATTTTAAATATCCTCCCAAAACCCCCTTTTTATAATGTGTATTAATCAAACTAAATCCCTTGATAATAGATAAAGATCCTAACCCATCAACTAATAAGTTAAACTATATTTTTCTACCACGCCAAGGTGTACGCACCAAATAAAACATTAAATATTTTTACATATTATCATGAATATATAAAAATGAGGGTACCCACTAAAAAATTCTCATTGAACAAGTCACTCTCAACCCTAATGACTCATGTCATGGTTCCCTTATCCCATCATCGATCATACTACACATTAGTTACATCATATCAATTCTATATAATTATCTTGACCCAAACCCCCTGAAATATATCCCAACCACCTCCACATAACATCACACAAAAATCATATTAAACAATGAGACAATATAGATCAATTTAAGGAAGGTTGAAACCATAATCCACATCAGCCAATAAATAATTACAGATGTATAATATAATTATATGCTAAAACCATAGAAAGAAAAAAACTTGATATATAAGTATGTCATGTATGTGGTAAAATATAGCCATGTGAACCATAATCCAAAATAAATTGGTTATATGCTATATAAAAAGTATATATTTAGTAGACAAGGTGGGGTTGTGGAGTAGTTAGCCATTTGAAATATTTACAACCTAGAGGTTTGAAAAAACCCCAAACTGAAGACTAATATAAGAGTCAACTCCTTAAACAATATTAGTTATGAATATTTATAAATAATTGAACATAATGGTAGGAATAATACACAATTATACAATAGGATACATGATATATTATGCTCAAATTAGCTAATATACCTCCTAACAACCATCCTTCAACTTTTAGGACTTGAATCCGAGACGCATATATATGTGAAAACAACCAAATTTCAAAATCACAAATTACCTATATATTTATTTAATTTCCAATTACATATGAATTTCCATAATAAATTTTTTATTTAAACAATTCAATAAATTTTATAACATAATCAGTATAATGTCATTATCTACTATCATGAACAATTACGATTAATTTATTTTACCAACTATTCAACTTCCATATTCTAAAGTGTACTATGACAGAACAAAAAACCATTACAGTGGAGCTATATACCATGGGTAATGTGAAAATCCAAAATAATAAGAAGTAATAATATCAAATAATGACAAACCAAATGGGAAATTATAAACCTCAAACTATTCCAAAAAAAACCTTTGCTATCCTAAAACCTTTCCAAATATCAACCCAAATAGATTTTCTGTCACATCACAATGTCATGAAAAACTAGAATCATCAAAACTTAGTAATAAATATTCCCATCCCAATATAATATTTTAATTAAATTTAATATAACATATCTATAAGTATAAAAAAATAAAATGGTTATAATAATTTATAGTTAATTAATTTTCCACATCCAATCACATAGAAAATAAAAAAAAGGTCAGAATGAATCCAACCTACATATATATTATCTTAGGAAACATTTCCCAGGTTGGAATTACTAATTTAGTCATATGTGAAATTACTATAAGAATAAATTTATTTAAACAATGCATTGATGAAAATTTAAGCAACATGCTCAAAACACACTCATCATCACAACTAAATTAATCAAGAAGTTTATACTCATTTTACAATATCCTATTACCTGATCTAAATTTCACATCCATTTATAAATCCAAGAGACATATAGATAAGAATAATAATGTTACAATTCCTCATTATTATTTTATATGTTCATGTTTTTTATCACCTTCATTAATTAACTTAAAATATCAATATTAAATTATAAATATTATTATATTTGATGAATAATCTTATTGCGACATGGTATATATATAATGAATATAGAGGTGGATTTATAGTAGTAAGTATCTCATAGAATATATATATACATATATCAGTTTAAAAATAATAAAAACTAGAAGAATCTAATGATAATTTACCCTTCAATATCAAGTTTATTATTATTCTTTAGGATTCTTATATTAATATGATTAGTCCCATATATTTACCATTGCTGACCCAATCATGAATAAAGACAACACACATAATAAAAATAAATATTTATGGATACCCTACCTAGAAATAGTTTTTTCCACAAATTTCACATTTTAGGAGACGAATATAAATTGGTTCACATGTCTAGGTCTTTACAAGATAACTACAAAATATGATCTCTTGAGGTAGAGAGATGGAAATTGATCCAAACACCCTTAAATTCCTGGGAGAATCTATGTCTGTACAAAAATGGAATTTAAAATTAAAGGAAGAATGAAATTGGATAGGGGAAGAAGAGAGTTCATATATAAAATGAAAATAAGGGAGTGGTTCATGGACCCCACCTAATTTTATACTAACAAATGGAGGAAGGTGGTGAAAGATCCCCCACAATAAAAACATTTATTGAATTAAATTTAATAAACCCAATAACATGGGTGAATAAATAATACAATTTTACCAATTATTTTTAAGGGGTTGTTATATATTTTCATTATTCTAATATTTAGTTATTTACATATACATTGAATCCATGTGTTTTGACTATTTAAATTATGCCATTATTATTTTGTTATTTTTTATATTTATTTCTATTGGGTTTCAATTGAAAAACTGTTATTCCATTGTAGACGCCGAAAAAAGTCCGCAACTCCCAGAGGAAGTTTCGAAATGGAAAATCGTAGTCATATTCGGAATCAGAGGCCCGGTATAGAGGCCCAGGAAGTGGTGTGCGAAATAAAAGAGGGCTTGCATGAAATATTGTTGTGCGCGCGAAGCTTCCCCGGGATTCACGTAATCGAGCCGCTGGTGTGCACGATTTTGTGCGCCCCGATTCCGCGCGGTGAGGCTTTGCGCGCCGACAGTTCCCGTCGCGGAAACTTCTGTGTGCCTCCTAGATTTCGCGCCAGCTGGGGCCTATAATTAGAAGGCGACCCCAGAAGGTTTGGGGGTTGAGGAATTTGGATTGGCTCTTGGGCGTGCAATTCGACTCCCCCCGCACGCAATATGACTTACAGGTAATCCCCCTTTTCGCGCAACTCTGCCGTGGGGTTCGCCTTTGCACGCAACTCCACTGGCTTCGGTGAATTTTCCTCCTCTCGTTGCTTACCTTGCACGTGATCCATGTCCCTTGAGCGCAATCCCCTTCTACACGCGCAATACCTTGCGCGCAATCCCCTATCTGTGCAATACTCTAGCCCTATTGCGCGCCAACCCGGTGTTCTGCGTGCAAACCTTCCTTTTGCGCGCAACACCCATGACCCCTTTACCTTGACGCCACATGGCCACTTTTACGTGCCGGCACGTGATGTCTTCCCTTCCGGGCATGCGCGTCATGCGTTGTTTTCCCGTACGGCCTTCCAGGCTTGTACGAAGTAACCTCAAGGTCCCTTGGGCGGTGTTTCCTTTTGCGTTGCTTTGCCTTATGCTTCTCCGCATAGGCACGCTACCGGCTATTGCTTCTTCGCAGAGCCATGCTAACGTCGACCCCCCCAGTGTTTCGCCCTGCGTCCCCCCTTCATTACGGCCTTGCCGATGCCTTCCCTCCCACAAGGGGTAGAGGGAATTGGGAATGTAACCCCTAGGGGTGTGGAGTGATCCCACCTCGTCCAAGCTACAGGACGTTAAACTACTAAGCACCTCATCCTTAACACATAACGTTAAACTGTGGTCCGACCCCGTGCTTCTCATGCAGGGTCCCCTCGTCTCGGAAATTCTTCACACCTCTCGTCTCCACGAGAATGGATTCTTCCTCACATGGAATGAGATCCTCCTTGTCGGAGTGGCGTTTGTCCAAGGGGGAAAGGCTTCCTCAGAGCGTAAGCCCCTAGCCTCTCTTACAGAAGTTTTCACCCATGCACCTCCATACTTCCTCCCTGCCAAGGCCAGTAGAGTCCCTTTCCCATTGCTCTTTGTCGCACCACGGGCCTCCACCCTGGAGTAAGTCCCGGCACCCAGGGCCGCTAACCACGCGTAAGCCCCTGTTTCCTCTTGGGCCGTTAACCACGCGTAAGCCCCTATTTCCTATTTGGGACGCCTCAGAGCGTAAGCCCCATTCCAGAGAACTACGTGGACTTTGATTCGTACTAACGCATGGTACATAGGAATCCTCCATGAGGTTCAATCCCACCACCCGGTCATTCCGACTTCTCCACGTCGGTTCCCCGACCACCATGGGCCACCTCAGAGCGTAAGCCCCACATCCACCATGGGTCGCCTCAGAGCGTAAGCCCCATATCCACCATGGGACGCCTCAGAGCATAAGCCTCGTATCCACCATGGGCCGCCTCAGAGCGTAAGCCCCGTATCCACCATGGGCCGCGTCAGAGCGTAAGCCCCATGCCAGTGAACTACATGGACTTTGATTCGTGATAACGCATGGTACATAGGAAGCCTCCACGAGGTTCAAGCCAACCACCCAGTCGTTCCGACCGCTCCACGTCGGTTCCCCGACCACCATGGGTCGCCTCAGAGCGTAGGCCCCATATCCACCATGGGCTGCCTCAGAGAGTAAGCCCCATATCCACCATGGGCGGCCTCAGAGCGTAAGCCCCATATCCACCATGGGCCGCCTCAGAGCGTAAGCCCCAGATCCCCCGTCCCGCATGAAGTTAAACTGTATTCCCCCTATTGGGTTGTCTTAGAGCATAAGCCCCATGCCTCACTCCATCATCTATCCTGATCCTTACCTAGGAAACCACATCCCGGTGAGATCATGCCACCCCATCCCACTCCATAGTATCCGGGAAGCCGCCCACGTGCTGGCCCCAACATCAGTGTTCCCCCTAGGGGGTCCTTCAATCTGATCCACTCTCAGTGTTTCGATCAGTCTGATCCGTCTCCACAAGACGTTAAACTCACGACATACCTCGTTTTGAACATGAGAAGCTGAGGAAAACCTCAGATGGTACACATTCCCCGCGTTCGATGTGGGATGCCTCGGGCTTCCGCGCCCTCGAGAAGCCCTGTGATAAGGGATATAAGACAAACATGTTGATCCCCAATGTCAAGACATGCCAACGACACCCCAACATGACCTTTCTCCTCACTGAAGGTTGCTGCCCGGACAAGAACCCTTGGAGCATCTCGACAGAAGCAACGTAATTAACTGGCGTCCATGTTGATATGACACCGGGAATGAGCTTCACGAACCCGTCTTAAATCTATGAGGGAGACCCGGATTAGGTGACGATCTCCAAGGAGGAATCCACAGAAGGAAGAACTAACATCCCATCATCCCGGTTTCGATCAAGGAGAAGACATCCCTGAATAAGGAATGGATGTCGCCCGCCTTTGGAAAGCGGGAATATGGGGCTGCGAGCCGCACGTCCTCCCATGCGTGACAGACACGCGCGCGCGCCCTGGCGTAAAAGCGTTGGAAACAGAGAGTGGTGAACCCGACGTGAAGCTCTTCTCCTCAATATGGGGATAGGTAGCGTTCGGGATGTTGGAAGATCAGCATGTTGCTAGGTCCAGGTACCTATCACCGGGACATGAAACTCGCCCGGGGTTGAGGCAGTCAGGATGTTGTGCACTTCGTTCCGCGACGTTTTCAACATGGATCCCTCTCACCGACCACGGAAGACGGAACAACGTTGGGCTATTGGTTGTCGATTTATTTTCCTTTTAGTACTAATGGGTTCATCTCCCTGCTTATAGTAATCAGATCACTCCATCTAGAGCTCGATCGCCACCTGCCCACCGGTGCAGGAGCAGGGGCAGTACCGACGTGGCTACCCCGCGTGGTCCCGTATTTTCCACAGTCTCTCTGGCTCCGATTGTCGCGACTATCAGGTGCTCACGCCCCCTCTCCCCGTCAGAAATCATCCAGATAAGGGTGATCCATGACTTGGTTCTTAGTTACGACGAGGAAGGGATCATCCCCACTAGGGGCCTGGCCCGTTTGGATCTAGAGGCTGTTGCGCCCCACTATCATCGCTTCCCCTGAGGGCCGCGCAGGGAGCCGCCGCTCCCCACTCTGGCGTTCAACCGCTTCGGGAGCCTATCCCCGGAGCACCTTGACACATCCTTCCCCTAGGACAATGAGGTGGGGGATGTCCGGGTCCGCCCGATCGGAGACCTGTCCCAGGGGTTAACGGCAAGAACCCCCGCAAGGCTGCATCGACGTCATCGCCTGGCTCCCCGGGCCGAGGACCAGGCAATATTAATGGCCGCACCACCGGCTCCGACCCATCTTACCCAACGCCAGCGTTGGGAGCGAGCGGAAGAGAATGCTCGTCTTGGGGCACCAACCTCAGCAGCCACTATGGCCCGAGCCACTACTGACTCTTGCTACCAGACCCTTGAACACGTTGAGAAGGGGCAGTCACATGCCCGACTGGGATCGAGGCCCCGACCGCCCTACAGGCAGGTTGGGTCGACTCTCCCGGTCATGGGCACATACAATGGCCACCGCGGACCAATCCGTGGTAGTGCCACCCATCATGAAGGCTCATTCCATGCCACTGGTCTGGAAAGCCGAAGGCTTCTTCGCGATAGCTATGCTCTGCGTATGACTCCTTCCAATTCCCATTGCATTGGGTATGAAGTCACTCCCCCTACCGCTGACCGCGAATATGGAGTTGTTGCGTATCCAGTCACTCACTCACATGGAGGTCCTCCACATGTCCCTTTTAACATCTATCCCAGTGCTTCCCGCACCTCGGCCTTCATTCCCCTCTGCCCCAGCACTATTGCGGCTAGGGGAATCCTTGACAGAAATCATCCTTACCCTGAGGAGCCACCCAGGGGAAGGAAGGAGGGGCATCGTCGCCGGAGAAGGAATGTCAGGGGAGTCCAGACGGAGATTAGACTAGTCTTTTTCTCGGACTCTGAGGCAGAGTATGACTCGACGGTGGAACCTTCCCCCCGACCTTCTGAGTCAAGGGCGGGAATGGTGACGCGGCGCGTCAGTCTCTTACTCCCTGAATTTGAGATCCTTATGATTCCCTCCTCCCTCCGAAGGTACATCCAGGAGGACGGGGACTTGGCGTACCCCTAGGAGTCAAACCCGCAGTTATCGCTGGCCTCCCCGGAAGCCCCTTCCACCTTAGTCAGGGATTGTGGGGAGCTTTTCTGGGGACCTAAGGGAGATTTGCAAGACGGGACACCCTCAACAAGCACTGACGTTGTGACAGGAGGTCCATTTGCTGACCCATCCTATCGCGATGTGGCAACCGAGGAACTGAAACAGTTGGAGGACGACTCCGGGATCGGCGGCCAATCGGCATGTTCGCCGCATTCCCCGCCGGCCAGCTCACTAGTCTGACGACCTGTCTCAGCGCCGTTTCAATCTCCCCGACCATTCTCAGTTGACGAGCAGGGGCAGCATGGTCCGAACCCCAAACCAGAGTCATGGAGCTTCTAGACCGTCCTCACAGCAGGCCACTTCCCCGAGAGGTTTTGGCTGGTCGCAGGGTCGTATTTTGATATGCCAGAGGCGCTCACCCCGGGAGAGTTTGAATGTTTCCGCCAAACTCTTCGGTTGACTCACTTCCGTCTTCGCCATCAGCTTGCGCCATATCCTGGGAGTCAAGAACATCTCGAGGATATCAGTGAGCAGTTCCGTCGGGTCGACTTTGCAGCGCTCCCTGTGGTTCGGCATCCCGAGTCCCCGGGCCACAACAGGGCCCTCCAACAACAATGCATTCACAGTTTTCAAGTATTCCACAAGGTTATCGAGGATGCCACCCCCCACGTGCACATCCGCGGATGGGGGTAGTATGCTGCCCTTCTTTTTTGTGCGATCCGCTGACAACCCGATTCATCAGGAGGCCCTGAGGGAATGTCACCAAAGGCAATGGCGGTCAACATGGCTGAACTTTCAGATGAGGGAAACGGTATGGATCTCCTTGATGGGGACTCACCCCCTGAGGAAAAGCCACCACTGAACCCATCTGAGAGGATCACTCGCCACCAGAGAAGCCTCCTAGGTCTCCCCATTCCCACTAAGGCACTGACACTAAGCCGAAACATCATCAAGGGTAAAGAGCATGTCGGGGCTGTCAAGCCCGCCGACCCATCTTCCTCGGTGTAGAAGGCATAGGAAGACTCCGAGAAGGACACGCTATGCCAGTAGCTTGCTGAGCAAAAGAGGCTGGTTGATGAGCTCTTGGACGAACGCATTGCAGAGCGGCGGCCTGACTACAGTAATACCAGGTCAGGACAACAAGGGCAGGAGCACCTACCCCTTACCGAGATTCCCCCGGGAAACTGCAACCATGTCGTGTTCACCAACATGGGAGAGGCCGGTGCCCATGGCAAGAGGGAACGATACGTCTTGCCTAACCCTCCCGAGCGGTGGGATCACCTGGGGGACCATGCTCGGTTTCCTCCCGCTGCCCCGAGGGTCGCTCCTCCAGACACCCCGCGAGCTGCTGAGATTGACTACAAGGTTGGAGAGCCCGACAATGCGCTTGTGGTTAGAGATCCCCGTCAGGATAGGAATCCGTGTCCGGACGATCTGATGGAAGTACTCATCGCCCGCTTGGAGGCCCTGGAAACTCGGCATGTGGCAATTCCACCGGACGACAAGCCATACCCATCATGGGTGGATGATATGCCAGCCCCGCCGGGATTTGGGAACCCCACATTTTCCCCCTTTAACGGGACATGAGATCTGCCACAACACCTGGCCCACTTCAACTCGAGGTGCGGGCCTATGTTGGGGACTCTGGCGCAGCAGGAAGCTTCCAAGCTCCATTGCTTCGTCCAGACGCTGGAAGGACTAGCCTTCGTCTGGTACAGCCAGCTCCCTGTTGGATCTGTGGCTAGCTGGGAGGACCTTCGCCGGCAATTCCTCTACCATTTCAGTTCCACAACCCGGAAGACGAACATTGCAGACCTCTTCAGGTGCAAACAGAGGCCTGATGTGCGGGTCGCGGACTTCGTCGCCCGGTGGAAGGGGCTCAAGTACTCCCTTGACATGCCACTAACTCAGGAGAAATTACTGACGATGTGTGTAAAGAATGTCAAGGCAGAGCTGGTTTCTTCTATGATCACTCAGAATTACCCTAGAGGGTTCTGGGATTTCTCGGACAAGGCTCAACGCCTCGAAGAAGCCCTGCAACAGGCCATTCAGGCACACCCGCTGCCTCCTGTCATCCCTACAAGGAGAGAAGCCAGAGCCGAGCCCGCTGCTGTAGCCTAGATAGAGGCTCCCAGATAGCTAGAGTTGCTACCATTAAGGCCAGCGCAGCAGCCCCATAGGGGTCCACCACCACGGGCACAGCCTCCGGCCCAGCAGCGACCGCCTCAAAATCGGCAGGCGCCTCCGCGTAACACGCCGCCGCCACCCAGGCGAGATAATCAGGCTCCGCCTCCTCAGCATGCTCCTCCGACCCCTAGCCATGGTCAGCCTCCAAGAGCCCCCTTCCCAGATAGAAGGAATCAGACTTACACGTTTGATGAGGCACAGGTCCCTGGCTATTTCTATAGCGCCTTGGAGTAGAGGATCGTGCGGCTGCCTAAGGGCCGGAAGCCAGAAGAGGCGCGTCTCACTGATCACCCTAACTACTACCCTTGTCACCGGATCCTGGGGCACACCATCCAGCAATGTTATGTGTTTAAGGATTGGATCCAAGACCAGATTGACAACAACATAGTCAGGTTGGGCCCAGCCCCGGCACAGGTGGCAGGTGTCTTCGCGAGATCAGATGGCAGCAGCGGTAACAAGGATGAGTGGCAGCAGGTTTCCGACCATGGGTCCCCAAAGTATAACGACTGGATGGCCCGCATAAAGGTTTCCCATTCCCATGTCATCATCTGTACCTGCCTAAGTCAGCTAGAGCCCTCATAATATGCGAGTGCCGCTTTGGCATCGTCGTCCCAGCCTACCTATCCCCCGGAGACCAAGCGGCGGCGCAAGAAGAAAGAACGCACCCTGCCAATGCCATCATATTCTCGCACGCTTGGAGATTTTATACCCCCAGAGATGGGGATCCCTCCGAGAATTCATCCGGTAGTAGGTAACTCCTCATGTGAAAGCTCGGGGTACGCTTCGGTTAACACCGTAGAGTTGGAAAATTCCTTTTTGGCTCCTGACGATGAGGAACGCCAGGTGGACTTCCCCAATGTCCCCCACCGTCACCAAAGTCGGCGGAGCCGTGGCTACGTGAATCGCAGGGGCACAGCAGTCGTCACCTCCAGCCAGGCCGTGCATGCTACTGAGACCAGAAAGCAGGCCTGATACAGGGATCAGCGCACACGGTCCCCTCACCCAGTGTCGACAGGTCCGCCTCCACCACTGTTTGTGTTGCTGGATCAGTCGGGACCTCCTCGTCCATGTCGCAGCCAGCCTTGCCCTGCCGCCGGCCGACTACAGCCTTCTGGACCTAACGTGGCAGCCACCTCCTGGGCTTCGACTAGTGAACAGAGAGACGTGCCTAGTACCAGTCAGTCATCTGTCCCTCCGGCAGGGCCCATCAGGCCTCCAATCACAGAGCGGCCTCCTATAGGCAGAAGCTCGCGTTTGGCTTGAAAGTATCATGTTATGAAGAACCTGGCCAGCATTATGGAAAGGCTTTCTATCCTTGAGTCCCTTCTCCTGTCATCGAAAATGCGCGAGGCGCTCGCCGAGGCTCTAAAGAGCCCCCTCCAGTTTGAGACGGAAGTGGCGGCCGCAGAAGCCTTCCACACCAAGGCAATTGAGGACGCCGAATGTCAGGCATTCATCTCGTTTTCCAATCAAGATTAAGACCCTCCCATACAGGGGCACATTCTCCCATTGTACGTCACCGGCCAGTTCAATGGCATGGAAGTTCGCCGTTGTCTTGTTGACACGGGTTCCGAGATTAACCTCATCCCAACTCAGACGCCGCGGAAACTGGGGTTATCTGAGGATGATTTAACTCCCTCCAACCTCAGGATCCAGGGGTATGACAGGACCGAGCAAACTCCACTTTGCAAGATTCATCTGAAGACCCAGTTCGGCAGCCTGATTTCCAGTACTGAATTCATGGTTGTCTCTCCGGACACTGCCTACAATGCATTGATGGGAAGGTCATGGCTCCACCATCACGCAGCGGTACCCTCCTCGTATCACCAGTGACTCAAATACTCTTTTAAGGGTCGAATGGGTCTGCTACAAGGAGATGAGTCTCCTTTTTCCTCTTGTGAAGCCTGTTATCTGGATGCTGGCTACTACAAGAGCAAGGACAAGCAGATCCTGGCAGGAGAAGTCGAGCCCGCCACTGTCGCGAGTGGTCCGTGGGTAGGTTTGGACAATGCATATTTCTTCCCAATCCATCGGTTGGAGGCCACGACCCCCGACATGGGGAAGTTATTTTTTGTTTTGGGTACCATAGGAAGGCATATTTTCGAGTCCAAGCGACAGCGGGAAATCACCTCTTACTCTTACACCAGCCAGGCTCAGGTAATCCCCGAGCCTCCTACCCCTATACGATATCAGGATGTTGGGCTCATGGAAACAGTAGTACGTCATATGTGTCTGTTTCGACGGGCCAGAATCGCTCGGCTCAAGCCAATGTGCCACCACTGCTTTGATGTTATAAAGCATGGCCCCTTAGGTCGATGGCCAGATGGGATTGGATCAACCGCCTTTGTCGCCATGATCTCTGAAGCGTATGGGTCCCCTGACGTGGAAACCTCTACTGCCCAAGCCAACACCAGCTTCCCATCAAGGTCTGGAATCCTTGAAATGGCTCCCCCCATGGGTACCCTTCTACAAGCGGAGATGAGGACATGGAAGATGCTCCTCCTGCCTTCGAGGAGGGTGTCCCCACCATGGTCGATGAGTGTGTGCAGGTGAACCTCTCTATCGAGGCGGACCCGAGACCCACATTGGTCTGCGCTGCTATGCCCCCCAAGGAACTGAAACGGTACGTGGACTTCCTCAGACGGCACTGTGATGTGTTCTCCTGGAGTTATGACGAGATGTCGGGACTAGATCCCCAGGTAGCCGTCCACCGCCTTGGCCTTCCAGCAAACCATCGCGGGTTCAAGCAGCCTCCCAGAATGATGCACCCCTCCCACGGTGCCATGGTTGATGCCGAAGTTGATAAGCTCATCAAGGCCAAATTCATCAAAGAGTTCCATTACCCCAGGTGGCTAGCCAACATAGTGCCGGTCAGGAAGATGAATAGGCAGATCAGGGTCTGAATCGACTTCCGTGATCTCAATCGCAACTGTCCGAAGGATGACTTTCCCCTTCCCGTGATAGAGTTGTTGATCGATGCCATGGCCGGGTTTCATGCCCTTTCCTTCATGGATGGGTACTCCGAGTACAACCAGATCCGGACGGCCCCCAAGGATGAAGAGTTCACTACCTTCAGGGCCCCACAGGGTACTTTCTGCTACCGGGTTATGCCTTTCGGCCTGAAGAATGCAGGTGCTACCTATCAAAGGGCCATGCACCACATATTCAAGACGATTCTCAGGACACTGGTGGAGTTTTACGTGGATGATCTGGTGGTTAAATCCCGTCAGAGCCAGGACCATATCAAATACCTTGAGAAAGTGTTCTTCTTCCTCCGTTCTCGCCACTTGAAGATGAACCCGTTGATGTGTGCCTCCGGGGTCACCTCCGGAAAGTTTCTTGGCTTCATTGTTAGGTATCGAGGCATCGAGATCGACCCAGACAAGATCAAGGCCATCAGTCGGATGCCTCCCCAAGTAATATTCGGGAGCTAAGAGGACTTCAAGGCCACTTAGCCTATATACGTCATTTCATCGCGAATCTGGCCGGCAAGTGTATGCCCTTTTCCCGGCTCATGAAGAAGGGCACCGCCTACGAATGGGACGAAGGGTGTCAGATTGCATTTGAGGAAATCAAGCAGTATCTGCTTCACCCTCCAGTCTTGATGCCACCCATTTCCAGAAAGACGCTGGTCCTTTACGTGACCACCCTAGAGCGATCCCTCGGTGCACTTCTCGCCCAGAATAATAACGAGGGAACAGATAATAGCCTCTACTTCTTCAGCCGCATGCTCCTCGACGCGGAAATTAAATATTCCCCAATCGAGAAGAGCTTCCTGGCGCTCATATTTTCCATGTAGAAATTGCAGCACTACTTGCAGCACCACGAGGTACAACTGTTCTCTTGGTTAGACCCATTGAAATACATCCTAAACCGACCTATGCTGACCAGCTGATTGGCGCGCTGGGCGGTGATCCTCCAGCAGTTCGACATCAGGTTCGTACCTCAGAAGGTCGTCAAAGGGCGGGTGTTGGCAGACTTCTTAGCTACCCACCCCACCTCCGTGGACCAGCCACTGGATCTGGGCTTTCCTGATGAGACAATCCTCTCAGTAGATCACGCCATCCCATGATGGCAGATGCACTTTGACAGTGCCTCACGGAACCCCACCGGTAGAAGGCTCAACGATCCTAGGCTCAACAGAGTGGGCCTGGGTATCGTCTTTATCACCCTATAGCAATTTGTTCTGCCGTATTTGTTTCTGTTGTCAGAAGGCTGCACCAACAATGAGGCATAGTAACATGCCCTCATTACTAGCCTCGAGTTGGCTCTCGAGATCGACGTACCCCATCTGTATGTAAAGTGGGACTCTGAGCTAGTCATCAAGCAGGTCAATGGTGGCTATGCTGTCCGGAATCCGGAACTCGTGCCATTGTTGGAGTGCACCCTCCGTCTAATGGCTAAGTTCCCCTCCTGGCCAGAGGTCATTCACATTCCCCGGTCGCAGAACAGTCGAGCAAATGCTTTGGCCAGCCTGGCCGCATCACTTGCGGAGCCCGAACAGGATGACCTAATCGTCCACGTGGCGCACCGTAGAGTCATTTCTCATGTTATCCCGAAGGGCGATCGTGGCCCGCGAGTGAACCATCTCACCGCTGGCGCCCCTATGTCAAGATCCTCAGGGGCTTCAGGCGCAGTAATTGGGATAGTTCCTGACTGGAGGACGCCCTTGGTTGAGCATCTACAGCACGGTAAACAACCACCGGACCTAGCCGAGCGAGAACAAATCCGGTGCCTCACTCCGTAGTTCACCCTTTAGAGTGGTCCTAGCCTTGGGAAGCTCCTTTATAGGCGCGGATTTGATGGTGTTCTCCTCCGTTGTCTTGAAGGAGTCGAGATCCCACAGGTAATGCAAGAAGTGCACACTGGTTCTTGTGGCGCCCACCAGGCCAGGTCGAAGTTGTCCCACCAGATTCATAGGTTGGGATACATCTGGCCCTCCATGATCCACGACTGCATTGAGTATTCCAAGAGGTGTCATGCGTGCCAAGTTCATGCTAAATTTGTGCATCGGCCACATGATCCTCTCCATACTACCATGTATTCTTGGCCCTTTGCAGTCTGGGGGTTGGATGTCGTGGGGCCTTACCCGCTGGCAGCGGCCCTCTAGTGCCAGTTCATTTTAACCACTACGGATTTCTTCTCAATGTGGGCGGAGGCAATCCTGCTCAGGGAAGTCAAGGAATGTTCTATCTCTGACTTCGTGAGCTCCAATATCATCTATCGGTTTGGAGTACCTCATGTTATCCTCACGGATAACGGAACCAACTTCCGTGCAGCTGAGCTGATGAAATTGTATGCCCAGTACAACATTCTCTCTAACCACACCTCCCACTATCATGCGCAGGCGAATAGACAGATCGAGGCGTTTAACAAAACCTTCTCTAACATTCTGCAAAAGATGGTTGGTCAGAATAAGAAAAGTTGGCCGGACAAGCTCCCCAACACCCTATGGGCTTATGGGACAACGAATCGTAACTCCACCCAGGTGACTCCGTATTCCCTGGTGTATGGATCTGAGGCCGTCCTGCCCATCGAGATCCATTTTACCTCATTACACATGGTGTTCTATGACCAGCAAGCGCCGGATAGAGTTTCTGAAATCCGTCTAGCCGAATTGGAAGCACTGGATGAAATTAGGCTTCACGCTTTACATAACTTGGAAAGGCATCAGAGCAGGATGGATTGAGCTTTCAATAAGAAGGTTTGCCTCCGCTCCTTCCTGCAAGGTGACCTGGTACTGGCTCTCAAAGCGCCAATGATCCCCGGTAGGAAACCACCCAATTTGGAGCCTAAATGGGAGGGGCCTTTTATTGTCCATAAGGAATATCCCAATGGTACGTATTCCCTGGTGACTATGGATGGTGAGCGCATAACTCCTCCCACCAACGCCAGGTTCCTCAAGAAGTTCTTTGCCTAGGGTTTTTGTTTAGGTCCAGCATGACCTTAATCTGTATGGTCCAGTAAAACCCTAAACTGCACCCTGGTCCGAGTTCTATGACCTAAAACTAAGATCCGTATTTTGTCCAGCATGACGTTAAGCTGCCTTTAAAGAACTATGTATGGATTGATTCTCATCCTAATGAGATATGTTGGAACGCCCGAACATTTCCATCCTCGGGGTTTTTGTTAGGTCCAGCATGAACTTAAACTGTATGGTCCAGCGCGACCCTAAACTGCACCCTGGTCCAAGTTCTAAGACCTAAAACTAAGATCCGTATTTTGTCCAGCATGACATTAAACTAAATTTCAAGAACTACGTGTGGATTTATTCTCATCCTAATGAGATACGTAGGAACGCCCGGACATTTCATCTCGGGTCCATCCCCAAAAGCCCTAAAAGCGCCTAGGAACGCCCGGGAGCGCCCAGGAGCACCCAGGAGTTCCCAAGAGCGCTGAGGAGTGCCGAGGAGCACCCGGGAGCACCCAGGATCACCCAGGAGCACACAAGAGCGCCCAGGAGCACCCAAACCTTCCGTCTTTGGGACCTTGACCACAGGATCGCGTGTCGTGGTATGGGATTACGTCCTCATTCACATCGGGTTTGCAATAGCTGCACCATGCGCGCCATGTTCTCAGGAGTAGCCCTCCTATGTCGTATTCCCCATGATATTGAAAGGCATCGTATATGACTATGTGTGGATTGATTCCCATATTTATGGGATATGTAGGACCGCCTGAACACTTAGATTTCAGGTCCAGCCACATCTCTTAGGAGATCCCACGATCTCCCGGTTGCCTCGGTCTTTTGGCCTGCCCTTCCCTCGGGAATCCTCCATCTTTTGGATGCTCTCAAAATGAGTCCTTCAACCCTTTCCAGTGGTCTTCTAATGTGTTTAGAGTACTCTGGTCTAGGACCTGGAGTGTCAGCTTCGACTTAGATAAGTTTTCTTCCACTTGTCAAGCTTCATTTTCCCCTTCATTCAGGCCCCACCATCCTTCACACACGGAGGGACCCCTAAGAACAGACTGGATACAATGCCTAAGGGCTCTCCTACAATCATGGGACAACGCCCCCGAGGGTTTTGGGCGACAAAGTGATACAAATCCCATGTTGCGAATATGGTCAGCGGTTGATACTCATTTGTTTCCCCTACTTCTAGGCTAACGTGACATGATGATATGTTGCGAACATAGTCAGCTGTAATCCTCGGTCGTCACGCCGGTTTCCTTGGGCCTTGAATGTTGGTTACATGGTTCACACTGTGTTCTACCCCCACCGTGTCAAGGTGGAATCTCAACACTCCTTTTATTAACCCTCATTACACCCCCGCACATAAGACCGACCGAGCTACGTAACGGTGTCTCTCGGGGCTCCTGCGATCTGAGCACTAGAGTATGTGCTTGGGTTTCTTCTCTATAGGTTGCGTGCAACTTGAACCTCATCCCCATGGGGAACGAGGATTCGCCCATACATTGAGTTTCGGGCCCAGCATAGCTGGTAGCTAGCATCTCCTGCCCCTTCCTGATTGTTGAACCCTCATAGGCCCCTTTGGCCTGTGAATCCTCTCTCAGAACCGCAAACGGTAATGGTATGGGATTACGCCCTAACCAGCATCAGGTATGCTATATCGCATTGTGCGTGTTCCTAACGGTCCAAACCATAAAACCTTAAACTGTGTTGTTGGTACAAACCTTACAACCTTAAACTGTGCTGGTGGTCCAAACCTTACGACCTTAAACTGTGTTGCTGGTCCAAACCTTACGACCTTAATCTTTGTTGCTGGTCCAAACCTTACGACCATAAACTGTGTTCTTGGTCCAAACCTTACGACCTTAAACTTTGTTGCTGGTCCAAACCTTATGACCTTAAACTGTGTTGTTGGTCCAAACCATAGGACCTTAAATTGTGTTGTCGATCAAAACCTTACGACCTTAAACTGTGATGTCGGTCCAAACCTTATGACCTTAAACTGTGATGTTGATCCAAACCTTATGACCTTAAAATGTGCTGTTGGTCCAAACCTTATGACCTCAAACTGTGGTGTTGGTCCAAACTTTAGGACCTTAAACTGTGATGTTGGTCCAAACCATACGACCTTAAACTGTGTTGTCGGTCCAAACCATACGACCTTAAACTGTGATGTCGGTCCAAACCATACGACCTTAAAATGTGTTGCCAGTCCAAACCATACGACAATAAAATGTGATGATATCGTCCTGGCCGCACGACGAAAAATGGCACCTCATTGTGATGACCTCCCCAGGGGGGACATCACGCCAGGTATTGGTCGATTTCCATGCCGCTTGTCAACGCCTGATATGGCTTGATTATTGTGGATACGACAGGTATTTCTACCCTAGGTCAGTCGCCCCACAAAAGAAAAACCATTTACCTTAAAGGACAAACAAGATATATCAAATGCCGCTTCTTTTAGTGCGAGGGATAGACCTGCACGACTCCTTCGTCCTTTGTGAAGGCGCCATATCGCGCCGTGCTGCCTTTCAAGAACTACATATGGCTTGATTCTCATCCTAATGAGATACGTAGGAGCGCATGGGAACTTCCGCACAGTCCCAGCCTAACCTTTTCTGTTCCAAGTTCTAAGACCTAAAAATAATATCCTTTGCTTGGCTTTCCACGACTCGGTCTCTCTTGTGGGATTGTACGGTGTGGTGCGGGATTATGTCCTCATTCACGTCGGGTTACTAGTCGTGCCGTACTTTTCCCCAGATGAGATGTGTCCCCCGTCCCACACGACGTTAAACTATATTTAGTCCAGCATGACGTTAAATTTCCTTTCAAGAACTATGTATGGCTTGATTATCATCCTAATGAGATACATAGGAACACCCAGACATTTCGTCTTGGGTCCAACCACGGGGATCACCAAACCCTATCCCTCCTTATTGTCGGCCCCTCGGCCTATCTTCGTGGGAAGTGGTGTAATTGTGACATCCACCGCGAATAAGTTCGGGATTCCCCATAGTAGTAATGGGAAGCAGTAGTTCTCTCACCAGAGAGGTTCTGCCTGAAAATTGGGATGACCCATGACCAGGTTGGTACGTCCGCCTGATGCGCCTCCACCACGGTGGCACAATTTCTGGAGTGTTGGACTCTGTTCGAACAAACCATCACTCCACCTTCCACACTTTCCGTGCCCCTTTATTCAGATACTCATTCTATTTCATGTCTTTTGAGACCCCCTAACAGTATGGATGTCAGACCTACGGTCCGGCTACAGTCCTGGGCCAACGTTCTGGAGGACTGGTCATGTTTGACGGGACCCCCTAACAGTATGGGTGACAGATTTTGGTCCTCCTGCTGCCGCAATATGGATGACAGACCTTTGGTCCTCCTATTTTCCCAACATGGATGATAGACCTATAGTCTGCCTGATGTCCTAGGCCAACGTTCTGGGAAACTGACCGGTGATATTTGAGTTAGGCCCCGTGTTGTGAACATGGTCAGTAGTCAGCCCTCGTTTATTGTGCCCACTCCAGGCCAACACGATATGGATACTGTGTTTCCGTCACGGTTAACAGTTATCCTCCATCTTCGCACCCCATAGTGTTCTGAATTCGGGTAGCGTGATTTACCCTTTCTTTCCATCTCCCTATGTTCGGATGGATTTCAATGCCCCCGACATTGCCCCGCTCGTGTTTCAGAGCACATTGAGAAGGTGATATATCAATCAGTCTGAGGACTCCTCCTCAGAAATCCAGGCCCAATTTCGGATGCCTGAAGCTTGGTCAATGCCCCACAGTTGGATGAAATGATGGCACGAGCATTCTTTGCTTCTCGCGTTGGGCACGACCCGCAGGAGATTAGAGATGAGTTGTTATTCACTTTGGAATTATGGGTGAGAATATTAAACCAAGGGTACAAATGAATGAGTTTGGACATGTATTGGATTGAGATGGTGAGCGGTACAAGAAAGAGGTTCATGAGATGGCCAAAACAAATCCCTTAAGGATTGGCGCGCTGAATCGACCTTTCCAGCGCTTCTACCCTTTGGATGGTAGCCTCCAGGACCACTTCTCGATCCTCAAAGACTCTCTCCTTGTCAGCCGCCACCGAGCGCAGCTCACCAATCCTAGCTTGTGCCTGCGCCCGCTTGGTTCGATGTTCGGTCATCTGGTGACTCGCCTCCATCAGTTGTTCCTGCGCGTCAGCCAGCTGGGCCATCAGTTGCTCCACAAGCTCAGAGCATGTTGCGATGAAGGCCTCCTTATCTGCTGCCTACCCTTCGAGGTGCCCGACCTCCTGCTCTGCCCTCAGCAATGCTCGGGCGCTCACCGATATTTCCCGACACTGGGCAATGTCGGCGCACCGGCTGCTCTCGCATATCTTCTCTGCCATTTAATCACGGACCGTCAGATGAAGGCACTGAGCATCAGCCCCTCCAGCGCACAGGAAGCGTAGCCAGGTCTGGAGTGATCCCATCCGCCTCATCCAATATGACTGGGGATATCTGAGAAAGCATTGGATACACTTCCAACCTTTGCGCCATGTCATCCAGCTCTCCTCGGCTGCCTCTGAATCCGAGTCATCTACCTACTCAGGGTCAGCGGGTCTGTATGTAGGGAAGGAAGCCAGCAGATCGGCAGCAGGATCTTCCCCAGGGATTTCTTCGTGAGGAATAGGATCCTCGACGTTCGGGCGACCTTCCTCTCTTGCCCCAGCAGCGACGGTGCCCCCAACAGCTTTCGGCCCCGCCTCAGGAACAACGCCACCAACGTCCACTGCCCCCTTCTCACCAGTTGCCAGGGTTGAATCAGTGTGGGGAGCATGTTCTAAATGAGGTGGTATGTCCGCCACTGGTCCTCTCACGGATGGCTTGGGCTCCACAGCCTAACGAGCCTCCAATGTTGAGATCACTGCGCAAGGTGTACACTGATTAGTGGGGATCTTTCGATAGCAAGCGCCAGTAGTGAAGTGTGAGACTTACAGGGGTCCAGAGTATCGGTCTCCAGTGTTCTGGCCGCTGCAGGAGATGCCATGATGGGAGACCCCTCTGTGCTTGTTAGTTCAATGATGGGTGTCGGATCCCCATCATGCCCCACCGGTTCCTCTCCTCCCTCCTCTGGTGGGGAAGCTCGTCTAGCACTCAGCCGCTCCTGAGTAAGGCAGAGAGATAGTTTAGAAATTGGAATGGAGAATGGATGAAGAAGGAATGTGAATGAAGAGGCAAACCTCGAGTATCTCGGTTATGTCGAGATCAGAGCCGATAATCTCTCCGCTCTCTCGGAGAATCCCTTGGTAGGTCTCCCTTTGCGACCCCTCATCTTTGGGTTCTCCTTCTTCTTCGTCTTCTCCTTCGCCTTCGTCATCTCCGGTCTCCTCCCACTCCGACTCCTCGTCGCTGTCGCCTTCTCCCGGCAGCATCACTTCCGGATCATGCTCCTGGCCAAGCATCACTTTCACTAGGAAAGGTGGCTCCGCACGCTGACCCCTTTGGCACGCATATGTGTCCATGGCCATTCGGTAAGCATGACGCCAATGGAAATTTACCCAGACAGTAACTCGAACGAGCCCGACCTCTGGCAGCTGGATCCCGTTTTGCATGATCTTTTTCCAGATGACTTCGACGCTCAGCGATTTCCGCAGGGCCATCCAGGCCGACCATAGTGCCGGGAAAATTGCATCTTGGGAAGGTTCGAGAAGGTATCTTATCTGCTTCCCAGGCAGTTCCCTGGCCGCCTCATGTGACCCCCCTACGGGAAACGAGGTTATGAAGGCGCTGCGTGATGTTCCTGCTGCTGAAGTCCCGGCCTGCACAGGCCTCGTTGCCTGACGCACCCCTAGTTCCCCTCTTCCGGTAGCCCCTTGACATCTCCCCTATCGCCCGGTTTCCACGCGAGTAACATCGAGTTGCCGGACTCGCTTGCGTAAAAGCCCCTCAGGGTACGCGATGGTCCAGTGTTCGACATACTCGGCTGCCAGACTAGCATCATCCCCGGTGGGAGGAAGAGTAATGACATCGCCAGAGCCGAAAGTGGTAAAAATAAACCACATCTAGCATAGAACGCATGGATTATTCTCCTTCCAGAAAGCCGTGAATACCTTCTTCAGAATTCGTTGGAGGCACCCGAACTGCCTGGCGAATCGGGATGGCACGTAAGGCTCGCAGATCACCTTCCCGTCGATCCGAGCCATGAGAACCTCGCCTCGAATGCTATGGAAATTTTCCTCTTGTTCCAGAGAGCCTCGCCCATTGTCCACCATCTGGCCGACTGGGGTGGGGAACGGGCTGAATCAAAAGTTGTTGGGGTTTCAGATGCGGATCCTCACACCCTCCTCATCGAGCGTCATCGGTGCCACCCCTGTGGTGTTCTTCAAGGACGATCGCAGGCCATTTCCCGAAGGACGGATGGCATTTGGGAAAGTGTACCCTCCAAGATGAGTCACCACCCAGCCGTGGAAGATCTGGAAGGGGCCACATACTCTCCGAGGTGACCCCCCTCGTGAGATGCACCCCATGATGGCATACAGCTTAGCCAGTATGAGGACACCCAAGTTGAACCGTTTTTTTGTGGCCATGGTGCCCCCCATCACCAGTGTTGCTGGACAGACGCCCATCCTCGCGTCCCACACCGATAGGAGCCACCCGTTCAGGAAGGCGGCAAGGAACCTGGCATACTGGAAATTTAGGTCCTGGGCCTCGATGACTCAATATCCCCATGATTGGTATTGCCCCGCATCTAGGGTCCTCCAGTATGACCCATCCCTGCTCCTCTGAGCTGCGGTTGGACATCGTTTACCCCGTCCCGACATCTTGACGGCCAGATCCTTCTCAAGGAACAGGCTGAACCAGCCCTTGTAGGCAATTTCCTTTAGGAAGTCCTTGACCCCCAGCCTCTCTTTGGCTATCTCCAGTAGGTGCCACGTCAGCATAGGCGTCTGTGACCTATCTTCCCAGGTGTTCTTTGGTGGAACGAACTCGTCGTATTGGTAGCCCTCTAGTGGGATACCCCCGATGCAGTGAACGTCCCAGATCATGATGCCGACTTTCCCATGATGAAGGTGGAATTTAATGTTGTTAGGAGACCACCAGGTGAAGAGCTCCGGCCCGAGCTCAGGTTGACGGTGGAAGTGGAATTGCAATGTCCATACCGCCTCAAACAGGCCAATATAACGTAGTTCATCCCCTAACTAGTTGCAGGTATGGCGAACCCAGAACTCCCAGGCCCATTCGCTGGTGAAGTTTCCCCTAGACCGCAGGTCCCAATCCTTCAGCTAGCCCTTCGTGTCATCTGTGACGCTCTGACGGAACGTGCTCGCGTAGAGGGATGTAGAATTCTCTGTGATAGGCTCATCCCCAGTAATGGTTCTGGTCCTCGGGTTGAGAATATATACGTCCATATGTCTAGTTTCCCTGGTAGGACGGCCATTGTTTTTGATGTTGTATCAAGGAAGCTCATCGTCCCGGGTCACCCATGACCGCGGTGTGTCCACCTCGAAGGCCGGAAGGGGTACCTCCTCCAGAATGCCAAAATTCCAGAGCGGGAGGTTTTCAAACAGCGGATATGTCTTCTGGGCTAGGGTCAGCTGATTGAACAAGGTCAGATTGTTGGAAACAATCACCTTGGCGCCATAAACCTCCTCATTCTCCGCCATTTCGGTTTTATGAGCGGTGGCTTCCCCCTCATCAATTCGGTTTGCGGCCATCTTGAATATTTCAGGAGTTGTATGAAACCAGGATGTAGTGCACGGAATCGGAGAGTGATGCGCGAAATCTGAAGTGGCGGCGCGAAATCCCAGAGTTGAGTGCGCAATCGGTGGGCTAAGCGCAGAAGATCCCGAGTAGGCGTGCAAGGAAGGCCAAAATTCGGAAGGAATTCCGCGCTGCCAAAGCGTTTTTACGCGCAGCCGCGGGAGCAATTTCATGCACGAGAGCTATAAGCCTATCGCGCGGAAAAGCTGTGGTACGGATTGGGGACCCAGTTCCCCTTTTTATAGGCGAGGCCAGGGTTCCGTGCCACGTGGAAAGTAAATTTCGTGCCAATCCTTCTTTTTGCGCGCCGCGTGATTTGTTCGCGCGCTAAGCACCTTAGACTGGCTCTGCTTTGGCGTTTCGGTGATTCACTTGGAATCCGATCATTGCAACCTCTCACCAATCCAATTCTGAGGGGGGGAATTTGTAGACGCCGAAAAAAGTCTGCAACTCCAAGAGGAAGTTTCGAAATCGAAAAGCGAAGTCAAATTCGGAATCAGAGTCCCGGTCCGGAGGCCCGGGAAGTGGTGCGCGAAATAAAGGAGGGCTTGCGTGAAATATTGTTGTGCGCACGAAGATTCCCCGGGATTTGTGTAATCGAGCCGCTGGTGCGCATGATTTTGTGTGCCCCGGTTCCGCGCGGTGAGGCTTTGCACACCGACGGTTCCCGTCATGGAAACTTCCGCACGCCGCCTGGATTCTGCGCCGGCTGGGGCCTATAAATAGAAGGCGACCCCAGATAGTTTGGGGGTTGAGGAATTCGAATCCTCTCTCGGGTGTGCAATTCAACTCCCCCTGCGCGCAATATGACTTTCAGGTAATCCCCCTTTTCGCGCAACTCTTCCCCGGGGTTCGCCTTTGCGTGATACTCCAGTGGATTTGGTGAATTTTCCTCCTCTGTTGCCTCCCTTGCGCGCGATCGTTATCCCTTGCGCCCAATCCCCTTCTACGCGCGCAATAGCTTGCGCGCAATCCCCTATCCGCGCAATACTCTGGCCCTATTGCGCACCAACCCGGTGTTTTGCGCGCAAACCTTCCTTTTGCGCGCAACACCTAGGACCCCTTTACCTTGGCGCCCCTTGGCTGCCTTTCCGCACCGGCACGTGATGTCTTCCCTACCGGGCATGCGCGCCATGCGGTGTTTTCCCGTACGGCCTTCCAGGCTCGTACGAAGTAACCTCAAGGTCCCTTGGGCGGTGTTTCCCATTGCGTTTCTTTGCCTTATGCTTATCCGTATAGGCACGCTACCAGCTATTTCTTCTTCGCATAGCCACACTAACGTGGACCCCACAGTGGTTCACCCTGCGGCCCCCCTTCATTACAGCCTTGCTGATGCCTTCCCTCCCACAAGGGGTAGAGGGAATTGGGAATGTAAGCCCTAGGGGTGTGGAGCGAACCCACCTCGTCCAAGCTGCAGGACGTTAAACTGCTACACACCTCGTCCTTAACACATGACGTTAAACTGTGATCTGACCCCGTGCTTTGCACAAAGGGTCCCCCCATCTTGGACATTTTTCACACCTCTCATCTCCACGGGAATGGATTATTTCTCACATGGAATGAGATCCTCCTTGTCGGAGTGGCGTTTGTCCACGGGGGAAGGGCTGCCACAGAGCGTAAGCCCCTAGCCTCTCTTACGGAAGGTTCCACCCATGCACCTCTGTACTTCCCCCCTGCCAAGGCCAGTGGATTCCCTTTCCCACTGTGCTTTGTTGTACCATGGGCCTCCAACCTAGAGTATGTCCCGACACCCAGTGCCGCTAACCACGCGTAAGCCCCTGTTTCCTCTTAGGGCCACTAACCACGCGTAATCCCCTGTTTCCTCTTTGGGCCACCTCAGAGTGTAAGCCCCATATCCACCATGGGTCACCTCAGAGCGTAAGCCCCATGCCAGCGAACTACGTGGACTTTGATCCGTGATAACGCATGGTACGTAGGAAGCCTCCACGAGGTTAAAGCCCTCCACTCGGTCTTTCCGAATTCTCCACGTTGGTTCCCCGGCCACCATGGGCCGCCTCAGAGCGTAAGACCCATATCCACCATGGGACACCTCAGAGCGTAAGCCCCATATCCACCATGGGCCGCCTCAGAGAATAAGCCCCATTCCAGCGAACTACGTGGACTTTGATCTGTGCTAACACAAGGTACGTAGGAAGCCTCCACGAGGTTCAAGCCCACCACCCGGTCGTTCTGACCACTCCACGTCGGTTCCCCGACCACCATGGGCCGCCTCAGAGCGTAAGCCCCATATCCACCATGGGACGCCTCAGAGCATAAGCCCCATATCCCTCGTCCCGCATGACGTTAAACTGTATGCCCTCATCCCGCATGATGTTAAACTGTATCTCGTCACGCATGATGTTAAATTGTATTCCCCCTCTTGGTCCGTCTCAGAGCATAATCCCCTTGCCTCACTCCATCATCCATCCTGATCCTTACCTGGGCCGCCACATCCCGGTGGATCATGCCACCCCATCCCACTCTATATTATCTGAGAATCCGCCCACGTGTTGGCCCCAACATCGGTGTTCCCCCTAGGGGGTCCTTCAATCTGATCCACTCTCAGTGTTCCGATCAGTCCGATCCATCTCCGCCAAATGTTAAACTCGCGGCATACCTCGTGTTAAACATGGGAAGTTGAGGAAAATCTCAGATGGTACACATTCCATACGTTCGATGTGGGATGCCTCAGGCTTCCCCTCCCCCGAGAAGCCCTGTGATAAGGAAAATAAGACAGACATGCTGATCCCCAGCGTCAAGACATGCCAACGACACCCCAACGTGACCTTTCTCCTCACCGAAGGTTGCTGCCCCGACAAGACCCCTTGGAGCATCTCGAAGGAAGTAGCGTAATTAACTGGAATCCATGTAGATATGGCACCAGGAATGATTTTCACGAACCCTTCTTAAATCTATGAGGGAGACCCAGATTAGGTGACTAGCTCCGAGGAGGAATCCACGGAAGGAAGAACCAACATCCCATCATCCCGGTTTCAATCACGGAGAAGACGTCCCTGAATAAGGAACGGATGCTGCCCGCCTTTGGAAAGCGGGAATGCGGGGCTGAGAGCCGCGCGTCCTCCCATGGGTGATGGACACGCGCGCGCGCCCCGGTGTAAAAGCGTCGGAAAAATCTGTGATTTTTTTTTTGTCAAAATGAAGAAGAAAAACAAAAGAAAAAAGAAAAACGAACACTTACATAGGACAGGGGTTGTACATAAGGGTATATAACATTATTCTTACAGAACACCAAATGAGGTCTCATGTATGCGTAATGATAAAATAATTTTATATAGTGAGTCTTGTATAAGGGTAGGTAAATCATACACTTTAATAGATCATAAAAAATATTATCTCGTAAGGGTAAATCAAACAAACCATTTTTCTATGATTCTAATCAGATCATGCGTAAGGATATACTAAACCTAGTATTCTACAGTGGTATGCCTTCCCTTACATGATCCAAGATTTACCATCACATGAGATTCAACAGAAATACCAACCTTAAACAACCCTTAAAATCATAATATTGCCCTTAAATTGCTGTGAAGATTATATTTAATCCATACAAATAGAAGAAGTACTCAATAAGGGTAAGGAAATTCTAATTAAAAGAAACTTTTCAATTAAAATATCTTATAATAATTTTGAATATATGTCCAAAATATGGAAAAAATTTAAAATTATATAAATATAATAATTCAAATTAGGAATAATAAATTATGTTATTAAGTATTATTTCTAGAATTCTAGATATATTTTTTAATGTAATGTAAATACGTTAAAATTTTCTAATTATTTATATAATTTAATTTAAAATTTCATTTAGAATCTACAAGTTCATTTTAAATAAAATTCTTAAATAAGAAAACTTTTAGGAGAAACCAAATGCTCTAAAATGTAAAATTAAAGTGTTTGAAAAAATCCACGCCATCACAATTTTAGGAAAATTCAGTAAAGTTTAAAATTTGAAAAACATATTTTGGTTACATTCATAAAGAGAGTCAAATCTAACCTGAGTTGAAAACATTAAAAAGATTACTTATAAAACCCTTTAAATAAAATTTAAAGACCATGGATATTAAATGAAATAAATAATTTAATTTTAGAAATCAATTTCTTGAAACTTGTAAAATAACATAAACATGGATGATATAAGTTTTGGTTAAAGGACATTAAAACTTTTAAATAATGGATTTTAAATAATACCCATTTTCTAAAAGATTCAAATCCCCTATTAAGGGGAACACATTAAATGGATTATAAAACTTATTTATTTTTATGAGATGTATCATAAATGAACTTTATTTGAAGCATATACACTATAGAATGGATGATTTGTTTTGAATATATAACATATCTCAATGAATTGAAAATTTAGTTTAGAAAAACCATATAACTCTAGTAAAGCTTTAACCAAATTTCATTGAAATAATTTTCATCATATGATTATATAAAACCCATTAATTAAAAGAAATAATATTTTAAAATACATTCATGGAGTATAAAGTACACTATATAACTAAAATCATGGTGTAGAACTCAAAACATGCCTCTTGAAAATGAAATGAATAAAACAAAATCCTTACGAATTTTATATCAGTTGAAACAAAATATCATGAATAATATAACATAAAATTAAACATTACATACAATTAATACCAGATGAATCAAGATATAATAATTTTAAGAGGAAACATATAAACGACATTAAGGAATATGTGTGTAGTATAAAATATGTCTTAAATAATGATGACTAAGATGAGAAATACTTACCTCAGACTTCCACAAAGTAATGAGTTCTTAAATTTCCTAATATAATAAATTTATATTTATCATAAATATATATATTATAACCACATATATATATATATATATTATAATAATATATATATATGTATGTATGTATTACTTCTAGTCAAGATTTTCTTTTATTTGGTTATTACTAATTTAATAAAAACACATTGTTAAATTCAATATTTATGTGTTAATTATTTTTTCCTATACATGTTTATATTCTACATTTTTTTATCCTAAAAAAAATTTCACAGTTTTTATCACCTAAATAATTTTCATAGGGATTTTATATATTTAGTTGATATGATTCTACAGTTAGATGGATATTTCATGAATCTTATGGTTAAAATTTGTATTGGATGTTTAAAATTTAAAAATTTTAGAAGTTTTTATTTCATATAAAGAATTTATTCTATAAACCAATATACCTATATGTTTATATATATAGATATTTATATTATAATTTTTTAAAAAATCATAAATTTGAAATTATTACATTATATTATTGGTATATAACATTCTTTATTCATTGAATAAACATTACAATAATGTTCATAAAAGTGGTAAAATCGATCAAAACAAGAAAACATTGTAATGGTTGAATGAGTAAGAACAAGATACTATATAAGGATAATATAAATTTTTCATCATATTAATATTTTTATAAATTGAAAATCTATTCATAAAATTAATTTTCATTACCATCAATATAGGGAAGGTATGAAAATTAAAATATTTTATCCACAAAGGCGGTAGTTCACACACACAAACGGGTGACACTTTCGTATATTAATGGATGTATGGTAAAGAAATTAGAAAATAATTTATCATTATAGAATCATATTTATGTAATATATATTTTATTTATTCCTTAAATCGACATATAACTACCCATATGTGGTAGTGATGAAAAATAAAATGCATAATTCATGTAGAAGGTAGTCCACACATATGCATGAATGATGTTTTCATTTTCTAATGGATGGAAAAGGATGCATATAACAGTTATTCTATATAAATAATAAAATTTCAATAAACTAATGACACAAATTTTATTATTTAGTGATGGTTTTAGATGATTTAGATGAGGTAGATGAATAATGAAACAATGAAATCAGTTACTGTGAATACTTCCTCCTCGGTTATCCTCCTTTGCATATCTCTTTATGCCTTATTGGAGTGGTATTTTGGTGATAACAGAACCAAAAGGTCCTGGATAAGTTTGTTTGAGAGTTATTTTAGTAACTTTTATTAGGATAAAGTTATCAATGTGGGTGGAGATATTTGGATGTGTGGGGATCCTTTTGTAAGTGAGGGGAGTGACGCTCTTGTAAATACCCACACCTATAAAATACTACATATGTTTTTCATCGTGAAAAGGATCAAAATATTTATTTCATAAAAATAAAACATGCCATAGATTCTAAAGTTTCAAACATAGCTTTTTAAATTCAACATAATATTTTTAAATAATTTATTTAATTTATTAAATATATATTAGTTCTATCAAAAAATATGAAATTAAATTTCAATTCAATATTATATTATGATGAAGTAATAGAAATGAAATAATTTAAATAAAAATGTATCTAAATATTGAAATAAAAATCATCCATTTTAAAAAGAATCCAAAAAATTCACCCAAATATAATTTTGACATGCTGAATTCAAAAAATTATATTCATTTAATCTAATTAGAATTTTATAATTCTCAAATTTAGAATATAAATGAAAATAAAAAATATAGAAAAAAGTTGTTTTATTAAAAAATGACAGACTAAACATTAAATTTTGTTAATTTTATTTCATATCAATTGATAAATGAATGATTGTGAATATATTATTTAATATACTTAAACATTTTAAATTATCATCCTTGAATTTTTATTTTGTTTTTATCAAAATGAGGGCATGATGTCATAATAATAAAAAAAGATGTATATTTTTTCATGATATGTAATTTCTAAGTCATTATTTGGAAAATCATTATTTCTTAAATAAATATTTATATGACCGAGTACCTATATTTTCAAGCCTCGTGATTTTTATTTATCTTGTAAAATAATTCCTTGATATTTGAGTGATAAGACTTGAAGTAATTTTATTTCTTTAATATCTGATCATGGAATAATTTTTTAATAGAGATAATAATATGAAAAAATAAACATACTTGATTTCTTTCCATTCTACAAGAATAATTTGATCCATGGTATTTTTATTATCTTACACCTATTTTTCATCTCAAATTATAAATTATGAATGTCTAAGATAAAATATTTTCATTCATGAAGCATGAAAATCTGCTTCTAATGGATCTTGAGATCTATAAAATTATAACATGTTATTCCACTTGTTTCATTCCATTTCCTAAAACCAAAATATTTAGCACAAATTAATATAATTCAAAATATGAATAAACCATCATTTAATGAAATTATACATTTATATCAAAAACCTCAAAAACAACACCCAATGTTTAATATTAATCATTCCACAAAAAAATAAACCCTGAAAGCCAAAAGAATATTCTATAGTGAATAAAAAACCATGAACTCACAAAAACATGATCACATATTCTTCCAAAATAAATATAAAAATTATCCCTAAACAACCTAATTCGATTTATTTTTTCATATACCAAATACATTCAAATTAATCATACATTCTACCAAAATCTAGTAATATTTTTTGAAAAATAAAATCACCCATTATCTGAATTAACTGTAATTACCTAAACATTGAATAATGTAATAAATATATTGGTATTCTAAACCAATCTACATTGGTTTCAAAAAAAGTAACATTATTCAAAAATAAAGTTCACAATAAATCACATGTTAAACATAATGGGTACATATACATCTGTCACTTATTAAAACCCAATAATATTCGAAAAAATTATTATTAATCACATTAACATACAATCATAGAATACCTAAAAAGAGGGTATTTGTACAATTGAGCTTATGATAAGTCCTAGAATTATCATACATTTGTCATACATATAACTATATAATTATCCTTAATTTATGAAATTATAACCAATAATGTAGTTTGAAAACATATCTAACACCAACAATGATGCTCTAAATCCATACACCCATATTTGGTGTTAAAAACATATTCTTTATATACAGTTTATGACACAAACTAAAAAGTACATAATTTTATCATTTATAATTACAATGAAATTGAACAACATTGAGTCACTAATATACCCAAAACATTTTAGGTGTATTGTTTTAGAGAAATTATAAAAACATTTTACTGAAAAAACCCATATTATTCTCAGATACTGGATATTTTCCCACAATACTAGTATATTATTATTTAACAAAATGACATTATTATATTCCATAAAAATTTATGCACATGATAACCTTCTATAAATATATTACACAAAATCATTCATCATTTAATAGGTAAGTGGAAAAAATAAAATTTCACACAAACATTTAGCAAGGTTAGGCTTATTTGATATCAATTATAGATCATAAGAGAAAATAAGGAAATCATGTTAGTAATATAACATAGTCTTGGTGTATGAACATATCATTATTAAATCATACACATTAAAACATGAATCAAAATTATGATTCGAAATAATGAATATTGGCATAAGAAATGAGTATTATCCATCAATAATCATGATATATAAAAAATATAATAGATACATTTCAATTACATATCTCTTGAATTATTTTGAAAATTTTAATAATAATTCAAAAAAGAAAAAGAATAATAATGAGGGTCACATTGGATAACATGATAACTATTGATTTCATGGAATATAGTTTTTTCATCATAAAAAATAGTAAAATTTATTTAGATACTACACTAAAATTATTTAATTTTATACTCATATAAATCATATAATGAACTATGTTAGAATGCTGAGACATTAAAAATTAATCACCCTCACAATCACCCATATAGGAACCCTTACAAATGGAATTACTTACCTCTTTAATTCCAAAATATATTCTCTAGGGAATAAATAATTCCCCGATACATTGGATATTTATATTTGACCCAACTATAATAATATATAATTTATGATAACCATAAGATGAATAAAACAAATAGAGAATTTATCTTTCACCATAAAAAGCTTACCTAATTACTTTATAACTTAATTAACACACTGAGAATAAATGGATTTCATGATTATTTCCTTAAATATAATCATAACCCATCTAAATTAATATAGAAAATGTACCTAATTTTTCAGATTAATTATAAATTTATTTTAACATAGTTGAAAACTTCTTTAATAGTGTAATTATAACCATGTTTTGGAAAATAATAAGAAATATTGGTTTTTTTGTAACTTAAAACAAATTCATAGATAAATAAGAAATTCGATTTTACTTGAAAAACCATTGAAACATGGAAAATAATATTAATATGAAAGAAGGCGAATAGTTGAATAAAAAATTATGAAGTGATAAATTTTGAAAAAAAAACATTTTATACCTTTGTAGATAGATTCAAAAGTTACCCAAGAAAACAATTCTATGAAGTTTCTGTTTAAAATCATTAAACAAAATTAAAAGTCCATCGTAAATAACATTATGAAATTTATTATATTTTGAAATTAATACTCTTTAAAAAAGTTAAAAACATGTACATGGATGAGAAGGAATTTGTCTATAAGGATTTTAATTTTTTAGATCAATGTTTTTAAATAAAACCCCTTTTAACTGTTAAATTCACATCACAAATGAGATAAAACCATAGATGGATTAATAAATCCCTTTATTTTCCTTAAACATATATTAAATGGAATTAAATATAATTATATACTCTAATAAAATAAAATTAATTGGTGAATATAACACATATCTCAATGAATAGAAATTTGAGATTAGAAAACCCTTATGACATTAGTAAAGCTTGAATAAATAGAAGTTGAAATTATTAACATGATATGATTCTTTAAAAAAATAAGTTAAATTTATGACTATGTAAAAATAATTTATTGATTAGTAAGTACATAATATAAAATAAATCATCATATATAACAAGATACATATTTCAATATTTTAAATTATTGAAAAAAATACTTACGAATATTATAAGAATAGAAAAAATTATTAAGAATGGGAGAACTTTAAATAGAAAATTAAATAACATAAATAAATAGAAAATCAGGATATAATATTTCTAATTGTAAGAATATACACAATATAAACTAAAATTGTATATCATATGAAACATGTCATAAAAAAGGATGTTTGAGACAAGAAAATTGTACCTCCGACATTCACTTAGTTATCCATGATATAATATACCTCTATAATAAATTTATATTTAGTGTAAATATCCATCTAAAAATTATTTAATTATTTTACTAGATGTTATTTTCATAAAATTTATTATTAATATTTTTTTAATCAATTTAAAATTAATTATTTTGTATTAATTTCATCATTTATCAAGCATGTTTCGATTCAGCTCTTTGGATCCATGAACCTTGGTCGTGGTTTATTCACCCATAGAATGATAGTGATGATTTTATACATGTATTTTATATTATTATGTAGCTTAATTAATATCATAGAACATATGGTCATGATTCACATGTAATGATTAGAAAATAAATGTTTTAAAAGTTTTGATTTTGTAGAAATAATTTATTTTATTAAATTAAATATACATATATATTACTATAAATCTCTTTAAAACATCATTAATTCATAAATATTACTTAATATTAACAATAAATTACGTTCCATAATCATTCATGACATAAACATTATAAAAATGATCATGTAGGTGGTAAGCTTGAAAAAAAGAAGAACACATTATAACAGTTGAATGAATAATAATATGTTATTATATAATGATAATATAACTTTTATAAAATATTAAAAAAGTTATTATTATCATTTTTATTTGTTAAATTCATCTGTTGAAAAATAATTGTAAGGTGGTGATGAAAAGTAATATATGTTATCCATATGTATAATGACCCATACATTACATACATTTATATTACTTCAAAATAGATGAATATTAAATAAACAATTTAACAAATCCATGATAGGACCGTGTTGGTTTAGTTTCTTTAGAATCTGGGAATCATAAAAAACTAGTTTATAAGACATCTTCATTATCTCCCGCTTATTTTTTTATAACTGGACTCCCTTTTGACATATCTTACTTAATACCCTTCTTCATTACCTAGGTAAAAGAAACATATGAAAGGGTGAGCTCGGATGCTCAGTAAGGGTAAACAAGATAGATATCAATCATATCATAATCATAAGTCATAAGAACATAAAATATGAAAATATTATCATGTATATGAAAGATCATGATATCATGTCATGGGATAAATCATAAAAGTTCATAATAATCGATGAACATAATCCCAGAAATTTTAACATAAGTCATGAAATTTTTTGGCATACACATAAATACATAAAATCATTTCATATTAGTTAATGATTATTTCTAAGACCATCATAGTGGACAAATTCCATTACTGAACTGAGTTCACTCCTGGTTCCATCCCTGTACAATTGAACTGAGATCATTTCCCATTCTATCCATGTTTATCTAATGAGATATAAATCTTTACCCAATGCATTGGAGGGAGATATATCTCCCACCCATATCATAATGAAATCATTTTTACGTGTGTCTAAATAACATAAATCATTCATCATAACCCAAGGAATAATATGGGTTTCTTTCAACATCATTCCACCATAACATAACCCATGTTAGACAAATCGATTTCATAAATAGAGTTAAATCATAAAAAAATAAAAACATAGGAACAATAAGGATATTATTCTTGAAACATAACTATATTAGATAATTCCATCTTATATTGAAAATAATTTTGATATAACAGTTGAAATTAATTCTTGAGAAAAATATCTATTATTCTTCAAAATTGATTTCTTTTATCAAAATTCCATGAAATCTGAATATAAAAGAATTTATTTGAAAATAAAATTGAAATCATGTAAAGGATGCTTCAGGGAAATAAGGCATTATTAAAATGTTAAAAACGTTCATGATGTATAATTCAAAAAAACATTATCCTCTTACTTTTTCAAAAAGAGTTAAAAAAACCTCATATCAAAAATGAAAAAAGATTAATTTCATACCATTCATAAAAATGGACTATTAGGTAAAATTAAATCAAAATAAATTTTTATGAATATATAGAATATTTTTGAATATATAATTTGGAAATATGGACATGGATTAAAAATATACCCCATTAAATACTTACATATAAACAATATCAGATAATAATTATATTGTTAAATTATCCCTTAACATAGGTCTGATTTCCTTGGTAAGTTTGTGAACATCCTGTATAATGAATGACATAATATCATTTACGTATTTTAGAATGATAGTAATTTTTATGATATCATATATGATCATATTGTTATCTGTTTGTTAGTAACATTATTACTCATCCATCGGGTGTTAACTTGAATATTTTCTTACGCATGTTTTTTCAGATAAGTTCTTATTACTCTTATTAGGTTATAGTTATATCATTTAATGATTTATATTAGTAAAATATATATCATATAAATTTATTCATTTCATTTATATAAATATTCTCTAATGATGATCATGTAGAATGAATCACATCACATCGTGGAGATGGTAGGTCGTACGTAGGCACGAGCGACGATATCATTGCAATAATTTTTGAATAGTATTAATGTGAGTGGTGTATACTATTTTGGAATAAATATAATGTTATAATAATTATATATAGTTATTATATATATCATTATACCCATCCATGTAAGATAATGGTGAAAAAACAGATGACTCCACAACGTGGAGATAGTAAGTCATACGTATGAACGCAGGGTGATTTTGTTTTCATAGGATGGATAGAAGATGGTATATGGTTGTTTCATAATCAAAATAATATATCTGTATATATTTTATACTATATTTATTACCTTATAATGATACAACACAATAATATGATTTAGAAGAATAAATAAGTTTGAAAGAATCGGTAGAGGAGATTACCTCTTCTTTGTTGTGCTCCCTCTAAATCTCCTCTTAAAGTTGTACAGTTGGTCTTTAAAGAAGACCATAACCTATATAATGTTACTAGGATGTTTATAAAGGAAATTGATAGAGGATTAAAGATATTTAAGGCTCAAAGTGAAGTAAAGAGGTGAGGGAGGAGGTTCCCTTTTATAATTGAGGTGAGGGACACTTTTGGGATCTCTGAAAATTTAATTTTAATAAAATCAAACCCCATAATAAACATATAAAATTTCCCAATTTAGAATATGAGTTGGTATATCGTTTTAATATCATCGACCAATAAAATTTAGAGAAGTTTTTCAATCAATTTAAACTGTATCATTTTAATTAACACTTAGTTGTTGTATTTAATTTTAAACAAGGGTAACAAATATTTCAATATTAAAAGGGTAATATATTCACTTATTTGATATCAATTAGACCCTAATTAAATAATTTATAATATTTTAAACTATATAATAGTTATTATATATTTAAAAAAAATTATTATTTTTAAATAATTTAATAAAACATTATTTTGATAAACAATCAAAAGTGTCAATTTTGACACTATTCAGTTCATTGATTTTTAAAAATATTCATATTAGAAGTTAACTTAGAACCAATTATTTTTGTATATTACTAAGAGGTAAATGTCATCTATAAAATTTATTGGACATATTAATTATTCCAAATAATATCTATTTTATTATTTTTAATAATATTTATTTGATAATACCCTTAATAAAATAATTACTTCAACAATTTTGTTTAATTGTTTAATATGCTTATTTGTTGAATAAAATTTTAAAATAAAATAATATGATAAATATAAATCATATATATTACATAATAATACTTATAATAAAATATATCATCTTTAGAATCCATTATTAAAAATGTTTTACTTATTAAAACTTGAATGTGACAAGTTTATCATCACTTTAAATAAAATTATATAAGTGTCATAATCTCTTCTATAAGGCTTGAAATGGTCAATAAATCGACCCTTGGATGGTTATATTTGGGATATACTTGAAAAATTATTATTTTTTCAAGTGTTTTGGTCTCTAAATGGTTATTATCACTTTAATTAATATTATTTAATTGATTTCCCATCAACTAAATAATTTATGTTTCATTAAAGTATAAGTATTTAAGATAATTATTTATTGACTAAAAATTAAAAATAAATTATCATGATAAATAAAACAATTATCTATAAAATGAGTATTTATATTCAATTTTATCTAATGTATAACCATATATTAAAAATGATATAGTTTTTAAAATTTTAGTAGGCCATTTTTATCTTTTCTTTAAATAAAATAAATTAAATGTCATCATCTTATCCAAGTATCTTCCAAAGTAAACCATTTAGACCCAAGGATGATTTATGTAGAAATAAAATCATCCAATTATATTATGTAAATTTTATAGTAATTTCATAATATTATTTTTACCCTTAATTACCTGATTCACACTTTTACCATTTTAATAAAAATTTCTGAAGTTACTATTCATTATGCCCAAAAATAAAAGTAAGATATTTACATAATTTTGAAAAATTGATTCCTAATATGGAATCCATTTTTTCAAATTCAAATCACAAAATTTGTAGTTTTTAATTTGAAATTAATCCTATTTTTAAAAAGAGATAATGAGTTTTAAAAGTTAAAACATTACAAAAGATTGAAATGTTTTTACATATGAATTCAATGTAAAATTAATGAAAATTACATATATTATATTTAATTGTAAAAATATATTATATTTACACTTTAAACCCATCCAATAATATAATTTAATAATAGAAATTATTTCATAGAAAAAAATTGTTTTCAATAAATATTTATTGTATTTTTACTATTCATCAAAACATAAAAGTTATCATAATAATATCAAAAATTTATCCAAAGTAAATTTTTATATAATTCATCTAAATTAAATATTTCTGTTACTATATAAAAATTATTAGTGTGTCAAAAAATAAAATTAAAATGGGTTCACTATTAAATGGGGGAAAATTATCCTTTTGAAAAATATAGGTTTTATACATAAAATAGGGTTTTTTAATACCTTATGACCATAAATATCAATTTGATGAATATAAAAAATATTATTTTAATTATACAACATATATATTTCACTAATTTCATTTAATAATACGAATTCACTCAATTTATTAATACAAAAATACAATGAAATAATTGATTTATATTTTTTATAAATAATTTGTAGCAAATGAATTCACCATAAATTTTAATAATTTAGTTACATTTATTCCCGCTAACCAAATATCTAGGTTATAATGGTCATTTTATACTATGATCATCTAGCGGTTCGTTTAAACTCATGGTTGCGAGAAATTCAAGCTATTGAAGAATTAAAATTATTTAAAATATTTGATAAAAACACCCAGGTGTTACATTATACCCCATTAAACTAAATTTCTCCCTTGAAATTCATCATTTGGAAGCAATTAGATGAGAATAACAATGAATCATTACATCCTCAAGTTCCCACATAACATCCTAAAATTGGTGGTTCTTCCACAAAACATTAACCATGTGAGTGGCCATGTTTCATATAAATTTTTCTCTACGATCCAGAATCTCCATCCATTGTTCTTCATAAGAAAGATCTTGATCTAGCGGTAAAAATTACGAGTTTTGTACAAGTGAAGGATCAGTTATGTACTTTCTCAAGAGAGATACATGGAGTACATCATGAAATTGATAGAGATTTGGTGGAATTATTAATCGATAATCTACCTTCCCAACACAATTCAGAATTCCAAAAAGATCAATATACATATGGCTAAACATTTCCTTCATTCCAAATCTCATTACACTTTTCCAAGGAGATATTTTTAGAAACACCTTATCACCGACTTCATTCTCTTGTTATTTTCATCAGTTGTTAGCATAATTATTTTATTGACTTTGAGCAGATCTTATGTGTTGTTGAATATATCTAACCTTTTATGCCATTTTATCTGCAAGATAAGGTCCTAATTTTATTTTTTCTTCAACTTCATCCAAACAAGTTGTAGTTCTACACTTCTTTTATCACACCCTGACCATGGATACTCCTTTATTTTATTCTTTTCCTGATGTTAGATCTCTATTTGAGGTTTCCGTTGAGTTCCTAACAAAATTCATTGTTTTTTTTCAGTTTTGGTTTCCATTTATACCTATAATTTGTTATTTTTATTGGTAATGAGATAAAGTTTCATGTTGGTGAGTTTTTGACACCCAAGGTGTCACTATGTTGTGTTTAAAACATTTGGGGATTATTTGATAAAATTCCCTAGTGTTTGGGATGTACTTTTTGGGTTGTTGGCCAATTTTTTGGGTCACAAAAATTAAGCATTGTTTTCTAAAATAGTGAAAACCAACCCTACAATGTTGCAGAAGTTTTCCCATAGCACTCGAATGGTTTACACATGTTTTACAAAACCATGCATCAAAATCGTATAGCCACTTACGGGGTTTATAACGTTTGACATAGACATCAGTTTTGGGTGATTACACCTTCAAAATGAACCCCTACTAGTTATAAATCGACCAAAGGGGACTCCCCCTTCATTCCCCATCATTTTGGACAAATATTTTTTAGAGGTTTATCACAAAAGGTCAGTGGTTCTTCACCAAATCTTCTACATTCCTATTCTCCTCTTACCCCTCTCTAAATACTTTGCTCTGTTTTTTGTCTTGGTTCTTGTTTGTACGAATCCTAGACACTAGGGTTGATGTGTGGGTTGTTTTTTTAGTATTATAGGGTGTGCATTTGGTCGATCAGAGTTATATCTCTCCTCTATTATGGTTCTATTCCATTTGCACACTGAAAAGGTAGGTGTTTCCAACTTTTTCCTTTTTGTAACAATCCATGAGCACTTGTGTGTTTTAATTTAATTTTTAAATGCATTTCTCACTTGTAATATATCTATGGATTGATGATAATTTTGATTTTGTGACGGTATATTTTTCTAAAAATAGGTTTTCAAATGGATTGGTGTAAAATTCCTAGGTTTATAGGACCTAGGTTTTTTTTTAAAATTCCATTGTTCTTTTAATGTTAAATTGGGAGTTTTTATGAAATTTGTATCCTTGATTATGGTGTGATGGTTATTTATTGTTCATGAACATGATTTGGTGTGTATGTTTTGGTATATTTTTAGATTTTTAAATGTGTTAAAATTTTTTAAAAAGGGTTTCATGGTTATATGGGTATTGTTTACCTTCCATAAATAGTGTGGATGGTAAAATGTGATTTTAAAGTAAATGGTGGATTTTGTGGAAAAGGTTTTTGGGTTTTATATTGGATGTTTGGTGTACCATCGTATGTTGTCACATCCATGGGTGGACTAGGTGCACACATGGTTGCGCCCTCAAATGAAGATGGTTCTTTAAACCGGTGTTCCATAATATATTGGTTTCCAAAATGGTTCTTATTTTCTAAATAATATTTTATCCTTTAGGTGGTTTCTAAATTTCATCTAAAATGGATTATCATGGGGGTATGACCATTTCTATTTAGGTGTGTGTGTTTTGGAATTTTTTTGGCTTGAGGATTTGTTTGGAATTTCACACTTGAAGATGGTTTTAGAAATGATTTGGAAATATTTTGGTAAATGTAATTGTGTGTGAAAATATAAATGTCTATTTGAAATGTTTCTATATTTTCATGTTTTTTCTAAAATGTGGAAATGATTGTTTAGAAATTTGTTGGGGAAGTGGTGTTCCACATGGTTTTAGATGTAATTTGTAGGTTTTTTTATATGCATCTGTTTTCCATAATGGGTTTGTAATGTGCAATTGGTGTTTTATGAAATGTGATACTAGGTTTGGATGATGAAATTTGTAAGCAATATCATGTGAGGTGTGAAAAATCATTGAGAAAAAAAGGTAAACCCAGGTATCTAGGTGGGTGGATGTGTACTATTATTCTAGTGATCCTAAGTGGTTTCATCCCTATTTCACATAGAAAGTTTGACGATCAAAAAACAAATTATACTATGATGATGATGATGTTGGGGACCACTAGGTTATAGATGATTCTCTTAATAGTGGCTCATGTGCATGAGAAGATATATTTATTATGGTCACTTTCCACTAAGATACTGAGTACCTGGGGCCCACAACTATTAGTTCCAAGGGGTGTTCCCATTACTAGTGCTAAATTATTATATTGCACCTCCCTTTAGCATAAGGTAGGTTGGGTTGGTAGTTCTAAAAGTATGTTTTTTCCTTTAAAGTGGAATTCTATGAAATAGTTTTCCATTTAAATTTTTTACATGTTGCTTGCATTATTAATTTGGTTTTTTTGTTATAAAATGGTAGTTTTCATGAGAAATGGATGGTGGCATGTGTTGGCCTTTTAAATGGTAAAGTTGTGATTGTTTAAGTAAAATGTGAAAAAAATTATATTTTTTAATTCTATTTCAAACTAGTGTTAGAGGAATTTTTTGGGAAAGGAATCACTTGGAATCTATGTTAATTTTCTACTAAGCTGTTAGCTCACACCCTACCTATACCACTCGATGTCGGTAGACCCATGCTGTTTTGTAGGTTCAACATTTTTTTAGGTATCTTGTATCAGTTGCTCATGGATGGAGTGAGTTTGGTATTGTGGTTAGAGGTGACCATGATTTCACAAGGAGATAATAGTAGCTTGGTCATGTTTTAGTTTATTCATAGTTTCATTTTTCTTTTTTTGTCTTCGGTCTGTTTATTTGCCTATTATGTCTAGATGAACTATTTATTTATTTATGTTCAGATGTGGGTTATTACTACATGATCATTTTTATTAGTTTATTTATTTGATCCTGTTTATTGGATGAAATTGTTCCCAACTAATTTATGTCTGATACCAGAAACTAGTTTGTAGACCGTGGGGATCGTGAACTCCCTTCGGGCCATTCTGTGGACCAGATCAGGTAATCAGTTTAGGGTCGAACCGGGTTGGTTTGGGATATATTTCTTTAGATATCTTTACAGGGTTCCATCTAAATACTAGAGTGAAAGATATTGTTTTAAGAAAATTCCACAAAATGTTGGTGTTGGTCCCAACCACCTTTGAAATCCATAGAGAAATATCTCAACATGTCTTTTAGGGTTTTAATTGTCCTCTCAAACTAACCTTATGTATGAGGATGATTAGTAGTACTAAAACTTACCTCTCTATCTAGAGCCAACTAAAGACTTCACCAGCACTTCAAGGTAATCCTTAAATCTCAATCAGATATAATGGAAAGTGGTACGCTATGAAATCTTACCACTTTTTTAAATATATCATAGCAATCTCATCAAGAGAGAAAACCTCTCCAATATAAATTAATTGCGCTAATTTATTAAGGAGATCAACTATAAACCATATAGTATTATATACTTTATATGTTTTGTGAAGTTCTATGACAAAGTCCATAGTGTTGTTTTTCCATTTCAATTATGGTATGTGTAATGGTTATAACATCCCCTTATACTTCTGTCTCTCATCCATAACTTTCTATAAAACCAAGCACTAATAGACATATTAACAAATATATATTTTCATGTCTTCCCATAAGAAATACTCTTCCAGGTCCTCGTACACCATTATGATTCTAGGATTAATAGATAATGAATAACTATGAACCTTATCCAATAGATCCTTTTTTTAATTCTTGTATAAAAGTAATAAAATTCTTGACCCTAAAACATATTATTCCACAAAAATAAAGGTTGAATTCAAGAACATTTCTCACCTTATTTTATAGATCAACATCCTCCTTCTATGACATTTTAATCACCACTGTATAGATGGTTGAACATTCATTTTAGAAAGATATTTTTTAACACCTTCCATTAAAATTTCCAGATCAATCATGTGAAAATCCAAAAATATTATATCTTTTGTGATCCTCATCATGGATAGGCTATTATGTTCCTTTCGACTCAAAGCATTTTCCACCTTTTTTCACTTTCCCAGGGTGGTGATGTATTGAGCACTCATAATATTTAATCCACTCCAAGCATCTTATTTGATTAATATTGAGATCCTTTTGTGTGAAAATATACATTAAACTTTTATGATTAGTATAAATATCACACCTTTAACCATAAAGATAATTCCTTCATATCTTTGGTGAAAATATTGCTACAGCTAACTCCAAATCATGAGTTGGTTAATTTTTTCTCATATATTTTCAATTTTCATTAGGGATAATCTATCACTATATCATTTGGCATGAGGCCACAACACATCCCCTTCATGGATGAATCACTGTAGATTAAAAACCTTTCTACATTATAAGTTAGTGTGAGAACAAGTGCACTGGCTAACCATCTTTTTAAATATTTGAAATTATCTTCACAATCCTCCATCCATAAAAATTTAACTGCTTTCTGAGTCAATGTGGGGATTTTTTTAGATAACCATGAAAAATATTTCACAAAACATCGACAATTTCCATCCAAACCAAGGAAAATTAATATCTTAGTTATCAATTTTAGTCTCATCTAATATCCAATAACTTCAATTTTTTTAGTCCATAGATATCCCCTCTATTATGTGACCCAAAAATGAGTCTTTCAAAATTCAAAATTCACACATGGTAATTATTTCATAATGATTATCCTTTATTAGGGTATTCAATTCAATTCTCAAGTGATCTCTATGCTCTTACTAATACCAAAAATAGAAAGGAATATCGTCTATAACGACTACCAAAAAATGATCAAGATAGTCTCCAAATACTCTATTCATTAGAGCCATGAAGATAGAGGGGGAATTAGTAAGACCAAAATGAATCACTATAAATTAATAGTGTCAATACCATGTATAGACTCTTGCCTTTGGTATATACCCTTTCTTAACCCTTTGTTCATGATATCCTGAATGAAGATCAATCATATAAAATTATTAAGCTCTATGTATTTGGTGAAATAATTCATCAATGTGGGGTATAGGATGATTGTTTTAGATAGTGATCTTGTTAAGTGATCGATAATCAATGAAAAGTCTCATTGATCTATATTTCATTTTAATAAACAGAATAGGTGCTCACCAAGGTGATTCACTAGGTAATTTTAATCCCTTTTCAAGATTTTCTTAGATTTTCTTCTACAATTCCTGCAACTCAATTGGGGCCATTCTATACAGTTTCTTTGAAATATGCATAACACTCGGTATGAGTTCAATTAAAAAATAAACCTCACTTTTTGGTGGTAGACCTGAAAATTCTTCTAGAAAGTCATAATAAAACTCTCATAAAATGGGTGTATGGTTAACTGTGAGTTTCTCCCCAAATATTTGGTACAGATAATCATAATTTTTGAATCAAGACCCGTAAGATAGAATAACTTTATACTAGAAGGTCATATTCATCCTTGAATCGATATATGATCACAAATTGATCCGAAATATGAAATTTGACATTCCTTCCTATGAAATTGATATGAGATCCATATATAGGAAGTCAATAAATTATAAGAATCACATCAAATTCCACTATAGGAAGGATCATAATATTTGAAGGAAGAACTTTCCCACAAACTTTAATTAGAGAAGAATTATAAAATTTTGACATGACTATTGTTCCATTAAGAGTTCTCAAAGCTGACTCAACATCAAATTATTGAGGTAATACTAATACACAATTATATAATTCTTTAGAAATAAAATATTGGGTGGATATATAATGAAACAAAACATTTTTTTACTTTAGATTGGATGGTATGTATACCATTAACCACTTCAATATCGTACTCCACATCGCCGATAGTGATCATATGTGGCATGACATCATATTTGGCCTTAAGAGTTTGATGATTTTGATCATCATCAATAACCCTTGGATTATGGAATTGATTGGAATAATGACCCATTTCCTTTCACTTGTATCATTTAATCATAGGTGGTGCATTTTGTATATAGTTTTGTTTATCCAGATCATTAGATATCTTTTTACATCACTTCATCATTCCACTTCCTGATGACCTTCTCTCCCATACTTGAATCATTTGTTATTCCATTTAAGAAAATTTACTCTATATTTCTTTCCACACTTTGAGCATAAGGGAATACTCATCTTCTTTTCAGTGCCATCTTTAAATTTTCCATTGAATTCCATTATTCTCTTCTAATCAAACCGATATGATATATGGGTTACTCCAATATCCATCTCGACCTTGTGAAAACATTGAACTATTTCCTCATATCTATTGATGTCCCTAATGGATAATTTCCTTTGAAGATGTTGTTTTATGCTAATAAAGAATCGATAAATTTTACTCTCAGATAGGATTTTAATTCCAAGAGCATACCTTGAATGTATTTTAAAATTTTCTTTGTAGGTACCATTGGATTCATATTCCTTTTTCTTAAGATCAAGGAACTCCTCCATATTAGTTCTAACAATACAAGTAATATACTTATTGAATAATAAGTTATTGAACTCATCCCATTCTAGTGATTAAATTTCGTTTCTTTGCCACATATTATTGATAAGGTTCCACAATTGATCAAATTCACCTTCTAAACGATAGACTAATAAGACAAATGTATCATGTCCTAAACATTATAGAACTAAAAATATCTTTTTAGTGGTACCAATCCCTTGTTCAGCCACTAATATATCAGAAGACCCACTGAAAAAAGGTGGAAACTACTCCATGAAGGAATCAATGGAATTTTGTTCCCTCTTTCTCTCATTTTGAAGTCCTAAATGATTTATAGGTTGATAAATTTGTGTGAGAATATCTAAAATATTGTTCATTCCAGCTCCAATAATATTTGGTTTCACATAAGTACAATAATTTCATTTCCCATCACATTCTCCTTTAACATGGTTCCTATGGGTTCTATCCATTGACTAAAACCAAGATGCATAGTGTAAGCACCACTAATCATAATGGAAAACCACATAATCAAGAAAAAAATTCAATTTCTGAAACTTGAAGTTTTATCATAGGTTATTCATGATCATTTATAATACACTAGGATTATAACTTATACGTAGATAAATCTGATGGGTTCTTACTACGATTTGCTCATCCTGGATTCGAAAGGGTAACTATAACTTTCCTCTGATACCAATTATAATGACCCATACATTACATTCATTAATATTAAATTATAATTGAATAACATTCATTAGAAAATATAAATAATCCATGGTAGGACTATATAGTAATAGTGACTTTAAAAAATAAAAAACATGAACAACTGGTTCATAAGACATCTTCATTGTATCCCACTTATTTTGTCATAACTGGACCTCATTTTGACATATCTTATTTAATACCCTTCTTCAAGAGTATGGGAAAACTAACATATGAAAGGGTGATATCAGATAATCAGTAAGGTTTAATGAGAGAGATAACAATCACATCATAATCATTAGACCAAAGAACATAATGTTTAAAAATATTATCCTGTATATTAATGATCATGATATTATTCAACAGGATAAATCATAAATGTTTATAAGAATCAATGAATATATTCACAACACTCATAACATAAGACATGAAATTTTTTTCTATACACAAAAGCATAGAAAATCATTTCCGATTATTCAAGGCTCATTTCCAAGACCACTATATAAGACAAAGCCCATTACTAAACTGAGTTCACTCCTTATTCCAACCATGTACTACTGAACTGAGATCATTTCCCATTATAGAAATATTTATCCCAAGAGATATAAATATATTCGTAATTAATTATAGGTAGATATAGGTATCACCCATCTCATAATGAAATTATTATTACATGTGCCACAATAACATAAATCATTCATCATAACCTAAGGAATAAGATGAGTTTCCTTGAACATCATTCCACTATAACATAACCCATGTTAAAAAAATGGATTTCATAAATAGAAATCCATAAAAACCAAATACAAATATAGGAAAAATAAGGATATTATACTTGAAATGTAACCATATTATAGAATTCCATCTTGGATGAAAAATAATTTTGATATAACACTTGAAATTAGTTCTGGAGGAAAATATCCTTTCTTCTTAAAAAATGTAGTATTTTCTCAAAATGATACACATTTTTGAAAAGAAATGAATTTATTTGAAAATAAACTTAAAATCTTGTAATTTAAGCTTCATTGAAATAAGTAATTACGAAAACATAAAAATGCATTCATGTAGTATAAGTTAAAAAACATTCTCCTCATTCTTTTGTAGGAAATGTTAAAAAGTACCTCTTATAAAAAATAAAAAAATATTCATTTCGTACTGTTTTATAAAAATTCACCGATGCGTAAAATTGAATCTATATAATTAGAGAAAAATAGAAAGAATATTTTTTGGATATATAACTATGAAACATGGACATGGATGATAAATATACCCCAGTAAATACTTATGTATAAATAATCTCAAAAGGCTTAAAATGAAGAGAAAAGGTGAGGTTGGTGGTTCCCTTTTCTAATCTAGGTGAGGGGTACTCATAGCATCTCCACAAATATTAATTTATAATAAAATAAAAACCTATCCAAAAAAATAAAAAATGTTCCAATTTATATGATTAGAATATATAGTATTTTAATCTCATCAACCAATAAATTTTAGATACGTTTTTCTGTTAATTTAATCCTTATAATTTTAATTAATACTTAGTTATTCGATTTAATTTTTAACTATGGTAACAAATAGTTCAATATTAAAAGGGTGAAATATTCACTTTTTTGATGTCAATTATACCATAAATAAATAACTTAGAAAATTTTATACCATATAATATTTTTTATATATTTTTTTAAAAAAAGTTATGATTTTTAAATAATTTAATAAAACATTATTTTGATAAACAATCAATAGTGTCAATTTTGACACTATTCAATTCATTAATATTTAAAAACATGAATATAAAAAGTTAACTTATAAATAATTATTTTACTATATTAATAAGAGGTAAAAGTAATCTATAAAATTCATTTTACATACTAATTATCCCAAATTATATTTATTTTAATATTTAAAATAATATTTATTGATATTTTTCTTTAAATAATAATTAATAGAATATTTTTGTTTAATTTTTTAATATGATTATTTTTTGAATACAAATTAATAATAAAATACTATGATAAATATAAATACACTATATTTCTTAATAATAATTATATTTTAATATATATTCTCTATAATCCATCATTAAAAATGTTATACTCATTAAAATATGTATGTAACAAGTTTATCATCACTTTAAATAAAATAATATAAGTGTCATAATCTCTTCTATAGGGATCCAAATTGTCAATAAATCAACCCTTGAATGTTTATAGTAGAGATATACTCAACCAATACTTTTTTTTCACGTTTTTGGGTATTTTAATGGTTATTATCACTTTTAATAATAATTATTTTATTCATTTCTCATTAATTAAATAATTTCTGCATCATTAAATTATAACTCATTAAGGATATTATTTGTTTTCTAAAATTTTAAAAAAAATTATCATGATAAATAAAAAATTATATTTCTAATGAGTATTTATAATTGAATTTATATCCTGTATAACCTTATATTAAAAATTATAGAGTTTTTAAAATTTGAATAAGACATGTTTATCTTTTCATTAAATAAAATAAATTCAATGTCCTAATATCATCCAAGAGCCTTCTAAAGGACACCATTTTGACCCAAGGAAAATTTAGGTCGAAACACACTCATCCAATGATATTTAGAAAAGTGTTAGGGTAATTTAATAATATTACTTTCCCCTTAATTACCTATTTTACCCTTTTATCGTATAAAAAATTATTGGAGTTAGTATTCATAATTACTCAAAATAAAAGTAAGATATTTACCTAATTTGGACTTACAGATTCCAAATATGGAATAATTTTTAAAAAATTCAAAGCACATAAGTTTCAGTAATTAATTTAAAATTAATCCCATTGTTGGAAAGAGAGAATGAGTTTTAAAAGTTAAAACATTCCAAAAGATTGAAATGTTTTTGCATCTGGATTCAATGTAAAATTAATTATAATTACATAAATTATAAGGAATGCTAAAAATATATTCTATTTATATATTAAAACCATTCAATAATATAATTTAATTATATAAATTATTTTTATGAAAAAATTTGTTTTCAATTAAAATTTAGTGTATTTTTTCTATTCATCAAGACTTGAAAGTTATCATTAAAATATCGAACAATCATCTAAAGTGAATTTTTATATCCCAATTCCAAAGAACACGGTTATTTTTTCATATGAAAATTATTTAATTTTCAAAATATTAACTAAAAAGGGGTTTACCATTAAACGGAGGAAAATTACCCTTTTGAAAAATTGAGGTTTTTATACATAGAATAAGGTTTTATTCTTACCTTATGATGAAAATATGTATTGGATGAATATGAAAAATTATTTATTAAGTATATAACTAATTATTTAATTAAATTAATTTACTAATAGTAATTCACTCAATTTATTAATACAAAATAAAAAAATATAATTGATTTATAATTTTTTTCATAAATAGTTTGTAGCCAATGAATTCACTATAAATTTTCATAAGTTAGTTATATTTATTCCCATTAACATAATGACTAGGTTAAAATGGTCATTTTATACTGAGGGTGTCTCTTGGTTCGTTTAAACTCACGGTTTCATTCAATGCAAGATGTTGAATAATTAAAATTATATAAAATATTTCGTAAAAACATTTGGGTATTACAATGGAGGTGGTAGTCTGTACATACACATGGGTGATGTTTTCATTTTTAATCGATAATTGGAAAATAAATATAATAATAATTTATATTTTAAATTTAATAATTTTATTATATTTATCATATTTATTCATTAAATATTTCTTTATTAGTAGAAATGTTAGGCAGTGATGAAAAATGATATATTTCATTATGGAGGAAGTAGTTTTCACATACGCATGAGGGACATTTTTTGTTTTCCAATATATAAAAAGGGAAGTAGATAACAATTATTCAGAAAACATTATAAAATATAATTAAACTAATGATACTGATTTTATTATATTAGGTTTTATACAGAATACATGAAGATGGTTAATGAAAAATGAAACTTGGAATAGATTTTGTTAAGATGATTACCTCCCCCTCAGGTATCTTACATTGGATCTCTCCTTGAGCTTCTTTTTTTGTCAGTCTTTTGGATATAATAGAGAATATATTCATATATAAGGTTATTTGGAAGTTATTTATCATCGCTATTTCCTATATAAATTGATCAATGTTGGTGGACAAGTTAGTTGGTGAAGGAGTCCTTTTATAAGTTTGGGGTGGCACTCTTGTATATAAGTTGAAAATTCAAATTATATAAATGTCTTTTTAAAGGTCACATGGAAATAAATAAGAAAAAAAATTAATATGATAAGGTATGGTTGAAATATAGTCATCCAATTAATTTTTGACATGTTATTGTTAATGTTTTTCATTAACCATTACAATAATCCCACTTTTAACTCTTTTAAACTTTTTCATGGTGAAGATATTTTACCATGGTCACTCTTTTTGAAGAAAAAAATGAAAATATACTGATTACATAAGTATCATGTAATGATAAAAAAATATGGAAGTAATTTTATAGGATTAAATTTATAGAGGAGGTAAAAATTACTTGTATTATAAATTCACAAAATGAAAAAAGGTATTCACAAAAATTCTTTTTTAAGAATAAAAATTAAATTTACAGCATAATCAGGTATAGAGTTGATTCTGGTAAAATCAATTAGTTAAATAATAATAATAAAATCATTTTTTTTATTTAAATAAAGTACATAACCCAATGTAACATTGAAATTACATAATTAAAGAAAAAGGTAAACTATAGTAATTTTTTTGGAATAAAACATTCATTTGGTTGTAAAATTTCTACCATAAGTTTCTAAATTTAACATTATATTTCAAAAATATTTATTTTTATTTTTAAATATATTTTTGGTCTATATAAAATGTTTTAAAATATTTAAAGTCATTATTATATCCTGATGATTTCATAAAAGATATCATATTTGAAGAATCATAATTTTTAATTACTGACCTAACTATCAACCATTTTAGAAAAATACAAAACAATTACCATAAGATAATTTTGGTGTTAGTATTTCAAAAATTACATTCATTTCATCAAAATAGGATTATAAAATTAATAAAACTCTCTTCAAAATAAACATAAAAAATATAAAGTAGAATTGTTTGTTTTAAATGACCTTATAATATTTAAGTGTTTTTAATATTATTTCATATCAATTACTAATTAAATGAATACTAATATATTAGTTCATACATGAAACTATTTTATATTATAATAATCATATATTATTGGTGATTAATTTTATTTATTAGGATAAAATACACAGTAGTTTAAAATCAATTATTTTTAAAATCTTTATTTTATCCTAAAATCATATTTGTTATTTATCTTATAAATATAAGTATCATCAATTGATTAATATCATTTTATTTAAATAATGATTTATTTTTCTTGTAATTTTCATAATAATACACTTTAAATTTTTCACATCTCATTTTAGTTCAATGTTACCTCTAAAATAATATATTTAACATTGTATTTATTTAATGGATAATTAAATATTGATATCTCAGATTTTAACAGTTTTAGATTACATTGGAAATTAGTAAAATTTGGAGGACTAGACAATATATGTGGATCCTATATATTAGGGAGTGGTTGGAGGAAAATCATTCATGGGATAAATTGTTTCTATTGTTCTGCACTTAGTTTCTATCTTTGTTAACATAGGTAGTAAATAGGAAAGAGATTAATTCCCTTTATCATGGGAGAATTAGTGTAAAAGTGTTTTGAAACAATTTTAATGAATTTCATTTCTTCACTCCTAATCAACATCGTGATGAATAGTCTATATATGGGTGCTTTGAGGAGGCGTTTCATCCAGTTATCAAATATTTAGTCACCCCATTCATGCTACATATAAACTTGGAGTATCATAAAAAGGATGAGTTGTTTGAGATGATGAAACTTATTTCTATTTATATCCAGTGGGGATCCATAAATTATACTCGAATATTAAGTATTGCATTGGTTTATTTCTGGTGTTGAGAAATTAATTCTTTTATCGGTAGATAATTGACCTTAACAGTTTATTACCAACCATTTATCCATGGAAAGTATTTCCCATGAAATCATTGAGGGATTTACTACAGTATTTTATTCATATATAGGTTGGGTCCATTGAAATTCTAAATTTCTATCCATTCATTGGGATCAATATGGAATGAGAGGCAAGATCTATTTTTTATCCATAGCAATCTCCATTACAAAAAGGATTTCTCGAGAGTATATACTAAAAAATTTTATTTCAAAGATAAGAGATAGATATAGAAATGTAAAACACTACGATGGACTTTAAACTAATATACACATTTTTTATTAATCCGTAGAAGTGGTTTTTAGTAATGAGGTAGAGTAATAAGACATAAAAAAATCACTCAACAGATTTGATAACTCTAGAGGTTCCAAAGATTGTTTGGGGTACAATTTATTTATCTTAAACAATATATTATTATTTTTTATTTTTTATCATCCCAAAAATTTGTTTTATATTCTATATTTAATGACTTATGACTCTGTGTAGAGAGACTTCTTCTTTCCCTAAAGTTGACTATTGTATTGAGAGTTCAGATGAGTCTCCTTGTTGTGTTCTAGGGTTGTTAGTTTATGATGGGTAATAAACAATTATTCTATTGGATTCATTATAATTCATATGCAGTCATAAAATATCATTATTTGAATTAACTTTTTATACACTTTTCAGATGTTTTTTTAAATATTATATAGAATAGTTTGGTTCTGGGATTATGGTGGTCCGACTACAGTGTTCATTGTATAGCATGAGCATCAGATAGGTTGTAGATGTTTGAGGAATTACTATCATTGTTTTATGTTTTATCATTAGGTATGATTGTGGAATGAATAGTTGATATTCCAAGAGTTATGGAGGATTTTATAAGTGATTTACCTAAGGATATTTTGAATTTAACATGTTTCCTAGATATCAAGTTAACGATATTGTTGTATCCAAGTGACTCTTCAATAATGATAGACCATTATCATATTAGACCTTCTAATCTATATGAGTTGATGATTCTAGTTTATGTATTTGTATAGTTAGAATTTAGCTTACCTAGTTTTTATCTATATGGTTCTTTTGTGTTGTTACCTAAGAATACATATGATGGTATGTGGTTGTGTTTAGACTACTGATGGTTGAATCAGGTGATGGTCAAGAACCGTTACCCTCATATGAGTATTAATGATTTGTTCAACCTACTTAACATATCCATATGGTTCTAAAAAGATATTTATTGTCTAGATGTCATTAGATAAGGGTGAAGGATGAAGATATCTTGATGAACTCTTTAGGGTTTCATTATTTGAAATTTGAGTTCATGGTCCTGGTATTTAGGGTTATGAACAACCAGTCCATTTTAATGAGACTCTTGGACTCTATTTTATATGAGTTCTTGAATCGATTTTTCATTATGTTCATCAATGAAATTCGCATATAGTCAATATCATAGGATAATCATACTGAGATCCTTGGGGATATATTGTAGGTCCTTTGATAATTTCAATATTATAAAAATACATCCTTGTTTACATTCAGGTTGAAGGAGGAAAAACAAGTTTGATATGTGGTGGATGGGAGGGAGTGGCCATGAAACTATCAAAAATTTCACCAGTTGTTTCTTTTATATCACCCATTACCATTGTAGATGTTCATAGTTTCTTTTGTCTCATGGGATAATATTAGATGTTTGTGTCTGATGTCTCTCTAGTCACAAAACCAATGACATCCTTGATTATAAAGGACCATGCCTTATTGTGGACTAATTAGGGCCATGAATAATTTCATTATCTAGTTAAGAGTTTGATCATTTCTTATATCATTTGGATTCTTGATTAGGGGTGATTTTTGACTTGTTATGTCAATTTTTCATCTGGGGTTGGGTATTGTATTAATGTAGTGGAGGGAATTAATATTTTATGTTTCATGGAAGTTATATCCATATGATCATAATTGTTTCACCCATGATCTTGAGTTGGTGATAGTAGCTTTTTCTATAAATATAGGTTCACATTACCTTATCAATTATCACTATATAGTATTAGTATACCAAAAGTTCACGTGTTAGTTTTTCACTTAGTGGGTTATAATTCTATGATGATATTGGTGGATCATTTTTCCCTAAAACTATTAAATTGAAATCTCCTAAACCTATAAAAAATGGAATTTATTTGAAAATGTGATGAGTAGAGATCTACAAGGAGTTTTTTCTGAAGTCTATAGATCCTTGGAAGTTTATAAAGGGTATTGAGTTCATGTGTCTTGATATAGATGATTTAATTGATACATATTTCAGGATCTAATTGACAATGAAATAATCATTGATGTAGTGATTGGTAGAGTGTCACTAGGGAGACTCCAATGTAGAGATGATGTGAGGCTATTTCATCCATGGTGATGATCCATAGGGGTGGATAGATGAATAAAAACATCATATGATGTGTAAAGGGAGGTATTTTGTTCCATTTATAATGCTCTAAAAGGTCCTCTATGATTACCATAGCACTAAAGAGGCAGTGAATCCTGGTGTGGCCAATATGTGTCATGCCTTGTGGGGTCAACTTTTGTGGTCCAAGATAAAGTAGGAAATAGAGTACATCATATCATATTTCATTGTATTTCAACGTGTTATAATTGAGTATTGTGTTCCATGTAGTTGGTTGGAGGCATTATATAATCTAAAGTAGAAGTGGGGGATATCTCAATGAATTTCATCATTAGTCTACAATGGGATGACAGAGAATGTGATGGATGAGGTTGTGTGGATTTATGGTGTGAGGAGAACTATCATCCCATATTTGATTGTTCATTTTAGATCATGAGTGTGAATACAACTTCAACATTTATTTCTATCCTAGTTATGACTTAGCACTAATTTTTATCCTCAAACAAGTGGGAAGGTAGATCAATCAATCTAGATGTTGAGGATATTTTTCGGGAAGTCATATTGATCTTTTTTAGACCATAGAGGAATCATTTTCCATCATTCATGTTTTCTTATAACAGTATATTCCACTTTTCCATAGGAATGGCCAAATTCAAGTCATTGTATCGAAAACCTTTTCATACTCTATTATGACGGATTTAGTTTTTGGAGACCGTATTCCTTAGCCAATATGTGTAACAAACCATGATATAACTGATCTGGATTATAAAATATCATATGAATGTAAAATATAACCATAAAAAGTAATATACAGATCAGTAGAGGTCACATATAATGTTTTAGGATAGATACCATATGTTCTGGATGGTTTCCCCTTGTCAGGGGAAGTAGTTGCTTGGATGGGGGAGTAATATCTCTCCTTAGTTTATAATTCATTTGGGCTGGGGAAACATGTTTTCAAGGGGTGTATCGATTAGTTATTCCACTATAGTGTTTGGTGATCCAATACATTTTCAACATGTCAAATATTTATTTGTATCTTCATATTGAGTCCCATGTCATTGCTTGGGTAGAGTTGTATATTGATGATGATGCATTTATTTTAGAGTGTCCATTTGAGATCTAATTTCAATGGGATAAGGATCTTCATGATTGATTCATTACATTGTTTCATGTTTTATAGAGGCATGGTGGTATATTGGAGAGTATGTGGGAATGTGAATTGCAGATGCATTCATAGTGTCCCAAGTTGTATTTAGATTTTTTATGTGATGTATTCGAAAAATGTTGATCTGGTTGATGTATATTTCCTATTTTATTGTGCTTGTCATTTTTTATTATTTATTTCTTTTAGAGTTCTTTTTTGTAGATGGAATTGTTTTGTTTGATAGTTTTCTACTGAACATTTTTTGGTAAATGGTGTAGGTTTTTTTAATTTTGTGACTAGAAATATTTTTTTGAGGATTGGAATAATTTTATTGGTATCTTTCATAAAGAAATAGAACATTCGAACCTATTATTTTTTTTTTTTGGTGTTGATAGGATGTTTAGAGGTGTTATAGAGGTGAGAGTAATGTTTTTTCCATCTAAAGGGCCAACATTCCACAATGTTGTTCATAGTGATCTTGTTTGGAGATGTGGTTGTTGTGTGTCAATTTTGAGTTTTCCATTATGTGGCCTTTTAAATTTTAGTCTGTTTTTTAGTGTTAGGGAAATCCAGAGTAAAATAATTCCCAAGGAGGTTATGGTGGATGAATTTTTTTTTTTCCTCCTCTGGTAGACAGGTAAGGGATCCACACTATAATGAAATTCATAATTATGTAAGAGGTATAAAAATATTTCTATGGGAAATGGTGGGGGTTCAAAATTATGAGGGTGATAGTTTTAGTGACCCAAATTCATTGAGACATATTATTTCATGAGTGAGGAATGAAATATTTAGGTAAATGTCCCCACACCATAGCCTTAGATGTGGTGTGGTTAAATAGAGAGGGTGTTATCCATATATTTTAGTGAAAATAATAGTGGCCTTATGGGGTGTAGAATTAGAAATATCTATGTCATAGAGTATAGTATGGATCCCGTTAAATAATTTTAAAAATATATTGAAATAAATGGAATTCAATTTTTCAAAAGGTATAGAATCATATCTCCATTGAACAAGGAGAATTAAAACTATTTTGGAGGAAAAAAATATATAGTAGTAGTACATTAATATTTATCAATAAATAGGGAATAAAAATCTCATTGGTTTGACATTTACATTCCTCATCCAATACTTAGTTGACCAAATATCCTTTTGGTACTCCTCTATTGTCCTTATTAAATATTATAACCTCGTTCTTAATTAAAATAAATCTTCCTTCATTTTGGGTATTCACTTTTTCCTCTACCTATCCCTATTCATGTTCTCCCACTTTGTAGGTTCACTATAGTTAGTTAGAGTAATTTATGGGTCCATGCTTGAGTATGGTTTGATAGTGGGTTGTTGTGGTAAGGTTCCTTGAGAGTTCTGTTTGATTTTGGTGGTGATTGATCCTTAATTCATTTGTTCTTAATTGGTGATTTGATTAAGGAATCATATCTCAGTATGGGATCCTATAACTCTCACTTATTTGAGAGAATAGTGGAACTTGTATGAATATGTTTTCATTAGTTGGCTGGTAAGAATTATCATGAATAAAGATAATTAATCAAGACTAAATTAATCAAAAAGGGAAAGGGGTAAATCATAAGTTCATTGCTAGGTTCTTATGATTATATCATAATGTTTAATTTCTTGTTTCCTTTGTCAATAGATTATGATTTTTATATAGAAAATTTGTTTCTTTCCAAAATTATGCTACCATAATAAACTTTTTAAAAATAAAAGAATAATTTAAAGATTTCAATGAATCAAATGTGTTTGATAATTATTTTTTTCTATTTTCATTTACATAATGATAAGATAATATGAAATCTAGATAAAACAATGTTTTTTTGTGAATATTTTGTTGCAATAGTTTGAATGTGTTTGCTATTTTTTGGTAGTATTGGTTGGGGAGTTTTTGTGGTAGTTGTGAATTTGAGGGTGTTGCTATTTTGGATGGTTTTGATATTTGTTGTGTATTGGGAATCAGGGAAATGTTGGTTTTAATGTTCCAGATAGTGAGGCTATAGTGTTTTTAATGATATACCTTTTGGGATGGTTTTTTGGTTGTTGTTTAATGTTTTAAGGGATGTTAGTGTGGTGAATTTAGTGGGAATATTGTTTCCTTGTTTGGTTTGGCAATGGGGAATGATTGTGTTGTTTAAGGTGATATCCTTTTAGGTTAATGTTGGAATTTATTATGGTTTTATGATGAAACATTATATTTTTCCCATGAAATAATGATAAATGATCATGGATTCCATTGGGTTGATAATGGTAAATGATAGGAACAATAATATATTATGAAAAAATGGAAATGGTTGATGTCATTGTGTTTTTTAGTTTGCAGTTGTTTGTTATTAAATATTTTAAGTGAAAGGAGTAATGAACAAAATGTGGTTGATAATACATAAGTCTATAATTGTTAAATTATTTGTTGAAATGGGAATCCTTGAATGTTTTTCTGGCTATTTCATGTTATTGATTGGGGTTGGTTTGGATTATATATGAAAGTAGTGATAGTGTGTGTAGTGTTAGAAGTGGTCTGATAGTTATGGTATGCAATGATGTTTTATTGGTGTGGGCACTATAAATTGGACATGTTTGTTCCTATATATAATAGATAACCCTACCAATACCCAAATGTTTTAGGTTCTATGATTTTCCCCAACATCCATGTTGGTGAGGATGAATAGGAATATATTTCCTCTTCCCAACCCCACCAACTGGTGTGGTATAGTGGATTTGTTATTTTTTTGATGTGTTAAGATATGATGGGGGTCATGCATGGATGGAGGAGGGGAAAAGGTTGATTTCAATCATGTTCAATATACCCTATATTACAAGACATGTTTTGTGGGGATAAGATATTGCAATTGATTTAGGATGATGAGAATGATATATAGAAGGATGGTGTTGTGGTTATTATTATGTATTGGATTGAATGAGTCTAATATATGATATTGGACACTTGTAAACAAATGGGATTAGTTGGTTTGTGACCCTACCAACATTAGTTATTTGAGGGAGTGATATGAAGATGTTTGGCATTGGGGTGTGAGAGAGATAAATTAGTGGGTAAGCGGTTGTTGGGTTCAATTTTTTATATTTTTGATATTATTTGTTTACTCATGGATGTGATACTTGGTGGGTCTTCCTTGTTGGGGGTTGTCAGTAGTTGACCTGGTTAGTGGTAATTTTTTCAACTATTTATTCACTAGTGAATTAGTATGCATGTAAGACATTTTAATGAGAGTTATTGAGTATGATCCTATTAATTATAATTATTATGATCAACCCTATATACATGAACTATTTTTCTTGTTTATAGTGGGAGTTTGGTGAACGAGATGGGAAAAAATCATAGAGTTTAGTTTTTTTCTAAAAAGACTAAACCTAAGAGTTTTCTTGTTATCTCACTTTGTTTTTATATTATCTGAAATTTTCATGCATTATAGATTATTATGGATTATGGATTATTGATAACATGGATGTGATTAGTGGTTTTGTATTTTTTTCCTGGGTTATATGAGAGTAATGCATCACATTTTTAATTTTAATACCCTCAACACAAGTCACCGAACTGTGGAATATTAGAGGTGAGCCTCGAGGGTAACTCCAATATTCATTATAGGACCATAAGAGGTTCTCCATTTGGGTGGGTTGTGAAAATATATATACATTATTTGAATTAAAATATGTGGTTATCCCTAGTCATCCAAAGGGGGTTAAAATTCCACAATGTCATAGTGACCATCCCCAACATTAGTAAACAAAATGTGATGCGGGAAGACCATATATGGAATAGGTTTGGAATAAGAATGGAAATGCTGAAACCAAAATGGTGTGGAACTCATATATAATGGGATAATTAGTTTAGGTTTCGTTGATAACCAACCAGGATCTATCAATCCTTAATGTATTTTTTTCTAGTCATTTTCCAAATCCAGGGTAATATGGAAGCACAATTTTGAATGAAAAATCAATGTGGGTTAGTGATGTATGGGTACTATTCACAACATCTCATGCATATGATATAAATTAATCATTATCATAAATATCATATTCAACCCTGAAATATAATGTATTATCATTCTATTTACTCAGCATGAAATTCATGTCCTTATTTACCACAATTATTTTAATGTCAAAGGATAAAAATTGATGATTATTATTTTAATGAAATTGTTTTTAAGGGGAAATATATTGGGATCCAACTATATTGTAGTATTATTTATGTTACATCCCACCCCAAGTAAATGTCTTAAGAGTAATAAGTAGTGTTCCTAACATTAGGTGATTCCCCCAAGATAACTAAGACTGAATATAAATAAAAAGGGATTAATAGAATGTTTGGGGGGGATTTTCACTAAAGAACAAACAAACATTCTTGGATGAAATTATAAAAACAAAACTAACTACTTGTGCATGAGAAAATAATACTTAATATATAATTAATTAAAAATATGAGAAATATATAAAAGTAGTTTTATAAAATAGATAATAGTGAAATTATAAGATTCTAAATCATTTAGACTCTTACATCTTAGTTAAATCACTACAAATCAAGACACAGAAACTCCACATCTCTTGGCCCATCAATCAAACATCGACATTTGGGAACACCATAAAAGATGTAATAAACATTCCCCATATATATATCTCAGTAAGAAACATTTAATAATAAAAAAGTGCCTAATAATGGGGTGATTATATCAATAAATAAGTAATCGTAGGATACATCCCAACACATTACACTATGAATAGAACAAGTTTAAAAATTTTATGTAAAAATGGAGAGAAGTAGATAAATAGTTTATACAAAAACCCTAAACAAGTTCCAAAAATGAAAATTATGGACATTTTTTCCACATGGTTAATAATTGGAATAATAACCACATTCGACATCCATAACTAGACACAAACAATGAATGAAACCATGCATATAGCACTCTGACCCGAATTCCACTTTAAACAGTACTCCAGAAAAGTTGACCACCAGGCCTTAGGCCCACCTCCCTATATTCCAAGATCTTCTGACTAGCAGTGAGGGTGGAAATATGTGATAGTGGGGGGTCTATAACCTCATATATAATTAATAATAAATGTCTATGTATATAAAATAGTTTAATAAAGACCCAAACTTAGAATAAGTAATAACAAAAAATAGTAGAAGCATAAATAGATTATAGTTGTAATAAACATCATGCTGAAACATACCATTTGAAGACATATGACACAAGTCAAAGCAGGTCATAAACTACTAGAATGTGGGTTTTTCCCAACACTTACAAACCAATAGTTTCATAAAACCGTTGGTAAAGAAGAGTTTTTCCAATAGTTCCTTAGAACCGTTGGTAAATCACCTCCTAAGCAACCCAACAGTTTAAATAGAACCGTTGGTAAAAGGATGGCTTAGGGTACATTTTACTAACAGTTATAAGGAAACATTGGTATAAGTGTGGCCGGAAAATGTTTACCAACGGTCTTTAAAAACCTTTGGTAAAATTTTCCCCAAATTAATAGCATCCCATCCTCTCCCCCATTCGCAATACAGAACCCTAAATGAGAGAACTTTCCCCAAATTCACCCTCTCTCTCGGTGATCTAGGAGCTCTTTTGGCTTCCTCTTCCTCCATCCCATCCAAGATGCTAAATCTCATGCTGAGTCTCCATCCAAACCATCTCAAATTAGATATTTTCTTTATTGGTACCTAATTTTTATTCAAATTTATTAAATATTTCTGCTTTTAGTTTTGATTTTTATGTGTATATGTTTTTTTTTTCTGTTTTTATTTAACCTAGAATTTATTCACTCGAATCCATATAATTAATTAAATCATTAACCTTGCATCGATGATGAAGGGATTTTTTCTCAGGAACCATATAATACCGTTTTAGATTTTCTAGTTGTCACTTTAAGTTATCATGTCATTATATTAAAATGTTATATAAATAGATTGGATAGTTATAGACCTTTAGGTGGTAAACTACATGAATTGTATCTCACACATTGTTCGAGATGCCATTGGGTAACTGGATAAACTACATGATTATATGTTTAGATAAGGTGAATCACTATCTTATAGATGCATGACTACACACATGACATAGGATGGAGCATAATAGGGTTATGTGCACAATCTTCAACTCAACTAATGTAGCATTGGTGCATATTCAAGGGCTATGTGTACTAGTATGGTGTTTCCAAAAATGTGCTATATAAAGAACATAATAAAAAATGAAGATATTATTAAATAGAACTGTTTCCCTCTAGCTTGCAGGAACATGATTTTACCCATGGGGCAGTGTGGTTCCTATATATTGGGTGGTGACATGTATATTCATAGGATACATGTATGTTTTTGTTTATTTTTTATTTTATTTTCTTTATTTCATTGTCCACTTAGGTATTTTACTTCTTTCTACGGATAGAGGGTAGTGATGCTATCCTGACTAGTTGATGTTGATCACTTGTATAATGTAATACTATGAGGTGTGAGTGTGAGGAAACATTGGAATATAGAGGAACCTTGGGGTCTTCCATGAGACGGAATTGTTTTTCAAAAACATTGTTTGGGAAAAAATTTGGAGTATGTTGGAGTCATGAAATAACCCTAAGTGTTTCCATGAGATTGGATAAATAACCTCAAGTGTCTCCATACATCGTGTCATCCTCGCATGGGTTAGAAACTCACCCAATCCTATCAAACCTATCCTAGTCTATCCTCTCAGTCACATATTCTAGACTCATCTCTCGAGGATTATCCCATGCCTCGATGAACATCTCATCATCCAACTAGACAAAGAAGATTATTCACCTTATGATTGTCCTAGTCACAAAAGCACACCATGTCGAACCCATCTACATTATATTCTCAATAATCTGGTCAAGAACCTCATGAAAATCATGTATTATAAACCAACCCCACTAACTAGGTTCCATCCTAAGCTAAATCACACCAAGACTCTTGGAATTATAATGCCAATCTGTCTGACAATAACCAATAACCACACTAGCATCTCATCCTTTATTTATTTAGTTCAACTCTTTAATCATTAAATAGAGTAAAACCTTTTATAATACATTTTATATACTCATAGGGACCATCCCACTCTAATAACCTACCAAGATTCCAATCCATCCTCATAAGTATTTCCTCATCAAACGCTAGATGTACAATTACCACACCTATCACTACAAGGCCCAATCCTCTTAGGAATATTTTACTTGATCTAAATCCTCATCGTTAGTGACATAAATCACATTAAAGTTCATAAATGTCAATTGAACACTAAATTCCAAGAATAATTCATGTGGATAGGCCCTATATCAATATGTTAAGAACTAAAACCATAAATAGTAATTCCAAATACATGCATAATTTTTAAATAAATATCTCAAATGTAAACATAAAAACCAAGAATAAAAATACCTCATCTGTTTTATCAAACAAAACCAAACTAAGTTGAAACTCAGACAAAATTGATTATAAACCATTAATAGGAAGAGTAATTGTTAATTAATAGGAATGTACTATCTGATAGTATCATTTTGAAACTTTGATTTGTTTCACCTTTTCTTGTAGAAACATAATTTTACCCTTGGGGATCTGTAGTAATTATATGTTGGGTGGTGACACGTATAGTCACAGGTGATAGGTATGTTTTAGTTTAGTTTTTATTTTATTTTATTTATCACATTGTTCACTTAGATCTTTGACTACATTATATGGATAAAGGGTAGTTATATTCTGAGAAGGGTTCCAAAAGGAGTTCAGATTGATTCAGTCCACCGGCTTTGTTCCGAAGTTAGATTTGATGGTTACTACTTGTCTCGCACCTCATGAATTTGGGGATTTATTGTTTTTTACTCCATATTATGTTTTTGGTAGTGTGTTGGATCGTTTCATGCTAGTTCGGGTGGATTTGGTTCTCCGTTGCCAATCTAGGTAAGGTTTTAATGCCATTGGTTGGTTTCTCACTGGTTATCTAGTGTCCTTCATGTATTTTAAGGTTCTTAATATCCTTTTTGTAGTGTTTTGATCCCTACTCATTGGTTTTGAGTCTCCAAGTCAAGGGAGACTCGCCTGCATGTGCATAGGTAAGTAAGTATATATATTTCGGTTCCCCAGTTACATGTATAGTCACCCATGGCAGTGATTATACACATATCGGGTTAGGAGGTCCCATGTATATATATAAAAATTCATACGCAGGTGACTGGAGACTAATATCTGAATATAAGCATATGTGCAAGGATCCCCTTGCACATGATCATGGCCATGCTGGTGTGTGCATAGGGGCTCGGTGTCCTTGCATGTGTGTTAGGGTGTGTATTTCCATTGGAGGAGAAAAAAATTTAAGTTAGAAAGCTCCAAGAGCCGAAGTGGATGGCTTCGTTCCGCGTTGAGTTAGAGTCCCTCTCGTAGCCTCTTAAATTTAAGAATGCTTTAAATTGAATTTAGCTACTTTCTTAATTCTTCTTAATTATATTGAATTTCAAATCTTGAATAAGTGTTCTTTAATATAATTGTTTCATTTGATAAATAAAGTCATTTTTTTATAATAAAATCCCTCTAATAGAGGTGCACTGTCTGCAAAAAAACTCACAGTGATAGTTTAGGGTGTATGATTCTTTTTCGTCTTTTCATTTCCCTTTAGACGTTTCATCATTGTGTCGCTCCCTACAACCTTCCAAAGATCCCTTTTTATAACATATTAAATAGTTCATTTATTTTATCATGTCTTTTGTGACCTTATCTTGTGGAGAAACCCATTTCGAGTGTTTTCCTGGCCTCTTGGACACCCCTTATGGTGTTTACCCGCGCCTATATACCTAAAAACACTGATGGTGTCATTGTTTAAAACCTGTCAGGATTATGGTTCTCCCCACCATAAGCTTCATCTTAACACTGTTTGGGTTGCTTTCATGGCCTTGACGCACATCTAATTTTTTACATACATTAATTCTCCCATAAGATTTGTGTTGCATACTGAGAAGTTAAAACATACTAAAATTCTATTGTTCTCAAGGTGACTGAAGTTTTATTATTAGAGTTCCAATAAATTCATATACCATTGATAAGTAAAACAAATGCCTAATTTCCTCTCAATCATTAGTTTCAAATACCTAGTACCACTTTTAAAAACAACAAATATAAAATATATATCTTTATCATACCACAAACCCGAATCAAGAGTCTGTTTTTATAACATAATAATAGTTTCTATAATTTGAATGAAAACTACATAGGATTTATTTGGAATCCTGGCTGGAAGATGATGCCCTGCAAATGTCGCTAGATCGGGCCAACACACCGCGGTCACGCCGCGGTCACACCTCTATCACGCCACAGTTACACCATGGTCACGCCGTGGTAATACCGTGATTTGGCCTTGCTCCATGATGACACCCCGCGACGGTACAAAGTCTTGTCAGAATTTGATTTATGATACCTAGATAGTGTTTTAGATACATTACCCATCCATAGTTAATGGGGAGGGAGGCGATGTCTTGAATGTTTCCCAACATCCTCCTACTCCCTTCACTCCTGGACAGAAGATGTTGCCCCGCGGATGTTGTTGGAATGGGCCAACATGTCACGGTCATGCCCTGGTCACGCCGAGGTCACGCCGCGGTCACGCCGTGGTCACACCATGGTAATGCCATGATTTGGACCTACTCTAGGATGACACCCCACGATGGTTCGTAGTCCTGTCAGAATTCTATGTGTGATACCTTGATAGAGTTTTAGATACATTACACACCAATAGTTAATGGGGAGGGAGTCGACTGCTGGAATGTTGCCCCACTTCCTCTCACTCCCTTCGCTCCTGGCTGGAAGATGCTGCCACGCAGATGTTGCTGGACCGGGACAACATGCCACGGTCATGCCGCAGTCATGCCGCGGTCACACTGAAGTCATGCCGCAGTCAATCCGAGGTGCGGTGTGGCTGGCACCACTCAAAGTGTCTCACTTTTCTTTCAAATGGACAACATTTTAAGTGAAAACAACAATTGGCAGATGGAAAACTGACCAAAAGCATTAGGATTCTATTGATACTTTAGTAAAAGGATCCATGGGTCATTTTTGACGTGTAAGAGTCTACCCCGCCTCAATCTGAAGCATGGTGTGCCTAGTACCACTCAAAGTGTCTTTCTTTTGTTTAAAATGGATACGCTTTTATGTAAAAAATGGGCATACAGAAAACTGACCAAACGTATTCAGATTGTGTTGATACTTTAGAAAAACGATCCATGGATCATTTTCGACATGTATGAGTCAACTACACCTCAATCTGAGGTGATGTGTGGTTGGAACCACTCGAAGTGTCTCTCTTTTGATTCAAAAGGACTCCATATAATGTGAATACAACAACTGACATACATAAAATTGACCAAAGGCATACAGATTCTGTTGGAACTTTAGGAAAATGATCCATGGGTCATATGTGATGTGTATGAGTCAAACCCGCTTCAATCTGAGGGCTGGTGTGGCTGGCACCTCTCAAACTGTATCACTTTTATTTGAAATGGACAGGATTTTAAGTGAAAACAACAACTAGAAAACAGAAAACCTAACAAAAACATTAGGATTTTGTTGATACATTAGGAAAATGATCCATTGGTCATTTATGACATTAACGAGTCAACCCTGCCTCAATCCAAGATGCAGTGTGGTCGACACCACTCAAAGTGTCTCTCTTTTGTTTAAAATGGACATTATTTTAAGTGAAAAAAATAACTGACATACGGAAAACTGACCAAATGCATTCGAATTCTATTTAAACTTTAGGGAAATGATTTATGGGTCATTTTTGATGTGTACAATTCAACCTCGCCTTAATCCGAGGTGCGGTGTGTCCGGAACCACTCAAAGTGTTTCACTTTTCTTTGAAATGGACAACATTTTAAGTGAAAACAACAACTGACATATGGAAATCCAAACAAACGCATTCGGATTATGTTGATAATTTTTGAAAAGGATCCATGGGTCATTTTGGACGTGTACGAGTCAACCCTGCCTCAATACGAGGCACGGTGTGGCCGGTACCACTCAAAGTTTCTTTCTTTTGTTTAAAATGGATACGCTTTTAAGTAAAAATAACCGGCATGCGGAAAACCAACCAAACACATTTGGATTGAATTGATACTTTAGGAAACCGATCCATGGGTAATTTTTGACATGTACGAGTCAACATCGCCTCAATATGAGGCGCAGTGTGTCTGAGACCACTCAAAGTGTTTCTCTTTTGTTTCAAAAGGACATCATTTTAAGTGAATACAACAACTGGCATACAGAAAACTGACCAATGGAATTCGGATTCTATTGAAACTTTAGAAAAACAATCCATGGGTCATATTTGATGTGTAAAAGTCAACCCTTCCTCAATTCAAGGTCCGGTGAGGCTGGTACCACTCAAACTGTCTCCCTTTTATTTTAAATGGATAGGATTTTAACTGAAACCACCAAATGACATACAAAAAACAAACCAAACGAATTCGGATTGTGTTGTTACTTTAAGAAAACGATCCATGGGTCATTTTTTGATGTGTAAGAGTCAACCCCACCTCAATTCGAGACACGTTCTATCCGACACCACTCAAAGTGTCTCTCTTTTGTTTAAAATGGACATCATTTTAAGTGAAAACAACAACTGACATACGGAAAGCCGAACAAACACATTAGGATTCTGTTTAAACTTTAGGAAAATGATCCATGGGTCATTTTTGAAATTTATGTGTCAACCCCGCCTTAATCCAAGGAGCAGTGTGTCCGGCACCACTCAAAGTGTCTCACTTTTCTTTGAAATGGACAACATTTTAAGTGAAAACAACAACTAACATATGAAAAACTGACCAAATGCATTCGGATTGCGTTGAAAATTTTGGAAAAAAATACATTGGTCATATGTGACGTGTATGAGTCAGCCCCACCTCAATCTGAGGCGCGGTGTGGCTGACACCACTCAAAGTGTCTCTCTTTTGTTTAAAATGGGCATCATTTTAAGTGAAAACGACAATTGACATACAGAAAATCAACCAAATGCATTCAGATTCTGTTAAAACTTTAAGAAAACGATCCATAGGTCATATGTGATGTGTACGAGTCAATAACACCTCAATAAAAGGCGTAGTGTGGCCAGTATCACTCGAACTTTCTCTATTTTTTTTAAATAGACATCATTTTAAGTAAAAACAACTAGCATATGGAAAATTGACCAAATGTATTCGGATTGTGTTGATACTTTAGAAAAATGATCAATGTGTTGTATGTGATGTGTACGAGTCAACTCCACCACAATCTGAGGCGCGGTGTGTCCAACACCACTCAAAGTGTCTCACCTTTAATTGAAATGGAAAACATTTTAAGTTGAAACAACAACTGGCATAGGGAAAATCAACCAAACGCATTTAGATTCTATTGATAATTTATGAAAACAATTCATGATTCATATGTGACGTGTATGAGTCAACCCCTACTTAATATGGGGCATGGTGTAACCGTTATCACTTAATGTGTCTCTCTTTTATTTGAAATGGAAATGATTTTAAGTGAAAACAACAACTTGCATACAAAAAACTGACCAAATGCTTTAAGATTGTATTAATACTTTACGACAACGATACATGTGTCATTTGTGACATGTAAGAGTCAACCTTGCCTCCATCCGAGGCACGGTGTGGCTGGTATCACTCCAAGTTTCTCACTTTTTTTAAAATGATCAACATTTTAAGTGAAAACAACAACTGACATATGAAAAACTGGCCAAACGTATTTGGATTGTGTTGACACTTTAGGAAAATGATACGTTGGTCATTTTTTAAGTGTATGAGTCAACCTCACCTCAATCTGAGGCATGATGTGGTTGAATCTTTCTCTGACCAATAGTTCTCCCCATACCTGTATGATTTAGTGTTCATATCCTTAAGAACATTAATATTATTCTCACTAAGGTCAATAAACTTACAGTTCCATTCTTCTAGACCAACACAAGTTGAACTTTTTATTATTTCAGTTCTGCCTGAATTTTTAATCAAGTAAATAGTTCCATAATTTACTCCTTTTGTAACGACCATGGAACCATGGGTCTGTTTCCATACCCCATTTTCAAATTTACTTTCATATCATGCATCATCAAACATTCTCTTTAGATTTTCGGAAGAAGAAAACCACTCCCAAGTAAAATCCATTTTCAGACATTTTTCATTTTCTATAAATGTTGATTGTTTTTTAGGATAGGTCATGTTAGGGTGTCTTTTTGTTGTCAAAAGATCTTATTATGATCCTTATAAACCTAAAAATTTCAAAAATTGAGGGGTTTTATTTCACAACATCAAGAATATGTAGCGGGGGAGTATGTTGCCACATGTTAAAGTCCTATGGTAGGATGGTTGTGTTAAAGAGGGCATTTGGGGCATGATTCAGTTGGATCCATTTTTTAGGATATTATGTGTCATCAATTTTATTCTCACTATTAAGAATGAGAGGGTCTCATCAATTAATTTTATCATGTAATAAAGAAGTTTCGCCCTTACATTAACCAGTAGTACACCATGTATGACTATAACCCATCCTGGAAAGGGACTGTTTTTTGTCAACCTCATATGCATCACGACACACTTTGGATCAGACACATGTTCAACATCCACTTATTCAACCAATTTGGACATGTTCACTATGCATATAAAAACCAATACCCAAGTATATTATGCTATTACCACTATATAGTCTACCAACAAAGCCATTACCATTCACCCGATATCTGACATTAACACCCCTACCTCCTTCATCTTCCTTCTTAGTGCATCAAAACTAACATTTTCTTTACAAAGAACATATTCCATTTCAAATTTGAACATCTATATGTATTTTATCCATCAAAACTGAAAACCATTTAGTTCACATTAGAATAAATTATATTACTATGTCATTCAGTTTGCATATATAACATGTCTCTAATCAATGATGTTGTGTCTCTAAAATTTACACTCATAAAAGATAGTCATAAACTCTTTTTCATGAGTTGGGTAGTTTCACTCATGGGGTCATAAGTGAAAAGACTCCTATGAAAATACTGTTTCACCATATATTATAAAAAATACAAGTTCAATGAAAAATGCATCACACATCATTACATACCCGAATCTAGGATCATAAAAAAGGGATTTGAGCCAATTTCAAGCTCTTATTCAACTCTAATACGTATTTCAAAGACTATTTTTTCTATTAGAATTTGATGGGGAGGTGGGGGGGTTGTGCTGGATGGGGGGGTTGTGCAAGGGTGAGATGAATTACTACTAGAAGAGTGGTTGTCATATGGAGATTAAACTGGGTGTAAATAATGTTTGAGTTATTGAAACTATTATTTAACTCTACTGGGAGATTGTTGTCATATGAATATTGAAAAAGGGAATCGTAGTACATGACATGGTTGGAAGAGTTTGATGGTTTTATGTGTTTTTTTGGTGCTATTGCAGGTGTTTTTATGCTATTTTACGTATGTTTGTATGTGTTTTTTGTGCTATTTTTTATGCAGGTGTATACTGGAGGGGCTGTTATGCAATAGTTATGTAAATGCACAATACCAACAGTTTTAAACTGTTGGTATACTTTGATCAAAATTTAAAAACTATCCCAATGGTTTTAAAACCACTGGTATAGTGTTTAGTTTTCAATATATACCAACAGTTTCAATTAAACCATTTGTAAAAATTCTATACAAACATATACAAATGGTTAGCCTACAAACGTTGGTAAATCAATACATACAATTTCATATACCAATGGTTTGATCTAAACTATTGGTATAGGTATTTCCTTATGTCTTACTGCCCTACAGTTTAGAAAACCATTGGTATAGGCTGTACCAACGGTTTTCCAACCTATACCAATGGTTTCAAACCATTGTTATAATCTTCATTTATAGTAGTGATACAAAGAAATAAATATACAGGTCTCCCATAAATGAACATACCATTATATACATATAAGGAATGCTGACAAAAAAAGAAAAAAAGATAAACCCAAACTGGTGAAAGAACCTCAAAGGTCCATTTCCATCCTCCCATCAAAAATGTCTAAATTTAATACTATGGTCCATCTCTTAAGCTTAGTCCCCTACCTAATCGTAGAGAAATAAAGTCTACATGTGTCTTTAAGGGCCCATGTAGGGTGTGAAAATAATTATCATTTGGTCACCACTAATATGTACTAATCTTATATCCATGATAATTATATTGTTTAAAAAATATAAATAAACATAAAGTGCATGTATATATAATAGATAACTTTATTTCCCTATTCTCAAAAACTATAAAGAAGGGATCACCTGATCTGGTCATCGCTAGTAATGTCTGAAAATGTGGCCCCAAATATATATATATATATATATATATAATAAAAAACATCTATATATATATAAGAAATGTAAATGACCCATTTCATAATTCCTAAGGCATCATGAGATGAAAGCTATGTAGGTTGACCCTATTGTTCCACCTCTAAAATACCACCCAAAACCTCATGAAATCAATCATATAACCAGGAGTCCAAATGATATGACCAAACAATAAGGACCTGGTCCCTCGAACCCCATATCGTAAGTCCCAATTAGCTTAAATCCTAACATACAATGGAAAAAAATTCTATGCTCCCATAAATAATAATCATCAGCTAAAAAACCAATGTCATGGGGCATGGTGAAGTCTATCCCATCAACATCCTATCCCAACGACCTCAAGCACTTACTGAGCCTTAGACCCCAACCAATTGTATCATCAGTACCAACTAATTTTCCATCATTATCTATTGTATTTATACAATTATCACCCCAAAACAAAACTAATAGTCAACACCATCACCTATGATGTAAAAACTATGAGGGCCTACACCCACACAAGTGGTTAACACCACCTCAATATATTCCTTATCCATGTAAACATGACTCCAATGGTGTGTCACCCAACAACCAATAATATTAAATCACCAGAACAACATAAGACACATTATCCTATCACATTATTCCCATACTTACATGTCTCTCTACCCAAAGGTCAAAACCATCTCATATCACACGGTCCATGCCCTCATCCTGATGACCTCACTACCTCAATCTGTTAATAAAATCACCTCAACTTGTGATTAAAATCAACCATATATATATATTTAACCACTACAAAACTGATCAATTACATCATCTAAGTCTAAGTGATCAAAAAAACCTCAATTCTCTGGCGAAGGCCAACACGATTCTATGGAACAAATCAATTCAATAAAATAAATTATTTTTTAAAAAAATGACACATAAACTAAAATTACCAAGTTGGTCCAAGCCCCTCACCCAAACTTACCATTTATAGATGGACTAGTGAATTCCCAAAAGAATCCCATAAAATTATTTAAAAAATTTAAACCTAAGAATCAATTTATTTAGTGTCTCTATCAGACAACCCAATGCCTCACATAAGATCCCAGCTCCTAAACAATTGAAAAATCCTAGAGAAATCAAGAAACCACATACCTCATACTCGTAGGAGTATGATAATCCGATATCAGCCTCAAACTGAAGAAAAAATAAGAGAAATAAACATTTTATATGAACACCATGAAAATGAGGTTAAACGATTGGCATGGATTTAGAACACTGTATAGTTTGAGAAAAGAGGCATAAAAGCTAGTGGATTGATGGTATTAACAAGATTAATCAGTTTCCATAAATGGATAAATATAGGATCATATTGAGTGATTGGATCAAAGCCTATGAAGAATGAATTTAGAGGATATCCCCTATACCACAAAATGAAAGGGAGAAGAATACGGAGGAGGAAAGAAATAAGGCAGGATGGAAAATCAATAATTTACCACTATTAAATAAGTTTTATGGTTATCTCATATGGTTTGAATAATCATGCATCAATGATGCACAATCACTATCTAAAGGTATTATCCCCCTCATATGTCTAGGAACACGATTTACCAAATAGTGAACAGCTCATGTAGAAGCCATTTCCCAAGGATCCCACCTCATACGGTCAAGTGCACAATTTTGAAAATGATTTACATACGATGTGGATCCTATTTTCTAAAAACTAAAAATTTGTTCACATGATCACAAACCCCTTTATGCATGGTTGTAAAAACCATGATAAGTTTATCTGGATGGATAAACATTTATTCCTAAGAGGCTGCATAGATTTTTCAAATCATTCACCCTAGGAGGTGCTTTCTCGAAAATGGTTTTTTGGTTCCAAACACTCCCAAAACACCTTCAAAAACCCTAGGAACATTACGATCATTAAAACCCATATAAAAACAAGTCCTTATGTCAAATAAAATCTTATAATTGGGTTCTAATATTCTATTAAATAATTGTCTCACTCACTAAGCACGAAAGGTTTATGATTAACTGGATAGAAGACCATTATGAAAACCCAGAATGTTACAATCTCCCCACCTTGACCCAAATCTCCAAAAAGTTATAAAAAACTACCAAGAGTTGGTACCAAACATACCCTTCTCAATTAAAATCAACCCAGTCCAACCTGATTATGTGTCATAGGTCAATTTCCCACAAGGCACTTCCCAAATTAGGAGTTACCTACCCAGTCACATATCAACCCAAAACAAGCAATTTCAATGGTCCATTGACCATACAAAGACCAAAATTTCCTCCAATGATGCATCATCATTCTTGAACCTCACCAAATGTAGAAACTGTTCCTGTTCCATATCCCACAACCATAAAATTCCACATTTCATTATATTCTCACCTCATTCCCAAGTCTCACACAACATATCTATGGTTCTACATATCATAAGATACTCATAACACGATTTGGTTCCATGCATCCCATACATAACCCATATTGAGTTGATTCAAAGATACCAACACACCTTAAATCAAACTTGCATTTCATCGATGCCCAAAACAAGTCCCAATGTTAACACACCTCATATATATCACATATAATAATTGATGACAACCTACTAACCAACACCCAATTAGTCAAAAAACTATAAAAATTCACTTTATGAATCATAATATGGAAAATACCAATAAAAAAACCCTAATCATTCCCATCATCACTACTTACCTCTAGCTGTAATCAACTCCCTGTCCAACTCTATACTTGGAAGTTTCACAGTGTGCACCTAACATGAACACTAACTACCTGAGCTCTGGCCTCCCTATACAGAGGCACAAACTACCCTTTATTGACTCTACTACTAGTTCCCATTAGCTATGCCACAAACTCCATGTGCAGCTAACTCCTAGCTAATAACTCCTAGTACCACTCATAGTCCTACCTCATAGGCCTGAGTTTGACCCAGTCACTGGCTCCCAGATTTCCTAAAAGGCTTCCTTCAAAAAATATCTATATAGATAATATATCCATATGATCGACACTCCTTTGGAGGCCACTCAAAATGAGTCCAAACTGGATACCTAAAATCTAATCCCACTACTGAAGACCTACTACTTGGTGGTCTTATAGAATCCCAGGAATCACTTCCCTACGTAAATTCCCCTTAGAACGACATCCTTCTTCCTAAATTATCACCACTAAAATCACCCAATGTTGTCACCAATATAACAAATGATCGGTCTGTTATATACCCTTCACCTATCAACACTTACATGACCACATCTAAAAAGGATGTTTTCTTGAAGATATTGACCTCCTCCTAGATGGTATGCCTCTGACCATCCTCAAAATGGCACTCCCTGGCTATGTTTTTCACTCCATAACAGGTGAAAATAATGACATGTCTATGAATTTGGTCATATATTCCCAAATAGATGTGTCTCCCTACTAAATATTCAAGAACCCGTGGGCTCCCTCTACCCTTAGTGTCTCTAAGAAGAAATGATCAAAGAACCTGAAATCAAAATCCTTTCAGGCCAGACCCTCGTCTCTTCGTTCCTGTACCTCTTCATCCCACTAGTGATTTTATGGTCCCATGATTATGTATGTTTACAACATCACCCTCTATCTTGGGGGTGTCCCTAGATAGTCAAAGATGTTCTGTACTGACTCAATCTTATTATATACTGCCTATAGTCCACCCTCATCCGAAAATAATGGTGGTTGTTGTGATAGGAACTCTTGGGTTAGGTATGAAATCAATGGACCATATATGTGATATCCCATATAAATTCAATGTATAACCATTAATAGTCTCTCCCTTAGATTCTCATCTAGACACAACCCAAAATATTCCATATCCTTTAATTATCTAGATTTTACTTTAGATTTTACTTGTTACAGTACTTTCGGTTCATGATTATATTGATTCTTGTAGGGCCCATCAATACCCTCATGGGTCTCACCATATGCACGATCAAGCGGTACCATACCATCACCCTCTTGAATCTCTACTAGAACCCATATATGTGTCATCCCACTAAATACCAATACCATGGTCAGACAACCATAACAATATATATTCAAATATCATAGATAGGGAAAGCTAAAAGAGGAAGTTCATCTCACCACCCTCACACTCCCATACATCACCCAATCTCACAAAATCTAGAATCAATTACCCTTACCCACCAATATCAGGGTCATGTATCAAGTATATTCTAGCCTCATGCCCCCCTTCATACACCCATTAGAGTTAGTCATCCCATATAATATGAGGTAGCTAAGTATAATTCCACTAAAGAGGATACACATGAAAAAAAATGTTTATATTATTTGTTGAGTATGTTAATAGATCTCACCCTATTATCTTCTCAGCCTACCCTTAGTAGGGCCAGCCCATATATGTATTGCCACACATATAATGACAATTATTTTTCATTGGACCCATATTCTTGTGTTAGATGAGTATAATACCACCAAATAGAGGCTAACAAGGAAAAATGAATAAAGATTCCTGTGTCATGTTAAACGACCCAACCTCTACAAGCGTAATCTTTATTCCCAATGAATATCAATTACATGAACTTAAATATATCAAAACACTATATTTTTCTATAATAAATAAAAATCAAACTTCCCTTTTCATACTATGACAAGGGTAAAAATATATATAATAGATAACTATCACACCCAAGTGCACCACTTGAGGTAGAAATCAAATCAACTGTAAAAGAGAAAATCATAACATCAATTTCCATTGATTGCAAACTTTTTTTATCCACCACGCCTGGGGATAAAATCATCCAAACATGATCTCTATGCCTAGTTTTGAGAAAATAAAAAATTCTATGGTCTTCAATAAACTAAATTATATTAACCATAATAAAAAGAAATATTTTGATACCATTATTATCAATTTTAACTCTACTACAAAATCCTAGAGAAGAAAATTTCTTGGATACCATTTTTTGTGCCTCATCACAAATTCCACTTTAAATATATCTCTTGGCCAGTTGACAACTGTTCATTAAACACGTCTTTCCATACACCAAATTTCTTCGGCTATCAGTGTAGGTGTAAAGAGGTGATGAGGAGGAGGCAATACCCTAAAATTGTAATAATAATAATATATTATGTATATAAAACAACAGAATAAATACCATAACATAGAATAAGTATTAAAAAATAGAATAAACAAAAACAAATAGCATCAATAATAAACTATATCCCAAACATACCATTTTTAGACATATACAACAAGTCATAGAAGGACATACAAAGAAATAAATACAAAGGATGCTCGTATCTAGCACTACCAATATATACATATAAGGAATACTAATAAAAAGAAACTAAAAAATATAAACTCTAGAAAATTCAAGAACCTCCAAGGAACTTTGCTATCAAACCCATGAAAAAGCTCATACTTGACCACTAGGGACTAGTTCCTGAGCTCGGTATATTCACTAATGGAAGATACATAAGGTCTACATACATCCTAGAGGTCCCTTGTATGGTGTGAGAATAAATATTAGTAGGGAACCACAAACATGTTACTATATTACATCCCCGATAAGGTAAGTGTTTATAAAATATAAATAATCATAATGTTCATGTATATATAATAAATAACCCACTTACCTTGTTCTCAGTGGGAACAAGGAAGAGATAACTTACACCAGCTATCACCAACAATATCTGAACACGTGAACCTCATATATATATATAGAATAGAACATATTAATGTATGTATATTATAGTATTGGAAAGGAACCATGTCATAATTCCCAAGGTATCTCCTAAGGAAAGTGATTCAGGTAATCCCTTAGGTTCCACCACAAAATACCACCTAACACCTCGTTCCATCAATCATAGAACCCGACATCCAAATAGAATTCACAATAAATATGTACCTGGTCCCTCTGACCTAATCCTGAAATTCCCCTTCAAATAAAATATCGACATCTCTAGGAACAACGATATCTATCCTTCCATAAATAATCATTGTTTGTTCAACAACTGACATCTTGAGGAACGATGATATCTATCTCATCAACATCGTAGACCAAATGCCTCATGCATCTTGGAAAGCCTCATCCCCCAAATGATGGTATCATCATAATCAAATTATTTTCCATCACTATCCACATTTTGTTCAATGGTGATCATCGTTAAACATAATGTAAAATCAACACCACTAGAAAAGTCGCATAAAGAACATGGGCTTCCTCCCACATGAGTGGTTAAAAACACCTCAATCTGAGTCCTATATGTGTGAAAAGGAATCCAATGGTGCATTGGCCCAAAAACATTGACCTAAAATCACTCAAACAATCCAAGACACATCATCCTGGCTTCTTGTTCCCCTATGACCATGTTTCTCAACCTGATGCTCACTATTATATCATATCACATGACACTTTACCACATCCCGATGACTTTATTGGATCAATCCAATGACCATCGTTCCTTACAATATGGTCAAAATTACCCATATATATGTCTCAGGAATTTCCCAACCAGATGAATTACATCACCTTAGTCTAGGTGATTAGAATATCTTGAATCCTTTAGCCAATCCCAAATCGTTTCCATGGAATCAATAAATAGAATATAACAATTTAATTTAATAAAAAAATCCACAACATAAACTACCCAAGATGGTCCAAATCCCTCAACCTACATAACCATTTTTACTTTCACCAATGCAATTCCAATGGAATTCCAAGAAATTATTTAAAAAATTTAAACATAGAACTCATTTTATTTAGGGTATCTCTCAAAATACCAAAAATGAATTTAAAAGAATAACCTCATAACAAACACAAAATCACAAATAATGTTAGGAACCTTATACCTTTTACACATAGAATTATGATAATATGATATCATCTTATAACTTAATATAAAACTATAGAAATAAATGTTTTAGATTAAAACCGTAAAAATTATTTAAAACAGCTCTTGTGGATGTAGAAGACAATATAACAAGAGGGAATATAAGTAGAAGTTAGAATATTGAAGGTATTATCCAGATGAATCTTTACCCACCAATAGATTAATTGTTAGAGATTATAAGGAGAAATTATCTCAAAGCCTAGGTGGAAGGAATTTTGAGGAGATCACCTACTACACAAGAGGGAAGGGAGAAGAAAAAAGGGAAAAATAAATAGGGTAGGAGTGAAAAATCACAATTTACCACTTATAAATGATGAACATGGTAAAATGGAACAATTTGGCTAATATTGTGCCAATTTTTCACACTCAGTATCCAAAGATATCTCCCTATTTCATGGCTAGGGGCACAGTTAACCAAACTATGTGATGACCATGCAAATTCCACTGTCTAGGGATCCCACCTCAAATGGTCAGACTCACAATTTTCTAAAACATGTATAGACTGTGTGAATCTCCTTTTCTAGAAACTTCATAGGTGATCACATGGACATTAAATTTAGACTACATAGTTTAAAAAATCTTTCCCACTGTGTCTGGTGGACAAAATATTACTCAGGGGATGCCACACAGTTTTTCTAAACCATGTGGCCTAGACATTGTTTTAATAAAACTTGGTTTTTGGGGAAAACGCTCCATAAAGCCCTCAGAAAACCTAAAGAACTTTTAAATAATAAATACATATCTAAAAATTCATTGGGTAAAATTAACTTTTTCAATTGGTTTCTAATAGTCAATAAAATAATTTTCTTACTCACCGAACTTGAATGGTTAAAATTTACCCATAAATATCTAATAAACATGCCCCTTCACAATATCTCATTCGAAAACATTTAAAAATTCACAAAATTTCCTACGTAGGGAGATTGTATATCACTTAGTAGGTAATACCAATAGACATCCCAACACTTTACATTAGTAAAAGAACATGTTTGAACATCTTATATAAAATAAAGGAGAATTAGATCAACAGTTTATATCAAAACCATAAACAAGATACACAAATAAAAATGTTAAACTTGAATTTCTCCCTCCTTAACACTTTTAATAATCACACCATTTCACGTCAACACACACACACACACACAAAAGAATGAAATCATGGACCTCCCTATACCCATGATTTGTGAGTCATCAAATCACCAAGCCATCATATAGTGACCTAATTTTGTGGTGGACCATGAGAGCATGATCCGTCCCATGTTTATAATTATTTTATATTATCACTTCTAACCATAATAAACCCCACATGAACATGAAATCACACCACCACAATTATGCAAAGGTGTGCATTAAAACCTTTATATGAAAACATAGATTCCATCACGATTATTTAGAATAAAATTTTCATCAATATTACAAAACAAATTCTTTTGAAAACATATAAAAATAAGAGTTTCCGTTTGAAATACATAATAGTTTTTACAGATATGTCAAAAGAATAGTTTATAAATTTGGAATCCATAAAGTTATAGAACATTAGAGTGAGAGATAATCCACCTACCTTGAGTTTTTTTGTACGAATGATCTAATATTTTTTCATTTATTTAACCTATTACTTCCATTACCCTATCAAAACCCAATATGGTCTCATGAAAACACATAAAAATGCTAAATTTGGGTATTATAACACTGATCTATGATTTCTATTAATAAAAACTAGAGATATCCATGACAAAGGTATGAACTAGATCATAACCTTTGATTACCATGATTAAACACTAAAAGATTCATTGGAAATAGAGTCCAGAAATTGATGCTCACTATAAATATACCAAAAAACCCTATAAGTCAAGCATAGAGAAAAGGAATTGAATTATTATTTAAAACTATTTTAATGTCCAAAACTAGCCAGACCTGAAAATATTCATGGTGTTAATTAGAAACTCAAATCTTGAATAATTGAGAGGTAACATACACCAAATAACACACTACCTCTGGTAAAAATACTATTACTCATTTATAGAATTAATTGGTCTCACATCATGATTTTTTGGCTATGCACCTGATGAAACCATTTCAGGATTTGAAGGAATTCATAATATATAACTCGATCATATTGAAGTCATGACTAACATATTTTGTGAAATATTATTTCTTCTATCCAAATTCTAGAACACTTGAATTTTCCCCTCCAAAACCATAAAAAATATTATCCAAACATATACAAATGTAAAAAATGAAACAAATCACAACATAAATGAACCCTAAGGTTCTAAATTCACTACCATTGGGAATTCCATCTTTAGAATTCTAGAGATCAGTGCTCCTTTGAACAGGTCTACCTATTTTTTCTATATAAACACTTATTATTCCCATGCTTCCTCATAAACCTGTCCACACATCCATAAATCTCATACCAAGGAAATATATCTCCATTTTAAGGTATTTTCCCATTTTTCTAGAATCCTAACCGGTTCAGGGATAAAATTTTCATCATGCACAAGATTATCATGATATCAAATGATATCATAACTAGGATATGGGCGACACTTATTCAATTAAATAACATGGAATACGTTATGGAAAATAGTAAATCATGGTGGAAAAGATATATGATACACCAAAATTATAATCTATTAAACAACATCAAATAGTCCCTCATATCATGGCACTAACTTATATTGTGTCCCCAATCATCAATGACTTTCTCATGGTGAATCTTTCAATAATACATGATGAATGATATTAAAAGATAACAATCAATGATGATTATATTCATACAATTGTTTCATCATTGGGTTGTAGCCCTCCACATCCAGATTATCTATATTTTCTCCATACTCTAATCGAAATTAATCAATCCAATCAATGATATCTCTCATGTTTCAAAGAAATATATTGGAGAGTGATAAATAATACCATACAAATAGTTAAATGGGGCCATCTATATTGTATCACGATAGATGTAATTATTGAAAAAATCCACCAACATCACATGGTCTTCCCAAGTGCCACTAAAGTCCATTACCTAAGGTTTGAGCATATAATTCAATGTACAAGCCTTATGTTCTTACTACCTATTATTATATGTATGATATGATTTTATCATGGATAGTATATTATATAGAGCAACAATTAATGACCACTTTAATTTAGAAGTGAATCAAAGACCTCAGTTATAGACAATCAAAACTAGAACACCATGAAAGTTGACAATTTCATTGATATAAAAAATTTCAAAATAATATTCCATGGTAGACTCTCTAATTGAGAAAAAATTTGATGAATGGGGGATTTTATCCATAATAACCCAAAAAATCATTCTTCCACAACGTTCTTGGTAGACCTATGAAAAATTTCATTATGATTTATTCCCACAACCAAACTAGTATAGGAATAGATTGCAGAACGTCTTCTAGTCATTGATGCTATGTTTTTAACAATTTAAATGTCTATAATTTCATCACAATGTCTAAAATCTTTCATTTTATACCGGGGAAGAAAATTCTCTCATTTTGTTTTACATTTTTGGAATACGTAGATGAATAGACCAAATAAAATAGTGATATTTCAAAAGAATCTATTCCTAGAATGGTATTGGGACTATAATTGGGATATGATAGTGTAACAAGTAGATTTAATCCCTTTTCCACAAATAAAAATTATCCCCACTATTTATGGTTAACCTAATGGTGATACAATCAATATATTTGGAATTTTTTTCATTCATTTCTAAAATGATACTCATCATCTGACATTCGTCAGCAGAATATTAGATAATTTTGAAACAATATTTTTGACTGAACACATAAACATTTTAATTTCCCTAACCATGTTTTAATAAAAATTAAAATTAAAACATATATATGTACTCTATCAATAATCACATAATTAATTTTAAGTGTGGATGAAAAAAGATACATTTCAAAATATTATGTTTAGTGAAACTATGAACTTTATCTAAAGAGGTAAAGCTGAGAAGTATTTAGGGTCTGAGAATCTATAAATATTTCAAGGCCATTCATTGGATAGTTTTTCTTAATCAATCGTAACTTCTTCTACCTAAGAACACAACCAAGAACAGTTCAATATGGATCACAATATACCAAATAGTATTTACCTGGTCCTATATATATTTGTATGGGTGATGAGGTGTGGTGATTTTTATGCTCTAGAAACAATTTCTGGCAGTCATCATTCCATATGAATAGAACACCATTTATTTACAGATAATTCAAGAGATAAGAAATCCTTGATAAAACACAACCGATTAAATAATAATACCCTTATATTCCAAAAAAACAATGCATTTCAAATTTCTTCTGATATCTACCAAGAGAGTAATACATCAATCATCCTAGGTTCATCTGATATTTTTTTTAGAAACGGAATGCCTGAGGAAATTTAATTCTTGTATCAATAAGTTGGACTTATATAAGTTATCACACAAATAATGATCTTGTAAATTATTCAAGAACCATTTCCATGTACTCATTATGATCATTCCTATTTTTCATAGTGACCAAAAATATTTCCAAAAAAACGCCAGGGCTAAAGTATAAAGGTACCTATGGAAGATACAGTTCATTAACGAAATAAATATTATAGGTGAATTTTTTAAACCAATGGGCATGAAAACGTACTCATAATTACAATATCCAATTAGGAATGTTATCTTAAGAATATACTCTCTTATGAATCTATGTTGATGATATCCTAATCGTAAATAAATTTTAGAGAATCAATTGGGTCCATATAATTGTTTAAGAAGGTCATTAATTCGAGGAAGTGGATACTAATTTTTAATTTTATCTTTATTTATATTATAATAATCATCACATAATCAGTGGTAACCATATTCATTCATTATGAACAAAACTGATGTAACCTAAGGTGACATACTTGGTATAATGATGGCTTTAATTCCAAACTATTCTAGATGAACCTTTAACACTTGCAACTCAATAGATGCTTTTTGGTAAGATGGTAATAAAATAGGGACTATCACCAGGATTTTATCGATAGAATATTAGCTTACCCATTTGGATAGTAACTCATATAAATTTTTTGTAAGGACATATGTATATTGATCTACTATATAAGAAAGGTTAATATTTCTTATTTCATCAATAGCTTCTATGGTCATTACTACCAGTTGTCCAGAGTTGGTTCCATCCATTTCGCTAAAGTTACCTCTCTACATAAATTAATATACCAATCCCCCTTTAATAGTTGATGATATATATCTACAGATATAGATGTAACATTTATAGTATGTCAGTTTATATGTGCTTTAAATAGCACTAGCCAGTCCATACCAAATATTAAATCAAAAAAATACATCTCCATGACCATAGACTCATAGATAAACTATACAACATCAATTGTGTTGGAACAAGATGTGATTTTTAATACACTACACTCCTACTATCAGAAATGTTTTATTTATACTCATGATATGAGGAATCATTTGTTTATATAATAAAAAAAATAACCCTATAAGAAGTAAATAATAAATTGATGCACTACTATAAAACAAGACATGTATAATATTCGAGTTCAAAAGAATGGTATCTGACACCCTAAATGTACTGAGATGCCCATTTGGGATTGTTTTCTCTACTCTATAATATTATAAATTAGTTTCTATAGGAATAATATCGATACATTATTGAGGGCCACTTAGACATCTGATGTTTTCCTGGGTGTGTCCCGATTCACCTGGATCAACGGATAAGAACTAGTTTGATTGGACTATTCCATATAAACAGAAGATGCGTGAGATAGGGTTTTGTTTGTCCCACTGACTAATATCATATTTTTATGAACAAATATCATGAATTTCCTTTTCTTTCCATAGCAGTTGAAATTCATCAATGGTGCAGGACATTAATTATATCATTGTGTAAAATAATTCATTGAAAACAACCTGGTTTGATATCGAATATTAAAGGAAACTTAACCAATTTAATATTCTGATTCAGTGGTATACCACCTCCTTGAAAATAGATATCCCTATTCAAAATGTTTCTAATGTTAGGGAACCCACATTTCCCCCTAAAAACAAAGATACTACCTCCCAAATGATTTCCTAGAACATCCATTTCCACCTTTGTTTCCCTTTTAACCATCTTCATGTAATATGTAATACAAAGGAAAACTATCTTATATCAAATATCTGGTCACAATCCTGACTCGAAAAAGTGTTCCTTCAATGATGTGCTTACATCTGCATCTAGAGATAAATAAACCAAGTTAATAAACATAACTATAATTCTCTATAACCAAAAGATTCTGAAGAAGTATGTTATTTTATCTGTTTGAATGATTTGATGTAAAATTGTTGGTTGAACAATTCCTCAAAGTCCTCCCACTCGAGTCCTTGGTCAGCATTAAATTATATAGAAAAATTAAACTCTTGGTGTTCAAGATCTTCCAATATATAGGTCAGGAAATTTACTATGTGTTCTAATGGTGTACTAAGAAAATAAAATATTATATTCATTCAGTTGACACAAAAATACACTTTTTTAGTTTTGAGTCCCCCTAAAAAATCCGGGTCTCTATTTCAAAAATTATACTAAATGGTTCAATTACCTTGGTTTATCATTTTTATTTATTCAATCAATAGCTTGAAAATCATGAATAATAATTTTCATATGTTATTTGTTGACCTATGTCTTAGGTGAAACCAAAGTTTCCATAACCGCTTCCTATTAATTTATACAATGTCTACCAAGTTCCGTTATTTATCACTAGAATAAAACACTATTTAGTCATCACACTCTATAATCAGATGTCTAAAAAAATTGAAATTACCATAAAACAACATCATTAAAATTCTACTTTAAAAAATCAACCATTTTAATCAATTTAATAAATTTTTAAAACTAATCAAATAATAGATGATCAATATAGTCCTTGTGGTATGTCTCAATAATAATGCATGATATTCTACACTCATCATACATTCCCTTGATGATGAGATGGGAATTTTACTATAATTTTCTAAATTTTCTTTTACCCAGACCACCCTTGTAACATGGAGTTTAGTATAAAGAGGTTATCTATTTATTTTTATGCTATAAATTTTATGTTTTTAAATTTTTATCACCTTGATACCAACCAAAATCAAGTATTAAAAAAGTATTAAGAAATTTGTGACGTATTTCTCTAAATCATTGGCTTGAGAGGAATAAGAGTTTCTAATAACCTTAGGAAAAATCCCGAAGACAACAAAGGCATACAAAAAATTCCAAGGACTTAGTTAAATGATGGGGCTAATTTACTCTAAAGAACAAACAAACATGATAGGATGATCTTACAAAAATGAAAATATCTAAATGTTTCATTTGGAAATAGACCACACAAATTATTGAAATACAAATATTAATAATATGTCTTTGTAGTAGTAGAAGACAAATATGAGCACAAGTCTATGATTCCAAAACATTAAGATTCAGGCACCTAGGTGGAACCGATGCAGTCCAATATAAAGACACTCCATAACACCAAATCCATCAATCAAATGATGAAGTCAATGAAAATCACTAGAGAAATAAGAAACATTCCCCTACCATGTATCCTAATAAATAACATCAACAAACACACAGAATTTCCAACATAGGGGGTGAGTATATAACTTAGTAGGTAATCCCCATAGACTATCCAACACACACCACTAATTAACATTGAACATGATAGCACATTTTATATAAAATATGATATAAGTAGATAAATAATTCATATCCAAACCAGAAATAATTTTAAAAAATGAAGATGTTAAACAATGATTTCATTCCCCTATTAACAATTAGAATAATAAAACAATCCCTTAAGAACACCAACAAACAATTCATGAAACCTTTCACCTCCCAATCCTCATGGGTGATGAGTCATCCAGTCACGAAGAAATCATGTGTTTACCAAATATTGACATCATAACTTCTTACCATGATGCATTGTATGTTTTAATTTTTTTATGGCTGAACATCTAATAACAATACATCCAATGTGAACATGAAATCATTCAAATATAATAATGAAAAATTATAAATTTAAAAAATTATTTGAATACATAAATTCTATTTATATTCTTTAGAAATCAAATTTGATTCCATCTTGAAAAACTAACCATTTTTAAAACACATTAATAAAACAGTTTCCATATGAATTACTCAATAGATTTTCAAAATATGGAAACTATTTTATTAATGTGTTTTAAAAATGGTTAGTTTTGCAAGATGGAATCAAATTTTATTTCTAAAGAATATAAATAGAATTTATGTATTCAAATAATTTTTTAAATTTATAATTTTTCATTATTATATTTGAATGATTCCATGTTCACATTGGATGTATTGTTATTAGATGTTCAACCATAAAAAAATGAAAACATCCAATGCATCATGGTAAGAAGTTATGATGTCAATATTTGGTAAACACGTGATTGCTTCGTGACTGGATGACTCATCACCCATGAGAATTGGGAGGTGAAAGGTTTCATGAATTTTTTGTTGGTGTTCTTAAGGGATTGTTTTATTATTCCAATTGTTAATAGGGGAATGAAATCATTGTTTAACATCTTCATTTTTTGAAATTATTTCTGGTTTGGATATGAATTATTTGTCTACTTATATCATATTTTATATAAAATGTGAGACAGAAGCCACATACCTAGAGTTCATTTGGAATAAAGGATCTTATATGACTCCACTGATCTATCCTCTTTTTCACAAAAAAGGTTGGGATTCTGTCCAACCTTACACCCAATCCGGACAATGGCATATCCTGATGGGGATTCTCAATCCCCATGGGCTGGTAACTTGTTATTAGGTATTCATTAACACCTTTGGGAAAAATTTCATCCGTGAGAATGAATTATAAACAACCCAAAAAAATACATCCCATCATAACTATCCTTCACATCACATGAGATCAAAATAAATTCTAAAAGCATGAGTTAAACATTTAACATTTAAAACCAAAACCAAAAATAAAAAAAGTGGATGGGGACCAAATAGACCAAAAAAACCTCCATATAGATTAGGGGCTAAAACCCCAAGACACTAAAATCAACACTTGACACAAACTAGATTATTTCACAAATAACCACCATGATCCCCACAAGAGACATTTCCTTTAACTATGTCAAAAAATACAAGGTATACATATACCATAGGAAGTATTTGGTGTCTGATGAAAAATTTTCAGTAGGATACCACAAACAATTCCGTGTATTGACATAAAAATAAAAATTAACATGCTTGTTTTAAAAGAATTAATTTGATATACATTGATATAAAACTGTTTTATTTATAAAAGAAAGGAAAAAGATGAAAATTTAATTAATAACATTTCAATAAAAAATTAAAACACCATTGTACAATCCCTAAGTAGCTAGGTTCTTTGGACTGTAGGATCCTCACACCTCATTAATCTTACCATATAGAATGTTCTTATGAATAATCTTCTAGAGAGGTCACAACCAAAGTTTTATTGATCCCCAAACCATCATCCATTCTGTATTTAGTGTTGTAGAATCAACTTTCTGAAGATCGCCAAGTAATTTCCCTACTGACCCAAACAACGTACTAGTCAATAGCAACCAATATAGAGTACCTAGGGTTCCCAGGTTCTCAATCCCAATTTCTAAAGAAAGTGAAATCCATTTCATATAATAAAAATTTCCATATTATAAAACACATTTGATAAATAACCATTTACAAATGAAATTCACCATTTAACCAAAAAAAACATAAAATCCATGGAAAACACCATTTTTCCACCCAAATAATTGAAAAAACACATTTTTTAAAACCAAAACATGTATAATAAAATCATCAATTAATGTAAAGGCCTGGAACCATGTTCCTATAAAATTATATCAAATGTAATTAGTTGGAAACCACAATTCATACCAATAGGGTAACCTATGGAAGATAGAACACACCAAAAGTAAATATATATAACCCAAAAAAAAGAGATCAAACCCAATATAGATGAAATACCTTGTTTGAGTAAAGAGAATATAAGTAGGGAAGAGGATGATACCAAGGGGAAGGAATAAAAGAAAGAGGGATGAGCATACATGATGTTTCATGAAAAATTCAACACAAAATAAATTAAATATTTATGCCTATGGAAGGATAGAAGGAGAGGGAAGTATGACTAGGGTAGAAGGAGTTGGATTTGTAATGTCCTGGCCCTTCTCTCCTCTAAGACAGTGGCTGAACCGGTGAGTCACATGACCTCAAGCGCTCTCCTCATACACCAGAGGCTGCTGACTAGCAGTGAGGGTGTAAGGATTGTAAGTGTAGAGACTATACCCTCTTATCAAAATCGCATGGTGGTATTACATAGTAAATAAAAATCAACAAAGGAAGCAGTAATACATAATTGACTAAGTAGTGGATGACATGTTTGATATAACTAAACAAAAGTAGCAAATTCTAGTTTTTACAATAGATGAATGCATGACATGGTATTGATACATATTTGAAAAAAGTAAATAGTATAACATCATTTTCAATATGGTAAAAAATGAAAAGACATGAAATCCCCATGGGTGATATCCTTGAGAATCCTGAGCTCCAACTTGGTCTTTTTCTCATCACTCCATGTACAAGTAATACAAAACACAACCATGGTACATAGTCCTATGAACAATAAAGGTATACTCAGGTAACCTAGTGCATTGGAATCCTAAGTAGGGTGTGAGATATAAATCCCAACAGGCCAACACCATCGGTGTATATCCCAATCCTTATAGTGTGATATAAATTAAATAGTGTGTAGGCATGCGTAAATAAAGTAAGAAATTCAATGTAACTAAATACCCAAGTACCTGATTCATCCATAAGATGGTGTCTGAACATGTAACTAGTTAATCAATTATTTAATTTCCATTTTATGTTAATAATTCATGTGAGGTATAACCAGAACTAAAATCACCTCAAGATAGAATAGATAGTGAAGGTTCCAAGATGCAATCATGCAACATGTAATAATAATTGATAATAAAGTTTAATATTTTGAGACCTAGTAGCATTGACCTCAAGGATTTCCAAATCAGTAATAACTGTAGTATACCATGGGTTAAGAGTGTAATAAAATGTGTGTAATCCAATACATTCCACAATGATTTGAACTACTGAGTCTAATGAGTCTATCCAAGGTAAAATGGGGATAAGCAAAGACTGGGCCCAATGGGATTTAACCATGCAACCCACTAGTCAATGTTGGATCCAAGGAGTGTATCCAATTCATCATGTAGTACTACATGATCGATCCAATACTTTCATATTGTGCATCCAAGATTAGTCAAGGATTGGGTTCTTGTTGGGTTTCAACCTAAGGAAGTTTTGTCCTTGAATTCGGAATGGGGTTCCTAAGTGCTCATGGAATTCTCTAATCAGAATCCAAAGCGAGCTCAATTCAAGAAATTCTTGTTTAATATTAAAGTCATGTAATATTTAATTTGGTTCAATCCTTTCCTTTCATTAGTGTGACAAGGCTGAGTATCATGAAACCATTAATAATTCACATTAAGGCATATTCAAAAGTGATGGTTCATTCTTATACCTTCCTTTAATGTGGTAAGGGGTGCTATGGATAGAAACTAATATTTCATTCACATTTAATATATCCAAGACATATACTTAAGTATGCTATCCAATGTACATCACACATTTAATTATCAAATTTAGACACTTACCTTTGGTCGGTCAAGTGGTGAGCATACATGGTATGGGCCATTGTGAATTATACAATTTTAAAACAAGACATTTAATTTAGGAACCCAAACGGTGGACCGAATGCGTAGAAATACTAAAAAATTATGGAAAACATAACACATGGATAAATCCAATTTAAAACTGGGCCAAGCCCTTAGGAAGTTCATTTTCCCTTTAATTATTTAAAAAGGAAACTCTACTTTTATAATTCCATTTGGGCCTATCATAAACATGCCATGTTTCAATGAAACATCTAGGAAATAAGAAAAACAAATATCAAAATCAAATAAAGCTCAAATATTAATCAATACTTTTATCTCTAGGACAGTACACCTCAATTGAGGGGTTTTATTATGAAAGCATGATATTGTTTATTAGTAAATTATTTAATACATTTAAAATTCAAGTCATAAACATGCAGAATTATCATTTAATAGGAATTTAATCCAAATACATCACTGTAAAAATAATGTATAACAACAATGAATTAAGAAATTCATTTATGCATTTTTAAAATTTAATGGCTTGGAAAGGGACCCTACCTCGGGGTGTAACTAGTTTAATACACATCACTTTGGCATAAGAGGTAGCAAGAAAATTTAACCAGCCCGCAACCGCACGCACCTGGCTTTATATATATCGACACACACACACATACTCATGTGAACCATCAACATTGATCAAACCAACTACAAACATAACTTGGAATCACTAAAACACAACCACAAGACTCAACACACCTCAAATAAAATACCATGGACTCATATAAACCAAGAGAACCTAAAATGGATGATCTGAAAAAATACAATGGGTGTATAAACCTTACCTAAAACATTATAAGAATAGTGTAATGAGTCCATCCACCTTACCCATGGTGGAATTTTCTTGAACATGTACCAATGGTTCTCGAGACATCAATCCAACAACATAAAACAAAAATAAACAAAAAATCCATATCAAACCCCTGGTTAGGGATTCAGCCGAACTAAATCTGGGTTGCAGGAATATGAAATGGCCAATGTGAATAATGAAACACATGGAGAAGGACTCACCTCTCCAAGGCGGACAAGTTTCGTGTAGGATATAGAAGATTTCAGCATGCAGAGAGGAAGCCGTGAGATGGGGGTGGCATGCTATAAGGAGGTCCTGGGGGTCCTTGTGTCATGTCCAAGCATGGAGGAAATTGGGGGTGTACCTCCCTCTTGTTTTTTCACTCACATTAAAAAATTAAAACCCAAATTATTATAATAATTAATATAATGATAATAACTATAATAATCACAATTATATTATTATTAGCATTTAATTAAAACACCTATTTTATAAACCCCAGACTCCCCATTTAACATCATTTAAAATAAATTTAAAACATTAAGAAGACCTATTCGCATGTTTTAATCTACACATCTTTGAAAACTGTGCACCATATGTGTAGATCCCCTTGTCTACGAAACTCACCTCACATGATCTATCCTACATGGTTTGCCTAACCATACGTAGATCAGGCAAGAGAATTTGTTCATCTAAATTAACCTGCATAGTTTCCTACTATTGGCTGGATGGTTTCATACAAACCGTGTGCCCTTTATAGGTCTCTAAAAGTAGTCTTGTCTAGGTCTGGTGCTCCCAAAACTCATTGGGACACCCATGTATCTTATCGGTCCTTCTCCCGAGTCCAAAAAATAGGTTTAAGTGTTCCAACACTCATAATTAGGATCTAAAGTTGGGTTTTAAAATAATCCCATCCAATAAATGAAAAAAAATAAAAAAACATTGTATTATAGTCCGGTTGAAAACACGGGACTCTAAAATCTCCCTGCCTTATAGCTTCTCATCCCTGAGAAGCCTTCTGAGATAAAGAAAACATCACCCAACCTACAAGGTTTGTGATGTTTCATTCAAAGAGTTAGACTGGATTTCTAAAAGATGATGCACCTTTAAGAAGTTCTTAAGAAATTTTCACTTATGCCTTTACAACCTAATACAATGATAAAACTCCAACTAGAACACTGAAATAGAGATTACTTGAGCCCACTAATATAGAGGCATGATCACATCAGTATCTCAATAATCATTCGATCGATGGTTCTCCCCACCAAATGTCTTAAATCAAGGAAGGGCCAATTCCAATCCACAGTACCTCCACCGTCAGAATTTCCATACAAAGCATGACATTGCGTGTTCTTACAACACTCCAGGAATGTTTATGTGAAAAGAAAAACAATCATATTTTGATCAAACTAATAGAAACTAGTCACACAATCATTATCATAAGACATTATTGACACTGAAAACCCACTTTCCTTCATCTGGCGATGGGATTTAAAATAGTTTCATCACCAATCATATACATGAACAAGGGAGAGAGAAAGACTCAAGCCACTTGTCCAACATATATTGTAGATGTATAGATTAGGCGACCGTCACAAATCAAAAGGAACCATTGGATTCTATGAGTCCAAAAAATTAATTCCTATGTAGGAACTCAAGAATCCCTCAAGACTTACAAAGCCTCAATTAGAACCACAATTTATCTTGTAACACTGACAAAGATCATCCAACAAGCTCAACATCTTTAAAAGATTTTGCACGACATAATACCGACACTCTATTAGTGCATCAAGGAAAACATCAAGATGTGAGACATGCTTGTTTCATAATAAGATTTATCTTAGAGGATTTATGATGGGTTTTCCATTCAAACACACCTAGAAATTGGAAGGTAAAATAGCTGAACCACAACTGGTTGACTTCAAGGAAGAAGCTCGGCTTCACTTGCCGATGAATAGTCTCTACCCGAATGCATGCCTTTACCACCTAAAGGCATTATATTCTTGTTGAAACTTCACCACAAATGATCATCCCAATACAATGGTGTATACATGATATTTCACACAATGTGAACTAGATCAGAGTCGTGATGTCGAGAAAGCACTAACACAATTTAAGACTTTCAATACTCAAGAGAATTCCAGTAATAACCAACCATTTACTAATGGTCCTCTTAGGCGTTCCTTCTACTTTTAAGGTTACATTTAATAGACTCAACATGAAACTACCCACCTTAGTAGTGTCAGAACATAAAGGAAAGAAAACTAGATTCTCATAAGCTTGCAATATCATAAAAATGTGACCGGAGTGTCAGAACATCCAATACTTCCAAGATCCATCCTGAACATTAGGATGGAACTGATTGTTTAATGCCAGACCACTCTACTAAAAAGATAACCTAATACCATACTCAATAGAAAAAGGAGTTTATTTTAGAGTCACATTTCCTCATACAACCATTTTCCTGGATGATGCTATAGCAAGTCATCCATTACTTGAGAAGAAGAAAGGGTTAAATGACCAACAAAGTAGCCAACCATTATTAAGGAATTTATAACCTACTAAAAAAGTGAACTACCTTATTTTGAAGTCTATTACAGGGTCATGAAAAATACGACCACCCATCCGAATGAGGGTTTCACTTTTAAACTGAAAGTCCTAATAGGGACAACGACACCCAAACGACACCAAAAATCAAGAAATAGCATGGTATAAGCAAGACACAAAGGCTCTAAGGGTTCCACCTACCATGGGATATCCCCCTTAAAAAGCACAAATGTCAACCCTAACACTGGGTCATGCCAAACAAAAGTAACTAGTCTCAAAAACCGATCATCTAAGCTATTTCTAAAAAAAGAATGCCTATGGAAACCAATCATTCTTCAGTTCCAAGGAATTTCATAGGAGAAGCTCAACCTGCCCTTACACGAAGGTCTTATGTGGAGGGCACCACTCCAGGTTCCATTTCCAAGCCCTTTATATTTAATCACAATTAATCTTCAAGCATCCAAGATTTTATCAAAACATCGAGTACACCTTTTCCAAACAAACACAAGGTACATGATTTTTTACCATCTCCCTATAGGAAAAAGGAAATTTTTATGAAACCCCCTTTTTAACCAATAAATATTTATTAACATACATAATAAGTTGGGTAGTTTATCAAAATAAATTCCATTAAGTAGATAGGGTGACCTACGAGGGTCCCATTTTAACCAGCATGGGTTCTCTAGAAAGCAACCCAATAACAATTACCCATATTATTAATGTTCAAACACACAACTGGTCATCTCATTAAAACAATACCCAACTAACTTACATGGGTCCACTTGCATTTTTAAAATCTAACCATTTGATTTCAGATCAAAATAAAACTTATTTAATTTTTATAATAATTTCACAAGGCCTCATTCCATCACATTTAATATGGGATGCCATTTCCAAATTCTTGAAATTATAATACACTTCATAGATATGAAATTGGAACCCATTAATTGGTACCAATATCAATTCAGAATTTAAAATGATCAATAATGGTCCAAATTATATGGTTGGCCATCTACTAACCCTAAAAGCAACCATAAACATTACAGTTTGGAATTTAGCTCTGTTAAATAAAAACCAACTTACTTTAGAAATTGAATTTGGAATCCTTTTTATAATGGTTTAATTATACGGGTTACCTTTTCCTAGATATAAGGTTCCCATGCACCTTACAACCAAAAAATATCTCCCACCACAACTGCAACCAATTCACTTAGCCAATGAAACCATTTACATATATCAGGTAAGCCAGGATATCACTACAAGAAGCTAACATAGAGAAACAAGTTGAAATAAAAAAACATTTAATTTTAATCATAGAAGTGTGCTATAACAATAGTTAAGCATATAAGTAATGATAATGGATGAACTAACCAGGCATAAATATAAGAATGGAATATCAATAAGGAACAAAATCATACTTATAAGGAATCCTACTAATGTAACTACATGGCATGGAACATATTCATGGAATATTAATTTCTAAGTGGATAATATGATTAATGTAATGAAACTTCATTGCCATATCAGGCCAAGGAAATTTCAAAATTCAAAAGTCAATGAGCAGCGCAAAATACACCAATCACCCAAGGTGAAATCATATCAACTGTAATATCAAACAACATAAATATCATTACCAGCCCAGGACACTTAGTCATTTCCCAAACATGTGGTGATTAGTCCCAAGCACGATTATTAACCAAGTGCCGAAACATTCCTAGTATCATGTACACTAACCCAAAATAGTAAGAAAAATGAAAAAACCCACCTCTGATACCACTTTATAACATCTCGACCTATACCACCTCAAAGACGATGGTCGAACCAGTGATTCACATGACCTCAAGCGTGTCTCCCCATACACCAGAGGCTATCTACTTGTAGTGAGGGTGTAAAGATAGTATATGGGGATATTATACCCTATTATTAGAATTGCACAATGGGATAATCGAGTTAATAACAATCAATAGAGAAAGAAGTAATACACAATTCACTAAGTAGAGATATAAATGTTGCATATAACTGAAAAAAGTAGAAAAGACAATTTGTATAATAGATGAATTCATAACATGGTATTGATATATATTTAAAAATACTAAATAATGAAAGATGATTTTCAACATGATACAAAAATAAAATATATCAAATACCCATGGGAAATCTCCTTGAGCATCCTGATCTCCATATCGATCCTTTTCTTCTGACTCTAGGTACAAGAAATACAAAAAACATCCATGGTCTATAGTATTGAAAATAATAAAGGTCTACTCGGGTACCCTAGTGCAATGGAGTCCCGAGTAGGGTGTTAGATATAAATCTCAGTAGGCCATCACCACCGCTGTCTAACCCAATCCGGACAATTTTGTATAAATTAAATAATGAGCAATAATTCACAAATAAAGTAAGCAGTACAATAAAACTAAATACCCAAGTACTTAATTCAACCCTCATCTAGTGTCTGAATATGTAACCAGTTCATTAATGAAGTAATTTCCATTTTATGTTAATAAGTCATGTGAGGCCTATAAAGCACTGACATCACCTCGTGATAGTATAGATAGTGAAGTTTCCATGATGTACTAAAAAACCTGTAATAATAATTGATAATGAAGTTCCCTGTTTAGAGACATGGTAGTGTAAACCTCAAGGGTCTCCAACTCTGTAATAACTATATTCTGGCATGGGGTAAGATTGTAATCCAAGGAGTCTAATCCAATGAATTCCCCAATGAGGTTCACTACTAAGTCTAAAGATTTTATCCAAGAAAAAACGGGTCGATGCAGAGACTAGGTCTAATGGGCTTAAACCATGGTACCTACTGGTCAATGTTGGATCTAAAGAGTGTATCCAAGGCACACAATAGTACTACAAGAGGGATCCTAGGATGACATACCACACATCCAAGATTAGACAAGGATCTGGTTCGAGGTGGGTCTCAACCTAAGAAATTCATATCCTTGAATTTAGCATGGGGTTCTTGAGTGATCACGACATTCTCTGATTAGAATACAAGGTGATCTTCAGTCAGGCCATTCTGGTTTAATATTGATGTCTTGTAGTATTTCATTTGGTACAACACATGCCTTTATTTAATGTGACAAGGCCAAGTAGTAGGAAACCTTTATTAATTCACTTTATGTCATATTCAAAAGTCAAGGTTTTTCTGCTAACTTCCATTAATGTGGTAAGTGGTGCTACAAACAAGAAACTTATATTTCATTCATATTTAATATAGACAATTAATATACTTAAGTATTCTTTTTAAATTTCCATCACAAATTTAATTATAAAATTGAAACACTTGCCTTAGGTGGGTCAAGTGGTGAGCATGCATGGTACACGCCATTATGAAATTCCCAATTTTAAATAAGCCATTTAATATAGGAAATATTACCCTTAGAAAGGTCAATCCTAGCCACACCCAAACGGTGGCCTGAATGTGTCAAAACACTATAAAACAATTATGGAAAACATCAAACATGGGTAAATCTAATTTAAAACTAGTCTAAGAACTTAGGCGGTCCCATGTACCTTTAATTATTAAAAAATATAACTCTGATTTTTCTAATTCCATTATGTCCATGTCCTAAACTTGACATATTTCAGTAAAACATCAAAATAATAAGAAAAACCAATCCAGCAATCAAATAAAGAAAAAAATCTAAATCACTACTTTTTTCATGAAGACAATGCACCTCTATTGATGAGTTTTATTACAAAAACATGATATTGTTTATAGACAAACCATTTAATACATTTTACATTCAAATCATGAAATTACTAAATTAACATTTAATATACATTTAATCCAATTACTTCAAGGCATGAATTAATGTCTACCTACAGTGCAGTAAGAAATTCATTTATGAATTTATAAAATTTTACGTCTGGGAAAGGGACCCTACGTCGGGGTGGAACTAGTTTAATACATAATACTCTGGCATAAGAGACAGCAACTAAATGAAACTAGTCCAAAACCGCATACAAATACCAATATATATATATATATACATGTTCACCCTTAACATTGTTCAAAACCCATTGCAACATAACTTAGAATCACAAAAACATAGAAACAAGGCTCAAATCACCAAAATTAAAATAACAGGGACTCATATAAACCAAGATAACCTAAAATGGATGACACAAAATAAATAAAAGGTGTATACACCTTACCTGAAACATTATCGTCGTAGCACAATGAGCCTATATGACTCAATCTTGGAGAAGGATGTCGAAACATCGACCAAAAGGTCTTGAGACATCAATCACACAACCTAAAACTGAAGGAAACATGAAATCCGGATCAAACCCTTGGTTGGGATTTCAGCCAAACTGAATCTGGGTGAATAGTGGTCAAAATTGATGATGCGAATAATGAAACACATGGAGATGTACTCACCTCATCAAGGTAGAAAATTTTCTTGAAATAGCCAGCTGATTTCAGTGTGCAGAGAGGGATCCATGAGAAGGGGGGGTGGCACAACTCAAGGAGGACCTGAGGGGGTACTTGCACCACGTCCAGGTAGGGATGAAATGGGGGGAGGGTGTTCCTCCTTTTTGTTTTCTCCCTCGCATTACAAAATTAAAACCCTAATGATTATAATAATTAATATAATAATAATAATAATCACAAATATATTATAATATTTATCATTTAATTAAAACACCTCTTTTATAAACCCCAAACTTTCCATTTAACATCATTTAAATTTATTTTAAAATATTAAGAAGACCTATCCACATGATTTAACCCACATGAGTTGGAAAACCGTGCCCCATTCATGTGGTGCCCTCTATCTACGAAACTCACCTCGCATGGTCTGTCCCGAATGGTTTTCTTAACCATGTAAATACCGTGCGAGCACCTCTATCCATATGAATTAACCAACATAATTTCCTAATATGGGCCACACAGTTTCGAACAAACCGTGTTCCCTCTATAGATCCCTGAAAGTTTAAATTTTTTGGGTTTGGTGCTCCTGAAACTCCTCTGGAAGCCCGTGTATCTTATTGGGTCTTCTCCCATGTCTAAAAAAACATGTTTAAGTGTTCCAACACTCAAAATTAAGTTATGAAGATTACTTTTTAAAGTCTACCCATCCAAGATATGAAAAAGTTCAAAAAACATAATATTTTAGTCGGGTTCAAAACACGAGACTCAACATAATGGGGTGAGTGAGGGGTGATTTAGGGTTAAATTCATGAAGGGCTTGTTTTGGAATTTCAACATTTTTAAAATTATGGCAGGCCCCATGGTTTGGCCACATGGTTTTCCAAACCATGTTCCAACTGTATTGAACTTATTTCTAAGAAGAAAAGTGGGAGAATTGTTTTCCTATAGGGGTGAATTTCTATGCACCTAGCGACGCTTCCAGGATAGTGCCACTTCCCTGGTCACATGTTTTTCACAGAGAGGGCCGCAAGATTATGCACAAGGCCTTGTGACATGGACAGTGCCACTATCCACAACACACTTCATTCACTTGGCTAGAAAATTATTTCAACTAACCATGTTCAAACATTGAACCTCCTTATCTACGAACTGAAAACTACCACTTTTCTCAAAACCTCCTTGGAAAAAATATAATAAAGATAAAACCAAAAATAAATGATAAAATCCCTCAAAATCACACCATGGTTGTGACACTCTTCCATATATTCCACTATTAAAACCCAATAATATCTCACCAAAACATATCCAAATACATAGATTCAGGTATTACAACATCTATATATGGTTTTTTTAATAAAAACAAGTGATATCCAAGGAATAAAAGAATAATTTGGTCCTAACCATTGATACACAAGATTGAACACTTGAATATTCATTTTAATCAGAGTTCGGAAATCTAAGATCACTATAAATATCCAAAGGAAACCCTAAAAGGTGAGAAATGAGAAATGGAATTGAATGAGTATTTAAAAGAACATGAAATGTTAAAACTAGAAGGAACCAAATAAATTCATACAATGAATTAGATATTCATGTCATGAAAAATCAGGTGGCCACTTATGTTTAACAATAAATAACCTCTAGTAAAAATCAAATTATTAATTTATGTCAAGAATGAATCTCACATATAGAATTTCCTCAGCCATTAACCCAAGAAACTATTTCATTCTTTAAAGGAATTCATGCTATTTATGATGAATATATTCACATCTAGAATAACATAATCACATAATGAAATGTTTCTATAGAAATATTTTTGACCAATCTCTATTTACCCCTTCAAATAATTCTATAATATTATCTTAATAACTCAAAACATAATTGAAATGCCTAAAATTATGTCATACCTCAAACATGGGGTACTGTAATACAGAAAAATAAGGGATTAGATAAAATAATAAACTATCGAAATCACATTAACTGATTCCATGATCATTCTTTGTCATTCCCCAAGAGTGAAACTATTTATTGGTTATCAGTAATATTATATATATATATATTATTTATTTATGGGAACCACATCCAATGATTCTAGTTGAATATAGTATGATGTCTATATAGTTTTATGATTGTAGAACTCATATTGGGAGGGAAAAAAATTAGTTAGGTGTATCGTCACATTAAAATTATTAAAATTATTTGGTTGAGTTATATCAATACAAGATGAAGTTGTCCTTATATTAATATTACAATTGTAATTATATATATTATTCTGTTGGTGTAACTAGAAGAATATGCCAATAGAGATATTCATTGTATCTAGGGTTTTATTTTATATGATTGATTCTATCTATAGTTAAATATTTATAAAATCAAAAATAAGATTTATATGATTTGGGGAAATACACTAGGAAACTATAATTACATTAAAGATGTTGTATTCCCATTTTAGGATGAATTCCCAAATTAGGTTTTTGTAATATATTATATAATTTATATGATGGTGTTTAGCTATTGGAATAGAACACCCTCTATCATTGGAACACTATCATGTGCCCTACTATTTTCCACATTGAATACACCCATATTGTACCTTAGTATGGGATTTTTATTAAAGTGAGTGGGGTAGAGAGATATAGAGAAGGTTAGAGAGGTGTAGAGGGGGGAGGGTTATATAGTTATTATGGGGTTTTCATCAATATAATACAAAAAATCAAATCGAGAATCCATTCTTCTATGATATTTATAGAAATGGGATTGTTTTTAATTAATTTTATAATGTTTTAAATTATTTCTAATTATGTTTCCAAAAACATTATTTATGGTATTTCTATTGAAAATAAAAATTCTATTTTGACATGATTTCAAAATTGATGTTTATGGTTTGTATATGAGGTTTTAATGACACTACTAGAAATACAATGTTTCCCAATGGTTCAGAACCGTTGGGAAAGGCCTTCTAACCGTTGGTATATCATATACCAACGGTTCTGAGAACCGTAGGGAAGTAAACCGTTGGAAAAGGTATTCCCAACGGTTTACAGGAAACCGTTGGCATATGCTGGGAAAATAAAATATACCCCAACGGTTTGGACAAAACCATTGGGAAATCCCAATAGTCGACAACTATCCCAACAGTTCCGGAAAATCGTTGGGATAGTGTTTCTCCATGGATCCTTTTCCCAATGGTTCTAAACAGTTGGGAAAACATCTATTTACAAATGGTTCAATGAACCGCTGGTAACTAGAGGAGATCTAGGCTATGCCAACGGTTTAAAACCATTGGCATACCCTGCACAGCAGCCTCCCAGCAGGCAGCCTGGCAGACTGCCTTCAATTCCTGCAATTTGAACCAGGGGCCTCATTGGGGCTCATTTTGAGCTCATTTTCAATTCAATAATTGTACCTGCGATAAAATAATACATACATATAAAACATATACAATTATGAACAAATTCATACACAACATATTCAATTAAGAACAAATTCATACACATTTAATATATAATACATCCTAAAACTATACACATTCATAATTAAATTAGAATTCATAATGTAATTATAAACATACATAATTCATTTAGAATTCAATTTCAAATTTAGATGACAATTATATGTCGAATCTGAAATTCAATTCATAATTTGATCGGTTTTTTCTATACCAAATATTTTTACCTCAAATGATTCCATTTTAAACAAAATACATACACCTGGAGTGATATCGGCCACACCGCTCCTCAGATTGAGGATGGGTTGACTCATACATGACACATACGACCCATGAATCATTGTGTTAAAGTATCGACACAGTCCGAATACCTTTGCTCAGTTTTCCGTATGTCAGTTGATGCTTTTCACTTAAAATGACATCCTTTCGAAACAAAAGACGGACACTTTGAGTGGTGCCGGCCACACCGTGTCTCCGATTGAGGCGAGGTTGATTCGTACACTTCACATATGACCCATGGATCGTTCTCCTAAAGTTTCAATGGAAACTGAATCTGTTTGGTCAGTTTTCCATATGTACTTAAAATTGTGTCCGTTTTAAACAAAAGAGAGCCACTTAGACTGATCCCGGCCACACCGCGACTTGGATTCATCCCAGGTTGGCTCGTACACGTCACATATGACCCATGGATCGTTGGGATAAATTATCAACAGATTCGGAATGCGTTTGGTCAGTTTTATGTATGCCAGTTGTTCTTTTCACTTATAATCCTGTCCATTTTAAACAAAAGAGACACAGTTAGAGCGGTGTCGGCCACACCGCTCCTCGGATTGATGCGGGATTGACTCGTACACATCACATACAACCCATGTATCTTTGTGATAAAGTATCGACACAGTCCGAATTTCTTTGGTCAGTTTTCCGTATGTCAGTTGATGCTTTTCACTTAAAATGACGTCCTTTTGAAATAAAAGACGGACACTTTGAGTGGTGCCGGCCACACCGCGTCTCCGATTGAGGGGGGGTTGATTTGTACACGTCACATATGGCTCATGGATCGTTCTCCTAAAGTTTCAACGGAAACCGAATCCATTTGGTCGGTTTTCCGTATGTACTTAAAATGGTGTCCGTTTTAAACAAAAGAGAGTCAGTTAGACTGATCCCGGCCACACCGCGACTCAGATTCATCCCAGGTTGGCTCGTACACGTCACATATGACCTATGGATTGTTGGGATAAATTATCAACAAATTCAGAATGCGTTTGGTCGGTTTTCCGTATGCCAATTGTTCTTTTCACTTATAATCCTGTCTATTTTAAACAAAAGAGACACAGTTAGAGTGGTTTCGGCCACACCGCTCCTCGGATTGATGCGGGATTGACTCGTACATGTCACATACGACCCATGGATCTTTTTGTTAAAGTATCGACATAGTCTGAATGCCTTTGGTCGGTTTTCTATATGTCAGTTGATGCTTTTCACTTAAAATGGCGTCCTTTTGAAACAAAAGACGGACATTTTTAGTGGTGTCGGCCACATCGCATCTCCGATTTTGGCGCGGTTGATTCGTACACGTCACATATGACCCGTGGATCGTTCTCCTAAAGGTTCAAAGGAAACCAAATCTGTTTGGTCGGTTTTCCGTATGTACTTAAAATGGTGTCCGTTTTAAACAAAAGAGAGCCACTTAGACTGATCCCGGCCACACCGCAACTCGGATTCATCCTGGGTTAGCTCGTACACATCACATATGACCAATGGATCGTTGGGATAAATTATCAATAGATTCATAATGCGTTTGGTCGGTTTTTCGTATTCCAGTTGTTCTTTTCAATTATAATCCTTTCCATTTTAAACAAAAGAGACACAGTTAGAGCGGTGTCGGCCACACCGCTCCTCGGATTGATGCGGTATTGACTCGTACATGTCACATACTACCCATGGATCTTTTTGCTAAAGTATCGACACTGTCCTAATGCCTTTGGTCAGTTTTCCGTATGTCAGTTGATGCTTTTCACTTAAAATGACGTCCTTTCGAAACAAAAGATGGACACTTTGAGTGGTGCCGGCCACACTACATCTCCGATTGAGGTGGGGTTGATTCGTGCACGTCACATATGACCCATGGATCGTTCTCCTAAAGTTTCAACGGAAACCGAATCCGTTTGGTCGGTTTTCCATATGTACTTAAAATGGTGTCTGTTTTAAACAAAAGAGAGTCACTTAGACTGATCCCGACCACACTACGACTCGAATTCATCCCGGGTTGGCTCGTACACATCACATATTACCCATGTATTGTTGGGATAAATTATCAATAGATTCGGAATGCGTTTGGTCGGTTTTTCGTATGCCAGTTGTTCTTTTCACTTATAATCCTATCCATTTTAAACAAAGGAGACACAATTAGAGAGGTGTCGGCCACACCGATCCTTGGATTGATGCGGGATTGACTCGTACACATCACATACGACCCATGGATCTTTGTTCTAAAGTATCAACACAGTCTTAATTCCTTTGGTCGGTTTTCCGTATGTCATTTGATGCTTTTCACTTAAAATGGCATCCTTTTGAAACAAAAGACGGACACTTTGAGTGGTGCCGGCCACACCGTGTCTCCGATTGAGGTGGGGTTGATTCGTACACGTCACATATGACCCATGGATCGTTCTCCTAAAGTTTCAACGGAAACCGAATCCATTTGGTCGTTTTTTCGTATGTACTTAAAATGGTGTCCGTTTTAAACAAAAGAGAGCCAGTTAGACTGATCTCGGCCACACCGTGACTCGGATTCATCTCGAGTTGGCTCGTACACGTCACATATGACCCATGGATTGTTGGGATAAATTATCAATAGATTTGGAATGCGTTTGGTTGGTTTTCCGTATGCCAGTTGTTCTTTTCAATTATAATCCTGTCCATTTTAAACAAAAGAGACACAGTTAGAGTGGTGTCGGCAACACCGCTCCTCAGATTGATGCGGGATTGACTTGTACACGTCACATACGACCCATGGATCTTTGTGCTAAAGTATCGACACGGTCCGAATGCCTTTGGTCGGTTTTCCATATGTCAGTTGATGCTTTTCACTTAAAATGTCGTCCTTTTGAAACAAAAGACGGACACTTTGAGTGGTGCCGGCCACACCACGTCTCTGATTGAGGCGGAGTTGATTCGTACATGTCACATATGACCCATGGATCATTCTCCTAAAGTTTCAACGGAAACCGAATCGGTTCGGTCGGTTTTCGGTATGTAGTTAAAATAGTGTCTGTTTTAAACAAAAGAGAGACACTTAGACTAATCCCGACCACACCAAGACTCGAATTCATCCCGGGTTGGCTCGTACACATCACATATGACCCATGGATCATTGGGATAAATTATCAATAGATTCGGAATGCGTTTGGTCGGTTTTCCGTATGCCAGTTGTTCTTTTCACTTATAATCCTCTCTATTTTAAACAAAAGAGACACAGTTAGAGCGGTGTCGGCCACACCACTCCTCGGATTGAGGCAGGATTAACTCGTACACGTCACATATGACCCATGGATCCTTTTACTAAAGTATCAACACAGTCCGAATGCATTTTATCAGTTTTTTGTATGTCAGTTGATGCTTTTCACTTAAAATGACGTCCTTTTGAAACAAAAGATGGACACTTTGAGTGGTGTCGTCCACACCGCGTCTCCGATTGAGGCGGGGTTGATTCGTACACGTCACATATGACCCATGGATCGTTCTCCTAAAGTTTCAACAGAAACCGAATCGGTTTGGTTGGTTTTCCATATGTACTTAAAATGGTGTCAGTTTTAAACAAAAGAGAGCCACTTAGACTGATCCCGGCCACACCGTGACTCGGATTCATCCCGAGTTGGCTCGTACAGGTCACATATGACCCATGAATCATTGAGATAAATGATCAATAGATTCCGAATGCGTTTGGTCGGTTTTGCGTATGCCAGTTGTTCTTTTCACTTCTAATCCTGTCCATTTTAAATAAAAGAGACACAGTTAGAGTGGTGTCGGCCACACCGCTCCTCGGATTGAGGCGGGGATGACTCGTACATGTCGCATACTTAAAATCGTTTTGGTTTGTTTTTTGTATGTACTTATTCCGAATGTGTTTGGTCGGTTTTCCGTATGTACTTAAAATGGTGTTCGGGGGGCTGTTCGGGGGGCTGTCTGGGGGTGTTCGGGGGGTTGTCCGGGGTCCAAGGAGCTGGGTGGGGGGCTGTCCAGGGGGATGTCGGGGGGCTGTCTGAGGGGCTGTCTGGGGGGTTGTCAGGGGTCCAGGGAGGAGGGTGGGGGGGCTGTTCGGGGGGTTGTCCGGGGAGTGTCCGGGGGGTGTTCGGGGGGGGGGGGGGGGGTTGTCCGGGGTCCAAGGAAGAGGGGGGCGGGGGGCTGTTCGGGGGGTTGTCCGGGGTCTGCCCGGGGGCTGTCAGGGGTCAAGGGAGGAGGGTGGGGGGGGGGGCTGTTCGGGCGGCTGTCTGGGGAGTGTTCGGGGGGGTTGTCTGGGGTCCAAGGAGGAGGGGGGGGGGGCTGTTCGGGGGGCTGTCCGGGGTCTGTCCGGGGGTTGTCTGGGGTCCAGGGAGGAGGGGGGGCTGTTTGGGGGGGGGGGGCTGTCCGAGGGGTGTTCAGGGGGTTGTCTGGGGTCCACAGAGGTGGGTGGGGGGGGGGGCTGTTCGGGGGCTGTTCGGGGGGCTGTCCGGGGGGTGTTCGGGGGGTTGTCCGGGGTCCAAGGAGCTGGGTGGGGGTGCTGTCTGAGGGGCTGTCCGGGGGGTTGTCAGGGGTCCAGGGAGGAGGGTGGGGGGGCTATGCGAGGGGCTGTCCAGGGGGTGTTCGGGGGGTTGTACGGGGTCCAAGGAGGAGGGGGGCTGTGCGGGGGCTGTCCAGAGGGTGTTTGGGGGGTTGTTCGGGGGGTGTTCGGGGGGTTGTTCGGGGTCCAAGGAGCTGGTTGGGGGGGGGGGGGGGGGGGTTGTCTGGGGGGCTGTCCAGGGGGTTGTCACGGGTCCAGGGAGGAGGGTGGGGGGGTTGTGCGGGGGGCTTTCTGGGGGGTTTTCGGGGGGTTGTCCGGGGTCCAAGGAGGAGGGGGGCTGTTCGGGGGGCTGTGCAGGGGGCTGTCCGGGGGGTGTTCGGGGGGTTGTCCTCAGTCCAGGGAGGAGGGTGGGGGGCTGTGTGGGGGCTGTCCGGGGGGTGTTTGGGGGGTTGTCCGGGGTCCAGGGAGGAGGGTGGGGGGCTCTGCGGGGGGCTGTTCGGGGGGGTTGTCCGGGGTCCAAGGAGGAGGGGGGGGGCTGTTCAAGGGGCTGTCTGGGGGACTGTCCGGAGGTTGTCCGGGGGGCTGTCAGGGGTCCAGGGAGGAGGGTGTTGTGCGGGGGGCTATCTGGGGGGTGTTCGGGGGGTTGTCCGGGGTCTAGGGAGGGGGGGGGCTGTACGGGGGGGGGGGGGGGGGGGGCTGTACGGGGGGGGGGGGGGGGGTGTCTGGGGGGTGTTCGGGGGGTTGTCTGGGGTCCAGGGAGGAGGGTGGGGCCTGTCTGGGGGGCTGTCCGGGGTCCAAGAAGGAGGGGGTTCCCAAACACACAAACACTAAAAGACATCAACATCCATAAAAACAGATAATATATAAAAATAACTCAACTCCAATACTATACTACGAGTCTAGATAAAACCAACAACTAGAATAGATTAAATATCAAATCTTAGTAATATTAGTCAAAAATGCAATGAATCAATTTGTCCCACATCACCCTCACCATCATCACCATCATCACCATCACCATCACCATCATCATCATCATCACCATCATCATCACCATCAACATCACCCTCGTCCTCGTCCCCATCATTGTCCTCGTCCCCATCATCGTCCTCGCCCTCCTTAGTGCCCTCCTCCTCACCCTCTCCCTCCTCCTCGCCCTCACCCTCCTCCTCGCCATCATCATCATCAAGATGAACATCGTCCTGAGCAGCACTAGAACTGTCACATGGTGCACCATATATAGAATGTATCGACGATATATACTCATCAAAAGTTGGGCTGGCCTCTACTGGAAGTGTTGGACGTAGAACTTCAATAAATTTCATAAACGCATTGTTTTCCCTAACAGACTGTTCTGTCGTCTCTGTGGCCCTTCTCTCAGTCTGTTCTGCATGTGCCCTAACTTGCTGCATCTTGGTGGTATTACAGCTCGTACCTGAGGAGGGCCAATACCTCGTCGGGGCTATCCTAGGTCGGCAATGTACTCTGCCAGGATGGTCCTCTCCTAACACCTTATATAAGTGATATCTAGGCCCAAAATTGTCCGGTTCTTGGGCATCAAGGGCCTCTAAAGCAACCTGTTACAAATATAAATATATTATTAAGTTACAAAATAGATATTAAAATATAAAATCAATAGATTAATAGTTAGAATCTGCTGATGAGTCGCTTCGTTGACGACACTTCCATCCTTTTTCTGTCTACTCGAGCAAAACAGTTTTGCTCAAGGCACACGTCCTTCAATATTCTGTATTTTCCTCTACAATGATATTAAAAACTAAAGTTATATGAAAACATTAACAAATGATTAAATAATTGAGAAATCAAAAGAAAATGTAAGTCGTAAAGAAAACTTATAAAAAATTGTCATACCTGCTTCCTCTCATGATCTGGCATCGTCGTACGTCCTAGTGTGTGGAGATATTTTTTTTGCATCAATGTTTTTTTATTTTTTCTAGATGATTCCTAAATAAAATTCAATAATGCAAAGGATAATATTAATGAGAAACATGAAAGTTATTATTTAAATACCTCAAATGTAATTCATACCTTAAACTGGGTACTTGTCCAATGAGTAATCATCTAACGATACTGCTCTATAGGACAGTCATCCAAGACTGGTACCGCCTCTAACTCAGTGCCAAATCTAGCATGCCATCCAAGATACAACTCATGCTTGTAGGCTCTCCAAAGCTCGCCTAAATCCTTTAGATGTTCCGCTCGAGCACCCTCACCATCGGGAAAATTAAATCGAAGCTGACATCAAAATATTAATTCATATAAATACAAAAATAATTCATGTCATTAAATACAATAGATTTTTTTACCCACATCTCTGCCCAAGATCTATACTTGACTTCATGTGGAAAATGTCTCCACGACAGCGGGCTGAAGGAAATGATGTCAGAGTATTTGGTAAGCGTCGCCAAAAAACTCCGACATTGCTGCCCGGATTTCTCAACCATTTGGTTGTCTTCATTATAATCAACCATAACCTGTGTGTGGCGATTCCACACCGAACGCATGCGTGTATGCCCTTGCCCCCGCCTCCTGTCAGTAGCTATATCTGTCATTAAATAAAAAACAAATATTTTATCGAAACATGTTATAATGAAAATAAATATTTTTATACAATTTTGTTTTTTATAAATATACCTGCGCCAGTCTGATCGCTGAGCGCTTCCAGATCCACAGAAACTGATGGAACACCCTGTACTGGAACAGGAGTCGAGGACGAAGGAATATGGAAGCTCGGAGAGACAGAAATAGAAGGAAAAGAAGATGGGACAGCAGTATGACCAGATTCTGACTGGGGAGTGGGAATCATCATGGGATGTGAAAATGATGGGGCAGAAGATACAGACGGTAGTGAAAATATGGGAGGCCTAAATATCCTGTGTGTCCCTAACAGAACACCGGGATCAGAATGTGGTAAGGATGACATGTCATTAGTGGGAGGGGTAGGGTCTAGTCGGGCACGCGCAGCTGATCGTCGACCTATGGTACAAACCCCCCTTGTACCACCGGCCTGAGTACTAGGGACCAGTACTAGGCTCCTCGTCGAATAAATGTCGACGTAAAGGTGGATCCTACAAAAATGTTTAAAAAAAAATTAATCACATGACATTATATATTATTTAAATATATATATTTGAAATAAATTACTCACAACAGATACTAATGGTGGAACTCCCAACTCAGTCATTCGACGATTGTTTTCCATCATTTTTTTCTTTCGTCTCTCTTCAATAGGCTGCATTTCCTGCTTTTGAAAACAAATATGTAATTAATTAGAAAAGGGAAACTAAATTTTAACCCAAAAAAATAAATATATGAGGGAATAGGGGGATTCATTGGTAATTTATCTATCTATTGTTTTATAAGAGCTTGAATGGATTTAATAAATCATACAAGTTATAATGTTTACCAAGTTAAAAATATTGTTTGACTAGGTTTGAATACAGTTCAATTCCAAATTAGAAAATGCAATTCAAATAAAACTGCAATGAATAAACATTTAAAATTCACATAACGGTCAAGTCAGCCAAAATATATTTGTTATCAATACTAAATCAATTTGAATAGTACCAACCTTAACAACCCAACTCGAGGTAAACCAAAAGAATTGAGAACATGGATGAATGATTCTATATATTTTCAACCACAACTTCAGGTTCACAATCAACTCTGAAAATTGAGCTATTGGAGTAATCAAAAGAAATAAATTCATTGGTTCCAATGACAGTAGGGAAAGTGTCAATTTCATCATCACCATCATCAAAAATATGTCTTGGAATTACTTCAACTATGACACAAAATTCAGGTCGAAGTTGGTCTTTGACATAAAAAACTTGTTTAGCCATTGATGCCAGCACATATGGCTCTTCGGTAGCAAGAGTGTGAGTCATATTAATTACTCGAAATCCACAATCATCAATAAATGTGCCTTGTCTGTCATCGAATCAAACCAATGGCATTTCAACATTGTGACTCGTCCAAGAGAGTAATAATCCAATATTATTATTTTCTCAACGACTCCATAATAACCCACATTTTCAAATCGCGGTCTACTATCTGATGCACTGGCATAACAATCTATTGTGTCAGTAACCATAACACCATCATGTTGTGTTCTCATATTCTTTGCTCGTTCAGTGACAATAAATTTGTACCCATTGAAAACAATTGATTTACAGTCACGAACCACGGTATTTGGACCAAAAGCCAAAGCTCTTATTTCCTCAGAGATAGAGTCAGCAGACATACTCAATACCTATAATATAAATGATTGTTAAACTTAATTAAATATTGATTTAATTATTTTAAATAGTAATATTTTTACCTTCAATTTTAACCAAGCAGAAAACTCTTTGCTATGCAAAGCCTCCCTCATTCTCAAAGATAAAGAATGATGCTTTCTATTTATCATTGTTTTATGTTCCCTGTAGATAAAAAATATGAATAGTTTAATAGACATAAATGTAAGATATACATAATAAATTTAGTTACCTGATATAGTCATCGAACAAATCATAGTTGAACAAAACTGTGTGATGTGCCATCTCTCGCTCTTCATGGATTAATGACTTCAATGTATATGATCCAGGAATTCCTCCAGTTTGAGGAAGTGATGGAAATCTAGTTTCAATTTTCTCATACTGTTCTTCTTCATTTCTCATTGGTCTATTCAATCTTATAGTAAGATCGGACAAATACATCGAGCAGAAATCCATACATTCTTGGGCCAGGTAACCATTCACGATAGAACCTTCAGGGTGACTTCTGTTTCGGACATAAGACTTTAATGTGAACATATTTGTTTCAGTTGGATACATCCAATGAAAAGAAACAGGTCCTCCGAGAAGTATTTCAGTGGGAATATGGATAGTCAGATGCATCATGCATGTGAAAAATGATAGAGGAAATATTCTCTCCAAATCACACAAAATTAATGGGGCATCTGTCAAACTTTTTTGCAAGAAGGACATGGAAAACTTCATATCACAAAGATCTCTAAACAAATGGCACAACCGAATAACAACCACCCTTACATTATTGGACAAAAGATGACAGATTTCTATTGGATGCAACTCATGCAGTAGAACGTGATAATCATGAGACTTCAAAGATTTTAGATTCAACTCTTTTTTGTTGACCCGTTTAGATATGTTGCTTGAATTTCCATTAGGAACTCTAATAGTCTCTAAAACTTCTAGAAATTGTTTTTTTTCTGTAGGTGTCATCGCATAAGAAGCACATGGAAGTTTCCATTTATTTTCACTAATACGCACATGATGCAATTATGGTATGATGCCCCAATCCACCAAGTCACGCCGAGATTGTAAATCATCTTTTGTTTTCCCCTTGACATTTAGAAGAACTGAAAGCAACATTTCTCATATATTCATTTCAATATGCATTACGTCTAAGTAATGACGTAACAAATTGGTTGACCAATATGGCAAATCAAAAAAGATACTCCTCTTCCTCCAATTGTAACAGGTTTCATGGAAACATTCTTTCTCTTTCCAGATTTCATTTGACCCTTCCTGAACAAAAAACTGAAATCTTTCATTTCATTAAGCACATCAGTTCCAGACATACACTGAGGTGCATCATCGACCTCTATGGTATTGTCAAATCTTCGATGATTCAATCTATATGGATGATCCTTTGGTAAGAATCTTCGATGTCCCATAAAACTGAAACTACAACGATGTTTCAGTCTTCAGGATCGTGTATTTTTCATACAAACTGGACATGACAGTTTTCCCTTCGTGCTCCATCCAGACATCATTGCATAATCTGGAAAATCATTGATCGTCCACATAAGCGCAGCACGCATATGAAATATATCTTTCGAACATGCATCGTATGTGTGCACACCCACATCCCAAAGAAGTTTCAATTCTTTTTTTAAAGGTTGCATGTATACATCAATATCATTGCCGGGATCAGAAGGACCAGATATGAGTATACTCATGAAAGTGTAAGGTTTTTTCATACAAAACCATGGGGGAAGATTATAAATGTGTATAAAAACTGGCCATGTGTTGTGCGAAGTAAGCATCTGCCCAAACAGATTAAAACTGTCACATGAAAGACCCAGCCTCACATTATGCACGTCAGCTGCAAAATCAGGATGTCGAGCATCAAATATCTTCCATGCAAATCCATCTACAGGATGAACCAACTCATCATCAGTCTTCTTTCTCTCGGTATCATGCCATCTCATTTTTATTGATATGTCATCAGAAATAAAATGATTCTGGAGTCTGGGGATCAATGGAAAGTGCCACATTACTTTCTGTGGAAGGCGGGATGGTGTTCCATCAGATTTTTGACTTCCAGCGGGATGTGCCACATTTTATACAATCATTTCGTTCAGCAGTTTCCTCCCAGAATAAACTGCAATCTTTCAGGTAAGCATGGATTTTTTTTCTTGAAAATCCAAGTTCCTCAACTAACTTCCATGCCATATAGTGGTTTGAGGGAATATCTGCATCATCTGGAAGTAAATTCTTCAAGAGGGTAAGAATGTAATCAATTGCTGTATTAGAAATCCCATACATAGTTTTCCCATGAAATAATCGGATTAAAAATTCCAATTTTTTCATTTTATCACATTGTCGATATACTGGAGTCGTGGCAGCATCATTCAATTTTTTCACCCTATCAATATCATCATTTCCACTAGATGCATCAGCTATCCTCATATAGAAGTCTTCTTAAGTCGAAATCCTTTCTTTTTTATGATGACGAATAAACGGAAACCAATCATCTAACAAATTCTCCATTCCAGTCCTTTCATTTCGATCATCACCAATTTGAGATTTCGTTTTCTCCCCATTGTGATACCACACAAAGTAGTTTGCTTGAAACCCATTTTTGGTTATGTGGTAGCTGACTTCTTCATGGCTCAACCAAGGTCTACCAACACAATTGGAACATTGGCAGTGTATGCAACCACTATCTGAAGCATTGTGAAATGAAAAATCTATAAAGCTCTCCAAATTGTTTTGAAAATCGTTTGAGATCCAATCGGTTTCAAACATCCAACTTCTGTCCACTCTATAAAAATACTTTATATAAGTCATTTTGTCATAAAAAATTCAATAGGCATTAACTTTAATAGAAAATACATTTAAGTAAATGATAAAGGAAGAAAATAATCAAGGTATCAACTACACATGTGAAAAAAACATACAAATGTGTTATTGAAAAAATGTAAAACCAACAAGAACATAATGTGTTATATCACATAACAGCATGCCTCATCCCATAACCATATTAGTAGGGTATCATGAACATGAATAACATCAACCTTGTGCCATCCTCTTACCCTACATGACCCCAAACACATGTCACATCTTATTATAGCCTTATCACATCACGCCTCACCGGAAAACACTAGGGAAATCATAGTACATCTCACCTGAAGACACATGGACAATCACATCGCATCTTGCCTAAAAACACATGGTCAATCAATTTTTAAGGAAGGGTATGGAAGACATGGTAGCTATCCAACCATATAACCACCATCCTAGATATTAGAAAAAGTACCCATAACTCAAAACCACTGATCTCTGGTAAGTTTATCCAACTCTGGTTGGAAATGTGTAGAAATAACGTAAAAATACATGATATATAGACAGCAAAAAATACTCAAACTATTGGTTCACATTATCTACATAATCACACACTTCACTACTACCATAAAACACATAAACCACACCACCACCACACAAGACGCATAGCATTTCTCACTTTCATTTATAAGCCACTTCATTCACACTTACATTGTCCATTCATTTAATGTTAAATTAATTAAATCCATTTACCACACATCCATTTCTATTCTATATCATTTATTTAATATCTTGTTTTTTTGTTTTAACAGCATAATTTATTCCATAGATAACCATGAAACTAATAAAACCACCACACAACAACTCTCCATCTCACAATAACCATCGACACCATGTTACATCGAGCAACCATCTCACCAAAACAACCACATATCACAATAAAAATATTGCACATCACAAACCACCGCACAACCAAAACCACCTCACCACATTATAGACCACAACTTCATCACACAACACCTCCACACGACACAACACCACCACACATCATCACTATCATACAACTTCACATGACACATCCATTCCCACTAACCATCACATTACAACCCCACATATCACAAAGCCCATCTGGTCACCTCAATCCCCATAAAACAGCCTACAACATACAATGAAACAAAACAAAAAACCTCTCATAGAGGCAACATACCCCAACTTCCACAATTTATTTATTCAAGGTCTTTTATTACATTACCCCTTTATTTAGAATGGACATTATAACACAACTGATATTCCAGGGGAAACTAATTAATTAACAAAATATTCATTCATTTCCCTATTTTACACGGTGAAATAACATCAAAATCCAAACTTAAAACTAAAATATTAGATCAATAACAATAAAAACAAGGTACCATATGTGTATAAAGAAAAAATTACCTGATTTGAGATGATTCAGATGGGTTTTCACCTATTCCGATGGGGGAGTTTGAGAGTAGCAGAGAGATGCAGCTGGATTGATAACTTAAAACTAAAATACTAGAGAAATAACAATAAAAATAATAAAAACAAGGTTCCATATGTGTATAAACAAAAAAATAACCTGATTTGAGGTGATTCAAATGGGTTTTCACCTATTCGGATGGGGGATTTGGAGAGTAGCAGAGAGCTGGAGGTGGATTGATAACATAAAACTAAAATACTAAAGAAATAACAATAAAAATAAGGAAGTATATGTGTATAAATGAAAAAATACCTAATTTCAGATGGTTTTCACCTCTTCAGATAGGGGAGTTTGCGAGAGGAGAGCAGTGGAGCGGATGAAATTAGGTTTCTGTGCGAATGGGGGAGAGCAGCCCCGTGGCTGGATTTGGGGGAAATAATTCCCAACGATTTTTAAAAACTGTTGGGAAAGAGATGCTAAGGACCCCTTTACCAATGGTTTGAGGAAACCGTTGGCAAAGTGGTGACCCTTTCCCAACGGTTCAACAGAACCGTTGGAAAAAGGGTGATTAACAGACCCCTTTACCAACGGTTTGAAGAAACCATTGGAAAAGGGGTGGCTTTCCCCAATGGTTTCAGTGAACCGTTGGGAAAGGCTTTACTGGCCATTTCTTTACAAACGGTTTTATAAAACCGTTGGTAAAGACTCCCTTAATCCTTCAAGCCCAACGGTTTTCGAAAACCGTTGGTAAACACCCGTTGGGAAAAACAGTATTTCCAGTAGTGTGAGTTTCATGATGATAAATACAAGTTTATAAATGTTTTTTAAAGTATTTCTCTTTTAATTATGTGTATATGGTGTTTTATAACCAGTATAGCCCACCAATATATTGGGAAATGATATATATCACATAAAAAAGGCATAAAAATTGTTTTTATGTTAACAATGATAATGTGTAAGCATTGTTGATACGATCACAGTGGTAATAGATGAACATTGTTGTTATTATCACAATTATAATATGTGAACATTTTTGTTATGCTTAAAATGTTAATAATCAACATACATTGTATGTTCAAAACGTTATATTCTTATGGTCTTGGTGGTTATCCCTGACTTGGTGATATGTCTTATACTAAAATATATTGATGATTATTCTACACCAATTATGTGTTTAAAATATAAATATATATATTTCATGAAATAAGAAGATAATTTTATGATTAACGGGATTTTATGATATTATCCAAAGAAAAGCATTGTGCATGATATAATATTTATGATATTTTAAAGATTAAATTTCTTCATGATTCCAAAATGAACTTTCAAAAATCATTTCTTTTCTTAATACAACTTTATGAAACTTTTTTTATGAAAATAATTTGAGTAATAAAGTTTATTTTATGTTAAAACGTTTTTAGTGAATAAGCTTAAAGATTTTTTATTTAAAGAAACACTTTTTCAAAGGTTTTAAATTTATCAAATACATGACTATTTTTTATTATCCATTAAAACCCAATAATTTTATTTTATTTTGTGCTCAAATAATATTTTAAATTTTTCATATAGATTAGGGATGAGTGGGAATGTTTTTTAGGGCGTTAATGATTGATTTAGGTGAAACACTTTAAGATTATGTTTTAGTGCCAAAGATATTCCCACATGAATAGATTATATGTGGATATTAAGTATATAAATATTTCCTTAATTATTGAAAATTTTAAACCTAAAATGACTTGGTTTTATAAGTGACCCATTGATTTATATAGATATATTTATTATGAATGGTTATTTTTGGGTTTTTTCAATTGGTATAAATCCATTATGTAAAGGAATATTGTCTTATCATTGGATTTAAGAGAGTCGGGTTGGGGTGTATCGTGCGATGTATATACAACATGAAATGGAATAAAATATGTATTTGTGATACTAGGGGTATATGTTTCATATTGAATAACTATAATTATGGTTATTGTTACACATAACATGAGAAACATTATATATTGATAACATTGTAATGCTATCTTTGAGGCATTTCTAGTCAAGGGGTGGTTGGTTATGTTACTTTAATTTCATGAGATGAAGAGTAATTAAGATGTTATTTTTACTCATCCATGATGAGTATGACATATGATCAATCAATTGAGATAGAAAAAAATAAATGATTGTCCATTGTTAGATAGTTCATATGATATACTTGTCTACCGGGGTAAGGAGCATGCAATGTTCTAATATACCTAGATAAATTATATCTAACATATTCATCAACCCGGTCTGTCTATATACAGAGAGTCAAGAACATATGATGATACTATATAAGATATATATACTCTATGTACCATGGTAACTTGATGTCTTGAATAAATTGAATATATGATTATTCATACCTTCATAAGACATAGTTGGTGGAAAAGTATAGATATATATGTGATAGATACAGATCACACTGTATCCATTTATAGAATGAGCACCATTGATTCCTTTCTAATTACTTCACCTTGTTTAAATTTATGTATTACTAAATTTATAATTGTTTTCAACACTATGATGGTCCATAGGATCAAAATTTGTGTTTTTTTTGAATGAGTATTAATTTTAAGAATCCTTTAGAGATATCCAAATGGTTTATTGAAGGATATGAGAATGAATTATTTGGCGAATCTTTAGAAGGAATTGTATACGACTAGATACAAGTGGAATATATGATATCTCTACCAAAAAGGTTTTTTTTTAATATCCCAAAAGAGTTTTTTATATAATTTTATGCGTTGTTGCATATTTTTTAAATAAAGTGAAAATATCTATGACTATAAGGTTTTAGTGAAAGTAAGAGATTCATGTAATTTTACACTAAAGGCACCACTATAATATTATGGTTTTTACCATATCATGGTCAGACTTTGGATACAACATGATGTTATGAGTGTCACCACATTGTTGTGATTTTCATGAGAACAATAATGTTATATGATAACACATGGTTTAGCCATGATCTCCTATATTATTTATCATAAATTAGTTACAATCATCCAAATATGATAATTCAAGAATTTATAACATCTATAATAATAAATTTTAAAATTAAATAATTAGAGTGGGAATTGTGGTTTACATTTTTAGGAGTTATACATTATGAGTTTTTGTTAAACACATCAACAATATAGCTATGTATTTTAATTCAAAGTAGGATTTCAGTTTGCTATGTATACTATTCAAATCCAATGATTTGGTTATTGATCTCTAAACCAAAATACAAGTCAAGAATATTCCATACTTTTCTGTTGTTTAACTCCCACAATTAAAAAAGGTTTTTGGAAACCAAGGTGTTGAGAGAGATCATTCATAATTCTTCATTATCTCTCATGATTAGTGGATACAACCATTAGAAATAGTCTTATAGTTTCTTCATACTGATTAGAATGAAATTATTTTGAAAATATTCAACATGAAATATTAACTTGTGAAAGGTACAATTATCATTTATTAATTTAATTTTTCATTCCAAATGTTTAAATTAATTATCGGTTTAATTTGTTTTTGGGGTGATTTTCCATAACATTTATAGTGTTATACATCTCTACAATGAAAATTTGAATATGATTCTCATTTTATAAAATTTGTATTCATTGAAAATTATTTGATTGTAAATGATAAAATTAATGATATAAATAATTTATATTTGTATCCAATATAATATTTTTTCATAAAAAAAGTTATAGATATACCTATATATTTATTTTTGGTGACATTAGAAGTTTTTTTGAATAATAAATGATAGATGATAACAAATAAAATGAAGGGACACATGGATGGAAGAAGAATGAAATATATATGTTTTAAAATATTAATTACTTGGACATATATCAAACCATCATATCCAGAATACCTCATCCTTGATTCTCATATGGATCATGTAAGATATAATTTTTTTATGGAGAACCGAAATAAAATTATTCAATAAATGGTACATTATTTTTTTTCAAATCTAATTTTATAAACCCATAAGTGAAATTATATATTCTAAAGGTAACATGGAAGGATTATTATTGATCATCTATACAGGAACCACAATACATGGAATGTCATTATTTATTTATCATGTGCTATATTGGTAAAAAAAATATTTATGTCTTCTTTTCAATCATTGGAAGAGCATAGATGTGTGATAAATTATACCTTGTTCATATCTCTCTTAATATATTATCATGTTGAGTGGGGGAGAGGATATATACTCTAACAGAATTTGTGAAAATGGTGGAAAATACTATTAAAGTCTTATCAATGAGCATACAAAGTATGATAAATTTTCTAAACTTGCACGCAATCCCTTGGATAAGTTTAAACTTTTATATTATGCCAAAATTAAATCAATAAAAAAGTATGCATGTCAAAAATATCATTAATTTTATATTAATAACATGTGATATTATTAAATGTAATGTGATTAATTATTATACATTAACTCTTCCCATTTGATACATTATTTTTTCACAATAACTGAACATGCAAAATTTGTTTTAAAAAAAATATTTTCTTGTAATCACTTTTACAATTAAATTACTTGTGTATAGATTGAAAAAAAATCATTCATACTTATTCTAAATTTTAACATTATTATTGAATTAATTTTCTTTGGATCACTCACACTCAGATGTTCAATGACCCCAACACATGGGGACCACTTTATCCTAAACACATATTCATCTGAATTGGGAGAACATGTGGATATTCATATTTTCTGACCCTCTATGTCCTTATATAAATAGTACTTATTCATACTCATTGACCAATAGATGTATCCAAAAATAAATCAAATCCCATAATTAGGTAAGGCTATTTCATATCTATAACTACCTCTTATGAACAAATTATGTGCAATATAATCTATTTGTATCGTGATATCTCATAATGAAGGATGTAAAATTTGTGTCATCATCCATTCACGAATTATTTATTTAGTAACCATAATAGATGAAGTTATATTTTTATACTAGGGACATTTATTTAATGATGGTATTATCATCATGGTCTATTGGTCTTGAGATATCTCTTCCTTTTGGAAGTGAAAAATCTTGTCTTGAATATTCATTCTATTATATATTACCAATTATGAAAACAAGGATAGGTACCTCAACACAAATAGTAAAGTCCTTAGTTTCTTCACGCAAAAATGGATGTGAACAAATGGTACACATTGATAATTATCATTGGATGAGAGACCAATATGAATCTTCACAGATAGAAATATCAATTGACACTTGTAACATGTGGTGTTCCAATTAGCTGGTAAGTCCTCAAGTTTTCATCCCGTTGAGATTACCATATGTGAAAATTAAGAGATTTTTTTCAATTATTATTTTACCCTTGACAACTGAGAGTTATACATCATCTATTTCCCATTAGTATGATGTACTTATACCATAAGAAAAATATTTTTACGATTAATGTAAAAGTATCTTGAGTTTCTCATTATAGATGACAACTAAAATAACTATGTAACAACCCAGACCTAAACAACCACCCAAACGGTGCTAAAAGGGTCAGGTGTCGCTACCTTAGGCACACCTACCCGAACTCCAAAGGCTACCGACTAGTATCTAGGGTATTATAGGTATAGTGGGGAGGATCTACCCTCTCGGAGGATAATAACAATGGCACTGGTCCATGTATAATAATAATGATTCAGTGGAAAAACAACTCAGCAGAATTGAACCAGACCCGCAGAGTGAAAGCACATTCAATATCGATAAATATAGGAAGTAATAAATATAAACAACAATAGTAGAAATAAACACAATAGCATGTTGATCACTTGTAACTACTACTAAACAACAAAACATGCATCCAAAGCAGGTCATATATATATATAAATATAAAGGGTGCCAATGGCTAACCAATAGTAGCTACAAAACAAGAATGTTGATACCGGAAAGTAAAAATAATAGAATATCTATATCTAGGAAAGACCTCAAGGTCCATACCATCTCCATGCAATAGTTAATGTAGCCCAACTCCTGAAGCTGGCCCCTTTCCTGCATGAAAATCCCTAAAGTCTGCATGCGTCCCGAATGGCCCATGCGGGGTGTGAGACGAATCTCACTAGGATACCACCCAATGGTGTGTACCTAATATAAGTTTTAAGTAGTTATGTATTTATAAAGAAATCAGTAAATATAATGATGCACAAATAAACACAGAATCCACTGGTGCTCATGAGCCACCATGGAGTGTCACCTGCTTCGACCAATGCCGGAATCTCTGTCATATAACCTGACACCATGTGCCCCGTGACACCGCGTGTCTCAAGTACCGATGTTCCGAAGGCACGCCCAACAATAGTAACATAGAGGAATAGCAATGTATGTCCTCAAATAAGTAACCAGAGGGACATCGATGTCTGCCCTCAAATAATGTAGCCGAAGGAACAACGATGTCTTCCCTCAAAGTAAAGTATCCAGAGGGACAATGATATCTGCCCTCAAATAATAGTGAGACTCTTCCCCAAACCCAATAGCCTCAATTATATCCCATTAAGGCTCCTAAACTTCTATGTGGCTTCATATGGAATGCACCCCCAAACTGAGAGTGCCTAAACCACAACTAACGGGGGCCTCTACCCACACGAGTGGTCAAAACCACCTCATCACAGAGTCTCTATATGTGCACACTACTCAAATTTTTTGGGTGAGAGGTAATCACCAATATTTTACCCAAGCCAAAACATCTCTAACACCTCGTGTCCCTGAGACTATGCGGCTCAAGTATGATGGCCTTTCCATCACAGTAACCTGGGCCATGCCCAACCTGACAGTCATCCAGCCTCAAACTGACGCCCAATCCCGTGGTCAGAACCACCCAACGTAACCCGGGCCATTCACAACCTATGATCAGCATCACTCGAGAATATCTGGGCCATGACCAACACAACCAGAATGGGTTCCAGCATATGCAATTCAGCAATTACATATATAAAAATTTAAACAAAACACAATAACATGAAAAACAATTTAAAAAGTTGAATTACACTAGACCAGTAGTTATCTGACAAAAACACTGAGGCCTTTAAAGTCTCTAACAAGTCATATCAAGGTTCAAAAGACTAAACTAAATAGTTCAGAACAATACAATTCCATTAATGCCATTTTGGCACCCCCGACCAAAATGCCCTAATGAGCAAGGACCCCTCGCCCAGCCCCGGTCAAGAAAAACAGGTAAAGGGAATACCCAAAGGCATCCCACGGGTCTAATGAACAATTCAATATACAATATCAGATAAAACTAGGTCCCACTCAAAATACCCAAAAATGTACTGAAGGCTGCATCACCCAAATGACCATGAAAACACAAAAAGAGGTATGCACCACCTACCCGAGACTCGCAGGATGCCGCTCCTCTGATAACAGCCTAAAATTAGTTCTAAAATGTGGTAGATATACAAAATAATCAAAACCTCACAAACACCGAAAACTCATTCTAGATCAGAAATCAAGAATAACAGCTCAAGAGGATTCAAGGCCTTACTGAGGGGGTTCCAATGGATCAACCAGTGTTTGAATCGGGTCTCAGATGAAGTAACATGACCAAATTGAAATCCCAGCTGGCTCTCCCCGCTCAAACCGTCGAAGGTATTGAGGTTCTGCCTCAATAAGAGGCTACTACCCATTTTAGTGAAAAAAATAAACTACACAGCGTGTACTTTAATTACATGGTGTGTATCATTTTAATGTTCATATGACAGCTGGAATTTCACTGACTTACTTTCTAGAACTTGCCGACATGAGTACATGGCATGTACCTAGGGGTACACATTGTTTACTTAGTTTTAATTCCCTTCCTATCCAACTTACCCACAAGCCATGTATATCCCTCTTACATGGCTACACTACATGGTGTGTCCATGGAGGAAACGGCGTGTACTTGGTTAAAGGCTTCTACCTGACCAACAGGACTACACAAAAAGTATGGATTCCACACGGCCACGGGTACACAGCGTGTCAATAACTACATGTCATGTAGTAAGAAATTCTTACACAATCATCACACAGCATGTACTCACCGGCACATGACCGGTGCTTTCCCAACCCATACACGACATGTACTCTATTGTACATGGAGTGTAATCTGGAAAATTACAGAATATCTGAGATTTTCCCAGACTTCTCAGGAACAAGTCAAAATTCAAACAGGGTTGGTATTTTGACCCCTTCTAAAAACATTGGTTTTTAAAATCTCCCTAGAATAACATAGCTCGTCCCTAAGCTATCAAACAAAACTCGAAAATGGCGCTGAACATACCACCCCGATTAAAATAACCCGAACTACCCAGGTCTTGATGGTTCTGGATAATTTCTTCCAGGGGCGCCCCACCTTAGGAATTGCCTAACTCAGTCTTAAAATGACAAAACTCAAAACAAACAAAGGTTCACCAACCAGATTTCCAGACGCATAGTCCTTCTATAACGCATTGTCACCCCTACACCTCGTTGGTGCTCCAGTGTCGTTCCTGACAACCAACGTATCCTGCAACGCATCAGTGTCCACCTCCATGAGGTCCTAGTGCCTAGAACCTCAAGTAACCCGCATCCTCGATGCCCTGGTGCCCACGACTCCTCAAGTAACATGCATCCTCGATGCCCATGATGCTACGTATCTCATGTAACCCGCATCCTCGTTTCCCTAATGCCCATGAAACCTCAAGTAACCCACATATTCGATTCCCCTGATGTTACACATCTCATAAATGTATATAAATATATCATGCACCCGATATGGTGCTAATCCCACTGAAAAGAATCTAGTCAGTCCACATAGATCATGTGAATCATGTGCACTCAAAACAGATATGCCTCTACAGGTCATGACAGAATGGAAACATGAAAGTCATAGCCACACCCTTGGTGTACCTCTAACCGTCATCGGCTCACCAGCCTGCTCAGCCTCTGGCAGCTTCATGGTGTGCACCTGGCCTGAAGCACGGCTGCCTGATGCCTGACCTCTCTACGATGCTGCTCCATCCACTGGCCACTAATCCATCAGCTGGATCCCACTATCTCTGTCACGTCCTCTGTGTGCAGCTGAACCTCGGCTACCCTCTCCTTGTATCAAACCTGGAACATCTTCAAATTCCACCGTCTCTCCTGGTCCCTGCCTAGTGGTTGTCTAAGAAGGATTCCTGCAAAACCTCTCAAGGTGCTCTACCTGTCCACATGCACGATACTCCTTTGGAGGCCTATCGCACTAAGTTTGAACATTTCCTGGCTGTCCACACTGAAAGTAAACCATTGAAGAACTGCTATGAGGTTTACTAGCTAAGTCCTTGGCCTGACCTCCCTACTAGTACTCATCCCGTCCTTACTACCTTCTATCTGAACCTTCACATAAAACTGTTCCCCGGCCAACCTGGGGCCTATCCCTCTGGTTTCCCACTACTATGAGCTCCTGGTTCACCGCCTCTGAGAATGAACTCAGCTTAAATATATTCACCTGGATCCAAATGGCATGTCGTAATCCATCCTCAAAGAACCTCACCCATGTCACGTCATCGCTTACTATACCAGGTGCAAAGCAAGACAGATCAGTGAAAGTTGATTCATAGTACATGACAGACATGTCTCTCAACTGAAGACTCAATAACTCCCAATCTCTCTTAGTTCTCAGTTCCTCTAGGTAAAAGTAATCAAAGAACCTATCCAAAAAGAACTTCCATGCTAGTCTCTCGTGCCTGTGAGCCTGAACCTACACATCCCACCAATGCTTTGTTGGTACTCATAGCATGTATGTTGCCAGCTTGCCCCTCCACCCTGGAGGCATCTCGAGCTGCTCGAAGATCATCTGCCTGCTTTCTATCATGTTCTCAGCCGCCTGTGGACCACCCTCACCCTGAAAAAGTAGCGGGTGCTGCGACTGGGACTCCCGCGTCAGATATGACATAGATGGCTCTGTACTCTGTGCTCCACTGTCAATTCTCTGCAAGACCCGTACTAGGCTAGCTCAAATAGTCTCATCAAACCATGGTTTGAATGCTTCCAAACCCAGCTATTGTACTGCCTGCACTGGATCCTAAACCTGATCCTTTCCCTAAGCCTGTACCTCCGGCTCCTGCTCTGCCTGTACCAGAACCAGAACCTGATCCTGCGGCACTATATCGTCTCCTTCCTGACGCTCCATCGAGACATATAAGAGGAACCCTTTAAATATCATAAATGGCCAGACATCTTATATATATAACAATATATATTCAATTCAGATAAGGAAAGTAGTAAAAGGTAGTGCATAACTACTACCCTTACTCTCCTCCACCACAACCCATGCCCATGGCATCTCAGCCTCGTGGACTCCTTACCTGCCTTTAACAAGGCCAAGTATCAAAAGTACCTCGGTCTGTGCCCATCCCGACAACCAATGTTGCCTCAAACCGATGACCAAGTCTCCCAATCATGGTGATCAAAATCACCTCAACCGATAGTACCTTCCTTCTCGTCCCAGAGCCAGACCCAAATACCCTATCATGAGAAATTCTACAATATATACAACATGGAATAAACATTGCAACAAACAAGAAATTCTCTCCATAATTTCACCAATTCACATTTTAAATCATACAATCCATGGAAGTTTGATATTCTTCACATGGAATTATCACTTCACAAAGCATACATATAGTTATGAAATTAAAATACCTAAAAATGTTCCTATCAAAAGCCAAGAAAACAAGACATTCCATTCTAGCCTAAGGTCCACTTCTCCCTTACCGCACTGGGTCAAGGGTCACATATCACAATCAATAACATCACACACTAAGTGAGCCACTAAGGTGGAAATCATATAATCTATAATCTGAGAAAAAAGAAAACATCAATTCCCTCCCATGGAAACTTGGTCTATCCCTTGTACCTGGGGCTGTAGGCACCCAAGAACAAGCTAGAAACCCAGTTCCAGTAACAACCTATCTCTAGTCTACCATATCCCAAATAGTAAAACCAGTAGAAATAACAAAGATAAGTATCAATCTCATTAGTAGCCAATAAAACACTGCTACTAAATCCCTATCAAGAACTCCTTTTATACCACTTTGTAACAACCCAGACTCGAACAACCACCCGAATGGTACTAAACGGGTCAGGTGTCATTACCTTAGGCACACCTCCCCGAAAACCAAAGGCCGCTGACTAGCAGCGAGGGTCTTATAGGTATAGTGGGGAGGCTATAGCCTCTCAGAGGATAATAAAAATGGTATTGGTTTGAGTATAATAATAAATATGCAGCAGAAAAATGACTCAGCAGACTCGAACATGATCCGTAGAGTGGAAGAACATTCAATAACGATAAACATCATAAGTAATAAAGATAAACAACAGCAGCGGAAATAAACACAACAACATGCTGATCACTTTAACTACTACTAAACAACAAAACATGCATCCAAATCAGGTCATATATATATAAAGGGTGCCAATGGATAACCAACATTAGCTACAAAACAAGCATGTTGATATAGGAAAGTAAGAAAAATAGAATAACTCCAGATAGGCAAGACCTCAAGGTCCATACCATCTCTTTCCAATAGCTAATGCAACCAAGCTCCTGAAGCTGGCCTCTTTCTTGCACGTAAAGCCATAAAGTATGCACACGTCCTGAAGGGCCCGTGTAGGGTGTGAGACGAATCTCAGTAGGATACCACCCAAAGGTGTGTACCTAATATAAGTGTTAAGCAGTCATGAATTTATAAGGAATGCAGTAAATAGAACGATGTACAAATAAACACAAACTCCACTGGTGTTCAGCATCCACCATGGAGTGTCACTTGCTTCGACCAACGTCGTAATATCTATCATATAACCCGGCACCATGCGCCCCCTAACACCACGTGTCTCAAGTACCGATGTCCCGAAGGCACGCCCAATAGTAGTAACCCAAAGGAACAATGATGGATGCCCTCAAATAAGTAACCAGAGGGACAAAAATGTCTGCCCTCAAATAACGTAGTCGGAGGGACAACGATGTTTGCCCTCAATGTAAAGTATCTGGTTGGACAGTGATATCTGCCCTCAAATAATGGAGCCTCTGCCCCCAACCAGATATCCTCCGTGCTATCCAATGAAGGCTCCTCACCTTCCACATGGCTTCTTAAAGCAAGCAGCCCCAAACTGATAGTACCTAAATAGAAACTAACTAGGGCCTCTACCCACCTGAGTGGTCAAAACCACCTCATCATGGAGTCTCTCTGTGTGCACACTACTCAAAGTTTGTGGGTGAGTGGTAATAAAAAAATAGTACCCAAGCCACAACTTCTCTGACACCTCGTGACCCTGTGACCATGCTTCTCAAGTTTGATGGCCTTGACATCCCAGTAACCCGGGCCATGCCCAACCTGACAGTCATCCTGCCTCCAATCGATTCCCATGACGCCCAATCCCATGGTTAGAACCACCCAACATAACCCAGGACAAGCCCAAACTGTGATCAGCATCACTCAAGAATATACAGGTCATGCCCAACAAAACCAAAAAGGGTTCCATCATATGAAATTCAGCAGTTACATATATTCACATTTAAACAAAACACAATAACAAGCAAAACAATCTAAACAGTTGAATTGCACTAGCCCAACAGCTATCTAATAACATCACTGAGGTCTTTAAATCCTATAACATGTCATATAAAGGTTCCAAATAATAACAATAGTTTAGAACAATACAATTCAATTAATACCATTTTGGCGCCCCCAGCAAAAATTCCCCAATGAGCAACGACCCCTCGCCCATCCCCGCCCAAGAAACACATGTAAAGGGAATACCCAAAGGTATCCCACGGGTCTAATGAACAACTTAATATGCAATATCAGAAAAAACTGGGTCCCTCTCAAAATACCCGAAAATGTGCTGAAGGTCGCATCACCCAAATGACCACGATAACACAAAAAAAGGTATGCACCACCTACATAAGACTTGCACGATGCTACTCCTCTCATAATAGCCTCCAATTAGGTCTAAACATGGTATATCTACAAAAGAATCAAAACCTCTCCAACCCCAATTACTCGTTCAAGAAAAGAAATCAATAAGAACGACTCAAGAGGATTCAAGGCCTTACTGAGGGGTATCCAATGGATCAACTGTTTTTCGAATCAGGTCTCAGATGAAGGAATGAGTTCAAATTGAAATCCCAACCAGCTCTCCCCACTCAACCCGTCGATGGTATCGAGGTTCTGCCTTAATATAAGGCTACTGCCCATTTCAGAGAAAAAAAGAAACCACACAGTGTGTACATTAAGTACACGGCATGTATCATTTTACTGTTCATATGACGGCTGAAATTTCACCAACTTACTTTCCAAAACCCGCCGACATGAGTACATGGCATGTACCTAGGGGTACACGTTGTGTACATAGTTTTTCTTTCCTTCCACACTGACTTACCCACACGCCATTTATATCCCTCATAAATGGATAGACTACACAGTGTGTCCAAGGGGGACACAGCGTGTACTTGGTTAAAGGATTATACCTGACCAATATTCCTACATGCCAATTATGGCCTCCACACGATCACGGGTACATGACGTGTCAATAACTACATGTTGTGTAGTAAGAAATTCCTTCACGGTCCTCACACGACATGTACTCAGCAGCACGCAGCTGGTGCTTTCCCAACCCATACATGGTGTGTACTATATAGTACACAGTGTGTAGTCTAGAAAATTCCCAAATATCCCAGATTTTCATAGATTTCTCAGGAACAAGTCAAAATTCAAATAGTGTCGGGATTTTGACTTGCTCTAAAACCCTGGGTTCTTACAAACCGTTTGGGATGAGAAATAATCTAAGTAAATTATATCACAAAGAGTGAATGAGGAATTAAAAACTCTATTTTGGTATGAAAAAATCATGTTTAATTCATTGTATAAATGAAATAGTAATTCAAAAGTATGACTCATGTTAGTTCTAGGTATGTTGCTTTCATAGTAGAATCACAATTTATGTTCCACCTGTAGTACAAAATAATTTTTGAAGGGGAAAAAATTTTAAGAAAAATATATTTCTAATGTGGGTATTAATGATTTTTAATAACTAATTTTTCATATTGTATTTGATAAAATAATTGTTACTAATGAGATAATATATATCATTAGACAAAGGATTTTCCTAATGAGCCTAAGTAGTGTCCATAGAGTGGGAATATGGGAAACTAAAAGCATGTTTATATATAATGTAATGGTGGAGAATTAAATAATAAATGTTGATAAATGATTCATACATATATTCATAAGTGATCTATAACTTGGTATGAGAATATGGACGGTTGAAACCCATGAGTAGAAAAACATAAAAGAATAACCTGTTGTTTTTCACAAGATGATATACAGATGAAGAATGAAAATAAGAGTATATAATAATATATGTACATAAATAATTTCAAATTATATTTTCTATATTGTGTATAATATATCTAAATGTCTATAATATAATATGATTTTTTAATAAATATAATGTGTGATAGTTTATAATAAATGAAACATTGAGCTTAAACGAACCACAAAATATAATTATTTAAAAATGCATTTTATAACATAGTCGTTAATTTTTAGATATAAAAATTCTTAACCAAATTATGAAATATATATATATATAATGTTTCTACTTGAAAAAAATATATTGATTAAAAATATATTGATTATAAAAATATATTGATTGATTTTTAGGAAATAATCACTCAATTATTTATTAAATTCATTTTATTATTTGAAAATATATTTTCTACAAAATGGGTTTTTAGAGAATATTATAATTAATTTTTTGAAAATTTAGAAATTTTATTTTTTAAAAATTATTAAATTTTATAAATCGTCTTCAAAAAATTATCTTATATTGACTATCTAAATATTTTCTTAAATGTTTGATTTTTCAATGAATAGTGAAAAATTCTAATTTTTATTGAAAACTCAATTCTCTTTTAAAATATTTACAAAGTGAAATTATATTTTGGATTATTTAAAAAATTAATTAATAATTTTTAAATTAAAAATAATCTAATTTAAATGTTTGGATGGAATTTTATACATGAATTTGGTATAAAAACATTTTTATACTTAAAATTCATTTTTTGGAAAAACTGCCCTTCATCTTGTTTTACAGGTTTGATTTCAAAATAAAATTTAACACTTATATGAATTAAATATTTAAAAATGGATTTAATATTCAGAATTAGTATGTCCAAATTGGGTAAATAAGTTCCCTTTATTTTTTTCATTATGAATTGTAATATTATTTAATTTTTTTATCATTGCGGTAAGGGTAAATCATTGAATTATGGTTAAAAATGATATAATAATGAAAATAAAATGACACAAAAATTTAATTTATTTCATTATAGGAATATATTTCTTCCATATTAATAAAATATTAAAATATATGATCTTTTTTATCTGTATGTGAATTTTCCTTTATAATATTTATGTAATGGATAATGTTAAAATTATGAGCCCCTTACTTATAATATTTGTAATATTTTTTAACGGGGATAAAAATAACTTATGTTTAGTTATAAAAATTAATTTTAAATTTAAATTAATTTTTTATAATTTTAATTTGTTTCTAATTTTCAGTTATCAAATAATAACCTTAAATATTTACACAACACTGACAGAATATTTGTTCAATTGGTAGAAAAAATATTTTTTTTAAAGTATTAATAGTTTTGAAATGTTCTAAATTTAAATAATCCCATGAATTTTATAGGTATATATAACATACATGGGATTATTTAAATAAATATATTCAAATTCCATGTCTATCATTTTGTTTTCTAAGTCAAATTAAATGAATACTACTAAAAATGACATTAACGACAATTTATAATAAATAATATTTTATTAAATGAAATAAAATTATAAAAAATCATATAATTAAAAATTTATTTGAATATGGTTGAAAAAATCAACCATTTTTCATTTATGCACCAATTTTTATTTAATATTATCTATCTTGACCCGTAAAAAGTAAACAACCTTGTTACTCTAGTAATCCTGAAAAGGGTTAACAGGGGTTTAATATTGCACATAAGGGTGGAAAAATGTTGAGAACTTTTAATAATTTATTTTATGGGTGAATTATACTCATAAATATCTTATCTTCAAATTATTTCTATTTTGTGCGGTTTGAAAATTAAAAATAATTTATATTAATTTAATAATTTTTCTAATTCGAAGAGTTATGCACCCTTTACTTATAAAATAACTGCTTCTCTCCTGTCTTTAACACACATAAAATGTTTTTTTAAACCAATAACTACCAAAATACCTTCTTTTCATCCATCCCAATGTCCTATAGGACTTTTTTTTAAAAAACCAAATTTTTTAGTTTGGAGTAAACCATAAGATGTTTTTCAAAAAATAAGTATAATACTTAACTAATAAATTTCATTATATTTCTTCCTCTACCACATTAATACCCACTTCAATAATAATGAAATAATAAAACCATTATATTACATATAATAAGATGTATTTATGTTGATTTAATGACCTATATCCATATCCACTTCAATCAAATGGTAAACAAAACCATTGTTCATCTACATGGTAGAGTACCACTTTGTGAACCGATAAAATTAGTGTTTCATCACCACCTATCTTGACTCTTTAAAATGATTAAATTATTTTAAATATATTATATTCATTAAATATTAATCATTCAGAAAAATTTATATATCATACATTTTACTACCTTCAAATTTAATGAAAAATGACAACGTCGTTCATGCGTACGTGTGGATTACCACCTCCATGAAGCAATGTGATCTGTTTTTCATCGTCACATCACATAGTAGGATTATATAAGTGTATTTAAGGAAATAATATTTTATTAATTATATAATTACTATTCTATAATTGAAAAAAAAATACTTACATTATTTCAATAGTGATCACTGAATAATGGAAATGTTACTCATGCATACGTACGACCTATCATCTCCATGATTGTACTATAGTTAATTTCCCACAAAAAAATCATTCATGGTTGATTTTAAAATTATATTTTATTAATAAAATGATAATTATGTCAAGATTATTTTACTAGATATTTTGGACTAATGACTATATTGTTCACAGTGAACATTTCAACGTCATTTTTGGCGTATGAGCTGAAAACTATCAAAAAGTATGAGACAAACATAAATTATTATGTAATGGAATATAGCATGGTAATAACTAAAATAAAAGGGATAATAAATTTGAATAATTTTATTAATAAATTAAATAATTAATATTTTTTATTATTCATTAATATAATGAACGTGTGTGACTATTCATAATTGAGGTAAGGGACACATTACTTTAAAAATGTAATTTTAAATGTTTTAATGATATATTTTGTAAATATTTATCCTCAATTTCAATATTTTTAAAATTATATTATTGATGAATTAATATTTATATAAATGAAATAAAAATAAACACTTATTACTTTATTTAATAGTTTTTCAAAAAAAAATATTTTTACATATTTTATAAGGTTCATTTTGAATTTCTTTACAAAATGCAAGAGGTATATAATATTTTAGTGTATATGGGGTCAACAGTCCCTCTCGCTACCATAAATTTTATTTTATATTTTTTATTCCATTATATTCATTCATGATTTATTCAATGAAAAATAATATTTCCTTTTCTTTGGGTATTTTGTTTTGGAAAATGGGTTTTAAATTGCAATGAAAATCAGAATGTTTTTCTATATGGCATTAAAGGAGTTTTTCAAGGGTTTTGTAGTTAAAAAGTGAAAGAATAAATTTTTTTTATATGGTACTTGAGTATTATATATTTTAATTGGGAGAGATTTATATAACTTATAATATCATGTGATCTTGATTTATCTTATACAAACAGGTGAGACTAATATAGCTTATTTGAATTTTTGAGCTCAATACAGCTCATATGAGAGGGTAATCCTAATAAAACATATATGAATGGGTGATCTTGATAGATATTATATGATTTGGTGAACTTGATAAAAATTACGTAAATGGGCTATCTTGATACAACATATACAAATGGTATTACCTATTATAGCTTATATGATGGGTGATCCCCATTATAACTCTCCAATAAACATGGAAATTTTCCCTATTTTCAAAGTTATTAAGGATAATGTTTACCAGTGTGATTTTACTAATAGATTAACAAGGCTCCAATTATTTTTTGAAGGTGTCATCACCCGAGATGATAGGGTTCATATGTGACTCCCCAATCCCATATCCAATAGGACAAGGGATGACGAGTAGCACTGAGTGGTCATATCAAACAGGTGGGAGGCCTTTTCCCTAGGTACCTTTACCCATGCGATCACCAAAAACCTCGATGAAATGTGCAGATATATAAAAATCTGGAAATTAAATTTCATGCATACAACTATCTCTAACCAGAGTAAAACAGAAGTAATAAAAGCGTAAAAATGAAAAAACAGATTCCCACCAAAATACAACTACAAAAGTTTACAAAATTCTCAGAAGTAGGGGATCATTTTCAAAAGAAACTGTCGGGAAGATCGGTATCCCAACTACTTTAAACAACTCAGTCAGTTTTTCTGCCTAAGATTCTCCTTCCTGGGGTACTATGGGGACTCTATCGAAAGGCATGTGGTTTCCAAACAAAAAAAACATGAAGGAAAAGACTATGTATGGGTGAGTCTAACAATATATAGTAGGCACCCAAAAAATTCAAAAGCCAAGGGACCAACTGAAAAGAAACATTCCGCTCGACCAAGCCACAGGGAACCCAGTCAAGAGAGAAACTTCATATTGAACCATCCTTGGTTATAAATGACTAGTTATCTCAGTCAAAAGAATATAGAATAAGAGATTAATGGAAATATCCATCCCAAATATCAATCTATAAAGAATTAACCTCATCCAAGAAAGTGGGGATCAAAACGTTGTGTAGACGAACTATACATTGATTCTTTTCAACCCCCAGAAGTGGAGTAAACTCATCCAACCATGAGAAACAATGAATGGAAATCACATGGAAACCCCACATATGTTTTCCACTTATAGAAAGAGAGTAACCAATATTAAGTTGTGGATACATAAGAAGATGGAATACTTAGTCCACAAGTGTTGTCAACCTAGAACATGAAAACACTGCAAGCACTCCCAGAATCACCAAAATATATTCATCCCAAGATCGAAGTCTCAGGAGGTTACAACATCATAGCCAAAGATACGATTATACTCGAGGAACGATCAGTATCAAAAAACAATTAGGAACCACTCAACGTTCTTAGACATCCCAGATATAACTCATTTAATAGATAAAATATTTCTGGAATAACTCACAATGTACAAATCTATTTCCCAGCACTAGAGGTCCTTCCATCACTAAACCTCAACCCTGTGCAAGGCTATGAGAATCCCAACTAGAGAGGTCTACCCCTCACCACTTCTCACATGTGAGGGAGAACTGATACAAACTATACACCACGTGAATCCTCTCAGACAATAAAAAATGGGGGAAGATTTAACTCACCACTTCTCTTTAGTTGAGGGAGTCCAAGATCCTAAAAAACCCTCAAAATCTCTAACGCTCTTATATGGAGTGGACCACACCTCAAACTATCAAGTGAGAACTAACTCCTAACTAGGTATCACACGTAACTAGTGTAGGGTTCTTCTCCTCAAAACTCTACTCAACATCCAAGAGAGCACTAACTCCAATAGAGGACTCCCTCCCCGCTGCTATTCGAAGATGGGGGAGTACTACTCAATTTTTGAGGACCCACACCCTATTATAAAGGGGAGTAAAACTCAATGGATAGAGTACCTATACTCTAGTCCAACAAAGGAGTACCACTCTTTGTCTAGGGGACTTGTACCATAGAAAGACAGGGTAGTACCACTCTACTAGCTCGTTTAGTATGGGGGACCCACATACTAATATGATAGGTAGTAAAAACCCTAGTCTATAGGACCTACACCCTGGAACGATATGGGAAAACCTACTCTAGTGGAACAACACATATAGATTACCCACACCCTAGAATGACATGGGAGTTATGACTCTAAGGATAGAGTACATTCACCTTAACACAATATGGGAGTGCCCAATTTATCAATACATCACGTATGGAGGACCCACTCCCTAACATGATAGGGAGTACCAACCCCACAGATAGAAGACCCACACCCTGGTCCAATAGGGGAGCAGCTACTCTATCTTACCAATAACAATAGAGGGCCCACACCATTCCATTATAGGGGAAAACTATCTCCAACTTCATGAATGATATGGGAAACCCACACCCAAGACATTTGGGGAGTACCAACCCCATAGGAAATACCCCATATGTATAGAACATAATCCAATGACATAGGTTGTCCCATATCTTCCATAGAAAATAGGTAAGTGAAACATGTGCCCTGATGTCATAGGGTGTACCAGTCCTACAATCTCTCTTTATGAACAACACTGATATATAGCATTTTTCAAGAACCAATTAAAAGATTATCATGCTTATCATACCTCACATCGCAGCACAACTGTAAGTATGGGACCCATGACCTTATTCAACAAGGTTTCACCACTTTACTGACCTTAAGAGTCCCAAGGAGACACATCTTAAAGAAAAAGGAAAGGGTACCAAACCCGATGTCAACCCATTGATCAACCCTAATCGCTACCTAGGGTTAAGAACCGCTAAAAAAGATTCATTATCAAAACATGTCACATCATATATCATAGACTAAAATGAGGGCCACCATCATGTTCTATGTGGAAAACTACTCAGGATAGGATACTTGCAATAATTGATCCATTTTTCAGTGACGGAGATACCCAAGTCAGAATATCTTAAGAAGATCCTCCATATGTACACAATGTGCAATAGAGCCCAGATGACGTCTGGAATCATCCCTAAAAATGGTTGTGTCTCCCACTCACACGGCTTGACTTGGACATGTAGGGGAAATTGAGGTGTAAAACCTGTTCATGGGGTGTTCTACTTCACTTGGTCCCTGTCCATGTTCTACTTCTACCCAGACGGACCAATAGTGTCTCTCACACACTGTGTATCCTATATTACACAGTGTGTTTAGGATAAACAACCACTTGGTCATGTGGTTTTTCATTCCCATGTATGACACCCTGCATATTTTAAATTTTTCCATGTAGTTCTACCTGATCATGTACTATCACATGGCTTCCCAATCCATGTCCCCTGGCCACACGACATGGTGTCACTACATAGTGTCTAACCCCAATACATGACATATAGTCCCCAAAATTCATATTACCCAAAATATATGAGATAAATGGAATGTATCATAGGAATATATTTCTTGTATATGGTAATTATATATGATAATTACCTTGAGATTCACCTGATTCAATTCAGTTTACCTTGAATCATTCAGATCAATCTAGGAGGGAACTCCATTATTCATAATTCGGATCTGAAACATCAGAACAAAGAATAATGAAGGGGTTTAGGACCAAAATGAAAATTTTCTACCTTTAGAGTGAAAATTTGAAGATTCGGGTGTATAATAATTCTTAGATCATGCTTCCACTCAATATGAGGAAGATCAGTTCCAAGAACAGAGATTGGAAGTTCTTCATCACATCAATTTTCCATGGGTTTCATCCATCGCCAAAGGAGAATAGGAAGAGTAGAATCATATTGTTTTCTTGTGATCCCAACATGAGAGTGGAGGTATTATGTTATTTTTATTAATAAAATTATAATTTAATTATTAATCTAACCACTAAATTCCCCCATCAACTTTCCTCCATCCAAACTCTCAGCACAGTCAACGTTATGTCAGGCCTTAGGTAAACATAAAATTTAGAACTCAATAGATTCCTCATATTTTCGATATTAGATTTATCTTTGGAGTTATTAATGTTTCTATATAAATCATGCATGCGTGAAAAAGTATAATTAATATTTTAAAAAACACCACTATGAGGCTCTTTGAGACCAAAAATCGCATTCTGAATCAACACATGACATTTGAAATATTTTTATAAATATTTTAAAGTCTTATAGGTCAAAAATGAGTTAGTAAATTCTCTCCACCTATATAATTTTTATCCATAAAAAGAAAAATCATGTGCACAAGGGAAATAACACTAATATCTCCATTGGAACTCCAATTCCAGTAATCTCATCAAGGGTTCATGAATTGCTTCCAAGAATTCACTTAAGGGAACCACCAAGGACAAACCAAGTTCTTTACTAGTTACAAATAGGATAACATCATGAAAAAAGTGTCACATGTCTCCTGGTCTAAAATTGGTGGAAATCACCATGAACCACAATACATATAATACCATAAGGTCTTTTAGTACCCCACCTCTCTAACCTAATGTAGATACCAACATAACCTCGCAGTTCACATCCTCCCCTAGATTAAAAACACCACAACCAACACAATAGTTTTGTATTCAAGGATAACTTCAATCACATGAGGGTACCAACAAACAAGATAGGGATGCCCAATTGTAAAAATTGTGTTTGACGAGCCCCTTCATTTGCGAATATCTTGCTACAAAACATCTCCCCAAACAAGAAACACCACCACTCCCACTAGTGGCATCCTAGAAGAGAGTGGATTGTTGGAAACAAATATTCACTATGAAAACATCATAGGTTATAAATTTTCCAGTATATAGTGGTTCTAAGAAATGATCTCCCTCCACCTAGGATTCTATGAAATAATGGGTCAAGTAAAGAAAAAATCCATTTGAAATGTCAAGACCTACCCTGACACCCCATCACACATCCTCACCCTAAGAACACAAGTCTAAAGAAATCACCCACCACACCTAGATACTATGTTCTTTGGGTGGAACTAACTCACCAACATGGTTTTGATCATGTCACAAAAACATGTCTCGGTAGGGAAATCATCCATTTTCCTTGGGATTCCAAGGCTAAGCTAAAGTGTGCCACGTCCTCCTCATGCGTATCAAGTACAAGGATGTTTCCAAGCACATGAGGGTACTAATGAGAACCCAATGGATTCCCAATATCTCACACTAGGACATACTGGACCTTTTGCCTTAAAACCAACAACAAGACCCCAGGCCCTGAACATACAAGTTAGAGTGACTAATCAATCACACCTCCATATTATCTACATTGGCTGGAACTAGCTAGAACAACTATTTTTTCTCACATGAAAAAAACATGTCTCGGTGGGGTAAAAGCCTCTCTTCCACATGCAGTAGTAGATACATTAAAAACACCAACACATGGTTCTACCGATAACCCACATCACCCTGGTTAAACCTAGAGGAAGAAGAATAAATAAAAGTATACCTCAGAATAGTGTCAAAAAATTAATACTTCAGAAAGTAGATAAGACGCGGAATGTACCTCCATTCATCGTCATAACTTCTAGGTCGAAGGCGTTTAGGGGCTACAACTGTCCTAGCACCCATTCAATAGCTCTATGAGCCTGGCGTGGACAACCTGGAGGTGGTGGTGGAAACAACTCAAATCACGTTCCACTATCTACTGCTCTCCCACCTCCTCCACCACATTTCCATCTTATATAACTCTATTACCAAAAGTTGCATCTACTATGGTGGACCATAGACCAAATCCCTCTCAGCAGAAAAATGGGTTGGAAAATATCTATAAATATTTCATCAACCATCACAAGTTTAACTCCACCACTCCTACAACTGACGAGATCCTTGGAATGGATCATGATATACAGACCCATGTGCCTGATTTTGGGCATGGGTATGTCTCTTGTTCCATGATACTATAATCTACCATTTACCAGCTTATGTAGATGCCTCAACCTCAAGATCACCACTACAAGACACATCCTCTTATCCCTCAGCCAAGAAGCTCTCTACTACCAGATCTTTCTCCAGTATGCCTACATAAGAGGAAAGGGACAAGGAGAAAAAACCTACTCTGATGTGTATATAGATTACCTTATCAAATTTCTAAGCACTAAATAATGGCTCTCACAACGTATCTAGGGAATAATGTGATAGGTCTGTGACCCTTGCCGAGTACTCCTACTTAGTCATGCCTCCCTGCCAATGCTGAATATGCTCGTGAAATCTAGGTAAAAATCTTCCTTGAATAGACTCTCATAATCCACCCTAGTGAGAAATACCTTTTCATGGGACTACGTCACTAAATTCAACCATCTCCCATACGAACACTCTAGAAGGCTCGCCGCTAGGACCACCATATTATTGGGAGGTGTCATATGTGGGAGGAAAACATTCATGGATACCTTGATCTAGTCATAAACTTCATGGTGTTATGGAACACCCTGGTAACTGAAAGGTCAATGCTTCTAGAACTCACACAAAACACTCATCCTACGTTCATCCTCGACCTCAACTTATGGAACAACCATCTATTGAATGGGTGGTGGAACAATAGGTGGACCACCCAGAGGTACCCCCTTATAACAAGTTCCATGAACATAAGCCTCTTCATGGGGAGGATTGTAACAGCCCGAGATTTTATGAAAAATATTCTTTTTTATTTTACTAATGTCTTGTGTTATACGCTACACCAAAAGGAGCTTGCACAACACGCATCCTTGACTTTCCTTACATTACACGCAATCGCAACCTTCCTCGATAGCGTGTGTGGTACGTAATCCTGAGTTTCACGAAACAATGATATGCTATTAAAATATTATTAAAACTAGCTGTTATGAATAGTAATAACCACTTTTTAAATTTTAGAAATTTTAACTCTCAAAATGGACTTTATTTTTGGATTCGGAGTATCGAATTTAGCCTAAGGTGAAATTTTGGTACTTTTCGGATAACTTTCATATTCTGATGAATAGTGAAAATTACTAAATTATAATTAAAAACAACTTTTTTAATCGAAATAATTAATAGTGATAAATCATTAATTTGAGTGGTTTTAAAATATATTTAGAATATATTTTTACAATTTAATACAATGTTGGTCATTGGATGTAATTTCACATTTAAACTAGACATAAACAAGTGTCAATCTTTTGATAGATATTGTTTCTTAAAAACCCGCTATTTGTTTTAACAGCGGGATTTAATTATAAAATTAATTAATGCAGCTTTTATGTTATGAATTTGGTAAAATAGACTTCATTTTTGAATTCGGAATATGAAATATAGCTTGGGATGAAATTTTGGCATTGTTCTGAAAAACATCAATTTTTGATGAATAGTGAAACTATTAAGTGGTAGGTTAAAAACTGAATTTTGCATAAAACTTAATTTTACGGCTTCTGTGAATGGAATTTAGAAAATCCGAGAGACACGGTTAATATCAAGGACTAAAATGTGGTTCAATGAGATGAAAATAATTTTTTGGTGAATAGTAACTTTTTACTTTTTTTACCACGGTTAATAGTAAATAGGGTATCTAAGGGTAAATATGATATTAATATTACCCTAACACATGTCCTAATTCCATTGGACAAGTGTAATTCGACCAAAAACAAACTTAGGAATAAAATATGACCATTTAGGCCCACTTGGATTAGATTAGGACATTTATTATTAATTTATTTAAAGAAGGGTTAAAATAGTTAAAATCAAAGTTTAATAAGTAAATCATTTTTAATATGGGGTTATACATAAGATAAATTCGACTATAAATATTCATTAGAAAGATAAAAAGATTTACTACATTATGGTATTTTATTTGTAATTTTTAGACAACATATAATATAATTTATTTATGACACAAAGATGATGCAGTAATTATCTTATTAATGAAATATTGACATAATTGATAATATAAATACCAAAATAAATGTAATTTAAGACTTTTTATGAATTCCACTAATTTTCTATGTTACTATGATATATTAGTGTTGATTTAATCAACTTTGTTCTAACATATAATTCTGTTATGACTTTCACAAAAATCATATATCAAATAGTGTCAAAATTGACACAAAATAGTTTTTAAATAAAATATTATATTACTAATTGTTATTTTGTTCCTAAAAATCTAAGGTTCGGCCAAATGACTTAGATAAGGATATATATATTAATAATAAACAATTTGGTGTTCTTTTGGCATGTTTTAAGAAGTGTATTAACCATATAGTGAAAGAAAACAAAAAGACACGGTAAAAGTTAAATTAATTAACTTAGAGTTAAATCTAATTGGTAAGGTTAAAATAATACCATAAACTTGTCTAAATCCTATTGGTTGATAGGATTTCGACCCATCCCCACTTTATCTTCGAAATAAGACCCTTTGGAACCATTATAAACCGATTTTGACTTTAATATAAAATAATATTTTGAGATATTCCTAAGGTGCCCCTCTCCTCCCCTATAAAAGGACACCTCCTCCCCCTCCTCCTCACACCAATTTGAGCACTCAAGCTCGGCCAACCCCTGCCAATTTCTCCTCTCCACTTCCCTAGAAACATCCTAGAGGTTCTTTCCTTCCTTAAAGACCAATTTTAGTGCCCTAAGAGGAGGTCTCAAAGAGGCACTTCAAAGAAGAGGTAATTACCGTTAACAATTCTTTCATCTTTATTTCTTCTTCCACTTCTTCTTCTTAGGTTGTTTCATTATGAAGTAATAACATCAGTATCACTCATATACTGATATGTTATTATAAGTATGAAACAACCCTATTTCACCATCTATCCATCCTACGGAAAAAGAAATCACCGCGCGTGCGTACGTACGGAATACCGTCTCCACGCCGTGGTGTAATCTATTTTCCACCACCACCTTACATGGATGGGTATAATGGTGTAAAGAATAACTATACATAGTTATTACAACATCATATTGATTCTGATATATTTTATAATCCACTCCAATTCAATTCAATATTTATAGAAATGATATCACCGCTCGTGCGTACGTATGGAATACCGTCTCCACGACGCGATGAGATTCATTCTCCATGTTAACCATTTAAGAATGATTATAATGTATATATAAGAAATAATAATGAAATATATGACATTATAAAGCTACTGGATTTATGTATATATATACATATGTATGTCATCTACTTACTTCCATTTCAAGACAATAAGGAAAGGAAAACAGCGTTCATGCGTACGTACGGACTACCGTCTCCATGAACGGTGTTTTTCATTTTATTTATCTACCTATTATATATATATATATATACTGAATATATATGATATATCAATCATATTTTATATTCTGGAAGTAAGTAAATAATGATATAAGTAATAATGATGTCAAGAACAACAAGTCAAAACACCTACGATAAATGAAACGATTTTACCCAAAACGCTTCTTTAACATGGAATTTACAAAAGAACGGGTAATATAATGTCATAAGTGAACCATATATCAGATCATAACAATGAATATGATTCTGTAATAAGTCAATAACATGATTTAAATCATTATACAGGAGGTTCGGACACTTACAAAGCAAGTCGGACCTAAGGTAAGGGAAATATCACAATCTCATTTTTATCCGAGATTGTTTATTCGTAAGTATTTACTGGGGTGTATTTTATCATCCACATCCATGTTACCTCAATATGTAATATTGTTTCCATCCACTTGCAATAGTTTAAATCCAATTTTACCCTTAGGTGAGTTTTTAGTAAAGAATATGAAAGGAATCTTTTGTCGTTTTTCCGTACGAGGTACTTTTTGACTTTTCCGACAAAAGTACAAAGAATGTTTTTTTTAACTTATACGGCATTAATGGATTTTTAAAACATTACTTCAAAGAAGCTTCCTTTACAAGTTTTCAAGTTTATTTTTAATCAAATTCTTTTATTTTAAAGTTGTATGACATGTTATGAAAGGAAAAATGTTTTTGAAGAAGAAAGGATATTTTCCTCAAGAATTCAATTCAAGTGTTTTATCAAAATTATTTTCCATCTAAGATAATAAAGGGTTCTGTTTATATCCATATTCTTACATTGATTTGACTTTGTTGTGATGGAATTATGTTTATGAATTCCTTTATCTTATATGAATTGATTTATGATGTCATGATGTTTCAAGAATCCCATTTTTGTTATATGTGTTATGCGATGATGTATGTTTTATGATTATGTGGCACACATAAGAAAGGATTCATTATAAGATGGGTGGGACCTATATCTCCCTCCAATGCATTGGGTAATGATTTTATATCTCATGAGATAGACATGGCTGGAACGGAAGGTTATTTCGGTTCAGTGATACAGGACTGAAACGAGGAGTGAACTCGGTTCAGAAAGGGACTTTGTCCACTAAGATAGTCTTGGCAATGAGTCATGACTAACAAGAAATGATTTTCCATGATTATGTGTGCATGCCACAAAGTTTCAAGTTTTATGTTATGATTATGGGGATCTCATTTTCAATTCTATGATTTATCCCATGTTATGATATTATGAGCTCTTTTGCAGGTCAAGATTTCCAAAAGCTACGTTCTTATGTATATGATGTGATTGATATTTCTTTTGTTTACCCTTACTGAGCATTTGAGCTCACCCTTTTTTGTTTTTCTTTCCCCAGGATATAAAGAAAGGTTTTAGGTAAAAAAAAGGGGAAGATCTTTATGGGAGATATTGAAGATCTTCCACCACGTTTAGAAGATTACGTTCTGAGTTTCCAAAGACACTAAACTATTACGATCCTTGTGTGTGTGTTTTTGTTATGTAATAAGTATTCCGCAAAAGTAATGTAACGTCCATGTACGATAAGCTTCGGGTCGTTACAGTTGGTATCAGAGGAAAGGTTTAGTCAACCTTTGGAAACTAGGATGCGAAAACGTTAGTGAGATCCCTAGAGATATTTCTAAGGTATGTCTAGGGATGACACTAAGGATAAGTATACGTATAGGATATAGTTCTAGAACTATGGTAACGATATTAGATTAAACCAAAGATGATAGATATTTAAGTTACTCCCCCTTTATTACGATTTTTGCATCTAACACTATTCTGTTTGGGTTTTAGAAAATGGATGGAAACAAGATGATTCACAATAATGGAGGATATGATGGACAATGGAATGATATTCTTCATGAGCAACCAAATGAAATGGGATTTGGATGTCCAAACATCATTATTATGCCGAATCAGCAATCTCACAGCATGATCAATAAAGTAAAATTTGGTAAGTTTCCTGACTCGACTAATAAGAGAAAGATGGAGTTCCATGATGATCATAGAGGAAAGAAAGTTCAATTTCCCCTATGTAAATCATGTGGGAAGAGGCATCAGGGAGAATGTTTCAAGGGAACTGGAAGATGCTTTGGGTGTGGAAAAGAAGGACACAAAGCAAGTAAGTGCAAAGGAAAAGGGTCGGTTAACACCATGGATAAGGATAATGGTATTGCTACGACATCAAAAATGGTTAAGTGTTTTAAATGTGGAATGTATGGGCATTATGCAAACAAATGCCCTAAGGGAAAGACTCCTGAAGAGAATCAGTATGGTCATATGGGTAGTATTTATGTGGATGATGATGAAGAGACTACAAATGATATGTGAGATGAAAGAATTTTTGAAGCTCGGTCAATGGTTTGAGAATGTAGTGGAATGATTACATGTTTATCATGTGTAATTTTGGAATAAAGTGACATCTATGGATTTTTACACTGTTGTCTTTCCTCGTGTTTTGAAAGTGTATGATTAATGTTACCAGTATCCATGAAAGGTTATTCAGATATTTTTGGAATGTAGATGATATGCGCATAATGAAGGGATAAGGAGAAAATTAAATGTTTGATAGTATTCATGAGCTCATGATTGATATAAGGACTAAGTGATATCATGGTTTGAGTATATAGAATTTTGAGGATTTTGGTATGTGGAAAGTGTTAACTTTTAACTGCACTCATGTTTTCACTAAGGTATTGAAGAGAATACACGATTAAGGACTTTGAATGTTTGGAATGTGACCAACAAGACATATCTTATGATATGTGGGGATCAACGACAGTATTAAATCTCTGGTAATTGATGTCACTATATTATGAGAGTGGACTGCAGTATTATGTATAAGCCTAAAGATTAGACTGGATTATGTTGGACATAAGTTAGTATTGTTTAAGGATAGAAGATTTTCGATATTATTGATGGGATGTTATAGTAACGTAGTTTTAGAAAAAGGGACAACCTGCAGGACGGGCGACAGCCCATCGCTTCGGACAAGGCTGTAGGAATCGAACCCACAACCGAAGTGCGACTGGCCTTTATCGCCTACCACTGGCCTACAGGAAGTCCCTGTTTAGTAGAAACTAGTTTTATTATATTAAGCAGCATGATATATGAAGTATAAGTCCATTTTAGGAACCATATATGATTAATCTCACTATAGAATGACTTATGTATATTTAATAACTTTTGCTAACCTTTTGTTTGAGACAGATGGAATGAACAGTCATTCTATCACATTATCTGCTAACACTTCACAAATAACAAATTCAACTTCATTTATTTAATAGATGAAGTAGAAATTGTTCAAGGCACGAACAAAAGTGAGATTGTACCAAAATAAAGTAAGTATTTATTCTAAGCAAATTTTCAACTTTAGGGAAATGATCTTGAAAACCAAAAATGTTGTCCTAGTGATCTTATACCTGATGAATCAGATGGTACCTTATATCATCACAAATCTATGGATTTGTGATTACTGGCTTTTCCATAGCCATGTTCTCTACCACTCTCCATCAGAACATGATGGTTAGATTTCTCTTCCATATCCATATTTTCACCTATGTGGAAACCCAGTGATTAGTTTATTTGGGTAATCGTTACATTTCATACTTTAGTTTTTAAAGCCACGTTTTGGTATTCCCTTTTACGATGTGGGTTTCTATTAAAGAAACTTTCGAATAGTAAACCATTTATAACCCCGACAAATTTCAAGGGCGAAATTCATTTTAAGGGGGGTAGAATGTAACAGCCCGAGATTTTATGAAAAATATTCTTTTTTATTTTACTAATGTCTTGTGTTATACGCTACACCAAAAGGAGCTTGCACAACACGCATCCTTGACTTGCCTTGCATTACACGCAATCGTAACCTTCCTCGATAGTGTGTGTGGTACGTAATCCTGAGTTTCACGAAACAATGATATGCTATTAAAATATTATTAAAACTAGCCGTTATGAATAGTAATAACCACTTTTTTAAATTTTAGAAATTTTAACTCTCAAAATGGACTTCATTTTTGGATTCGGAGTATCGAATTTAGCCTAAGGTGAAATTTTGGTACTTTTCGGATAACTTTCATATTCTGATGAATAGTGAAAATTACTAAATTATAATTAAAAACAACTTTTTTAATCGAAATAATTAATAGTGATAAATCATTAATTTGTGTGGTTTTAAAGTATATTTAGAATATATTTTTACAATTTAATACAATGTTGGTCATTGGATGTAATTTCACATTTAAACTAGACATAAACAAGTGTCAATCTTTTGATAGATATTGTTTCTTAAAAACACGCTATTTGTTTTAACAGCGGGATTTAATTATAAAATTAATTAATGCAGCTTTTATGTTATGAATTTGGTAAAATAGACTTCATTTTTGAATTCGGAATATGAAATATAGCTTGGGATGAAATTTTGGCATTGTTCTGATAAACATCAATTTTTGATGAATAGTGAAACTACTGAGTGGTAGGTTAAAAACTGAATTTTGCATAAAACTTAATTTTACCGTTTCTGTGAATGGAATTTCGAAAATCCGAGAGACACGGTTAATATCAAGGACTAAAATGTGGTTCAATGAGATGAAAATAATTTTTTGGTGAATTGTAACTTTTTACTTTTTTTTACCACGGTTAATAGTAAATAGGGTAACTAAGGGTAAATATGAATTAATATTACCCTAACACATGTCCTAATTCCATTGGACAAGTGTAATTCGACCAAAAACAAACTTAGGAATAAAATATGACCATTTAGGCCCACTTGGATTAGATTAGGACATTTATTATTAATTTATTTAAAGAAGGGTTAAAATAGTTAAAATCAAAGTTTAATAAGTAAATCATTTTTAATATGGGGTTATACATAAGATAAATTCTACTATAAATATTCATTAGAAAGCTAAAAAGATTTCCTACATGATGGTATTTTATTTGTAATTTTTAGACAACAAATAATATAATTTATTTATGACACAAAGATGATGCAGTAATTATCTTATTAATGAAATATTGACATAATTGATAATATAAATACCAAAATAAATGTAATTTAAGACTTTTTATGAATTCCACTAATTTTCTATGTTACTATGATATATTAGTGTTGATTTAATCAACTTGGTTAGAACATATAATTCTGTTATGACTTTCACAAAAATCATATATCAAATAGTGTCAAAATTGACACAAAATAGTTTTTAAATCAAATATTATATTACTAATTGTTATTTTGTTCCTAAAAATCTAAGGTTCGGCCAAATGACTTAGATAAGGATATATATATTAATAATAAACAATTTGGGGTTCGTTTGGCATGTTATAGTAAGTGTATTAACCATATAGTGAAAGAAAACAAAAAGACACGGTAAAAGTTAAATTAATTAACTTAGAGTTAAATCTAATTGATAAGGTTAAAATAATACCCTAAACTTGTCTAAATCCTATTGGTTGATATGCGTTCGACCCATCCCCACTTTATCTTCGAAATAAGACCCTTTGGAACCATTATAAACCGATTTTGACTTTAATATAAAATAATATTTTGAGATATTCCTAAGGTGCCCCTCTCCTCCCCTATAAAAGGACACCTCCTCCCCCTCCTCCTCACACCAATTTGAGAACTCAAGCTCGGCCAAACCCTGCCCATTTCTCCTCTCCACTTCCCTAGAAACATCCTAGAGGTTCTGGCCTTCCTCAAAGACCAATTTTAGTGCCCTAAGAGGAGGTCTCAAAGAGGCACTTCAAAGAAGAGGTAATTACCGTTAACAATTCTTTCATCTTTATTTCTTCTTCCACTTCTTCTTCTTAGGTTGTTTCATTATGAAGTAATAACATCAGTATAACTCATATACTGATATGTTATTATAAGTATGAAACAACCCTATTTCACCATCTATCCATCCTACGGAAAAAGAAATCACCGCGCGTGCGTACGTACGGAATACCGTCTCCACGCCGTGGTGTAATCTATTTTCCACCACCACCTTACATGGATGGGTATAATGGTGTAAAGAATAACTATACATAGTTATTACAACATCATATTGATTCTGATATATTGTATAATACACTCAAATTCAATTCAATATTTATAGAAATGATATCACCGCTCGTGCGTACGTACGGAATACCGTCTCCACGACGCGATGAGATTCATTCTCCATGTTAACCATTTAAGAATGATTATAATGTATATATAAGAAATAATAATGAAATATATGACATTATAAAGCTACTGGATTTATGTATATATATACATATGTATGTCATCTACTTACTTCCATTTCAAGACAATAAGGAAATGAAAACATCGTTCATGCGTACGTACGGACTACCGTCTCCATGAACGGTGTTTTTAATTTTATTTATCTACCTATTATATATATATATATACTGAATATATATGATATATAAATCATATTTTATATTCTGGCAGTAAGTAAATCATGATATAAGTAATAATGATGTCAAGAACAACAAGTCAAAACACCTACGAAAAATGAAACGATTTTACCCAAAACGCTTCTTTAACATGGAATTTACAAAAGAACGGGTAATATAATGTCATAAGTGAACCATATATCATATCATAACAATGAATATGATTCTGTAATAAGTCAATAACATGATTTAAATCATTATACAGGAGGTTCGGACACTTACAAAGCAAGTCGGACCTAAGGTAAGGGAAATATCACAATCTCATTTTTATCCGAGATTGTTTATTCGTAAGTATTTACTGGGGTGTATTTTATCATCCACATCCATGTTCCCTCAATATGTAATATTGTTTCCATACACTTTCAATAGTTTAAATCCAATTTTACCCTTAGGTGAGTTTTTAGTAAAGAATATGAAAGGAATCTTTTGTCGTTTTTCCGTACGAGGTAATTTTTGACTTTTCCGACAAAAGTACGAAGAATGTTTTTTTTAACTTATACGGCATTAATGGATTTTTAAAACATTACTTCAAAGAAGCTTCCTTTACAATTTTTCAAGTTTATTTTTAATCAACTTCTTTTATTTTAAAGTTGTATGACATTTTATGAAAGGAAAAATGTTTTTGAAGAAGAAAGGATATTTTCCTCAAGAATTCAATTCAAGTGTTTTATCAAAATTATTTTCCATCTAAGATAATAAAGGGTTCTGTTTCTATCCATATTCTTACATTGATTTGACTATGTTGTGATGGAATTATGTTTATGAATTCCTTTATCTTATATGAATTGATTTATGATGTCATGATGTTTCAAGAATCCCATTTTTGTTATATGTGTTATGCGATGATGTATGTTTTATGATTATGTGGCACACATAAGAAAGGATTCATTATAAGATGGGTGGGACCTATATCTCCCTCCAATGCATTGAGTAATTATTTTATATCTCATGAGATAGACATGGCTGGAACGGAAGGTTATTTCGGTTCAGTGATACAGGACTGAAACGAGGAGTGAACTCGGTTCAGAAAGGGACTTTGTCCACTAATATAGTCTTGGCAATGAGTCATGACTAACAAGAAATGATTTTCCATGATTATGTGTACATGCCACAAAGTTTCATGTTTTATGTTATGATTATGGGGATCTCATTTTCAATTCTATGATTTATCCCATGTTATGATATTATGAGCTCTTTTGCAGGTCAAGACTTCCAAAAGCTACGTTCTTATGTATATGATGTGATTGATATTTCTTTTGTTTACCCTTACTGAGCATTTGAGCTCACCCTTTTTTGTTTTTCTTTCCCCAGGATATAAAGAAAGGTTTTAGGTAAAAAAAAAGGGGAAGATCTTTATGGGAGATATTGAAGATCTTTCACCACGTTTAGAAGATTACGTTCCGAGTTTCCAAAGACACTAAACTATTACGATCCTTGTGTGTGTGTTTTTGTTATGTACTAAGTATTCCGCAAAAGTAATGTAATGTCCATGTACGATAAGCTTCGGGTCGTTACAAGGATCATCACCATAATCCCACAACAGAACCCTTTTTGGATATCCTCATGGTGCCATACTGAAACTGAGTTAAGATGCACAACATTTAAAGAGTATATCTATGGAGATGACCCAATAAAGATAATGAAAAAAGCCAAAACCTAGTCTGATATTATTCATGTATGATTATTTACACGTGAGAAATTCTTCAATGTACGGAGTTTAAAATTAGGGCATCAGAGCCCCGGTGAATGGATACGTCTGCTACTATAACAACACTCGAACATATATCCTGAGAGACAACTCGAAACACCCTAACATTATTGCTGTAAAAAGAAACCCAAGATCATGAAAATTTAGTCCTAAAGTGGAAACCTCTCTAATACCACTCTTTCATGACCCGACTCGCCAGGGTCCAGGATACGACTCCCCAAACTCACCTCCCATAGTCCAAGGAATTATAAATAGCATTGATTATGAATATCACATAAATAGAAGGAATTTTCCTAAGATACTTGTATAGACACCCCCACAAACACATCAATGAAAAAATGTAGAAATACTCCAATTTGGAAACAAAAAATGGATGCATAAAACTATCCTAAACCAGATTATAATAGAATTACTAAAAATGTAAAAAGGGAATAACACATGTCAACCAAAAGAAAACGGTAAAAGCATACAACCTTATAACAACCTAGGATTAATGTATATTAACATCACAACACTTTTTTTAGAATACATAACACATGAAAAAACAGATGCCCAAATACTCTATTAGTTTAGAGCCTTTGGAAACTCAGAAACATAAACAACTTGTTAAAAACAACTACTTATTCTACCACCTATTTATTCATAACTAGACCCCCTTTAACATATCATGCATAATACATTTCATTATATCTTGGGAAAAGTAAAAAACGAAAGGGGGGAGATTAGATGCTATGTAAGGGTAAACAAGAGAGATATGTAAGCATAACATGACCATAATTGTATGAGAACATGGGAACAAAATTTAATAATCTTACCCTAAATATGAAATATCAAATAAGTAAGTCTTGGAATAAATGTTGGATTTTTATAAGATATGAAACATGATGGAATAAAATAACACAATACATGAGAGAATAACATAGGAATATGACATGGAATTGTAGAATACACATAAACATTTAATATCATTCCCTATAATCCAAGACACATATAAGATTTTATGTATAAAATTGGGTTTGTTCTTATTTTATGCCTATAAAATATATTAGATAAATATAAAAAATATTTCATTGAATATATAACATATATATTTCATAAATATTATTCAATAATTATAAATAATTTAATTTTTTATCACAAAACTAATTTAGGAGAATAAAAACAAAACTATTTCCTTTTTAATCAATTGGTATATATTTTCATTTCTAACTAATTGGTAACTAATCAATTCATATTATGAACCATTTATTTTAATAAGTTAGTTAATAATATTCAAAATAGATAATTTATAGGTAATGTTAAATATTTTTATATTATATAATAATATTTTAATAATATAATATTATTCGATAAAACTCATTATTGTGTGTAAAACAATCAAAAAATAGTGTTATTTATATCACAAGATAATCAAAGTATAGTGTGTAGCGAAATATCAACTAGGTTTTTTGTATATTGGAATCCAATAATAGTGTTTTCATTTATAAAAAGATATACTTAGTATTTTTTTTATGTGAAAAATATCAAAAAAAATTAAATTAAATTGAAAAAAATATATTTCAAAAAATCATAAGGTGTTACGTTCTAGCCACATTGAAATGAATTTCACCCTTGAAATTCATATGGGTTATGAATGGTTTAATACTTGAAAGTTCAATTTATAAAAACCCACCTTTAAAAAATGAATAATAAAAAATCATTTAAATAAGGGAAATTAGAAACATAATAGTTACCCTAAGAAACACATAATTAGGTTTCCACATAGGAGAACGTAGGTGGAATATGAAAAAATGTACATGGAAGAGAAATCCAACCATCACATTCTAATGGAGAGTGATATAGAACATGGTTTGGAGAAAGTTAAAAATCCCAATTCCATAAATCTATGATGATCTAAGGGTCCATTTGATTCATCAAAAAATAATTATCAAGGATATCCTTTTTGGTTTCTAGATCATTTCCCTAGATTTGAATAATTTTTATGAGACGAAATACTTATTGATTTCAGTAAAACCTCACCCATTATTTTCAGGGATCAATTTTAAGAAAAGGTGAATTTTTCAATCTGGAAGCATTAGAAAATCATGAGATCCAACAGTAGAATGATAGATCATTCCATCTATCTTTATCCCAACAAACAGGGTATAACATTTTATCCAATATGCATAAATATTCATATGATGATATAATACTTTAATATCTAAAACCTCATTTAAGTATTAAATTAAATCATTCCCCAAATTTTATTCCTTATAACCCTTTAGAAAGATGAATGGCCAAAAAATTAGAATGAAGTACAATAAATAAGTTCAAAATTTATCCCCAATATATCAAAATGTAGCTCTCAGTTTTTATATTCCTAAAATTTGAATAACTTATTCATGTATTGTTGAAACATTGTAATTACCATAAATCATTATTAAAAACATTTCGATTTTCTTATTCTAATGTTTATTGGATATATTCCTTATGTCCAAAAAGTTGTAAACTTTGTCCATCATGGTATAAACCAATTTTCAACAAATCCTTAATCAGTTCCAAAGAATCATATACCTTCAAATTTACTTATCAATATCTAGCATATATTTATGAAAATATAATTATCACAACACCAGGCACATATTATGGGTCATTCTTCCCTTAATCATGTGTTTTGAAAAAATATCACCTCATTACCTCAATCACTCAGCATGGTTACCAGTAATTTTCATCATATGATCATAAATACTTATGAAAAAACAAAAATGGACCAATACATGGATGTTTCATTATTCCATAATACAATATTAGTACTTCTATAACACTATTATTTAATTCCTCTATATAATTACTTAATCATTATTTAACTTCGTTATCATACTCCACATTTCCAATAGTGATAGCATGAGATTTCCCATTATCATTGGCATTAAAGGGGTTTTTATGGAGATTTTCATCATTAACCCTTTGATTTTGGAATTAATTATCATAATGCGCATTTCCTTACACTTGAAGCACTAAATTATGAGATGTGTGTCATGTTAAGATTTCCCTTTATTCACACCATTTTCTGACTTCTTCATCCCATTGTATTGACAACCAATATCCCAATAGCCTTCCCTTCCACACATAAGAAATTCATTTGTCCCCATAAAAAAATTCTGACATTCTTATTTCCACATTTAGATCATAAATGAAAGTTTATCTTCTTATCTCTGTGGTTTTCAGATTTTCTTTTGAAATCTAAATTCCTTTTCTTGTTAAAACCATGAGATTGATAGGTAAATCCATCCTCTATTTTAACATTGAATTCCCAAAAAACAACCTATTCATAACTAATAATGTATATTATGGAGATTTCCCTTCGAGGTCTTGGATTTAATCCATTGATGAACCTATCAACTTTAATTTTTGGTTGGATAATAATTCCATAAGCAAACCTCACATGTGTTGGGAAATTATCCTCATAGGTACCAACAAATTCATTATACTTTGTTTAACTCAAGTACCTCCTTTTCCATCTTCGAACAAAGAATATGTGGAAATTTATTATTGAAAAATATGTTCTTGAACTCATTCCAATCCATGGATTCAATTTCATCTTGCTTCCTCATAATCTTGATTAGAGTCAACCACTACTCTACAACACCTTACAACCGATAAACATCCAAAATGAATTTCTCATGTTCCACACACCATATATTAGAGAATAAATTTTATGTGGTACTGATCCAATGTTCAGAAAAAAGTGGATCAAAAGACCCACTGAATGAATGTGGATGTTTCTTCATGAAGGACCCAACAGAATGTTATTCACCTATTTTCTCATTTGGAATCTCAGCATGATTCATAGCTTGAGAAATTTTTGTGATCATAGAAATGAGATTTTTCATTTTATCTCCATTTTAATTAAGATTATCAGGAGAACAGTCATTTTATTTTCAATATAAATCACCATTAACAAGATTTTTTTAGGATCCAACCATTGACTACAACAAAAAAAAAACATAGATTAAGAAATAGTTATCATAGTGAGTAATGGCATAATCATGAAATCCCACATTTAATACATCAAAATTATGACACATTCTTTAATACAAGACACCTTAAGTTTACCCTTGGTTATTTACTGCCAAATTACATTTAAATTCTTCCGGATGTTATATAAAGAGTTCATGAATTTCCAAATCATATCCCCTAAGAGTGTCAAATTAGGTGTGTAGTAAGACATATTTCCATGTACCAGGTTATGCTCGAGTTAGGCTTGACGCACCTTGTCAATGTTTTTACCCCTAGGTATATATGTTCTAGAGACACGTCAACTTTTAGTATCTATAAAGTGATGTAATTTTAGGAAACCACTCCCTCAATCCATTACCAGAATTCGAGTAATTTTTCTTAAACATTAACTCATCCTTACAATTATCCTTAGATACACCACTAGACATATCCTTAGAAATATCCCTAGGGATCTCACTAAATGCTTATCATCATAGTTTCCAAAGGTTAAATAAACATTTCCTCTGATAACAACTCTAACAATCCAGTCTTAACAAGCGTTAACTTTATATCACTTTTGTTGAATACTTAACACATCACAAAAACAGACATCCATATACTATGTTAGTTTAGTGCCTTAGGAAACATGGAAACATAAATAGCTAGTTCATAACATATATACATATTATTACACCTATTTATTTATAACTAGACACATTTTTGACATATCAGACTTAATACCTCCTTTGTATCATGGTTTAAAGAAACATAAGAAAGGGGTGAGCTCAGATGATAAATAAGGGTACGCAAGTGAGATACGTAAGAATAACATAAATAGAAGGGAATCAGAACATAAGAATAAAATTTAGAGATAATACCCTATATAACGACCCATACTTTACATACATTGTTAATACTTCAAAATTGAAGCACACTTATTACAACATATGACAAAACCACAAAGGACCGTATAGGTATAGTGTCTTTAGAAACTGGGAAACATAAACAACTGGTTCATAAATCTTCTACAGTGTCTCCCATTTATTTCATCATATCTAGGGTCCCTTTTAGCATATTCTACTCAATATCCATCTTCCTGACCTGGGGAAAAGAAAACATAAAAGGGTGAGCTCAAATGCTCAGCAAGGGCAAATAAAGAAATAAAAATCATATCATATCTTTTTGAAAACTATAACCTGCAAAAGAGATCATAATATCTTAACATGGAACAAATCATATAAGTGAAAATGAGATCCCCATAATCATAACATAAAACTTGAAACTTTGTGGCATGCACACATAATCATGGAAAATCATTTCTTGTTAGTCATGACTCATTGCCAAGACTATCTTAGTGGACAAAGTCCCTTTCTGAACCGAGTTCACTCCTTGTTTCAGTCCTGTATAACTGAACCGAAATAACCTTCCGTTCCAGCCATGTCTATCTCATGAGATATAAAATCTTTACCCAATGCATTGGAGGGAGATATAGGTCCCACCCATCTTATAAGGAATCCTTTCTTATGTGTGCCACATAATCATGAAACATACATCATCGCATAATACATGTAACAAAAATGGGATTCTTGAAACATCATGACATCATAAATCAATTCATATAAGATAAAGAAATTCATAAAAATAATTCCATCACAACATGATCAAATCAATTAAATAATAGGGATAAAAATAGAACCCTTTATTATCTTAGATGGAAAATAATTTTGATAAAACACTTGAACTCCATTCTTGAGGAAAATATCCTTTCTTCTTCAAAAACATTTTTCATTTCTTAAAATGTCATAAAATTGTAAACTAAAAGAAGTTGATTAAAAATAAACTTGAAAACTTGTAAAGAAATCTTCTTGGAAATAATTTTTTAAAAATCCATTCATGCGGTATAAGTTAAAAAAAACATTTTTCGTACCTTTGTCGGAAAAGTCAAAAAGTACCTCGTACGAAAAAAACGACAAAAGATTTCTTTCATATTCTTTACTAAAAACTCACCGAAGGGTAAAATTTGATTTAAAATATTTTATGTGGATGGAAACAATATTACATATTGAGGGAACATGGATGTGGATGATAAAATACACCCCAGTAAATACTTATGAATAAACAATCTCGGATAAAAATGAGATTGTGGTATTTTCCCTTACCTTAGGTCCAATTTGCTTTGTACGTGTCCGAAGCTCCTGTATAATGGTTTAAATAATGTTATTGACTTATTACAGAATCATACATATTGATATGATATCATATATGGTCATATTCATAGCTTCTTGAAAGTAATATTTCATTGTTACTTGTTACTCGGGTCTTTATTGCCTTTTGTTCTTATGCGTGTTTTGCCGAATACATTCTTATTCTTATTTTAAGGTTATAGATACCTTATATCCAGAATGGTATTAGTGTAACATATATCATATTTATTCATTCAATTTATATAATTACTATGTAATGATGATCATGTAGAACGAGTCGCATCACATCGTGGAGACGGTATTCCGTACGTACGCACGAGTGATGATATCGTTCCTATGATCGTGGAACTGTATTGGAGTATATATATATATTATTTCAGTATCAATATTAATTTATTATAATCATAAATAGTTACTCATTACACCATTATACCCATCCTTGTAAAGTGATGGTGGAAAATAGATTACACCACGGCGTGGAGACGGTATTCCGTACGTACGCACGCGCGGTGATTTCATTTTTCCGTAGGATGGATAGAAGGTGAATTAGGGTTGTTTCATATTTATAATAACATATCAGTATGTAAGTAATACTTATGTTATTACTTTATCATGAAACAACTAAAGAAGAATAAGTTGAAGAAGAAAGAAATTGAAAAGATCGGTAATGGATATTACCTTTTCTTTGGAACGCCTCTTTGAATCCTCCACTTAGGGAACTAGGATTGGTCTTTTAAGAAGACCAGGACCTCTAGTATTATTCTAGGGAAGTGGAGAGGAGAAAATGGCAGGGGTTTGCCGAGATTGAGTGCTCAAATTGGTGTGAGGAGGAGGGGGAGGAGGTACCCTTTTATAAGGGAGGAGAGGGGCACCTTAGAAATATCTCAAAATATTATTTTATATTAAAGTCAAAATCGGTTTATAATGGTTACAAAGGGTCTTATTTCGAAGATAAAGTGGGTATGGGTCGAAATCCTATCAACCAATAGGATTTAGACAAGTTTAGGGTATTATTTTAACCTTATCAATTAGATTTAACTCTAAGTTAATTAATTTATATTTTACCGTGTCTTTTTGTTTTCTTTCACTATATGGTTAATACACTTACTATAAAATGCCAAACGAACCCCAAATTGTTTATTATTAATATATATATATCCTTATCTAAGTTATTTGGCCGAACCTTAGATTTTTAGGAATAAAATAACAATTAATAATATAATATTTGATTTAAAAACTATTTTGTGTCAATTTTGACACTATTTGATATATGATTTTTGTGAAAGTCATAACAGAATTAAATGTTCGAACCAAGTTCATTAAATCAACACTAATATATCATAGTAACCTAGAAAATTAGTGTAATTCATAAAAAGTCTCAAATTATATTTATTTTGGTGTTTATAACATCAATTATGTCAATATTTCATAAATAAGATAATTACTGCATCATAATTGTGTCATAAATAAATTAAATTATTTAATGTCTAAAAATTACAAATAAAATACCATTATGTAGGAAATCTTATTAGCTTTCTAATGAATATTTATAGTCGAATTTATCTTATGTATAACCCCATATTAAAAATGATTTACTTATTAAACTTTGATTTTAACTATTTTAACCCTTCTTTAAATAAATTAATAATAAATATCCTAATCTAACCCAAGTGGGCCTAAATGGTCATATTTTATTCATAAGGATGTTTTTGGTCGAATTACACTTATAAAATAGAATTAGGACATGTGTTAGGTTAATAGTAATATCATATTTACCCTTAGTTACCCTATTTACTATTAACCGCGGTAAAAAAAGTAAAAAGTTACTATTCACCAAAAAAAATTATTTTTATCTCATTGAACCACATTTTAGTCCTTGATATTAACCGTGTCTGTCGGATTTTCGAAATTCCATTCACAGAAGCGGTAAAATTATGTTTTATGCAAAATTCAGTTTTAAACCTACCACTTAGTGGTTTCACTATTCATCAAAAAAATTGAAAGTTTTCAGAAAAATACCAAAATTTCACCCTAGGCTAATTTCGATATTCTGAGTCCAAAAATGAAGTCCATTTTGAAAAATTAAATTTATAAAATTTCAAAAAGTGGTTATTACTATTCATAACGGCTAGTTTTAATAATATTTTAATAGCATATTGTTGTTTAGTGAAACTCGGTATTGCGTACGACGCAAGCAATCGAGAAAGGTCGCGATTGCGTGTAAAGCAAGCCAAGAAAGTGTTGTGTAGAAAAAGATTCCTTTGATGATTCATATAACATAAAAGTCTCAAGTGTTACATTCTACCCCCCTTAAAAATAATTTCGCCCTCGAAATTCGTCACTTTGTAACAAACAGATGATGATACTTCTCCCTCATCATATCCTCAAGCTCCCATGTAGCTTCTTCAAGTTGGTGGTTCTTCCATAAAACTTTCACCAAGCGAGTGGTCTTGTTTCGTAGGACTTTTTCGCTACGATCCAGAATCTCTATCGGTTGTTCTTCATAAGAAAGATCTTGCTCCAGCGGTACAACTTCTGAGCTGAGTACATGTGAAGGATCTGGTATGTACTTTCTCAGGAGAGATATATGGAACACATCGTGAACTTGAGAGAGATTTGGTGGAAGCGCCAATCGGTAAGCTACCTTTCCAACACGATCCAGTATTTCGAAAGGACCGATATATCTAGGGCTCAACTTCCCCTTCTTTCCAAATCTCATAACCCTCTTCCAGGGAGATATTCGTAAGAACACTTTATCACCCACTTCAAACTCTAGGTCTTTTCTTCGGTTGTCGGCATAACTTTTCTGTCGACTCTGAGCTGCTCTTATGTGTTGTTGAATACATCTGACCTTTTCTGCCATTTCATCAATGAGATCAGGTCTTAATAGCTTTCTTTCCCCAACTTCATCCCAGCAAGTTGGAGTCCTGTATTTCTTTCCATAGAGAGCTTCATAAGGAGCCATTTGAATACTGGAGTGAACGCTATTATTATAAGACAATTCCACCAATGGTAGGTGTTGATCCCAACCTCCTTTGAAATCCATAGAGCAAGCTCTCAACATATCTTCTAGGGTTTGAATTGTTCTCTCAGACTGACCGTCTGTCTGGGGATGATAAGCAGTGCTGAAACTCAACTCTGTATCCAGAGTATGCTGAAGACTTCGCCAGAACTTCGAGGTAAATCTCGGATCCCGATCAGATATAATAGAAAGTGGTACTCCATGCAATCTTACCACTTCCTTTACATATATCCTGGCAAGCTGATCTAGAGAGAAATCCTCTCTAATAGCAATGAAGTGTGCAGACTTTGTAAGATGATCAACTATGACCCAAATAGCATTATTGCCTTTGGATGTTTTAGGAAGTCCTGTGACAAAGTCCATAGTGATGTTTTCCCATTTCCATTCGGGTATGGGTAATGGTTGTAACAACCCCTTAGACTTCTGTCTCTCAGCTTTAACTTGTTGACAAACCAAGCATCAAGAGACATATTCAGCAACATCTCTTTTCATGCCATCCCACCAGAAGTAATCTTTCAGGTCCCTATACATCTTCGTGCTTCCAGGATGAATAGAGAATGAAGAACTATGAGCCTCATCCAGAAGCTCCTTCTTTAATTCGGGGATGGAAGGAACACAAACCCGATTCCTAAAATTTATTATCCCATCACAATCAAGGTTGAATTCAGGAACATTTCTCACCTTCTTTTGTAACTCGACATCTTCTTTCTGTGCCTCTTTAATCTTCACATGTATAGATGGTTGAACATTCATTTGAGAAAGATAACATTTTTCCCCTTCCATTATAATTCCAAGATCCATCCTTTGTAAATCCATAAATATTGGATCTTTTGTGATCCTCATCATGGATAAACTACATGGTCTTTTCGACTTAATGCATCTGCCACCTTGTTTGCTTTCCCAGGGTGGTAATGGATTGAGAAGTCATAATCCTTAATCAGCTCCAACCATCTTCTTTGGCGCATATTCAGCTCCTTTTGTGTGAAAATATACATTAAACTTTTATGATCAGTATAAATATCACACCTTTCACCATAAAGGTAATGCCTCCAAATCTTTAATGCAAAGATTACCGCAGCCAACTCCAAATCATGTGTTGGGTAATTTTGCTCATGGATTTTCAACTGTCGTGAGGCATAAGCTATCACCATATCATTTTGCATAAGAACACACCCCAATCCCTTCTTGGATGCATCACTGTAGATCACAAACCTTTCTCCACTACAAGGAAGTGTGAGCACAGGTGCACTAGATAACCTTCTTTTCAACTCCTTGAAATTCTCTTCACATTCCTCTGTCCAGACAAACTTAACTCCTTTCCGAGTCAACTTGGTGAGTGGATTAGATAATCGTGAAAAATATTTTACAAAACGTCGATAGTATCCTGCCAAACCAAGAAAACTTCGAATCTCAGTTACTGTTGTTGGTCTCGACCATCTTTCTATAACCTCTGTTTTTGCTGGATCCACAGATATCCCGTCTTTTGAGATTATGTGACCCAAAAATGAAACTTTTTGAAGCCAAAATTCACACTTGGTAAATTTGGCATAAAGCTTCCCCTTTCTCAGGGTCTTCAATATAATTCTCAAGTGATCTTCATGCTCTTCCTTGCTCTTTGAATAGACAAGAATATCGTCTATAAAGACTACCACAAATTGATCAAGATAGTATCTAAAGACTCTATTCATTAGATCCATGAAGATAGCAAGAGAATTAGTAAGACCAAATGGCATCACTATAAATTCATAGTGTCCATACCTTGTACGGAAAGCCGTCTTTGGTATATCCTCCCTTTTGACCCTTAATTGATGATACCCTGAACGAAGATCAATCTTGGAAAAGTATTGAGCTCCGCGTAGTTGGTCAAATAAGTCATCAATGCGTGGGAGAGGATATTTGTTCTTGATAGTGATCTTGTTAAGTTCTCGATAATCAATGCAGAGTCTCATTGATCCATCTTTCTTCTTAACAAATAGAACAGGTGCTCCCCAAGGTGACGCACTAGGGCGTATGAATACCTTATCAAGATTCTCTTGGAGTTGCTTCTTCAATTCCTACAAATCAATTGGGGCCATTCTATAAGGTGTCTTTGAAATAGGAAAAGCACCCGGTACGAGTTCTATTGAAAACTCAACTTCATGATTTGGTGGAAGACCCGGTAATTCCTCCGGAAAGACATCATCAAACTCACTTACAATGGGCATATTCTTAATCGTGAGTTTCTCACCAACCATTTGAGATAAATAACCTTCATTTAGTGGAATCAATACCCATAAGATGGAAGAATTTTCCACTGGAAGGTTATGTTCATCCTTGCATTGGTATACGATCGTAGATTGATCTGGAATATGAAATGTGACTTCCCTTCTTTGGAAATTGATATGAGCTCCATGTAGAGAAAGCCAATCCATGCCAAGAATCACCTCAAATTCCACTAAAGGAAGGATCGCAAGATTTGCAGGAAGCACTTTCCCACAAACATCGATCGGAGAAGAATTATAAACTTTTGATGCGACTGTTGTTCCATTAGGTGTTGTCACAGCTAACTCAACATCTAATTGTTGAGGTAATACAGTGATACCCTTAGAAAATTCTTTAGAAATAAAAGAGTGGGTGGATCCAGAATCAAATAAAACATTTGCTACTTTAGAGTGGACGGTAAGTGTACCTTTCACCACTTCGTTATCGTACTCCACATCGCTGATAGAAATTGCATGTGACTTTCCTTTGTCTTTAGCCTTAAGATTTTGTTGACGTCGACCATCATCATCAACCCTTGGATTTGGGCATTGATTGGCATAATGCCCCATCTCCTTGAAATTGAAACATTGAAGTGTAGTAGGTTCATTCTGTGTATCCCTTCCTTTGTTTGCGTCGTTAGACATCTTCTTCCCATTATCACGGCATTCAAATGCCCGATGACCTTCTTTTCCACATTTAAAACATTTACTTGTCCCTTTAAGACAAATCCCTCCATGTTTCTTTACACACTTTGAGTATAAGGAAAATCTCATCTTCTTTTCCGTGTGCTCTTTAGATTTTTCTTTGAATTCCATCTTCCTCTTCTTATCAAACCCATGTGACTGATGGGTTACTCCAATCTCCATCTCGACTTTGAGAGCACATCGAACGATTTCCTCATAGCTATTGAAGTACCTTATGGCTAACGCCCTTCGAAGACTTGGTTTTAAGCCACTAAAGAATCGATCGATCTTACTCTCAGGTTGGATAATAATACCAGAAGCGTACCTTGCAAGTCTTGTAAAATTTTCTTCATAGGTACCAACAGATTCATCATCCCTTTGCTTCAGTTCAAGAAAATATTTCTCCATCTTTGTTCGGAGAATACGAGGGAAGTACTTATTGAAAAATAATTTCTTGAACTCGTCCCATTCCATAGACTCAATTTCATCCCTTTGCCTCGTATTCTTAACAAGATTCCACCATTGATCATCATCTACTTCCAAAAGATACACTACTAGGATGACTTTATCATGTTCAGAACATTGAAGAACTGAAAATATCTTTTCAGTAGTACTAATCCATTGTTCAGCAACTAATGGATCAGTAGACCCACTGAAAGAAGGTGGACGCTGCCTCATGAAGGATTCAACAGAATGTTGCTCCTTCCTTTGCTCGTTTGGAAGTCCTGCATGATTCATAGCTTGAGAAAGTTGTGTGAGCATGGCTACAAGATTTTGCATTCCAGCTCCCATATCGTTTGGTTTCTCAGTGGGACAATCATTGCATTTCCCATCGCATTCCGCATTAACACGGTTCCCTCGGGTTCCATCCATTGACTAAAACCAAGAAGAATAGTGTGAGCAACACTAATTATAATAGGAAAAACATATAATCAAGGATAAAATTTTCATGCTTAAGGTCTTATCCTAGGTTATTCAAGGACATTTCTAAAACACTAAGATTGTGTTCTATGCTTAGACTTATCCTTAGGGTTTTTACTAAGGCTTTCACATCCTAGTTTCCAAAGGTTGACTATACCTTTCCTCTGATACCAACTATAATGACCCATACTTTACATACATTGTTAATACTTCAAAATTGAAGAACACTTATTACAACATATGACAAAACCACAAATGACCGTATAGGTATAGTGTCTTTAGAAACTGGGAAACATAAACAACTGGTTCATAAATCTTCTATAGTGTCTCCCATTTATTTCATCATATCTAGGGTCCCTTTTAGCATATTCTACTCAATATCCATCTTCCTGACCTGGGGAAAAGAAAACATAAAAGGGTGAGCTCAAATGCTCAGCAAAGGCAAATAAAGGAAATAAAAATCATATCATATCTTTTTGAAAACCATAACCTGCAAAAGAGATCATAATATCTTAACATGGAACAAATCATAGAAGTGAAAATGAGATCCCCATAATCATAACATAAAACTTGAAACTTTGTGGCATGCACACATAATCATGGAAAATCATTTCTTGTTAGTCATGACTCATTTCCAAGACTATCTTAGTGGACAAAGTCCCTTTCTGAACCGAGTTCACTCCTCGTTTCAGTCCTGTATCACTGAACTGAAATAACCTTCCGTTCCAGCCATGTCTATCTCATGAGATATAAAATCCTTACCCAATGCATTGGAGGGAGATATAGGTCCCACCCATCTTATAAGGAATCCTTTCTTATGTGTGCCACATAATCATGAAACATACATCATCGCATAATACATGTAACAAAAATGGGATTCTTGAAACATCATGACATCATAAATCAATTCATATAAGATAAAGGAATTAATAAAAATAATTCCATCACAACATGATCAAATCAATTATATAATAGGGATAAAAACAGAACCCTTTATTATCTTAGATGGAAAATAATTTTGATAAAACACTTGAACTCCATTCTTGAAGAAAATATCCTTTCTTCTTCAAAAACATTTTTCTTTTCTAAAATGTCATAAAATTATAAACTAAAAGAAGTTGATTAAAAATAAACCTGAAAACTTGTAAAGAAAGCTTCTTCGAAATAATTTTTTAAAAATCCATTCATGCCGTATAAGTTAAAAAAAACATTTTTCGTACCTTTGTCGGAAAAGTCAAAAAGTACCTCGTACGAAAAAAACGACAAAAGATTTCTTTCATATTCTTTACTAAAAACTCACCGAAGGGTAAAATTGGGTTTAAACTATTGTATGTGGATGGAAACAATATTACATATTGAGGGAACACGGATGTGGATGATAAAATACACCCCAGTAAATACTTACGAATAAACAATCTCGGATAAAAATGAGATTGTGGTATTTTCCCTTACCATAGGTCCAATTTGCTTTGTACGTGTCCGAAGCTCCTGTATAATGGTTCAAATAATGTTATTGACTTATTCCAGAATCATACATATTGATATGATATCATATATGGTCATATTCTTAGCTTCTTGATAGTAATATTTCATTGTTACTTGTTACTCGGGTCTTTATTGCCTTTTGTTCTTATGCATGTTTTGCCGAATACATTCTTATTCTTCTTTTAAGATTATAGATAACTTATATCCAGAATGGTATTAGTGTAACATATATCATATTTATTCATTCAATTTATATAATTACTATTTAATGATGATCATGTAGAACGAGTCGCATCACATCGTGGTGACGATATTCCGTACGTACGCACGAGTGATGATATCGTTCCTATGATCGTGGAACTGTATTGGAGTATATATATATTATTTCAGTATCAATATTACTTTATAATAATCATAAATAGTTACTCATTACACCATTATACCCATCCTTGTAAAGTGATGGTGGAAAATAGATTACACCACGGCGTGGAGACGGTATTCCGTACGTACGCACGCGCGGTGATTTCATTTTTCCGTAGGATGGATAGAAGGTGAATTAGGGTTGTTTCATATTTATAATAATATATCAGTATGTAAGTAATACTGATGTTATTACTTTATCATGAAACAACTAAAGAAGAAGAAGTTGAAAAAGAAAGAAATTGAAAAGATCGGTAATGGATATTACCTCTTCTTTGGAACGCCTCTTTGAATCCTCCACTTAGGGAACTATGATTGGTCTTTGAAGAAGACCAGGACCTCTAGGATTATTCTAGGGAAGTGGAGAGGAGAAAATGGAAGGGGTTGGCCGAGCATGAGTGCTCAAATTGGTGTGAGGAGGAGGGGGAGGAGGTGCCCTTTTATAAGGGAGGAGAGGGGCACCTTAGGAATATCTCAAAATATTATTTTATATTAAAGTCAAAATCGGTTTATAATGGTTACAAAGGGTCTTATTTCGAAGCTAAAGTGGGGATGGGTAGAAATACTATCAACCAATAGGATTTAGACAAGTTTAGGGTATTATTTTAACCTTATCAATTAGATTTAACTCTAAGTTAATTAATTTAACTTTTACCGTGTCTTTTTGTTTTCTTTCACTATTTAATACAGTTACTATAACATGCCAAACGAACCCCAAATTGTTTATTATTAATATATATATCCTTATCTAAGTTATTTGGCCGAACATTAGATTTTTAGGAATAAAATAACAATTAATAATATAATATTTGATTTAAAAACTATTTTGTGTCAATTTTGACACTATTTGATATATGATTTTTGTGAAAGTCATAACAGAATTATATGTTCGAACCAAGTTGATTAAATCAACACTAATATATCATAGTAACCTATAAAATTAGTTTAATTCATAAAAAGTCTCAAATTACATTTATTTTGGTGTTTATAACATCAATTATGTCAATATTTCATAAATAAGAAAATTACTGCATCATAATTGTGTCATAAATAAATTAAATTATTTAATGTCTAAAAATTACAAATAAAATACCATTATGTAGGAAATCTTTTTAGATTTTTAATGAATATTTATAGTCGAATTTATCTTATGTATAACCCCATATTAAAAATGATGTACTTATTAAACTTTGATTTTAACTATTTTAACCCTTCTTTAAATAAATAAATAATAAATATCCTAATCTAACCCAAGTGGGCCTAAATGGTCATATTTTATTCATAAGGTTGTTTTTGGTCGAATTACACTTATCCAATAGAATTAGGACATGTGTTAGGGTAATAGTAATATCATATTTACCCTTAGTTACCCTATTTACTATTAACCGCGGTAAAAAAAGTAAAAAGTTACTATTCACCAAAAAAAATTATTTTTATCTCATTGAACCACATTTTAGTCCTTGATATTAACCGTGTCTGTCGGATTTTCGAAATTCCATTCACAGAAGCGGTAAAATTAAGTTTTATGCAAAATTCAGTTTTTAACCTAGCACTTAGTGGTTTCACTATTCATCAAAAAAATTGAAAATTTTCAGAAAAATACCAAAATTTCACCCTAGGCTTATTTCGATATTCTGAGTCCAAAAATGAAGTCCATTTTGAAAAATAAAATTTATAAAATTTCAAAAAGTGGTTATTACTATTCATAACGGCTAGTTTTAATAATATTTTAATAGCATATCGTTGTTTAGTGAAACTCGGTATTGCGTACGACGCAAGCTATCGAGGAAGGTCGTGATTGCGTGTAAAGCAAGCCAAGCAAGTGTTGTGTAGAAAAAGATTCCTTTTATGATTCATATAACATAAAAGTCTCAGGTGTTACACCCTACATATGAAATATAATTTATAATTGGTCATGGAATAAATAATGGTAGTTCATAAGACATGAATCATGAGGGAATTAATGAACACAATCCATGAGATCATAACTTATGAATAAGATATGAAATTGTTTCATACACATGAACATATAATATCGTACACTCTAAGTCAATATGAATTTATAGAAGTTATTAGAGAACGTCATGGGTACTACACTGACTAAGTGGGACACACCACCATCCCTAGTCACAGTCCTTTCATTATAAGGGATCGGGTTTCCCCATCTTCTTATAGTGGATCAAGTATCCGATATTCCTACAGTTGATCAGGTTACCTCATATTCTATAGTGTATTGGGTCTCCCCATATTCTCTTTATAGAACAGTATTCCGCATCATCCCATTGTGTATTGGTTTTACCTATCTTCCAATAGTGGACTGGGATTCCCCATCTTCCCATAGTGGATCATGTTTCCCCATGATTCTATAGTGGATAAGGTTTACCCATTTTCCTATAGTGGATTGGGTTCCCCATCTTCCCAAAGTGGATCAAAATCGTCGAATTGATTCCCATCATTATTTCATGAGACATAAATATTTACCGAATGCATTAGATGGAGATGTAGGTCCCACCCATCACCTAATGAAATTCATACACATTTGTTCCATAATGACCTAAATCAATCATCATATCAGAACCCATGGAATGAAATGGGTTTGATAAACATCATTCAATCAAAAATTACCCATTTAATTGAAATAGTTTTCATAAATATCATTAGATCATAAAAATAAACAATTTCAGATGTAATATGAATTGTATTGTTTTATAATTTCCCCAATAAAGCATAAACTATAACAAAGTAATTCATCTTAGATAGAAAATAATTTTGAAATATATTTCTAAAACATTTCTTGAGGAAAATATCCTTTCATCATTGAAAAATTATTTTAAAATCAAAAACATTTATCAAAACAAATTCATTGAATATTACCTTCAAAACATATAATGGGATCTTTTAATCATATTTTAAATCCATTTTCTTTGAAATGATTAGATAGCAATTAAAACACTTTTAAAAAAATTAGAAAGCGTTATTTTGTAGGAAGCAAACTTTCTGATCGAGGAGAGAACATGCTAAAAATATAATGAAAATAAATATATTTGTGATAAAAAAATATCAAATGGTATTATATATACATCCTAAAATAATATTGGAATATTATGTAACATGTGTCTCAACGAATTAAAATTGTGACAAAATTACCTTACCGATTTGGTAACATTTGATCCCAAAATCCCTTGAAAGATAGGTGAAAAAATGGATTTATAAATACCATTAATATTAAGTATAAAAATCATAAAATAAATTCATTGGTATGATATACACCATGTAGAAGAATCAATTATTTTATAAGACATGTGTCCCACATAAATAAAAGTGAGACATAAATCTCTTACTACTTGAGTAACTTTAAAATCATGAACCCCATCAAATAATAACATCAATTAAGGATTTTAATATATTTAAATAAAGAAAATTAATAATATAACATATCATAGGATATTATATGTACCCCAAAAAATATGTGAGTGTTGAATATGTCTTTTATCTCACAAAAATAAAAAGAGAGATGAAATTCCCTTTCATTTAGTCTTGACTTCCTTTGCACACATTAAAACCTCATGAATTATAATGTTGTGTTTATTATAGATATGTAATACAATATTATTTGTATATTTAATACCATATATAATTTACTTATTACTTTATATTACTTTCATATTAACAGTTCCATGTTAAAGCAATGTTTTGGGTAATAATCGCTTTGTTTATCATGTGTGTTTCGACTTGTCATTATTGATTATATTTATTAAATAATGAAATATTTATTTTAATAATTTAAAACATGACATATATATAATATATATTCATTATATAAAAATTTATAAAAAACTCTAAAAGATAGATATATAAAATCAAATAAACCATTCATGGAGACAGTATATAGTATATACGCATGAATGTTGTTTCAATTTTCTTGTCGAGTTAAAAGAAAGTAAATTATATGGTATATTATCATTATAGAATAATTTTTATGTCAGATAAAACATAAATATTCATAAAATCTATCCTTATTACCATCCATTAAATTTAGGTGAATAATTAATCACATCGCAACGTGGAGATAATAAGTCATACATACACATGAGCGACATTATCATTTTATAAACATTTTAGATGGTATAAATGTATACATGATATTATTATTAAATAATCATTTTTATTTCATAGAAAATATATATTCATAAAAATTATTTCTTATTGCCATCCTTGAAATATAGGTGTATGGTGAATCACATCGTATCATGGAGATGGTAAGCCATATGTACGCAAGAGTGGCATTATAATTTTCCAAATATTTTAAATGGTAAAAACATATAATTGATATTATCATTAAATTAGTATTATTATATCATAAATATAATATAAAAATAGATTTACATTATAATTCCCAACCATAATAGGTGGTATATAAAAAACGAACAACATCATTTCATGAGGCGATAGTTCTCCATACAGAAGAACGGTTGGTTCGCTACCCATTAAGAGGATGTTTGTGTGATTGTAGGTCAAACTATTAATATAGAAACATCCCAGTATATTTAGGATAGTGTGGATGTTTTATAAACATGAAATAATAATAATTAATGTAGTTCATGAAGAAATAAAATAAAAACTTTCATTGATCAAATTTACCTCTTCTTTGGGTATATCCTTTTTATTTTCACAAAAGAATTCCATTGGTTGAACTTATGACCAAAGTAAGGATTCTTTGATTAATAGAATATTTTTTTAGGATAATTGGGTAGTGTTTTTCTAATAAAATGTCTTTAGAGGTGTGAATAAAAAAAGGATAAGTCCCTTTTATAAGATGGGGGAGGGGCACTCTTAGAATCTTTTAAAAAACTAAATTAAGATACATTTTTTATTCCAAATGGATCCAAAGTGAGTTATGAAAACTCTAAGATGAGGATAAATCTGAATCCTACCATAAAATAAATTTTATACACGTTTATGGAATATTATGATCCTTATATTTGTGATTTTACCCTTAATTAATCCCTTGAACTCTTATCGTGACAACATGTGTTTTTATTACTTAGGGGTTAATATAGTTTCTATAAATTTCCAAAAAAAACCCTAAATAAGTCATTTAAATTTTTTTAAGACTTATCCTAATTAGTTGGAGGATTATTATATTTTTATAAATTTTATATAATTTAATAAAATTTTATTTATTTTAAAATATAAATAATGTCACTTTTGACACATTTCATTACTTGAATTTTTAAAAATATCATATAAACATGACTTCTTCAAACTACTCATTTAAATTATCCATAACATGTCAAATTCATACATAAAAGTTTTTTATGACATTAATTATATCAACATATATTTATTTTATTGTTTTAATTTTTATTTATTTGATTCTTCCATTAATTAGACTATTTCGGAATCATCATTGTGCCACCATTTAATTTAATTATTTAGTTCTTAAAAATTATAATTAAATTAAAATAATGTATAAAATAAATTAATTTTACATATAATATTTATAGATGAATATATATTTTATATCACACTATATTAATGATATTTCTCTTGTTAAAAACAAAAGTGTGAAAAATTTATCTTTCCATTGAATATAATACTATAAAAGTGTTAACGTCCTCCAAGTGGTTTCCAGTGGACCTAAACTCATACCAAGGAATATTTTGGTTAAAAACTCTTTAAATGAAATTATAACAAGTTTTAGGGTAATTTTATATTATTTATAATATTATTATTACCTTTAATTAATCGATTTATCCTTAACCGTGGTAATTAAAAAAATATTATTAAATCTACTATTCATGATGTCTAAAAATAAAAGGGACCTATTTTCATAATTTTGATCTTATGATTCAAAATATGGAATCAATATTTTTATATTAAAAATGCATAATTTTTAGAAATTAGTTTATAATTATTCTTGTTGATGGGGTGAGAGAACTGGTTATTAAAGTTGAAACATATAAAATATTGAAACGTTTTTTATATCTAAATTCCATGTAAAATTATTTCCAAACACCTATATTACATTAAATGATAAAAAATTTATCTAATTATACCTTATATATAGTCAAAAATACTATTTTACACAAAAAAATTATTTCAATGAAAAAAGTTGTTTTCAATTAAAATTTGATATTTTTTTACTATTCATCAAAACATGAAACTTATCAGAAAAATATCAAAAAATAAATCCCAAGAAAATATTTATATTCTGATTTAAAATGAGATGTTTATTTTTTCAAATATATTATATAAAACTCTGAATAATTTAATTTAAAATGGTTTCTCCATTAAATGGCGGTAAAATTACCCTTTCGAAGAATATAGGTTTTTTGGAATAAAATTGGGTTTATTATTATTTTATGCCAATAAAATTATTGGATGAATATAAAAAATATTTTATTGAATATATAAAACATATATTTAATTAATATCATTAACTAGTTATAATTAATTTTATTAATTATGACAAAACTACTTTGGGAGCATAAAAAACTATTTCCTTAATAATCAATTAGTATATATTTTCATTTATAATGAATAGATAACCAATGAATTCATATTATAGAACTTTTATTTTCATTTTTTAGTTAATATTATTCATAATCTCTTATTTAATTACTAGGTTAAATATTATTATATTAAATAATAATATTTTAATAATATACTCTTTTTCAGTAAAACTCGGTATTGCTTGTAATTCAAGTTATCCAAAGAACTCGAGACTGTGTGTAACACAAGGAAAACATAGTGTTCCATATACTGAAAGCTAATACATTTATTTTGTGTAGCTAAATCTCAACTTGGTGTTTCATATAACTTGAGGGAAGAGTAGTGTTTTTATATAGAAAAATCTATATTCAATATTGTGTGAAATAGATTATAAAAAAAAGTATTTCAAAAAATATTAGGGTGTTAAAAACATAATCAGAAGGAGGTTATTGTTTTCTATAGTAATTTCTTAAAAGATCCTTGAACTAGATCATGTGAACACCTCGATTGGTCTAGCTCACTAAGCTCCACCTACCATAGGTCATTTGGGTACTCCACTGAAATGAATGTGTTTGTACAAGAAAAAACGCATGCATGTAAATAGATTAAATGGGATAGTATAAAAATACTCAGTACGCACCCCAAAAAACAAAAAAAATGGGGAAACTGAATGGAAACAGTTCACTCGACCTAGCAAGAGGGAAGCCAATTGATAGAGAAAATCCATCTCGAACCATCCTCATCTATAAATGAATAGTTAGCTTAGTCAAAAGAAATCCAAACATGAGAGTAAGAAAAATCTCCATCCCAAAACTTGTCCCATAAATAAGTGACCACATACAATAACATTGGTCTCAACATAGTGAGTAGATGAACTACACGTTAAGACTTTTCCACCCTTAACCGGAGAGAAAAATCATCCAAAAACAGAAATCTAAACACAGAATGTGCATTAAATACCCCAAACCTCTTCACCACCCATGGAAAGAGAGTAACTAATACTAATGTTTGGATAAAAAATATGTGTTTATACTCAATCCACAAGGGGTGTCAAACCAAAACATAACAACACCGCAAGGACTCCCAGAATAACCTTGGAATACTCATCTCAAACTCCAAGTCTCATGAAGATAAAACATCATAGCCAGTGGAGGGATTCTACTAGAGGCTATATCGGTAACACAAAACAAGGAGAATACAATCCATGAGATCATTCATCCCAAATGGAACCTTTCCATGAGAGAAGCTCCATCAGGAATAACTCATTAGGTCCACCTCTAGTACCCAGCACCAGAGGTCCTACCATCGCCAAACCTGAACCCTACACAAGGCTGTAAGAATCCCAAGTAGGGAGGCCCACCCCTCACTACTAATCATAGTTAAGGTATCATTGCTGCAAATATATAGCACACTCATATTATCTAATTAGAGAGAATGGAGGAAGCCACACCTCGCCACTACCCTGTAGTCGAGGGAGTTCTAGATCCCAACTAACCCACGTAACCTCTATCACTCTTATATGGAGTGGACCTCGCCTCAATCTATCGAGGAAGAAATAACTCCTAACTAGGTATTTCTTGTATCTTGGGGAGTATTCTACTCCTCATAAATATACTCAACTACTGAAGGAATACTAACTCCAATAGAGGACCCTCTACCGATTGTTACATGAATACAAGGGAGTACTACTTCATAGGTGGGGACCTGAACCCTGATAAAATAGGGGATTACTTATAAAAGGATATAGAGCCTGCACCCTAATCCAATGGGGGTGTACCACTATTTTTCTAGATAAACCACACCCCATCTTGAGATGAGAGTGCCACTCTAACAACCCCTTTACTATAGGGAACCCGCACCCTGACACGACTGGGAAGTACCGACCCCAAGTTAGAGGACTTGCTCATTAGTAGGAAAGGGTGAGTACCAAATCTTTCAGAATAACATGTATATAGGAACCACACCCCATAATGATAGGGGATTTCTGACTCTAAGGATATAGGACTTTCACCTTAAACCCACACTATCCATACATCATGTCTCAAGGACCTGTCCCCTCACACCTTAGGGGTGGGGGGTACTGACCCCATGAATATAAAACCCACACCGTAGTACAACATGGGAGTAAATAATCTATATTTAAAACATGTATAGAGGGCATGCATCCTGGCACATCAAGGGAGCACCATCTCCAACTATACAAATGATACAGGGAACTTCCACCCTAGCCGACAGGGGAGTACCGACCCTATAAGAAATACCCCATCATTATATAAACCATGCACACAATGTGAATAATCACATAGATAATAAATAATAGAGATAAGGGAATCATGTTCTCTAATTCTATAGGGTTTTAATAGTCCCAACATATCTCTTTACGAACCCCACTAATCTACAACATTAGTCATGTGCCGCTGAAAGGTACATCACACATATCATAATACGCATCAAAAAACAATAGTGGGTACGAGACCCATGCCCTGATACAATAGCGTAAAACCACTCTACAAGCCTAAATAGTTACGAGGACCTATATCCTAAAGTGGTAGGGAAGGGTACTGACCCCGATATCAACCCATTGATCCACCCTATTTAATAGCCAAGGCAAAGAACTGCTACACAATAGTCATGCTGAAAACACACCACTGCGTATCTTTTAGTCCAAAATAGATACCACCATCACATTATGCTTGGGAAACCACTCATGATAGGATACTGGAAAGCATGAATCTGAGTTCCAGTGAAGAAGACACCCAAGTAATAAGATCTCAAGAAGATCTCAAAAACATACCTGACGTGCACTTGAGACCACATGGCATGAGGAATTACCCATAAAACTAGATGTGTCTCTCATTTACATATATTGGATTTTCCATTTAGGGGTCCATGGAATGTACCACCCATATATGGCATGTTATTCTTCACCCGGCTCATGGATATGTTCTACTTCCACATGGCTCACCCAACAATGTCTGTTACATGCTTTGTATATCACAAAACATAGAGTGTTCATGATAAAAGATCACTTGGCCATTTTTTACAATGCCTATGTCCAACACCCCATGTCTATGTAATTTTCCATATAGTTCTACTAGAACATGTACTATCACATGCCTTCCCATACCATGTCCTCTTGCAACAAGACATGGGGTCACTACATGACATGTAACCTTGATTCATGACATGTAGTCCCCAAAATTAATCTTCCTTGAATAAGAAGAGATACACGGCATGTATCAATATACTACACACTGTGTATATAGTAATTATAGATGAAAATTACATTGATATTTTCTTGATTCTACCCTATTTACACTAAAACTTGGAGATCAAATTTGGAGGGATGTGTTGTATTTGTAATTGGGCTCTAGAACTATAAAAAAATTATAACAAATGAGATTGGGACCAAATGTAAAATCCGCCTACCTCGAGGGTGAAACATCAAAATTTAATGTTTAGAATGATTATTGGACCATGATGATCGTCGATCAGATGATGACCAATATCAATAATGGAGATCGGAAGGACTTCGTCACTTTGACTCGACTTGTTTTCGTCCTTTGCCAAAGGAGTAAAGGATGAGCAATCTCATATTGTGTGTTGTTATAACAACATAAAATAAGTGTGATTAAGATAATTATATTATTTAAATTATCATTTAGTTAATAATTTAACCACTCCACACCCCACCAACTCACCTCTATCCAAACTCTTGGTGTTGAAAACATTAGGTCATGCCTAGGGTGAAAACGGCGTTCTAAACTCAAATACTACCTCATTTTTCTGATCTAATACCTAGCTCAAGAGTAATTTATGTTTCAATAGAAATTACGCGTGCATGAAAGAATATAATAAATATTCTAAAAATCACCACTTTGAGGCTCTTCGGGACCTTAAATCCAAATCTAACTCAGCATTTGGCTTTAGAAATATTTTTAGAACTTTTCAAAAGTATGATAGGTCAAACTTGAGTCACAATACAAGGGTTAGGAAAATAATTCTCTAAATCACATAAAATGGGTTTATATTTGATTTAATTAGGTTTAAAAGGTTTTATTTGAGATAATATTTGTGTTTTTTAACATGTATATTATTTATTTTATATGCTCAAATAAATATTATGATAGAAACAAAAAATTAATGGGTTTTCGTGTTTTATATGGGAATAATGAAATTCTTATTTTTGTGTACCCTACTGAGATTTTTGTTCACCTTACATGTTTTTAAAATCTTTTTCAAAGGGTTTAAATATGTTTAAGAAAGAAATAAAAATTAAATTTGAACTTAATGGTTATTTTTCCTAAAAAGGATTGTTTCATTTTTAGAAGTTTTTTATTTTTAAACAAATTTGATATTAATAGAAATAATTTAACTTGTATTATATGGGATTTTTATGTATTAATTATTAAATAAATATCTACAAATATAGACCATAAATATCCCCAAATGTAAGATAATAATATCTTGAATAAAAACTCAAGAATTTGTAATTCTTAAGAATTGATCCTTATAGTTGGAATTAGAGGAATATTTTAGTTAACTATAATGGTTAGGATAATAGTATAAGTGTATGATTAAAAGATTTATAACAATTTAGGTGTTATTATGTTGGATTAGAATCATAATATATAAGTCCCATATAAACGTAGGGGTTAGTAAGTTAATGAGAAATATTGTTCTTATTAGAGATTGGATTTAAAAGGATAATAAACTTTTATATAAAGGTTTTGAGGGTCAAATTATTATAGGATTTCTATAGGTATTGCCTTCATAAATACTATTTTAATTTTAATATGAAGTAATTAAATTCATTTTTTTAATGATGTTATTTTCTACAGATTAAATATAATTTTCCAATATGAAAGAAGAATGATAACACACAACATTTTTATATCTTCTAGAGGACATAATCATCACTATAATGAAAATGTTGGTTCAAATTGTTTTTAAATATTTTTGAAAATATAAATCCTATATTAGAAAATATTATATATATCCCACACCTTTTAATTTATCCAAAATTTTAATGGATTATGGTGTCTATTTTATTTTATTTTAAAATATCAACTCATCCAAATCATTTGGTAAGGGAAATACCACAATGTACTTGACTATTTAATCTATATAGATATGGAATTCATGATGAAAGATAATTGGGATATCAAAAGAAAAAAAAATTTGACACTTATATCTGGATTTAGGGTACTAATTATTTTCTTATGTTCTATGCATGAAACATGATTGGGATGATATTGAATAATCAAAAGGACATATTTCATATTATGGATTTTTAGGAATTAATAATTAAGTAATAATATGAGAAATCATGGTCAATGTTTTAAGAAGGATGTGATTATATTTTGAGTCTTCTAAATTATGTTTTAGTGGTATTATATCAATGATGTTATGATATATTATAAATATTATAAGAATCATCAAACACTAAAGAATTATTTTATAGTATATTTTTTAAAAAAAATTCAAAAGTATATGTTAGAATGAATAGATACCTTTGAAATATGGTGTAGCTAATGGGTGATAATTTTTGAGATAATCATTTAATGTAACATTTAAAAGGGAAAATTATACCTTAGGGTTAATATTTTATTGATATTAAAAAAATTACAATAAATAAATATTATTTCATGTTTACAAAAACAATTATTTGTTGAAACCCATATAGGTTAAACAATGATTTGATGATTAATTATATTTTTTAGGTTATTCATAATATTTTTTGGAATGTTATATGAATTGTTTTATTATAGTTTTAGTATAAGGATATCCCAACTATCGAGGGATAACTTGTCACATCCAAAAAGTATGCCGGTTTTGAAACCACAACTGAAATGTGATAAGGGGGAATCACCTACCAATGGAATTCATGATATTTAGGTTAGTTATAAATTTTTTACAGAAATAAATTTTAAAAATTAATATTTTTTAATATTCAAAACATATTTTTTATCATATATATAACCAACAGATTGAAAAGTTATTTAGTGATTAAGTGAATAATGATATTTTAGAAAAATATCACAATATCATTGGTGAAACATTATACAATTATGGTAATAAAAATATTATGGGATTTTATATTACAATTAAAGGTTGAATTATTTTTTGGAATCATATACTATTTTAATATGGATTTATGATGATTAATTTCATTAATGAAAATGATTAACATATCTTTTATATTATATAACTATGTAATATAAATTTTTAAAGTGATTTATGTTATTTAGAGTTTAATGTAGAATTTATCCAAGAATAACATGTGATCAAATAATTCTAATCATTTGGATTCAATATTAGTTAGGAATATTTTAAAAGATTAATGTATAATTATTTATATAATGATTGTTTTTTGAAAAATGTTTTTTGCTTTATAATTTTGTAGATTACCATACTATTTCTCAAAACAATGGAATATTCAACTTGGGGATTAATTTACCTTATGAAAAACTATTTATTTTTAGATTATTTATAAAGATAGGAGAAATTACATACTATTATTTTTATAAATATTTGGTCCTTTAGAAGTCAATTTTAGATCTTCTGGAATAAAAATACATCTTCAATATACATTATTTGGAGAAAATGATGATATTGTGGTGGAAACTGATTAAAGGATGAAATCCTACATTTCATGTTAGAATATTTCCTTATATTCTTAATAAATATAGTAAAGTAATTAAAAAATAGGAAAATGATCATCAATAAAATTATTCTCCTTTTAACTTCAATTTCAATGAATTGATAGTCCATTTCACACATCTTTGGTTTTTGATTTTGGGGTCCTCAGCATTCTCATGATAATTCATGTTTAATTGATTAATGAACATGAAAATATACATCATATTTTGGATATAATTTTTTTCTCTATATTATATTTTCATGTCCCACTATTATTCAATTATTTATAAACATAGTATGTTTTATTAAATAAGTCCTTAATACATCCCGTTTCATTATTTTCAAAAGGATGTTTTATTAAAACTTTTTATGTTGTGGGATTTAAAAAAAGTACTTTTAAAATTTCAAAACAATGATTATCAAGATTAAGATAAAATTTTTAGGACTTTTTTAAAGGTATGGAGAATATAATATAATGATAATTTTAAAAAAGAAAGAATATGTTAGATAGCAGACAAGATACACAACTTTTACCTTAACTTAATCACAAAATATTATTATTTAAAATTCACCATTAGATGTTTTTTGGCTTATTTGTTTTGGAATAATTATGATATATTGTCCTTAATAATTCAAAATTCCTACGAAACTATTGTAATTAGTGATTTGATTAGGTAAATTAGATGGAAAATAATTTTTCTAAGAAACTGTTTCACTTTGGGCAGCAGTGGTTCTATTTCCATAGAAGGGTGAGGGTATTTTATGATTATTAATTATCAATTGAATGATGAAATAGTTAAAAATGAAAAATAAGAAACCTTTGTCACAAATATATGATCTTTAAAAAAATATCTAAGAGGATTTCAAAGACTGGAGAAAGGTTAGTGTATCACCAGTTTACGGAGAAGAGTGAATGCATTCTAAACACAATTGTTAATATAAGGTATAAACATTAAGAATTTATAGTAATTAATTTTGAGTTATTTATTATCTAAATACTTTTATATTCCTAATAAATTTAACATTTCAAAGGATCCTTAACTCGTTTATAGTGATCCTTTGAGGTTGAAATCACGATTTACATAGGTTTAATGTTAGTTCATGTATGAAATATAAGAATTATATTGATTTGGTTGCAAAAATATTGGTTAAATGAAATATTGTAGTTTTTTTATTTTGGATTCAAGTGGTGATGTTTTTGGGACATGATATATTTTAGAAATAATTTTATTATTATAGAAAAATTTTTGGGTTGTAATTTATTTTGACTGTTAAAATTAAATTTGTGAGATAAAATGTTTTCATAGAAAAAAAGGATATTTAGATGCATGATTAAAATTTTATAAAAACATAAATATTTAATGATTTAATATATTTAAAAATATATGATTCACTTTATATTCCACAAGTTACATTAATATATTAATTATTTAAATAGAACATTGAATTCAATTCTAGTGTTGATGTTACCTGAAATTGAAAAAATATATTCAGTGCATCGTGATATATTAAGATTAATTTATGACACAAATCGATGAGAGGGAAAATGTTTCAGAATATGGGTAGATGAAACTATAAACATAAGACAGATATTATCAAATAAATTATATGTAAATGATGAATGTTTTTCTAACCATGAGGGTTTTTTTTCATTTAATGTTTTATGAAATGGTCATGGTAAATTTTAATCGTAATATCTTGTTGTATTCCACCCTTTGAGATTAATATATAAAGATAATTATTTGAGATGAGTTTCATCATAATTTTTTACACTAAGTAGAATTATACAAAAAGAAAGGGTAGTGATTTAATAGTTTTCTTACATAGAAAGACTAATATGATAATGGAGTCATAATATTTGTTGAAACTGTTTGTCTTGATGATTGATAAGAATTTAGTGGCTTTATTGGAGCGAGACTATTTATTGTTGTAGAAAATAAATTTTTCTTCTATAATTAGAGATAATATAAATGTGGAAAAAATACTGAATATAAATGTGTGTCATAAATTTAGTTATGTAGTTCATCATTGGCTAGTAATGATGTATAATGGAATTAGAGAACATTTCTATTAGGATATAATAAAGAATTAGGTAAATTTTTTTTGTTTTAATGTTCTATTTTTCAATAGTATGTGATTGTGAATCAATGAATGTTAAAAATTTATAAATATTAATAGTGTTTACCTAAAAATTGAAGAAAATTATAAAGGTTTTTTTGGTTAATAAAGGTTATCATATAAAAACAACTACATATTGGTTATTTTATAATAACAAATACAATTCTTAAACCTCTAATCTATCAGAAATATATTTCAATAGGAAGTATTTGGTATGTTTTATATTGAGGGATATGTGATGTCTTTATTAGTTCCTTAACTCATTGGGTTAGAAATAGAATATTGATTCATACAACGTTTTTTGAGAGGATTATAAAAGATGGTGGGTACAAAATGATGATGAGTATAGCATCTCATACTCAAAAGGATAAAAAATAAGAATAAATAATATTAATAATAGAATATTTTCATCGATTTTGTGTGTTTTAATTTTGATTAATCTATAAACCTCATATTTCATAGGTAGAATTTTTATACAATGATATTTTTCAATCATTTATTTGGGTGCCTCTATTTTTCACACTGTATAGTTGGACATATTGATCACCACTATGATGTGTTGAACTAGGAGACATGTATCTCTTGGGATTTGGTTTTATGCGAGAGAACAAAGATCAAATTAATCAACACCAGAATCCATAGATGATAGCTTGTACATGAACAATTTCTTATAAATATCAATGATAATAACCCATGTAATTGTTTGTCAAAGATTATATCTTTTTTAAACTACCACCATGGTTGGGACATTGATGACTTGGAAGGAAAAGTATACTGTTACATTAGTTTATGGGACTTTATTGATGATGTTTAGTATATTAAAAAAGTGTCTAATTTATTTTTTTATCTAAAGTATGTTATAGTTAAAGAATTGTTTTATGTTTTATAGTTGGGTAAATATTTAGTTGTCCAAAATCATATTATTCAATAATAATATATTGATTTTAAAACTAATACATTTTTTTTGAATGAACAGTATATAATATATATATATATATGATAAGTTCTTTAGGGGAAAATAATTCTAATGGAATATGTGTTGTGGAAATATATAAATATTCGTAAAGAATAATGAAAGTCAGAAGCTCTTAAACAACGTTAGTAGTTAGATCATTTTGACTAAAATAGTGTAAAATGATTTTCTAATAAATAAAATACATATGGTGGTGATATTTATAAAACCTCTTTTTTAGATTTTACTAAAATAATTTTGATAAAAGTTTCACTTAGTTTATTAGTTTCTTTTTATGGGAATATGGAATTTTTCAGTATCAATATTTTATTATTTATAGGAAGAATATTTTTTGACATGTGATTCATGGGGACAATTATATTTACATGAGGAACATTATGGGAATTAATTTTATGACATTTAGGTAGTTATATTCATGAAAGATTGGTAATTAACATGGATATTTAGATTTTCCATTTTTTATTGGTCTTCATTGAATAATAACCGTATAATGTTAAATAGATTTATTAAAGAGGGATTAAATATGGGAGGTTTAAAATTATATTATCTTATATTATTTAATTATGTTAAAGAAAATGGATATTATTTTAACAACATTTATATTTTTTGTAATTCATTTTTTTTAATTTTTAAATATCACCTATGTAGTTTTACTATAGATGAGATGAAAAGAATAAAGAAATAATAAAATTAAAATGATATTGTATTGAGAGAGGTTTCAATAGTTGGAAATTAATGGTTTCTTACATATTAATTACGGTTATTAATTTATTGAGAATTATAGTCTATAAATAGACGATTATCTTGGAATATTGTCATCATTGATCTATCCCCTTACAGATCATCATTACAAAAGGTTTAAACATTGAAAAAAAAAATGATTATAAAACAAAAATCTAGATGAATTATCATTTTTCATACTTGTTGTATTCTTAAAACTATGTTGGGTTGTTATAATCATGCGTTAATTACTAAATAAACCCTACCTTTAACATTAAACACAAAATTTCATTATCACCTATCTAAAAGGTGAGAGTGTGGACAATAACACTTTTTTCTTTCAAAATTTACAAATGGAATTGAGAAAATTATTGTCTCTATATATTACCCTTGGACCATTTTTATTCATTATCATTGATGTAATGACTATCATGAGGTCATACCAAATGAAATAAGGGCAATTCCACTCATTGGAGGTGATGTAACCTAAAAACGTCACATGGGGGTTAGTGTCAACATTGAAAAAGACTAATTTAATGGTTCCTTATTTGTTCTAACCTCACAAAAATTATGTTTTCCAAACTTTCATTTTGCGAATAATGGTTTATTGAGAATTTTTATTAATAGGATTGGTGGATTTCCTCATTAAGTTCATTGAGTTGGGATTATATATTTAATTTAAATAAAATAATTTTAAGTATGTCTCTATAATTTCATCCTTGGTTAGATATTATTTCATGTATTGTGATTTATTTGGTTTTCTATGACATGGTTGAATACAAAATTTTACCATCTTATCGGGTAATTTTTTGTTAAAATTATATTTTAATTATATTTATAATAATTTAAAAGTTGATATTTTTAATGGAAATAATGATATCAATGGATTTAAATTTATAAAAATAAATTTTTATCCCATATTAGATAATATTTTAGAAGATGTTATTTATAGTAGTTTTTAGGGAACAATTTTTTAAAAGAAAACATTTAACATAGGAAATTTATTAAAGGTATGTGAATTGGAAACTATATGTAAATAATCAAGTGTCATGGTTGGGAATAACATCTCTTATAGTGAAAATACCTAAATTGATTTATATTTATGGGTTAAAATTCACTAAAGGTTAACTATGATTATAGTTTACATAGTTTCTACTTTGATACGTGATCGGTAAGTTATTGTATTATTCATAATATCTTAAGTTATTAAACAATGTTCTATTTTATGACTATATTTGGGGTTTTTGCTTTTGGAATCATTAATTATAGAATATTCCTGTATATAGATTTTTATTAGTTTTTGAATGGTTTTATAAAATTTTATATAATATATTATTATCATTTTAAAAAAAATCTATATATGGTATTGAATTAATCATAAATGGGAATGAAACAATATACACCATGGAAATATAACAGAATTCTGTGTTACTCACCCTAATCCATGCATCCAATATGCATAAAAATTCTTTTCGAAATTAATCATGAAATATAAAGGATACATTATTGAATAACAATGGATATTAGGAACTATGTTTATTATGGGTAATTATAGTTCATGGTCGAGAATTGTTTTAATATTTTTCTAACAATGAGAGATGTGTATCATTTTCCTTAAATTGTTTATAGTGGAATGGTTTATTATATATTTTTCACTCTATTAATATAAATAATTTCATTAAATTATAAATTTTTATGTTAGTTTTTGTTTTAAAACAATGAATACTTTTCATTAGTATATAGTTATTTATTATTTTGAGGAAAATCATTCCTCAATGATTTTGTGATGTCCATTGACACTGGAATAAAATTTCTAGATAAGAGGGAAAGAAAATATGTCCACATGGCTATTTCACCAGGTTAATCATTTCTTTTTGTATTTGGGTTGGGTCTTTATTACTCTAAAATATATATATATATATATATATATATAATTTAAAGATGATTAATATCATAAATTTGATATAATATTACATACTTCTCATTGATTTTGAATATTTTATATCATAATTTTTATTTTTTATGAATTCTAATGGTTATTGGTTTGTCTGAAGATGATAAGAAAGAAATGTAATATAATCCATTTTATTTTAATGTGTTTTATTTTTTAGAAGATTTTGCTAGAAATTTTAATGAAATTACGGTGAAATATATAATGGTTTCACTATAATGGTCCATTCAATAATATGACCAATTTTGATATAATATTTGAAGATATAAAGATTTAATTGGATGATAATGTAGGCTACTAGAATAGATAAAAAATAATCATAAGTGTCTCATTCATTATGAAATATCATATAGCCTTGCACTAAGATATTACAGCATCAATAATTTTTTAACATTAATTAATTATGAGGAGGCTAGAGGGAATAAAATTTATTATACAAGGAGCTAAAATTTATAAAAACATATCCATTGGAGACATGAATTAATGATTTAGTACAAGTAAATTTTTTCAGTTATCCTACAGAATTTCAATGATCTATTCATTTAATCCCATGATTTTTTCACCTTTTGAGAGGATTCCTCAATAAAAATTGATTTCCAATGTTCCATGATTAAGTATTCACATAGAGTATTCCATGTTAAGATTTAATATACGATAATTTAATTTCAATGATTTAATTTTTCATGTTAATAAATTGATTTAATTTAGTAGAAAATAAAGATAAATTTTGTATCATAATCCCTAAGGATTCAATGATAGAGTATTTCATAGGGGAATATGGTCAACGTGATTTGGGGGTGGGGTTATTTTGGAAGTGAGATAAAACATTAATATTCTTTTCCATTAGAGATTGAAATAAAAAAACATCTTTTTTATTAGGTTCTTTTATTTAAATTGAATTGGGTGATTTAGGATAATATTGTTTAATTTTGATAAAAGAAAAATTAATTACCTTTAAAATATTTCAACTAATCATATCAATTATATTCACAAGTAAATGGGATTATATTTTTTTATAAAAAAATTCGTTTGAAATTAATTTTCCATTTCTTCTTCTAAAGAAGAATAATCATTTTTGTTGACATTTTGATTTAATTTTAATTTAGTTATAATTTATATATTTATGATTGAAGAATCATGAATTTCATTATATGGGGATTATATTTTTATATGTTCTCAATGGTTGAACCACAAACTCTTGAATGATATTATATTTTAGTAGTTTTACTAAGGGTCTATGAAATAAGTTATTTTAAACAATAAAATCTATACATTGGGAATAAAAATTACATGGTGCATGTAATATTTTGGGTTTTTTATAAGAAACCAATGTACATAATAAATGTAATCTATTATGAAAACATTATTTGATTAACTAAAAAACAATTATTTCATTTTATATTTTTATTTATATATTTTTTCTTTTTTTATTATTTTTTACGTGTGTAAGTTTTTTTGTTTGTAATTTTTATTGGTCATAGATGTGTCAGCTTATAATTTGGAAGAACTATATTAAATTAATGAGATTGATATATATATATATATAAATATATATATCATTTTCTATATTTATAGACATGGGTAATGAATTTTTCGCAAATAAAAATTATAACGAACAAGGATAACTCTCTAATTTGGGCCTAAGAATAAATTATGAAATGACCATTATAGAAAATAGACTTATCCAAATTAATAAATATACTTATAGTATTCTGAATCCCCAAATTAAATCCTATAATTTTAAATTTAAATAAATATTATTTGAGATGAAATAATAGAATAAAAAATTTATTTTGAAATAATTGTGATGTTTATCCAAAAAATTTCTCAAATGTTTTAGAGATACAAGAAATACATCAAATAAATGGGACATCTGAGGATGTTATATGGTTGAGAGACATCCCCTTCTAATTTAAGGAATGATATTGGTATTTTATTAAATGATTTATCTATATATTGATAATGATTTTTTGTGATCTTGAAATGAATTTCTGGAATAATTGTTTCATACATGAAAAAAGTGTAACCCTATAATAATATTGAATTTTTTTTTGTATTTTAAGTTTAATCGGTCATTAAGGCATGATAATGATAAATTATACTCATATGTTATTACTCTAACATGATTTTAAACATTTCATATAACTATAAATCCTTTTTTATGCGAATCAATTCTCGAGTCATCATGGATATATTATCCAATGGATACATTATGAAAAAGAAACCATCTAATAAAATAACTACAATAATTAATTATATAATAATTTATTTTGTTGAATGTTGAGAGAATATATTCATGAATAAGTAATTACTAGGTATAATATGAAACTAAAATTTTATCCTATGTGAAACCATTTTGAAACAATTAGAGTAGTGTCTAGACATTCAATATAATTGAGAAGTATATGAGAAAATAAATATTTTTTGTTTGAGATATGTTAGGGTCCCATATAATTGTACAATTATTGATTAATGATTATGAATATTAAAATTTAAAATTAAATATTTATACAACTTAACTAGTCTAAAAATTATTTTAAAAAATATTTAAAAAATAACCATAATGGTGAATTGAATCCAATTATGAAAATAACAAAGAGGTAGTTAAGATTTTTTTTACCTAAGATTATTTTATTTTTAAGAAAGTAAAATTTTGTTATTATACATTAATAAGTATTTAAAAATTATTATGGTATATAATTTCTTAATCCCTCTTAAAAAAGTATTCACATCGCATTAATTAAGGGAAATCATCATTTTATACATTTGAATCCTAATAAAAAATGATAAGCCCCTTCTCAAGTTGATATAAAATTTCCTAATCATCGAACCTTCTATAAAAATATCTAATGTTCACTTAAGAATGTTAATAATCAATCATATATCTATTTATTTTTGTTTATGATTTTAGGTTGTATAATACATTGTAATAACGTTGTTTCAAGGGATGATGTAACCCTTATGAAAATTATGAGAATAAATCAGAATAAGTATACATAAACTAATAATGAGAAGGAGGATGAAAAGTATGATTTACCTTTATAAATGATGAAGTAATAATAAAAAACTATTAATTCTATAATGAGGCTCGTGAAGAAGAAACATGAATTATCAAGGATCATTCCATGCCGAATAAAATAAAACATTATCCATCACATCATACCTTTTTAAATATGATATTCCAAGGTAAGGTTCAATATCAATATAAAAAGTTTATGGATATGTTTATAATAATTTAAATAAATATTTATTTTTCTATGGAATTTTAAAAAACATAATAATATTCCAAATTAACATGAATCTTCTAAAAAAGTAGAAAAATTTGGAAGTATGAGTGATTTATTATGAAATGAGTTCTCAACTATGGTTTAGGATAATATCATTCCAAAACATCATGTCATTGGAAAATTATACAAAAAATATATATTTTAAAAAAGAATCATTAGATGAATACATTTTGATTCAGAGTAATTTTCAACGTCAATATATTTATCCTTTTCATTATGCAGAAGCTATGAAACCATAAGGCCATGTGGGTTTCTCATATACATTTGGACTGACCAATCATGCTTCAGATTCATATACCAAATTTAATTTTGGTAATTGTGGGGAAATATATCTTTTATACTAATTTAGTTATAATAAATATAGATGAATAATGCATGGTATTTATCATCATTGTTTGACATTATCTATCCCCTGGTAAATCCATTATTTTTGTTATTTTTGAATGATTAATTTTCATTGTTTGATTGGAGAAAAACCCATTTTAATTTCATTAATGTCGTGATACCTAGAGAAGAAACCAATGAATTATATTTAATCATTAATGAAAATAAGTGTATTGAATACTAGATATATAATTTCATGGGGAAAAAGTACGGGTGGAGCTTATTAATTAAGTATTTTTAAAAATACTTGAGGATAATAGTAATAAATATGATGAAAATAATGATTCCACTACATTTGAATAAATTCTAATGAATTATTTATTTGAATTAGTTACCTTAATAATGAAATTACCAAATAGGTGGTTGAAGAAGCTGGAAAGTAATTTGAGATAATCACACATGGTAGAAGGATGTAGTATACATCTTATTGTGAGTACTTTTATTTATAAAAAAAATAAGACCAAATGATTTTAGTGTTAAGGATAAGAAAAATGGGATTTAATGGTGTATTGATAACATAAAATATATAATCAATTCCCTTAACATTTATCAGTTGATACTAGAATATGGTCATGATCCAATAATATAACAAGAATGGAATTTGAAAACTCCCATAAATAATATTTTTAAGAATGTGGTCTCAATAATCTTAGACATATTAATCATCTACATAATCATTTATTGATAATGGGCGCATTCATTCCCTGTTTTATAAAAAATAGGAATAGCCATTGTGATGGAAATTGTTGAGAAAATATCTATACAAATAGATATAGATTCAAGTTTTTATTCTGATTGAAATATGATAAAAATTTGAAAAATGAATCATTAGTTATCCTTTAGTTCATTGATTATTTACATTAATTTTTTGATGGGCATGAGAACTATTACTTTAATGATGGAAACATTTTTAATAACTAAATTCTTGTCACACCATAATACCATGGGAAAATTATTTTTACCTATCCATATAGAACCCAATCTTATATATTAATGTATTTCAAAATATGTAATGTAGCTGCCATATTTTATTAGCGCAAGGAAAACATAATTAAATCAATAGAGGAGTAATTTCTCAAAATATTTATTGTGTATTTTTTTAATTTATTTTGTATAATCTAAATTATATATCAAGAATATTGATGATTTTTTAAATGAATTGATGAGATTTATCATGTTAAAATCTTAGAGATTATCTATTTTATAGTGAATCAATGAATAATTATTGGACTGAAAGTTTTTATTGTAATGATGTGGGTTGATCTTTCAAACATCAACATTATAGTATATTTATTAGAATCTCTGACAATAAGGGAGATACGAATACTTATAGGGAATGAAGATTTATTCTATATATTTTTCAAATATTTATTTTATATTTTTCATAACATCATCCATATATTGAAAAAAGATATGGTTTTTTATTTAAAATTATAGTTAAATAAGTATTTAATGAACTAAAGAAATAGTTTATCACAACCCCAACCATAGAACCCCCAAATTTGTTGGATCCATTTCTTAAAATGTGGTTAAATATTATTATTCTTTTATGGTAGTGATTAGATTTATTATATATAATTTTTTTAGAATTTTCTATAGTGAATGATTAAATCTTATGAAGAACAAATTAATCTACAACAAAACCAAGAATGAATTAATTGTATTATCTATAACTTTTGATAAGTTTATTTTCAATATTTAACTCTCCAATGTTGTGTTTTAAAATGATCATAAACTGCTCAAATATATTTTGAACAAGTGGTTGAAAATGTGGAATTTATTTAGAATACCCTGTTACTATAGTAGTTTGATAATAATATCAAATACACGAAATTTTTGAAGAACATATTGTGAGACTATCTATACAAGATTAAATTTTCACACCTGAGTGGAGAGTAAAAATTATATATTATAGATGAATTTTGACATAAAAATTATTTTAGTAGATCTACCAATGCAACCATGGTTGGCCGACTGGAATTAATTTTATAAAATTAATCAATAAATAATTGATTTTTTTTAATTAATGTAAAAAAAATGGAAGAATTAAAACTCTTTAAAAATGTGGTGATAAGTTGATTCTCCAATGTGTTAATGAATATAAAGGTGTTATCTTGTTATAATTTGGTCAATCCTCACTATAATAAGAACACAATGATGTCGAATAATATGGGTCCATATCTTATATATTTAATTTTCAAGGTAATAAATCATCATGATGCTATAGTTGTTGTGTTAGCTGGTCATAACAATCTGAGAACCAAAATCACTATTAAATGAGAGGAAAAATAATAGCTACCAAAAATAGAGGATTGTTTTTTTTCTTTTTAGGGATTACAATAAATTTTATAGGTCATAATTATTTTTTCTGTATATATATATATCCCAGTTTGTGTTGATCATGGACCAAAATGGGTTAAAGTGAAAGTCTCTACAATCATGACTTTAAGTAAAGTAACTAAATATTTTGAGAAGAATATATTCGCGTTATTCAAATATCAAAATTTATTAACGTTTGATTGAGGAAAAAACATTGATGTTTTTTTGAGTGGAGTTCATGAGAAATATTGAGATTAACACAAAAATGAACTCTATATCCCCATTAAATTAGTCAACACATGAAAATTATAATTAAAATATTTAATTTTTTGTATATAAGTTATTCAATGAAGGATGAAATAAATAGTCTTATTAATGTGGTGATAATTTGTTGTCCTATAGGAAATACTATAAGAAACCACAAGCTATGTATCTATTTCTTTTAGTTTATGGATTCCATGAAAACATTATTTGGAACATTCCCACATGTCTTATTATACATTGAATCCTCTAAACATAAGATAATATTATTCATTAAAGAATGGATTTCTAGATATAAATGATCTGGAAGAAACTGAGAGAGAAACTTATGTGATTTACACCATTTATAAAGGGAATATGAAGTGTAATGACTAGGAAAATAGGAGGAATTATTTACACATGGGTGATAAGTTATTTTAATTGAAAATTTACTATTATTATTTCTTATGAAGAACATGTAAATATGGTTGATCCCCTTATGGTGTTGAATACTATTTCACATGGAGTATTAGAAATTTAAAAGAATAGATAAGGTCCTTATTAGGTAAATTTTAAATTCCTAAATAATTTATTGGACATTTTAAAGTACGTTGTGTCCTTTATATGATATTCTATTTAAGAACAATAATGTAGTTTGGGTTTTTGAATAAAATAAATTGATTTATAAAATTCAACCCACATTTATTTCCTTTCATTTATGAAATTTCTCTTTAATTTTATAAAATATTATTAGACATCAAATTATTTTCTTTTTATTTAGTTACTCTATATATGGTATCTTAAAATCCCCACCAATTCCATACAAACCCCTATGTTACAAAGATAAATATAGTGGACTAGTTTTATATTAGTTTTAGTATATTAACTATGGTTGGAAATGTTCATTATAGGTTGTAATAATCATTGTTTTATATCCATAATTTTTTAATAATGACGATCCCTAATTTTTTTCATGGTTTATATAATATCTTAGAAATCTATATTTCAATGAAATCATTTTGAAAAAATGGTCATTGAAGACTATAAATTATTATTGAAAATTATTGTTCCATTATTAAAATTAGGAATATAAGAAAGGAATTTTAATGAATATCCCACCATCATTTACACTATGAATAATTGTATATAAGAGATAAAACACCAATTGTTTTTGTATGGTCACATCACACTATATGAGTAGATATTTAATGTATATATCGTGGTCAATTTATTAAATATAATCCTGCATTGAATATAAATATAAGTACATAAAGAATTTTAAATGTTAAAAATAATACCTTAAGTTTCTTCATAATATTTATTATCCTCTCCAAAACATTTTTTAATTTTAATTTAATAAATCCATTAAAAAATATTTTGTTCGTCTAATTAATATTGTAAAATAAAATGTGTGATAGTATTTTTTTTCTAATCCATTTTTCTTAGTATATAAACCCTGATGAAATACATAGATATTATTCTATAGAACATAAAATTACTATAATTTCATATTATAATACAGATATTACAACTTAAACCACTGAAAATTTTATCCCTTGATAATATTTTACAAGATACATCTCCCCTAAAAATCATCTCCATATAACATGAATATAAAATTTATCACACTTTAATACCTAATGTTTCTATTCTAAATCCCCCCTTTATAATTTCGCACCAACCATCACACAATTTCAAGTTGATTCACTTTTAATTTAATTATAACTATGATGAAAAAAATTACAACCAATCTCCAAAACCTGATTTGTCCACACATTATCCCCCAATTTGAAAAAACAATCCCTACCAGCCTTGGATCCAAGATAGTGGTTTTTAATTATAGAAGGGATAAATAGGTTATTTATTCAAAAAATATAACATTACAACACACCCAGAAATAAAATACAAACACACTATAACAATCATGGGACTCCTCACTAAAAATCCAAATACAAAATCAGCCTCATAAATTTCCCATTATCCCTCATTCATCTAAAAGTTACATAAAAATTAAAATTTATCTATACCCTCACCTTCACATCAAAAATAATTAATACGGATAGATCTACTATGATTCAAATAATGAATTCATTGTTTAGATATGTTTTAGTTTTTACAACCATAAGAAAGTTTGAGACGTATGGATTTAGTTTAGATACACCATAGGATGTACACTTAGATAACATTATTATGGTATTGGAGGTGGGATTATATGACCATATTCTATAGTTCCATTTCCATCCTCATTTAAGACCGTGATAACATCGAGTTTTTACGAAGTATGTTGAATTTTAAGCATTATATAACTTATTGTTTAGTAGAAATGGCAATATTAAACCCTAATTTTTTCATGGTAAAGAAAATATCAACTACAAAATGTTATGAGTACGTCAAAGAATAATTTAGATAAATTAAATTTTATTAGTGGTGGACTTATGAACTGAATTTTATTAGTGGTGATCCAAGAAGGAATAAATATAAATAAATAAATATGTATCTATTATATGTCATTTTATATGAATTCAAAAACTATTTTATATACAAGGGTGTTATATATGATATATTTGGGAATTTAATTTAATTTAATTTTTAGAAAATTATATAAATATAAATATTTAACACGAATAAAAAATTTTCACACTAAATTGAGGGAATGAGGTAAAATAAAACTTAGATTATTATTTGGGGGGATTTTATTAGAGACGTCATTATAAATATTGGGGTATCTTGTAATTCCATTCAACATACCTCCTTTAGAAATCTCCAGTATATTTTTTTATCCCTACTAGTGAAAAAATGGATTTTAGAGAAAGTGGGAATCAATTTGATTTGTTTTATGTGTATAATTATACATAGGACATGATGAAGACAATTTAGGATATTATGATTATACCTTCCACCCGCATAAAAATCCCTTAAACCAAGACTAACCTATTTATACCCAATTCGAAAACATATCCTTTCCCACACCCAATAATCAATCAACACATAACCATAGGTATAACAATGATAATATCATGGCCCCTCCAACATTGAACTTGAAGAGGACTACATGATAATTATCATCAATAAATTTGACTTTGACATATAGAATTTGGAAACCTAAAGGAAAATCCATAAAATAGATATTTTAGATGAAAACAAAATAAATAATGGGAAAATAACAATAATCAATAAAGTATATTATTTTCTACTAACACTAACTCCACATGACACCCTACTCAAAGAAATTATTATGAATATAGATAATCCCACTAAGTACAAGAGGGAAAAAGGAATAATAGATCATGGATGAGCTCCATGTTTCAAATATTAAAAAATGATATTGTTATCATTTAAGTATATTATACACATGAATTAATTAAATTATTATTTTTAAACCATAAATTAATAATTGGATACATAGTAACTAGTTAGTAGGTACTTCGTACCCACTATTTTCCTACCACACATACATTGGGTTTAAAATGGTCACATAGATCCAACCCACTTCTACTAGGCCCACAAGTCACCTTGTACTATCCCACGTGATACTTGGTAGTTTCTTTTACCTAGAAACAAAATCCTAAAAAATAGAACCTCCTTCCAAAAACCAACTTATGGGCCTTTACCCACCTATTTTAAAACTCAAATGAGCCTAATTAGACATGATCTATATGATGTTAAAACCAAATTATATTAACCAAATATCATAGTCATTGGAACCTGTGAACCATTAAAAAATAAATTCAGCAGTTTCCTATAGAGGCACACTAAGAAACCTTTATAAAAATCCATGTATACGTCTAACTAAACTCCAAAAAACCATGAAAATGTTTAATGTATCCATCTAGTCTTGATCTAGTCAACTAAAAGACACAGGAAACTTGGTTCCAACATCATTGAATCTCACCATTATGGTCACCTACTAGGAAACATCATAATTAATCAACAATATTTTTTTATGGTACAATTCTTGAGAAAAATCCTAAATTTCACATATACCTACCATCAAAACATTGTCACTATTAAATATAATCGATTCCCATTCCTAAACCAACACCCTATTGATCTGTGAATAGATAAGGCACAATATGAACTTGTACGCATATTGAAAAAACAAATCATCAAAATCATGTAATACCTATAATAATTAATGACTCTTAATTGTACATATAATATGTTATATTACCCATATGCAAAAATCCTTTCCATAAATTTTTTTATTTTTGACCCCTCTATGGATTCAAAAAACCTTAGAATACACTTCCTCTACAAATAATAATCCAATCCAATACTATGTTCTCCTTGTATGTATGAACTCTATATTCTATCTCTCAACACTATTATAAGTTTTTTCTTAGATAGAATAATCTGAATAGATCATTGAACCCCAACTAGCTGAATTATTCTAAAATAAAAGAACTATATATTTATCATATGAATGAATGGCCTAAAATATTTGGGTGGTCGAACACACTTCTCATGGATGATCTATATCAATAAAATCTTGTATAATATCAATGATGATCAATTCTATAGTGGAAATTATGGTTGCTATCTTTGGCTACACCACTAGCCCTCATTAAACCTCCAAATTTAGCCACCTAAATCTCATATACTAGCCACACTCTGAACCAATATCTTCATATATATAATACCATCACACAATTTATGTCTCCATGATCAATTATTATATGACCACCATATAAAAAATATCAACATTAAAATATTAACATGTACCCTGATAACATGTTGAAGACTGTCCTCCTGTTGTCACATGCTAAAAATCTCACCCCCTCGAGTGTTAATTAAAATTAAAACAGTTATATAAAATTAGAAACATTAACCATGAATGATTTCACCATATATAATGTACCTAACCTCATAGTTTTAGTCAAACCATAATGTCCTGAGTAAAATTTATTAGTATAACCTCACCTCAAAATCCTTCCATATCACCCCCCATGTCTATAATAATATGCATCCACATCCGGAGTAAAAATCCATAGTCCCTAAATATTATATGTTTCCAACCATAACCTCCACCCTAAGGGCTCTATGATCTAATCCAAAATAGTTTGTACCAGCTAACTCATTAAATACTATTCATAGGGTCTACTCTAACATTGAAATAATTTTGGATACTAATATTGTAACTCCCACATTGGGTACAATGTATATGGATCAAATATTTCATTTACTTGATCAATAATATGAATGGAATGTCTAAAATACACCCTTAGATACTCCTAAAATGGATTAACTAGATCTATTGGGATCATAAAATGACATGGATAACTAATAACAAATGCATGTGATTCATTATAACTTCCACCATTAGGGAAACTAAACAACTCACCCCTCAAGGTAACCATACCCAACCCATTGATTCTCCAATGGATGTTGTTTAGGTGGAGTACCCTAGAAAACCAAATACTAAGCTCAATAAATATACAAGATTCAATATATCACAATTATGGGAATCTATTGTAGGTATTATATCTTACTAGTCTATACACTACCCTACCGACACCCATATCCAATATCATCTATCCTACGACCCTACCAACATATTCTAAGGATAGGTGGAACACACAGTACACACATGAAGGATCCATATAATTGGTAATAACAAAATCAAAAATCTAGGTTTAACTTAGTAGAATATACATAAAAAGATAATTATAAAATAATAATATTGAATAATATTGATACATTAAATAGAAAACCCCATTCAAAAAATAGAATTGCAATCACACATAGGCACACTCATGTCTTGTGAGTATAACCAACCTATAATAATGAATAGATACTCGATCATGAAACTTGGGATAAGTATTCTAAACCATAAATCATCAACACTAAAAAAATATTTATTCAGTTAAAATATAACAATCATAATATCAAATACAAAAAAAAATGTTGTTCCTTTGGTGATATGTTAAATATCTTACACTTGAGATATCCTAGAGCACAATACACCATCTATCCTAAGTATTTATACATAACTAATTATCTATCTACCATTACCGAATTAAAAAATAAAAACACATATCATACCACTTTATAACATCTTGAACCTGAATCTCTTGACCAATAATCAATCTAGTTCTCCACTAACCTTAGGTGTGTTTTCCAATTTTCTAGAGGTGATCAACTAGAAATAATGGTTTAGTAGTGGTAGTAGAAAGATTATTATAAAATATCCCCTAGATTCATTTTGGAATTGTGTTTGTTGAAAATGATGTTTAAGGTTTTTACAAATAAGATTTCATGGTGTTGTGGATGTTTGGAAACGTTTTCATTAAGATAAATAATTTTTTAAGTAGGATAGTAATCCCACCAAAATCCCATAGGTTTCACTATGAATGATATTTCCAAAAAATGGAAAATATTTATTTCTATAGGGTACTCAAGGATAATTAAGTATAAACCATTATAGAACCATCTCGATCACAAATTATATAATATATTTTTGGTATCTACGAAAATCTTGAGACCTACACCCCATGGTGACGGCACTACAACACATATGATCTATTGAGTAACCATTACAAGATCAGAGTCTAGGGTTTTTTTCACTTTGATGAGTATTTCCATTTAGTAAAGGGTGTTTTAATGGATTTAAGCGGATCTACTATTTTAAAGAGGCAAATTTCATAAGATCCATCATTTCCATATTAATTTTGATTAATAGGTTAGCCATTCTGTATAGGAAGATGAGCCCACCAAATCTCGATTCAGTGTGTAGGAGGATTATTAAAATCACACTAAGATAATGGGCTCATGAATATATGATCTTCAAATTATTTTTTCCGCCAATATTTTATTGATCACTACATCACTAATGGGAGACCATGTAGTATGATTGTAAAACTTGATACGCACCACACCATGGTCAATGGTACTATACAGTGATAAGGGTATATTCTAGTTACAACTTTAATTAGAAAATTACTGAGAAGAAAAGGATGTATATGTTCTTAATCCTTTGAATATATTTTTAAAGAACAAATAAATATAAGTTAATACTGTGAACAATATAATAGGAATAGAAAGAAGTAATTTAATCATAAACATTTGATTAATGGGGATATTCTAAATATATTTCAAAAATATATTTTCATTGTTCTATAAATATGAAAAATAAAAAAAATAGAGAGAACACAATGGATTTAGAGAATCACAAAAAAAATATAGTAGATGAATTCTATAAAATTAATGGAAATATAAAGTGGAAGATAATATTTAGTACGTATTCCAAATATAATATTATTAGATTTCATTAAGAAAAATAAATTAGAGAAGATTTATAAACCATATTTTGTATAACCGTTGTTCAATTTTCATAGAATTTATAATGAACCACTTAGAGTACAATTTTGTTCATTGAGTATTTTAGAGGAGTGGAATTTCTTCTTCAGAAAATTATTGACTAATATGGTTAATCTAGATCCTCCAAAATTTTAATAAATATATTGAGGTTAGTGGTTCTGGTTCATTATAAAATTTACATTTCATTCTCATTGGATTATCCATTTTAGGCTAAACCAAGGAAAATATGTGTCTCTCTTATTTACTACATTAGCACTCTCTGTCAAAAATTATGAAGAGATAGGTTTCCATTTTGAAAATCATAAAATATAATTGGAAAGGTTTAACTATAATAATTTATAACACCCTGATTCACTCACCCTCTTAGTGATTTCAACAATGTGTGGCAATGACAAGTTATATCAATGATAGGTTCAATGTGATGTTCCCCTCTCTCGAAAGTTATCGAAAAAGTTTTAATCCATAAATAAATTACTATTTTTAGAATAAACATTTTTCTATTATTTATAAATTATATACATACTAATTCATTATCATTGTAGATATATGTATGCCTATTTTTTATGGGATCTCAACAAGTATAAACAATAGAGCTTAATCTGATAAAAAAATAAGGATCTAGCTACCAAGGCCAAGACTATAAATGCATGAAGGGAGATTCTATAAATCTGATTTATACCAAGATGATATCATGAAAAATATTTTATGATATGTAGGAAAATTATCATAATATTTATGATGGTTATTCCAAGGTTTGGGAGGCAATTTGTAGGTTATTTTGAATAATTATGATGATTTAAGAATGATTTTGAATGATACTCTTAATACATTCTTTGATTATTTAATCATAATTTGGAAGTCATGTGTGAAATTTGAGAGATTATTGATGATATAAAAATTGCGAGAAGAATAATGTGAATATTACCAATATTTTTTAACATGAAAGTATCATAACTTGATGAAACATATCCAATGTAGGTTTTTTTGGATAGCCTACATAACATTATAATTTCATTAATGATGAATAATAATTAAAATGAGTTAATGATTAATGAAAATTATAATGGGGTATCATTTTAGGCCATGAATAATATTACATTATGGGAGTATCCTAATGAATAATAATTTGATGAGGTGTTGTATTTCCTCTCCTCTATTAATAACTGAGGAAGTGGTAAATTAAATGGAAGGACTCCACTTTCTTCTATACAGTGTGGAGAGATTGGTCATCATTCACATATGTATCACAATAAGTTTCCGGATGATGAAAAAAAGGAAAAATATGAAAATACCATTTAATTATGAGAATATTAATAGAAGACCATGAAATGAAATCATCAATATTAAGTACTTAAATTTTTGAAAAATTGATAGCTTATAGAAAATGAAAATTTCAAAGGAAACTTTTTTAGGAGACATAGATGAAGAATCATGGGTGACTATTATAGAAAACCCACTAAGGAAGAGAGATAATTAAAATAAGGAAAATGATTGGAGAGTTTTAATTTAAGGTAAAATAAAATATTATCTAGAATAATTATATGTTTTGAGGGTAAAGGTGAAGAAAAATAAAATAGTTTTATGTGAATCCAAAATTTATATATGAAAAAAAAGGAGAATACTGAATGTATATAAGAATTTAAACAACGCAAATATGAAAAATCAAGAAAATAAAAGGAAAATTAATCCCCAATTTTATGACACGTCCATTATTAGAGATAGCTAGAACAATACAATGATCAACGTTGGAATGAAATAATAAACTGAAAGGTGATGTCTTTATATTACAGTAAAAGTGTAATGATCAAGAAATACTTTTTACACCCAACATGGAATTTATATTTTAGTGTGTATCATTCACTAATAAAGACAAGGGGATTATTTGTGAGTGTTCTAAGGGTGGTGTTACTCATCAATAAGTTCATTATCTTAATGGTAAAATATAAATCCATGGAGGTTAATACAAAAACCCAATCATCATAAAAATTAAATAATACTGAATTGTGTATAACACAAAAGGAAAAGATGAATATTGTTAATGAATCAAATGAACTTAATAATACAGCATGAATATGATGTTGTTTTTATCGTATGATGGTGAATACCCGTAATTCATTTTCACACCCTGAGATTTTGGAATATATTTTTTTATCTAAATGAACACTATGTTAACTATATATCATTAAAAAAACATTAAACTTAAAAATACATAACAAATTTTATGAATATTAATATGAAAATCTAAAAATAATAATAATTCATGTAAATAAAAATATTTTAAAATATTAGAAATACATATAAAATATTATTACAAAGACATAGTGTTTTAAAAATAATTTTTCAAAAAATTATTTTCCATAGTATATACATATATATATATATTATTTTCATTTGAAAACAAAATTTATAAATTTTATATTTTAAATTATCTAAAATGAACCACGGTTTTTAATTAATAATTTGCAATTTTTCTTAGGGTAATTTTTTAGGAATGTTTAAATTTTTTTATTATTAAGATAATAGAGAACAAATTATTTTTTTTAAATTTTAGAGTTCTTGAATATATCATGATGAATGTATTAATTTAAAACATAAAATTTTCTTCATGATCCAAAATTTATTTAAATAGTAATATGAATTAATTCAAAATACTATGTCAATATTAGAAAACCTAGGATAAACATTTTAAGGACAATAATTATATATTCCAATCAAATTAATGTTTATGGTATTTTCATTCAATTAAATATTAATTTTGTAAAAATATTTTTTGGTGTGATTTTTAGGATAGAAAAATAATTATAAAATAATTTATATTTTGAAATTCAATAGAGATGACAAATTTATACATTACATAAGTTTTAATCTTAAAGACACGCTTTTATAATATAAATTTTTATTCATTATGTATAATAATGTTAAAATTAAAATGTGTATTCATTAAAAATATTATTTGATAAAAGTAGATTCATATTTTAATTCATCATTTTAAAATTAGGTAATATATTGAAATTTTAGTTTTTTTATTAAAATTAATTATCATGGTTTAAATATATGTTACCATGGTAAGACTAAAAATGGTAAAAGGATTTTTACTATTTTTAAAATATTGAAACAATTTTAAAAATGTTCTTCCAATTGTGTTTGTGATATTTTTATTATCCAACACTCTCCTATTGAATTTTTTCAAAATTTTGTATCCTTTGACCTTTGATTAGGGGTATACCATTACTAAAATTTAATAGGAACCTAAATGTTTTTCATTAACTTCACTTATGAATGGTGAGCAGTTCAATCACTTCATAATAAACCTATATATTTAAATTTCATATTAAAACTAATCACTTTGTATCGTACTATAATCATCTCTAACATTTATAATCTACTGGTCTCAATTATTTAGCCTATGTCTTCAATTTCAAAAGAGATTTCCAATGAAAGTATATCTTTCTGTCATTATAAGTACTAAATTTTCTAAAACAAATTTAATTATCAATCATTCCATTTCAAAATAGGTATTCCAAATCTAATATGAAGAATTAAATATTTTTATTATACTTATTTTTTTATTTTGGTAATTTATGTTATCCACCATCACCCCTTTCCCTTAAGGAAACGAATAATGGAATTTCGTAGTACATATATAATACCACCTCCAAAAGAGTCATGATTGATTTTCCTTCAGAACCTTAAATGGATGGTACTAATGGATAATTTTATAGATAAATGTGATTTTTATTAAACTATTAGGATTATGGTGATAATAATTGGAAAAAATTTTAAAAATAGAATCAAGAAATGATTATTATAAATTTCATAGTAAAAAATAAATGTTCTAAGAGGATAAATAACATATTCATATTATGTAATAACTTCTTGTCAACTACCTATTATTTTAATTCAATTAAATTGTAATTTATTACTATAAAAACCTTGAAAATATTATCTTTCTATTTTAATAATGATATTATAACTAAATCAATTTACAATCATTCATTAAATTTGTTATCTTAATGTTTAGGTTGGCGATGCCACCTACTTGAACAATGTTATAAAATAATTTCTTCCTATTCAGTAAATTACAAGACACATGAACTAAAATAATAAACATAAGATTAAAAAATTAGTATGAAAAATAAAAACCCACCATGTATTAAATTTTTTATCATCTACCTTTCGGGCCCATTTTTTTTTCAAAATGAAAAGAAATGAAATAGAATATCAAAGAAAGAATGCATGAAATAAATCATTAGTATTTTTTAAAATAAGGAAATTAATGGAAAAAAATATTGAAATATATAGAATTCATATAGTAACATTGATTGGTATATAAAGATATGTTTAATTTTTAATAAATGTTAAAGTCTTAAATAAAGTCATCCTTTGTAAAGTGTTTGATAAAATCATTCATCACTTAAATTTGTATTATTTTCTATGAACCTAGCCATATTATGACTTATTCTTTTCTTAATATCCTTTATATAATCATAATATTTCGAGGAAATATATTTTATTTCATCGAATACCCTGGAATGTTCTCGCACATCCAACAAGACACTTTCAGTTTACATTAAATGACTTTTATATGATTTTCTTATTCTGATCAAATACTCATCAAAGAATTAAAAATATATTTTAGATTAATTGAAGCATATTATAAAAATCATAAAATTCATCAAATCTGTATATTTATTTTTATTATTAATTATTAGAATAACCTTATTTTATACAATAGAATCAAAAAAATTTATTTCTATTTAACAACCTAGAAAAGAATGATTTTTAGTTGAAATAGATTAAACCGATATTGGACAACTAAAAATATATCCATCATTCCATAAAATTTTTTTATTTCATTGAATAAATATAACTTCTTCTCAATCCTCTTATAACTATCAAGTAGTTTATTGGTTGAGTTATTAGGAACTTGCACAAGAGGTGTTTTTCACATGAAACTCAACAACACCAATACCAAGGATATCTCATATATAATTATCTATAAAGGTTACCTTTCCACATTTAAACTTTTAAATACATAAGAAGTATATTTTTCTCCTATCATATATCTTTAAATCCATTTATATATTCATAAAATGGTTAGGCTATGACTAATCAACCGTTACTCATGAAAATAACAAATACAATGGTTTTAGTTCCAAGACTTGGTGTGTATGTAAGTATTATCAAACAAAACATTAGTAATCCACATATTTCTAACTCTATTATGTTTTAAAATATCTAGTTATATATAAATATTAGTATCATTGAAAACAAAAGATGAAACACAAATTAAGAAATCTTTATTTTTACAATGACCTCCTCTTTGACATTTTTTTAGAAAAAGGTTCATTTTTAGGAATAATATAAGTACTTTCAAAATAAATCTTATCAGAATTAAATAATATTCTAGAACTTGTTTTTTATGTATACAATATTATAATGTTAATCACAATTTTCCTTACTAGAATTAAAATTAAATAGTGGTTTCATTAGATTAATAATCATAAAATTAATTGTCATAACAGAATTCCAATCATTATGAGTTGAACTATAACTATATTTATTTTCTATTTATGATCTATGTATAGATATTTATTAATTATTTATTTAAATTTTAAAATCAAATTTATTTATATCAGCCTTAATAATGAAAATATTTTAAACATTGAAAAAAATTATATAGAAGAGTTACATAACAAGTCATTTTCCCAAATAATCATAAAAAATCGTCAATATATGATGTAAGAAAATTTATCCTTATTAATAATTTTTACTAAAATCATTATATATTTCATTAGGATAAGTTTCATTTAATTTAAAATTATTTAGGGGTTCAATATATACCTTATCAATATAATATTGAGTATTCTTTAGAATATCATTAAAAAACCAACAACGTTGTGACTGTCACTATAATAATATGATGAATTATATCAGTATATCTATCCACCAATGGAACATAGAGGTTATATTTATTTTAATAATTTCATTCTATTGAATTTATAATTTCTCTTTGAACATCTATCCTTCTAATTCAACTTCATAAAATATAGTCTGATATGCCTCAAAGTTATTACATTTATAAAAAAACAAATTTAGAAGTTTATTTCTTCTCCTTTTTATCATTATAATTAATTCTACACATGTATCAAAAATATTTAATTCTAATAATATTTTTCAAATGATTATATATATGAGTAATTTCATTCTCAATTTCCTTGGAAGTAATACAACTTGAATCATTGTTATATTTTTTAGACATTATTGATTTTCAAATAACAGTACCTGACATAAATTATATAGGTATGACTACCCTAAAAGTTGATGAAAATATACCCCATTAATATATTTCTGTTTTTTTGTTTCTATCTTCAACATGATTTAAAATTTCAAAATATTTTCAACAGTACCATTAAGAATCGTCCCAGTTATATGATTTATGTCATCTATAATGGTTCTCTTAGATTCCCATAATTTAGGAATTATAAACGGGATATAATAAAGATGTTTTTTATCAAATAAATATTTATATATAATTTATTTAAATCTATTAAAAAATTTTATAAACCCTTATTACATTTTTCTAAAATTTTCACAAGTTAAGAAAACAAAATCCTTGATAATAAACATGAAACATAAACCTTCAGGTTTCTAAAATCATAGAGGTTCAAAAATGTGTTTATTAAATTTTATATTTATTATTAATTATTTCATTAAAAGATATTTGATGATATATATTTCTCATCATTTATCACTAAATGTCCTCTTAAAATCTATTATTCAACAAATACTCTTGTTTCTTATCACTCATAAAAAAATGTTACTTATCTATATATAATTTTATAGTATCTCATAATCATAAGAAAGTTATCTACTCTATTTTTGATTATGAATGTCTAAAAATGATCTCTCTAATACTCATTATCAATTTTTTAAAAAAATTGGTGGTATGATTGGATTATAATATTCCATTATCTCAACTATTAAACCTTCAATAACAAAACCATTTTTCTCCAACACACGGTTTGTGCATGAATCCAAGATAAATTTATCGAATGGATTTGTTACTTAATGTTTCCTTTGGATGTAAGAATAATATAATAAATGATAGCGGAGGGTGTGGTGAATTGTAGTATAAGAAACTGTAAAAAACTATTTATAATCATGTATAAATAAATAAATAAAACATGAGAAAAGATAACAGAACTTTTATATGATCGTCTTCAAATAAAATATGTACAATTAATTAGAATGATAATTAATTTGAATAAAGTAAAAAAATTATGATAAATTTTTCATAATTAAAATATAACTAATAGAATGTATATACACATAAACATATTCACAGTGGAACAAAAATGTATAACACCTATATTGAGTGAGATCATCTCATTAACCCAAAGTGGTAAATAAGTATATAGAATTGACATTAGGTATCCCTGATTATAAAACTATTGGAATTGATTTATTTTAAAAAACAAGAATCCATAGATTATATAAATTGGAATTAAATCATATCTTAAATTTAGAATCCATTGATCATATATCATAATAATGAATTTTATCCCTTTAGCATCAGGATCCCACAATCTCACAAATTATAATAATAACAAAAACAGAAAGATAATATTTTCATTTATAGGATATCATCACACAAGAATGATCTTAGGTACAAATCATTGTAAAAAGATTAAAAATATATTTAAACTAGGAAATGATATGTTTCTTTTTTTCCAATTCTTATGAAACATTTCGATAGTTTTTAATTCTCTATGCTTCTTCACGTTTAGGTGGAGGTTCTATTTATTGAAAAAGGTCATAAAAACTCAAATTTTTATATAATTTTATTAGTATGATCATTTGAAACTACATTGGTAGCAACAGGTACTCCTTATGATGGATTTTAAATTATTATTCTTCTACATATGAAGTTTTTTATGCCTTATACAATGCTCCTAGAAAATAAAAACACCTACAAAACTTTTTCTAAAAAATTAATATATATTAAAAAAATCATAACTTACATAAAAATTTCTTTAAAGTAGTCATTTACCTCACAAGTTTATTTTAATTAGGATAAATTTTATTATAATTATTTTTTAAATGAATTAAAATCTCAAAACATCTACTTGAACACTATTATAAGATAAAACAAAAACAACAAACATTCATATTGTATTTTTCAAAAGTATATTATAAAAAAGTATTTCTAACCAACAATATTACCATTAAGGAATATGAGAAAATAATTTCAAATAAAATATGATATAAAAAAGTAAATATCCATTTTATTTTGGATTTATATTGTTAGAGTTAATATTAATCTCATTAATTTAAATACAAAATTTTATTCATTAAAAACACCAAAACATGCTCATTACTTATTTCACCTAGAAGAAACACAAAAAGATCCCATATATTGAAATTATAACATTATAAATTATTATAAATAACATATTATAGTGTATTTTATGATCTAATAATGATTAACTTTTATAGAAGAATGAAAAAATCACTGCTATTATGAGACCAATTAAAAATTATCATGAATACAAAGACTAAATATTTAAAATAGATAATAAAAAAATAATGTAGATAATTATTATAAATTATTTTTTATAAATGATTTTTATAAATGAATAAGGTTTATAAAGAGGTTGTTATGATTGTAATTGTTTTCATATAAGAGACTCAAGTGCTTTTTTGGTTGTTAGGAATTAGTTTAAGGGGTTCTTTGTCTCAAATTTAATTTCTCAATATATATTTAATATTGCGCACTGTGATATTTTTGATCTGGTATAGTTTCTTCCAAATGAATTTATTTAAACATATATAATTAATTTACAGTTTTTAATAGAAATATCATTGTATTTATATAACTGGATTTTGATTCAATGGATACCATGTTCGCATGGATCTTTTATTCTTAATTTTCCATCATTACAATATGAATTATATCAACCACTTTTTTACTTTTGGGATGTATATATTGACTAGGTATTTTTTCCATATTTTTTCATTAAATTTGAGGGATATAAAAATCTATATCACATTATATCTTTCATGGGTATTCATTTAAAAATATATCAATTATATAAGTGTATTTTTTTAACTCAACACCCTTTATTGAGTTTTAATGATTATTCTTGAAAATATTTCAACTAAAATTTGTTTCTTTGACACTTACATTTTATTTTATGGTTTTATCTCATTCCCTATAGTAAAAATTAATTTTAAATTAAATTATTTATTTTGATTATTTTCTTCCCCCAAAAGTATTTCACTATTTATAATAATTCATGTAATCTTCTAAAATGGTTTCCCCTCTTTGTCCTTGTTTACATTTCCCACCAATGTTTTCCATTGAATTTGGAAACAGGATTTTCTTTTATCACATTTTAGATTTATATTTTTCTTTTTCTATTCTCAAAATGTTTTTTTATTATCCAATTATATGATGTGGGGTTTAAAAAAATTTATTTTTAATGTGTTAATTTTTTAGCTTCAATGATTATATGTATTATCTTAGAATCCAATTTTTATTCAAAAAACATTATATATTTTCCAATGATATCTTATTTTGGATCAATTTTAAATTTATATTTTTTAAATATTTTTCACCTAACCTTTTTGAATATAAATTTTTAATGTAACCTATAACTTCATATTTTGTAAGTATAATAAAAACGTTTTCACACAACGAATTTACATTTTATCATGTTGTATGATCATTATTATTTAATAATATTACATTACATGATTCATAATGGTTTTAAAATGATTTTATATATTTATTATTTTTAGAAGAAATTGAAATATTCATAAATTTCACAATACTAAAATTTTGGTTTTCATACAGAATTCTGGATTATATGAGTGATTTTAAAGAATTGTGATTTTGAGAAAGAATTAATTTTTGTTTTTCTGTATTCTCATTGAATATTTTTAAAAAATTATTTACATTATAATTTTTTTTTCTAAAATACCCTTCTTGTTAAAAAGCATTATTTTTAGCAAAAAATTCTATACTAAAATTATTTCATTTTTTGGAAAATATTTTTTAGAGTTTTCATGAATTTTAAAAAGGGATACTTCTTCTTGTTTTCCTAAATGATTTATCCAATAATCATAAAAGGGAATTTTACAACTATTACAACATAAATTTTTATTACATATCATATGCTACAGATATTTTCTTACAATACCATCTATATTCATTCTTTAGGTGACTTATGAAATGTTTTGTAGAAGTTTTAATGAAAACCCTTTCTCTTTTCCATGAGTTAATTATGTTTGAAGTATGAATATTTTCATGATTCATGTGGAATAAATTTTTGGATTATCATAATGTGATTGATGGGGTACTATAACTCCCTCCAATTTATTGGTGATAGTTTTAAATCTCATGAGATAATTAAGTATGGGAATACTTAGATTTTTTCACAATATAAATCATATAGATTCTTGGATTTTTTTGATAACATAAAGAGTGGATATTTAAAGATTCTTTTTACAATGTAAATGGTGGATGTACTTGGATTTTTTTAAAACAATAATACACAGAAAAAATTAAAATTTTTCTTAGAAAAACATATATATGCTTGGATTTGTTTACAAATTATAGGGTGGAAATTCTGAAATTTCTTCATAATATAAATGGTGGTAATACTTGGATTTGTTAAAAACATAATGGGGTGAGATACATATTTTTTTCAAAACATAATTCATGGAGTTTATTGAAATTTATTACATAATAATGGGTAGAAATACTTGGATATATTCATAAGATAAAGTGATTTCATGTTTAGACATGTTCATAGTATAGAGTGTGGGAATACTAGTATTTTTTTAAAACATAATGTGTGTACATACATGTATTTGTCCAAAAAATAAAATGTGTCTGTACTTGGATTATTTTACAATATAAATGAAGGATATGGTTGTATTTTCTCACAACACAAAGTGTGTACATTCTTGAATTTTTTTCTAAACGTAAAGGGTGAAAATTATTGTAATTTTTCAAAACATAAAGGGTGGAAATGCATGGATTTTTTTTACAAAACATATAATTAGTACACTTGAATTTTTTAACAACTTAAAGGATGGAAATGTTTTTAGTTTTTCACAATTTAAATAGTGGACATACTTGGATTTTTTTAAAAAATAAATGGTTTAAATACTATGATTTGTTTGAAAAATAAAGCAAGGAAATGATTGTATCAGCACAAAACTTAAATCTTAAAAATGATTAGATTTGTTCACACCATAAAGGGTGTATATATATTGATTTTTAAAAAATATATAAATAATGTGAGCACGTATAATTATTCATAACTTAATGGATGGAAATTCTTGGATTTTTTCAAAACATAAATAATGGATATAATTGTATTTGTTCACAACATAAATGGTTTACATACATGTTTTTCTTAACAACATATCAAATTTAAATTCATGGATTTGTTCAGAACATAATGGGTGGATATACATAGATTTTATCTTAACATAAATCATACACTTGATTTGATTTGATCATAAAATAATGGTTTTGAATGATTGGGTTTGTTCACAATATAAAGGGTGGACATAATTGGTTTTTTTCATAGCATAAATGATGTAAAGACATATGTTTTTTACAATATAAATCATTGAGATGCTTTTATTTGTTTAAAAGATAAATGGTGAACATGGTAGTATTTTTTAAAAATATAAAGGGTTTAAATACTCAGATTTTTTCACAACATAGAGGTTGAACATAATTGGAATATTTTACAACATAAAGCATGTACATGGTTATATTTTATCCAAAATTAATAGGTGGACGTTCTTGGATTTGTTCACATGATAAATGGTGAACACACTTGGATTTGTTTATGATTTAAATGGTTTTCATACTTGTTTTTTTATAATATAATTCATGGAAATGTTTGGATTTACTCACAACTTAGTTTTTGAGCATACCTATTTTTTTAAAAATTAAATGGTGGAAATATTTTGAAATATTTGGAATATGATATTTCTATATTCTTATGTTTGTGAAAAAAAATTTTATTCTAGGTTTTGAGGTAATATAACATTTTCATACCATATGCCTGTGATTATTATCAATGTATTATTTAAATTATCTCATGATTGAAATTTTTTTTTCTATGGTATATGTTTGTTCACTTAAGATAAAATGGCTTTTCATACCCTAACCAATTTTTTTATTTTATTAAATTCCGTTTTTGATGTTTTATCTTTTGGTTGAGGTTTACATTGATTATCTAGGTTAAATTATTGAATTATGACGTTTTTGGTGAGTCTTAGGCCAAGGAATAGTTTGTGTGCATGGTTTGTAGGGGAAACCATGCAACCTATTATTCCATGTGCTGTTTTCAATTCAAATTATTCATACACAATTTGACTTCCATGGTTTCATCATTGCTTGGTCCAAACCATGAAAGTGCAAGAAGAAAACATGAGGGCTATTTTTGGTGTCAAGGGGAATGGTGAACGACTTGTGCATGGTTAAGTGAAACTATGCGACAACTTTGGGAGGGTTTTTTCAGTTTGTATAATACAATTTTTTTATATTTGGCATACAGTTTTCCAAACTGTGTGGCCTAACCTTATAGGGTTCCCCTCTTATCCAGTAGGTTGTTCAAGGTTGGCACTGAGTTTCTCAAACCATTAGGAGAAACAATTGAGTTTTCCCAATTCATTAAAATTATAAAATTCCACTTTTTTCCTATACAATTTTAACCTCAATTTGAGATTACCCCCCCTTAATCGACTTAGGATCACCATGGTATCCTCAAAGATTCCCTTCTTTGTCCTTCCTTAGTCCATAGATGTAATTTTATGGTTATAATGTGAGTTATTCATCAGTTTTTTTAATTTTTATCTTATATTATTCCTCATCACTTGGTTTATTGGATTTTCTCATGGGTAATTTCCTATTAGTTGGTCTCTAAGGGTTAGGGTTGATGTGTGGGTTGTTTTTCATTGATGTTAGGGTGTGTGGATTGTCTATTGAGGTGAATTATTAATTCTTCTGATATTTCATCTCATTCACACGTTGTTGAGGTAGGTGTTTCAATCCATTTCCTATCCGACACATTTTGTTTTATGATTGTGTGTTTCTAAATATATTACAAATGTGTTTCATATGATTTTGATACATTATTTTGTTTTTTCATAGTATTTTCATATTGGATAAATTTGGTATAAATTGCTTTAAAAGGGTTTATTTAATTATGACCAAGTATAAATGAAAATAATTTGTATATTAATAATCTTATTGGTATTTTAAGATGATTTTGGGTGATTTTATTGGTGTTTAGCCTTTATTATGATTTAGTAACATTATTTGGTTTTGAATTGGGTGGTTTTTCTGGGAATTTTTGGGTTTTATGGTTTGGCGCTTATGTGTGGCTTGTTGTGTTTACTGGTAAATCATGTGGGGTATCTCTAAAATGGTTCTTTTTTGTTATCTTTATTATATATGAGTGTTAAATTCAATTTGGAAACATCCATATGTGCAAGGGGTGCATATATAGATGGAAAAAAATTCCCTTGAAAAGGATGTCATCCTTAAACCCCGGTTTTTTAAAGTCTTACCTCCCATTTTACTCTTCCTTTCCACTTTCCTATTCCTCATATCAAATGGTTATTTCAAGTTAATAACATTTTTGAAATAGTTCCTTGAATTTTTAATCATGAATTGGTACTTTATTTAATTTCAAAGTGGTTTTAAATGTATTCTCTATGGAAAGGATCATTTGGTACTTTGAGGTGTGTTTATTAACTAAAAGATGTAAAGTGTCATTTAGATCATTCCATGTTTTGGTTTATTTTATATTGGTTTTGGGTAATGGTATGGAAATGGTTCTGCAAGTAGACTTGGATTCAAAATTATAATGACTTGGTTGTTACTTTTTGTTGTCTTGGGGAGGTTGATTTTGATGTGACGTGATGTGAAAAATCAATTCGTATTTTATAATGGTTTATGAAAAATATTTGATTTTTTATTAGAGTTGAAGGCCCGGATGGAACTTGTGTATTGATTGATGTGAGATGGGCACCTCAATCGTAGATCCCCCAAGGAGAGGGTCTTCGCAGAGTAGGTGTCATTGTTTGGGAAACGAAATTATGGTGGTAGTGAGTTTTAGTTGGAACCTGTATGTGGGTAACTCCTCATTCAACGAGTACTATTATTATGGGATTATTGTGTGTCATCTAGAGGGCCAAGAGATAGTTTCTTTTTTACCATGATTATATGGGTTGGTACCCCCGATATTTGATGAGGCCAGGTGGGACATTCCACTAGATTGGCTAGTTTTGACTGGCTTATTGGTCAATGACTGTGAAGATGAACCATATTCAAATAAGTGATTCTAAATTGATTACATCCCATGATTTCTTCAAGATATGTTTAGGAAATTTCCATGATCTACTCTTTCTATGTTGTGTTTACTTCTACTACATGTTGGATATTGGCCCCTCTAGTTTTTTTTGTTTTATTTATTTTTAGAATATACCTTTTTATCATCTTGGTTTATTTTTTAATTGGGGTTTGGTTATGTGTTTTTATGTTTTTAAATGTGTAATTTTTTTATAATGTAAATTTGTGTCAATTGTTTTAAAAATAGAATTTTTGGGAAATTTTTGTGATTCTTTAAAGTGATAAAAAACATGTTTTCTAAAAGTATTTAATACTAATTTTCTAAGACCATTTTTGGGAATGGAAATAAAAGGAATATTTATTTATGGACTAATAATTTGTTTTATACTCACACCCTACTTGTTCCACTCACTTTTTATATAACTAAAATGTTTTATTGTTTCAAGTTTCTGGTTTGGTTTTTATTAGAGTAGGTTTGTCTTATATTTGGTGTTGACCAATAGGTCATGTGAAGGTATTTTTAGTGTTGGTTTTTTATTTATGTATGCAGTTTATATTTTTTTCATAAATTTTTGTATCTTTATCAGTTTTTTATATTTATTTTTGTTCAGTTATTGTTAGATTTGGTGTGTATTGTATTTAGTTGTTTTCTCCTCTATGTTTCAGTAGAAATCATTCCCCTTTGGATTATCATTGGTTCTCATCATTAGTCACAAGCCCGGGAGGATCAAGAATTCCTCTCAGGCCTTGTCATATAGTGGGTTAGGTTTTAGGATGGATGGAATTTGGGTGTGGCTCATAACAATGTGGTATCAGATGAGCCCTTATTTGTTTTAGGTGTCAAGTAGATTGTAGGTTTTAGACTGTCGGGACTCGGGGGTAAGGTATGAGAATGACATCATGGACCCTTTCTCATTATAAGCCTCAAGTTTCCAGGGGTAGTCTATGTTCTGAGTATTTTATTTAGTGTTTTGAGTATAGATGGGGAATGAAAATGGTGGTGAGATGGTGTCATGTTGTGATTTCACGTGGAGTAGTGGCACATGTGGAGCTTGAGTTCATAGTTCAAGGTCCTCCAAGTGGTTGGTGCTTTCTCAAGGCTTTTCCCACTAACCATGTCAACAGTTTTTAAATGAACACTTGTTCATCAACATGTTATTTTGCTGAAAGATATATTTTGGAGTCAATTAGTTTGGTTTGGGTCAATTTTCAAAAGAGAAATAGTTTTGAAAAAATGGATTTCAAAATGGAAAATGATTTTGGGATTTTGTTTTGTTAAAAGTGGGAATATTGTTTTAGATTGTGATTTAAAAGTGGGTTTTGTCTTGTGAAATGTTTCCTTCAATATTTGGATAATTTCGATGGAAGAAGGTGGTTTTGGAAATTGGAATGACAATATGGTTTTTGAAAAGAGGATTCTGGTTCTATTGTGATGTTTAACTTCTGAGATAGTTATTTCTTCTTGAGGTATTCTTTTGGTTGAGTTTCTATGGGATGTTGATTCTAGTTTTGTGTTCCTAGTATAGTTCAGAAAATGCCAATCAGAGAGGTCCCCAAGGTTTCTAGTGGGTCTCATCTAGTTTTTGGTTATCCTCGATTGTTGACTATCTTTATTGGTGATAGTGTTTCGTTAGAGGTTGTTGTGTGGATTGATGAAGTTGAGTGTGTATTCACATCGTTTGGAACTCTCAAATCCATGCGATTTTATGTTTTTTTTGCAAGTCTTGATTTATATTATTGTAATTTGATCATTCTATCAACATTTCATGTGGGGTGAAGTGGAAAGTGTTTCAAACCACTTTTACCTAATGGTTGATACCTAAGGAGGTCAAGATGGGGAAGGTTGAAGGGATCATGAATGTTTATCATGGTCATTGGATGCTGAAGGAATGAGATCAACACATCAAGAAGATGGTTTCATTTTCTCCAGAGATATATTCATAGGATCAGTTGAAAGCACATATTTTAGTTTGAGGTGTCTATCCAAAGATCAAAGAGTGATTCATGTTTCCCGTGATGTTCAGTTCGATCAGTTTTTGGATGAGTCATTCTTATATGAGTTGGATCCTGGGGTGCAATCAGTGGTAGGAGGTTATTCTAAAGGTTCCCCATCTAGAGAGAGGTATCTGTTAGAGGATCATGCTTTTGGGAAGCCTATTTCATTAGTTCTGACTTCTTGTTCATCTGACTATTCGCTTTTGTGCTTTCAGTGTAGTCAGTTTGGGCATTCAAAATCATCTTGTCACAATTTTCTAAAGGAATGTCGTCATTGTGGATATTTGGATAATATGAAGATGTTTTCTAAGAAGTGTTTCTTGAATAATGTTCCTTGATTGTAGGGTTTCATCTCCTAAATGTGGGAAGTAGATTCTCTAATACATTAAGGCTCCAGCCATAGGCCCTAAAGTGAAGCGTTTCTTGCAGTTGGGAACTGCCAGGGGTGTTGGAAACCTTGTCCTAGTTTTTTCATCTTGATTATGGGTGGATATGATTGAGGATTTATTTGTTTTAGTTTTCACTATTGGTGTGAGTTCCTTATTATTTTGAAAAATACTGATGGATTTGTAATTTTTAATACAAGTGGTTATGCTTATCTAGATTCAAGTCTTCAAATTAATTTTTCTCTCCTGGGTGTGTTTATTATTTCTATGGATTGGTTCTAGTTCTTAGATTCACTCATTTTGGTGATTCTTGAGTCATGTGGAGTTAATTAATTGGGGTTTTGTTTTCTTTTTTTTGAGTTCATTCTGTGGGTTTCCCCTTAGACACGTTTTTTTTTGTTTGGGCTGGGAGTTACCATATCTGTGTCATTTTTTAAGGAGTTTTATTGTTTATCATTGAACTTGGTTTCTTATGGTGTGGAGTGTTTGAGTTTGTTCCCTTGAACCATCTTCAGTATACATTATTATGACCTATATTCATGGTTTTGAATATTAATAAAATAATTATCACTTAAAGATTTTTCTTCTATATATCATAGTATGTGATAATATCCTAATAGTAGATTTCATTCTAAATTGTCATAGTTGTTAACCACTATGTTAAGAACCCATAAGTTCTACAAAAATATTTTTAAATATATGTTCTATAGTTGAAAGATATCATTTTAGGGACACAAGTGATACTTGCTATCAGAGTTGGAGACTCATAGGACTTTCAGGCACCTTCTCATGTTTTATTCCCTTGGTAATATTCAGTGTAGGATATTATGAGAACAAGATCGACTGGTAGAAAATCCACATTTATAAGTGTCATTGGATGTCCTATCTACGAACATGTGCATTGATCCTTATATTTTAACAGTATTATTAGTGAGTATTATGAGTATTGTACTTCAAAGTATTAATGAATACTATGACGACATATATTCGCAACAAGGTAGGATACATTAGGTGCATCACGATTAATTCTACATTAATGAAAAATGATAGAAATTATTTTTTCCTTATATTATTTAGTATAAGTTGATATATCATTCCCTTTTATGGAAATTATATATCCTAAATAAATCTATGGCCTAGGTGTTCTATAGGGATGTTTATTTTCTAGGAAGTCAAAGAAAAATACATTGAGCACATTTGTTTATTTCACTTACATGCAACCTTCGTGGTTAGTGATATGACAATAAAGGGATTATATTACAGATAAGACATCATTATGTGGTATTAGGTAGTTATGGGAATAACTTCTTTCTCTATGTGTTCGTTGGCATGTCTAAAGACACTAACCCTGGAATTTAGGCTATTTTGCCTAATTCCACTAAGAAAGAGTCCTAGAGGGTCACAAACTAAGCTTATTGAGAATATCAGTTAAATATTATATTATTATTTATTTAACCAAATGAATAAATTTTATAATTGAATGTGGTTTAATAATTATTCATGTTTTTGTGGTCACATTTATTCTCTCACCAATTATTCAAGAGAACATAATGTGAGTGGAATATTTAATAAATATTTATTTTATATTTAATGAATATAACATTTATTTATTCGTTATAGAATAACATAGAGATATTTATTTAATAAATAAATGGTCATTATTCAAGACCTGGTAAATATTTTTGAGGAAGGGCAGACCGTGTTTAATGATATGAAGATAAATAATAAATATGGACTGATATTTAATAGATTGTTGTTTAATTTAATTCACAAGTTTAGTTAATGTCAATAAATACTAATATTATTCTTATTATTATTTGACATAGGGTTCTTTGTGTAAGGGTTTGTGTCCTAAGAACCAACTGTTTTGTACTTTGATTACATTAATGTTAACTTATTATATATTGTTCATTGTTCTGCATGACTATAATATAATAATGTCCTGGAATATTTGTTGCATTAATAAGGACATGGAAGATCCACACTATGATGAGAAACGTGAAATGCTATTACAATATTCTTAAATAAAGTTCTGTGATTAGATGACATACTATGATAGGACACATAGTATACAGACCGTCATGTGTGAGTACTCGTAAGAAAACGAGACACTCTCTCATGGAGTTCGCACTTGTTAATCTCCAAGATGGGAGATTATGAGAACAAGACCCGCCAATAGAAATTCCACATGTCATAGTGTCATCAGACATTGCTATCTAAGAGCGCGTGTAATGGTCCATAGAATGGAAGATTATCATTAACTCATGTCATGACTCGTGCACTTAGATTTACTGATGAAAACCGTCAGGCAGACAGTTGTCGGGAAGTAGGGTACATTGGGTGCGTCACGAGTGACATGTTGTTAATGGATAAGTTGAGGAAGGATTTGTCCCTTCCATTTATAGAAGTTGATATCTCGGCCCTTTGATTGAAATAGAACTCTGGCATTAAATTCTATGGCCATGGTGTAAACAACATGTTTATTTCAGGTAGCAAAACAACGATGGATCAAGCATATAAATTTATGACACTGCCATGAAACCTGCTTGATGACATATCAAGACAAAGGGATTAAATTACACAGTAAGCATTCGTATGAGGTGATACGTCAATGCGGCGTCAACTTCATTCTCTTGGGTGCCTTGACCTGTTGCTAAATAGTAATCTTGGACTTTAGGCAAGTCTGCCTAATGCCAACGAGAAAGAGGCCTAGAGGGTCACACACTAAGTGTATTCAAGTATCTCAAGTAGAATAAAGATTATTCTAGTATGTGGTTTAATAATTATTCAAGGAAGCCTAAATTGTTTTAATGATTGAGGAAGAAGGAAATGAGAAACAAGATATACACTCCATGTTTTAACGATTACACACCGTGTAGTTTTTCATGGAAAACAAGTACACGCCGTGTATTAATAATTACACATCGTGCAATTTTCTTTATGGAAAGGAAATGAATAAATTTAAAAAATATATACACCATGTGTACAATGAATGTACTCTCTGTGTAGTTTTCAATGAAAAACAAGTACACGCTGTGTATTTCTTAATACATGCCATGTGGTTTTTCCAGTTGGGATTTTGAGGATATAATATTCTTTTTAATGATATTTATTATAATCAGCGTGGGCGCATATCAAGGAATTAATTATTCGACATGGGGGTTTTAAATAAGAGTCAATGAAATAAATAAAACGTGTAACGTGTTTATTTATTTTCATAACTATACAACCTCAAACATAATTATAAATATCCTCACAACCCCAACTCTTTTCCGAAACACAGGAGAATCGTTGTGCACAACAATTCTGGAGAATTATTTCAAGGCCGAAATAACCTCTTCCTCCAAGAACGCTCTCAAGACCGAGATAGATCCTCTTCCATTGGATCAAGGCGATCTAAGGTAGACAACACAAGAAATGGTTTCTCCATGCTAGCACCCGGAGACTCCTTTGGCCACATCCTGAGATACGAGGTACACGTGTGGATCACCGCTAGAGGAAGTCTACACATGGATTCTATGACGTAATGACGAACCACACTAAAACGTGATCAAGAACATCAACGAAGAAAGAATACCCAAAATGAATTTATTTTAAATTAATTAAATTAATTATAATCAACCTGTAACGATCCAACTTTGTGGTTCCGGGATTTTCCTTTTCTTTGTCAATTTATTTGATTCGATCCGTGGAGACTAGATTTTATCGTCGTATTGATCCCATATTGATCATTGTTAATGAAAAAAATCCAAGTGGGCACATCCACCCACGCGCTTCCGCTGCGCTCGGAACCTTCAAATGGCGTCAGAGAGAGGTTACAACGTTGATTATAGTTATTTAATTTTCGTTGATAATTTATGCATTTATATTTCATTCAATTCGAAATAAATCATTCTATTAATCTGAATAAACAAGATCTATTCTTCCTCCTTCGTTTCACGATTCATATCACAGAAAAGACCTTTTAATTTTAATTTTTGATAAAAATAAAAATGAGGAACTCAACCGGAGGAGCCACTATTTCTTTCTGTACAACACGGGATTACACAGCGTGTAATTAAAACTACATGTCGTGTACTTAGGTTCAATGAAATGGAACTGGTCCACCAAACCATGCCGTGTGAATTGAATATGCCTAAGTATTAATCACGCCGTGTTGGCCAAAATTTAACGGTGTGTGGAACCGGAATACACGGCGTGTATGTTGGAGAAACACACCGTGTAGTCCATTCTGGCCCAGGTGAAACTGTGTACAAGGATAAGCTGCGTACCGCGTACACGGGATCGCGAGGCCAGTTACCGCATAACAAGGAAGTACACATCGTGTATGATTTATGTACACGTCGTGTACTCCAAAATTTCCAAAGTACAGAAAACACCCCAAAGCCTCGGCGTGTACTTTGGATAATGAGTGAAAAGAAATACACGCCGTGTACTTTCCATAAATGGAATTTGACCAGGTTTCCTCCAATGTACAAAGACCTGTACAAGGAATATGGATGAGAAGAATCTCAAGTAACTTCAAAAAGGAATTTAAGATAAATAATTGATTAATTATAAGATCATAATTAATTAAATTCAAGCCCGCCTTATCTTAAATAATAGAACGATTAATAGAATTTTAATTCTAAATATGCGTAAATGTCGTTGCATGCTATGGATGATCATGAGCTAGACCAAAGACCCTTTGTATGAGTGTATGGTTTCATTTAAATTTGTTTAATTTAAATTTGTTGGTCTGTGAGCCTTCTTCTAATAAAATGTAGGGCTTGTGTGCCCATAGTTTCTTTAATGTAAACCCATGTAATGGAGGATCTCCCAAGCCAGAGGAGACGACGAAACCAACCCATGAAGATACAAAGGTGGACAGGTGGGAGCTGCAAAACACGAACCATCGGGTTCAAGGTGGTTTTCCCTAGGTCAGGGTTAGCTTATCAAAACCGCTAGATAAGCTAACCAATAGAAGCTCATGATCATGCCATCTTATTTTATTTCTATCTAAATTGCATGCTTTATTTATTATGTATGTGTTGTCACGATCACATAGTTAATAAAATGAACAAGCATGCAAAGATGGAATAAAATAAAAACTGGACTATGTGTGAAAATTATCAGAACATGGTTAATCACTTAAGCAATCATCACTTAATATTAACAAGCATGTGATAATGAAAAAATATGCATAAAGGACTAAAATCCCTCAATACCATATTAAGTCAGACTTAGTCTTCCGTTGCCTGATTAAGGGCAAGACTCAATAAAACTATGTGTTTGACCAACCCTTGTTGGGAAACTTAATTTAATAAAGGAATCCCTTATGAAAGGTTTCAGGTTGACTTAACCATATTACATCAAGAGGAGTAGCCCTTGCTAGACTTGATGTAATATTGGAGGCAAGAGTTAAGGAAATCCAAGTTATGATTTCAGGATTGGGGAGTCCACTCAACAGATCAAGGAACTGTAAGCTCATATTTGGCAAAGACCTTTCTACCTAAAAACCTTTAAATAGCTTGACCAACCCTTGTTGGGGTTATGCAAAGGGGAATATGGATCCTTGACACTATAATTTCAAAGCAATTAGACATTCCGAGTTCAATGGTGAGGGCCATTAGGACTTGATAAAATAGTGGGAGACTTAATAAAATTTATTATTTCTCATAAAATGTAATCAAGAAAGTACTTATAAATCTACTCTTTTAATTTGTATAATCAAAATGACAAACACATCAACCACATTTTATCTGCGATCAATTTTGGATAAAGACAACATCCTCAATGGTAGTAACTTTCAGGAATGGTTTAGGTGCCTTTGGGTTATCCTACAACATGAATAAATGTTTTACGTGCTAGAGTCCTCACTTCTTAATTCCCCATCCACAGTGGTGAGTGATGAAGATTTCCTAGTCTATGATCAACATTTGAATGATGCACTTGACATTCAATGTTTGATGCTATCATCAATGTCTAGTGAGATCATGAAGTCTCACGAATACATGGATGCATATAGCATGCTCTAGCACATCCGTGGTCTATACCAGGAGAGATAAAGACAAGAAAGGTTTGAGATCTCTCATGCTCTATTTCAGAGCAATCATGGAGAGGGCGCCCCAGCTAGGCCTCATGTATTCAAGATCATTGGCTACATTGAGTACTTGGAGGATCTAGGGTTTAAACTCCTTGAATAACTGGGTACCGATCTCATTCCCGCATCATTCCCCTAGATCCTCTCAAACATTGTTGTGAACATCAACATGAACAACATTGAGAAGTCTCTATCTGATCTTTTTATCCTTATTCGCCAAGTGGACAATGACGTGAACCGTGAAAAAACTTTTGTACTTATGGTGAATAAAAGCAAAGGGAAGGCGAGGAGCTTTAAGCCCAAAGCTTCTTCAAGGCCTTCCAAGAAAAGTAAGATCAAAGGGGAGGAAAAGGAACAAGATGTTGTTTGTTTCGCATGTGGCAAGAAGGGCCACTGGAAGAAAAACTGCACCCAGCCAAGGAAGCAAGGGGAAGCTTAAAGTGTGTTTGTTATCGAATGAAATCTATTTGTTTCTACTAATTGGGTATTAGATACTGCTTGTGGTGCTCACATTCGCATCCAAATATAGGAACAAAGTAGATTCGTGAAGATTGATCGAGGGGAGGTAGATCTATGAGCAGCCAACGGAGCCAGACTTGCTGTTGTAGCTGTCGGGGACTACCACCTCACATTGCCTATTGGGATGGTCTTGGTTTTGAAAGGATGTTATTATGTACCCTCTGTAACCAAAAACATTATTTCAGTGTCCATATTAGGTACTGATGGATTCATCTTCATGTTTGGAAGTGGATGTTGCTATTTTTATAAAGATAGCATTTGTTTTGGTATGGCACATTTATATAACGACCTTTATGTGTTAGACTACACAAACCAAGTAATGGAAATTGATAACAATGTTAATTCACATGACTCATACCACACCCAACTTTGGCATCACCAGCTAGGTCATTTCAATGAGAAACGTTTGACAAAATTACATCAAGATGGGTATTTTGATTCTTTGGAACTAAAACCACTTAGTGTATGTCATGCGTGTCTACAAGGAAAAATGACCAAAGACCCATTTAGTGGGAAAGGATAAAAAGATAAAGAGCTTTTAGAATTATTTCACACAGATGTTTGTGGACGATTTCCAGTTGAATCAAGGGGTGGGTTCTCGTACTTCATAACTTTTACTGATCATTTTAGTAGATGTGTATATATCTAATTAATAAGGTATAAGTCAGATTCTTTTGATCGGTTCAAAGAATACAAGAATAAAGATGAGAACTAGCTTGGTAAGAAGATTAAGAAACTCCGCTCAGACAGAGGAGGAGAATATCTTAATCAGGACTTTATTTATTTTTTACGGGAGTTTGGTATTTTATCTCAACTCACTCTTTTATGCACGCCCCAGTGGAATGGTGTAAGTGAAAGGAGGAATCACACTTTGTTGTACATCGTGAGATCAATGATGAGTCATGCGAGTCTTCCATTATCCTTTTGGGGATATGCATTACAAACAGAAGCACACATACTAAACCAAGTACCAACTAAATCAATAAATGGTATTCCATACGAGTTATGGAGTGGACGCAAAGCCATGTTATCGAATTTACATGTGTGGGGTAGCGAAGCATTTGTTAAGGCCTCTTCAGGTAACAAACTTGCACCTTGAGGCAGAAATTGTATCTTTATAGGATATCCCAAGGAAACAAGGGGATATTACCTATACAAACCCTCATAGAAAAAGGTTACAGTGGCAAGACACTCCATATTTCTTGAGAGGGAGCACATCTCCAAAAGAGATCGTGGGAGAGAGATAGACTTCGATGAAGTTGAGGCTCAAGATACATAGGAGTTGGTACAAGAATAGATTCCACAAAGCCCCGTGGAAGAACAATCTCTTCTAGAGACACAATAATTGCGTAGGAGCACGAGAGAGGTGAGAGAACCAGAATGATATGGTTTTCTTTTCACCAAGGATGGTGACTCATTATTGGTTGACAATGATGATCCTCCTACCTACAAGGAAGCAGTTGAAGTCACAGACATTGCAAAGTGGCAATAAGACATGAATTCTGAAATGCATTCCATGTACCAAAACCAAGTCTGGATTTTGGTAGATCCTCCAGTTGATGTAAAGCCTATTGGTAATAAATGGGTATTCAAAAAAAAACTAGACATGGAGGGGCAAGTCAGCACCTATAAGGCACGACTCGTTGCAAACCGTTTTAGAAAGCATCAAGGAATTGACTATGATGAAACCTTTTCACCGGTTGTGATGCTGAAATCCATCAGAATCCTATTGGTCATTGCCGCTTACCATGACTATGAAATTTGGAAAATGGATGTCAAAACAACATTCCTTAATGGGAACCTCCAGGAAGATGTCTACATGACACAACCTGAAGGGTTTGTGACTCCAAAGGATACCAACAAGGTGTGCAAGTTGTAGAAATCCATTTATGGATTAAATTAAACATCAAGGTCATGGAACGTTCGTTTTGATGAAGCTGTAACGGAATTTGGATTTGTTAAGAACAAATGTAAGCCTTGTGTCTACAAGAGGTTTAGTGTAAGTGCAGTTGTTTTCCTAATAGTATATGTTGATTACATATTACTAATTGGAAACGAAGTACCTGTCTTACAGTCAGTTAAGGAATGGTTGCATAAATGCTTCTCCATGAAAGACTTGGGAGAGGTAGAATATATTCTTGGGATCAAGATCCATCTTGATAGATCCAAGATAATGCTGGGCCTGAGTCAAAGTATATACATTAACAAGATACTAAAGAGATTCAGTATAGAACAGTCCAAGAGGGGATTATTTCTAGTGTCACATGGCATTCATATTTCCAAGAAAATGTGTCCTCAAACACATGAGGAAAGAAAAAGAATGTAAAGGATCCCTTACACATCTGTGATTGGGTTAGTCATGTATGTTATGCTATGTACGAGGCTAGATGTTGCTTATGCATTAAGTGTGGTAGGCAGATATCAAGCTGATCCCGGAGACCACCATTGTATGGAAGTCAAGACTATCCTTAAGTATATGAGGCGTACTAAGGATATGTTCTGGGTTTATGGAGGAGATGAGGAACTAGTCATCAGAGGACATGTAGATTCAAGTTTCCAAACTGATCAAGATGACATGAAGTCGTAGACTGGATACATCTTTAGTTAGAATGGAGGTGTAGTGAGCTGGAAGAGCTCAAATAAAAGTGTGGTGGCAGATTCTACAATGGAGTCCGAGTATATCGCAGCTTCTGAGGAAGCTAAAGAAGCAGAATGGATGCGAAGCTTCGTCTAATAGTTGAATGTAGTACCGAGCAGTAAAGATCCTATCACGCTCTATTGTGATAATATTGTAGTGGTGGCACTTGAAAAAGAGCCAAGGTCACATCAGCGGACAAAGAACATACTTCAGAAGAATCATCTCTTGAGGGATTTTTCTCAAAGAGGTGAATTTGTAGTGAGTAGTATTTCCACAGTAGACAACATGGCGGACTCCTTGACTAAATCCTTGAATCAGCAAAAACATTATCATCATGTGAGGTCTAGTGGAATAAAAGTCGTAGGCAGTTGGCTCTAGTCCAAGTGGGAATTTGTAATTGTTGGTGTCCTAAGAACCAACTGTTTTGTACATTGATTACATGAATGTTCACTTATTATATATTGTTCATTGTTCTGCGTGACTATAATATAATAAGGTCTTGATATATTTGTTGCATTAATAAGGTCATGGAAGATCCCCGCTATGATGAAAACCTTGAAATGCTATAACAATATTTTTAAATAATGTTCTGTGATTGGATAACATACTATGATAGGACACATAGTATGCAGACCGTCATGTGCGAGTACTCATAAGAAGATGAGACTCTCTCTCATGGAGTTCGCACTTGGTAATCTCCAAGATGACAGATTATGAGAACAAGACCCGCTAATAGAAATTCGGCATGTCTTGGTGTCATTGGACATTACTATCTACGAGCATGTGTAATGGTCCTTAGACTGGAAGATTATCATTAACTCATGTCATGACTCGCGCAATTAGATTTACTAACAAAAACCATCATGTAGACAGTTGGCGGGATGTAGGGTACGTTGGGTGCGTCACGAGTGACATGTTGTTAATGGATAAGTTGAAGAAGTATTTGTCCCTTCCATTTATAGAATTTGATATCTCATCCATTTGATTGAAATAGAAATGCTGCATTAAATTCCATGGACATGGTGTAAACGACGAGTTTATTTCAGTTAGTCAAAGAGCGACGGATCAAGCATATAAGTTTATGACACTGCCATGAAACCTGCTTGATGAGATATCGAGACAAAGGGATTAAATTACACAGTAAGCGTTCGTATGAGGTGATACGTCCATGCGGCGTCAAATTCTTTCTCTTGGGTGCCTTGACCCATTGCTAGACAGTAATCTTGGACTTTAGGCAAGCCCACCTAATGCCAACGAGAAAGAGGCCTAGAGGGTCACACACTAAGTGTATTCAAGTATCTCAAGTAGAATAAAGATTATTATCGTACGTGGTTTAATAATTATTCAAGGAATATTAAATCATTTTAATGATGGAGGAAGAAGGAAATGAGAAACAAGATATACATGCTGTGTATTAACGATTACATGCCGTGTAGTTTTTCATGGAAAACAAGTACACGTCGTGTATTAATAATTACACACCGTGTAGTTTTCTTTATAGAAAGGAAGTGAATAAATGGAAACCAGATATACACACCGTGTACATTGAATGTACACTCTATGTAGTTTTCAATGAAAAACAAGTACACGTAGTGTATTTATTAATACACGCCGTGTAGTTTTTCCAGTCAGAATTTTGGGGATATAATATTGTTTTAAATGATATTTATTATAAACAGCATGGGCGATATCAAGGAATTAATTATTCGACATGGGGGTTTTAAATAAGAGTCAATGAAATAAATAAAAAGCGTAACACGTTTATTTATTGTCATAACTCTACAACCTCAAACCTGATTATAAATATCCTCACAACCCCAACTCTTTTCTGACACACAAGAGAATCGTTGTACACAACAATTCTGGAGAATTATTTCAAGGCCAAAAGAACCTCTTCCGCCAAGAACGCTCTCAAGACCACGATAGATCCTCTTCCATCGGATCAAGATGATCTAAGGCAGACAACGCAAGAAAAGGTTTCTCCACGCTAGCACCTGGAGACTCCTTTGGCGACGTCCCAAGATATGAGGTACATGTGTGGATCACCGCTAGAGGAAGTCTGCACTTGGCTTCTATGACGCAATGACGAACCACACCGGAACGTGATCAATAACATCAATGAATAAAGAACACCAAAAAGGTATTTCTTTTAAATTGATTAAATTAATTATAATCATCCTGTAACGATCCTACTTTGTGGTTCTGGGATTTTTTTTTCTATTTCCTTGATTCGATCCATGGAGACTGGCGTTTATCATCGTATTGATCCCAGATTGATCATTGTTAATGAAAAAAATCCAAGTGGGCACATCCACCCATGCGCTTCCACTACACCTGGAACCTTCACTCTAGGGATTAAAAAAATAATAAGGGGCACTTGTGTAATTATTTATTTCTTACACTAATGGTATATAAACACAATTATATTGTTTCTCTTATATCCAATTAATTTGTTTGGTTGTGTGGAATGAACTTGGAGAATCCTATAAAGTCCTATAGAAATATCCTCTCTAAGAATGCTCCCAATAATGGAGAGTGGTTTTCCTCCACCTCCCACTCTCAATTCAAGAAAGATCAAGGATGATTCTTTAGAAGTGGTTCTTGTGGTGATCAAAGGTGGATGACACAATAAATATTACCCTCCACGCTATCACACTTATATTCCTATGAATATATTTTGATATTTTTGGAACTTGTGTGAATCACCTCTAAAAAGAATCTATTCTTGATTACTACAATGCAATGAGGGTACAAAATAGATCTTTTGTCAGATCCATCAATAACAAAATAATTCAAACAAGGTAATTCTTAAATTAATTAAATTGATTATAAATAATATATGATGGTCCTATATATGGTTCAGTAATTCTATCAATTTACTATATTATTTGATTCAGTTCCATTGACTATGACATCTATTGATGTGTAAATCTCAAATTCATCATTGATCGTGATGAAAAAAAGTTGAGCATGACCTATCAGATGCTCTTGATCCACCCGAAACCTACAAGTGGTATCAAATTAGTCACACAATTATTTATATTTATTTAAATATTAATTATTAATTTACACAATTGTGATTTATTTTTCAATTCGTGTTTAATTTTTCTTTTAATACAAATTGTTAGATCTCCTTTTCCTCGTTCTTTTCTCATAAATCTAATCCAAACGATTAATTTTGTGGACAAAATAAAATTTAAGATCTAATATGGAGGTGTCAATGATTCTGGATTCATAAAACAAGAGTACACATCATGTAATCATAATTAATATAGCGACCCTAGCCTTTTACACATTAATGTACATGATTTTAAGCATAATTATACTTGAGAATACAAGCCAAGGATCGTGATGTCTAGAGTCTTTTAATAATAAGTACATAAAACATAAAACAAGGGGCTAAAATATTATTTATTTAATCTCCATAATTATCTCCTAACTTATCTTGATCCCTTACATCTGCATTGGGTACCCTGGGGATCACATGAACAATGGAATTAGCTAAAAGCCCAGTAAGGGAATAAGAATATGAATAAATACTTAGAACATGGGTTATAAGACATGACATAAAGATATAAAAAGTCATGTAACATAAGAAATAAGAACATAAAAATAAGGGATCATTTAAACATGGAATCATAGAAATGTGGTAGCAACATAAAACATGACTTTGGTACAAGTCAAGGCTAACCACCAAGATCACCGCACATAACATCTCATGAGACTTAACTTCACCCAATGCATTGGAGAGCAATCTGGTCACACCCATATTAACATTTCATTAATATTTTTTCCACATAAATAATCATACATAATCAATTTTAACTAAACAAAATGGTCACCCATTGATAGAATTGGGTTCCACAATCATGTCATAAAGCATAAAAAGTGGCCGTATCATAAAAGTGTCCATGAAAGAAAGGAACTAAAATATACATGGAAATTTATAAGTTAAAATAGTCATGTACCATGGTATGTGAGGTCAATTATAATTGACCACATGTAAGAAAAGTATTCATGAAATTTTGGCATAAAAAAACTTCTGAATAGTTTTAAAGAAAAATATTATATAGCCTTTAAAACAGAAAAGGGGAAACCCCATTATACAAAACAAGAAGTGAAATAAGAATGTTTTTAAATAAAAAATATTATTTTATAAATATAATTGTGTATTAAAAATATAGAGGGCACTTGAAATTGGGTAAGAATTTAGAAATATCCCTCAAAACAGGTTTTCTTATTAGGTATTATTGACGAGGGAATCGCTTTAAAACATGTAGATTAGAAAAATAGAATGAGGTATGGACCTTGAAACATGAATTTGGATTATGTACCTAGAATTATTAATTTTACATAAAATGAATAGACAACTTCATTTGGGTTAAAATAAAGATAGGGAAACCCAAAGGAATAATAGCAGTTTTGGTGGAATCCCTTGTGGAATATTGGCACGGTATAATGAGTACTTAAGAGGGATTAATGAGAGAGAAATTGATTTATAATATTTTTTACATCAGTACAAAAATATGGGGGAGGTTTATAATCATACCCCACCACTAGTAATTATACATAAAATGACGTAACATAGAGGACAATCTTGAATAAAAGTGGAATTATGAGGATCCCTTACCTTAAATATGATGTTGATATTTTCTTGAACTTAATCACATGAATAATAAAATTAGGTTCATTAATTAATAATTCTGGAACCGATTATACATGTAAAATATTTATTATAACCCTTTAAGTTCATTTATAACCATTTTGATTGGTTATGAGGTTCAATTTCATTGTTCGGATCCTTTTTCTTGCTTGGTTTTAATGATCGGTTCATGTTCACATAAACATGTATGATGAAAGTGGTGGTCAAGACTTGAAGTTATATTTTACTATTGAACATAATGAAGTTTACATGGTTGAAAATTTAATTGGCTTACTTAGAATGAAGTTGAATCATTATATAAAACTTTAGTGACAACCTTTCACTACCACAAAAATAGTTTTTCCCAGCGCCAACCTTTATCAGCCCAAATGAAAAAGTGTTGATAAATGGGGGTGCCTTTATCAGTGCTAAAGAAAGCGCTGATAAAGGGTCCCTTTATCAGCGCTAAAAAAAGCCCTGATAAAAGCACCCCTTTATCAGTGCTTTTTATAGCGCTGATAAAGGGACCCCCTTTATCAGCGATTTTTTCTTAGCGCTGAGAAAGGGTCGAATTCAAAAAAAAGTTAATTAAAAATAATATATTAATATATAAATATATAAATATAGTTATATTGATATAAATATAATATATATTTTTTAAATATACTTTAGATTAGTATAAATATACATTTACACTTAATATACTTTATTTATAAGATATTTAGTGAAAATAGATTATAAAAAAATTAAAAAAATATTTTTAATTAAAAATTTGATAATTATTATGGAGTAATAGTCATTTAATAGAAATTTTAACATTAAAAAGTTAAAAAAATTAAAAAAGATCCAAAATATGTTGAAAACACAACTCGAACATCAAACGGTCATAACTTTTGATCCGGGTGTCCGTTTGAGCTCTACCGCATATCAAATCAAAGTCAGCGATGAGATCTACATCGTTGTTCCCCAAGGGGGCCATAGTTAAGGATTTTCAAAGGCCAAAAAAGGCCCATAAGGCCTCCAAAACTGAGTTTTAGTCAGCGTACCCCGATTTTTTAATATTTTTTGGATTTTTAGCCTCGCTTAAGGGGGTATTATTGGAATTTGTTTTGTGGGGACTGAATTTATTTCAAGGTATTACATTCATATTGATATTATTTCTTTGAAATTTCATCGTTTTTTATAACTCACTTCTATTTATAATCAAATATATAACAATATATACATATTTTTTATATATTCACACCTAAAAATTTAATTATCAATATAAATAATAAAATATATTCACATATAAAATATATTAGCATTATCTAAATAATAACTAATACCCATTTTATTTAAAATACAAATATATGAATATTTATATACCTATATATTAATCTAACTATGTATATTAATATAACTACATATATATATTAATATTACTATATATATATTAATATTACTATTAATATATATATATTAATATCACTATAAATATATATATTAATATAACTATATATATATTAAAATAACTATATATATATATTAATATAAATATATTTTACTATCCAAATAAATATAACTATATATATATAAATAGAGATATATATATATTAATATAACAATATATATATATATTAATATAAATATATATTACTATACGAATAAATATAACTATATATATATATATATATAAATAGAGATATATATTAATATAACTATATATATATATATATTAATATAACTATATAAATATTATAATATAACTATATATATATATTAATATAAATATATATTACTATATGAATAAATATAACTAAATATATAAATATATATAGAGAGAGAGAGATATCATGAAATGGGAAACAAATCCAAATAGAGGAGTGGTAAGGGCTTAGGCACGGAGGGGGAGGTCTCGAGTTCAAATCCTGGTGGAGGCAGGGGTGCGCGCACATGGGGGGATATGGGACCAAGCACTGATAAAGGGTCAAGGGGGTGCATGGGGTCTGTAGGGGGGCGGAAAATCAATGTAAAAGGGGGGTTCAAGCGCTATAAAATCCCCCAACGATTGCCAGTATTTTTAATTTTTTTTTAATTTTTTTTTAGTTTTTAATTTTTTTTACCTTTTATCATCATTTATAAAAAATCGCTGATAAAAGGGGTCTTTTATTAGTGCTAAAACAAATGCGCTGATAAAGGAAGCACTCATAAAGGGGTCTTTAATCAGCGCTAAAACAAAGAACTGATAAAGGACCCTTTTATCAGTGCTGATAAAGGGGACCCCCCTTTAACTACGCTGAATTTAACATCGCTTTTCTAGCGCTCTTAAAGGCCATTTTTAGCGCTGATAAAAGGCATATTTGTAGTACTGTTTTGGGTTAATAGGATGATTTTGTCCATAAGGAACATGTTTTGTTTCATAAACAAAAACCATGTGTAAAAAAGGATTCTAGGAACCAAGATGAGTCATAATACATATATTATGGTCATTTTCAACCATGAAAATGGTTTTATGACCATAATCAAAGATGGTAAAGGAAATTGAAAACCCATCGTCCTTGGATGTGGTAAATTAACACATCTAGGATGATGTCTTTGCAACTAAAATTAATAAATATTAAAGAAGAGATTATAATAAATTATTCCATTATAATAAAAAATTCTAGTACATGTAAGGTACTGGATTTTTCATAAAATTTGGATGAGTATTGTAAAGTCTCGTGTTTTTTAACCTGGTTACAATACGAATGTTTTTTATTTTTTATTTCAGTTTATCAATGGTTCATTTTTTTAAACTGAGATCTGGAATTTTATTCCATGTGTTGGAACACCTAATGGTGTTGTTTTTAGACTTTCATGATTACCTGATCATTTTTTTAGGTGTCCCAATGAGTCTTGAGACCACCAATTTCGGAAAATTCCACTTTAATTGATTTGTACGGATAGCGCATGATTGCGGTCCAAACCATGTAATTTACCCAGTTAAATAAATTATTTAATTTAATTAAATAAGATTATATGAGAGTTTATGATTAATTAAAAGAAAATTCTAATAATAATTATAATGAAGTTATTATTATTTGTCATGCCCCGACCCCAGTTACCTAGAGTCGGTGCATTATTGCGTAACATGGGAATGATCACAAAAGATCAAGTCTCGAAAGACCGATTAGTTTAGTATCCTTGGGAACACTAGATACATTCATAAGTCTTACATTACATCATAAAGTAAAACAAAACTACAAAAATATATTGTCTTTATATCCCCTCATACTATCCCTACAGGTCATTCATAATATACTTCTTCACATCCTGGAAAAATTAAAACATTGGAAGGGGTGAGCTTAGATGCTCAGTAAGGATAACAATATAGCGGAAGCTTTCATAAATAAAAAAACATTTAAGGAAATGTATAACTAAACCAAAATCGATTTAAACATAAACTTCAACATAATATGGAAAAATTAAAATGAGATAATGCCATTTACTTATTAACATGGATATTCTACTGGTCGAATAATCACAAACAATATCAATAACCACTTTAATAATGATGGAATTCACAATGCCAGACTATCATAACCACGTTGTCAAGGCCTCGTGCCAAGACTACAAGTAATATTTTGTCAAGGCCTCGTGCCAAGACACTAGTTTGTCTCATGAGACCTGCCGATGCATCGAGGAGCTATAGCGGGCTCCACCTGTCACTTGTTAAGTCCAATGCATTCCTCATATGAACAGGTTTAAACATATTATAAACTGTAACATAATCGTATCACATAAAACATGCATAAAGGAAACATAACATTTCCACATTTCAATCACAAGATATCAATACAACACATTGATATAATAAAAACATTATCAAACCCATTTTCAATACCAAAATAAAAGAAAATTAATACTTGGTATTTATTTTTCATTTAAAAAAAGTTATGGCTTGTAGAGGAATCCGAAACTCAAATAATGGTCAAGGTGGCGGAGAAGTTGTTGTCGCCGCATACGTACGACAAGAAGAACATTCCTTTTTGTCGTTTAGTAAAATGCTAGGTATAAAAATATTCCTTTTGAATAAACATAAAAGTCAAAGGGGTTTATACACCGTATAAATGAAATTTGTGTATAAAACAAAATATGCCTCAATGAATAGAGATTGAGATGAAGTCCCTTAAAAATATCATTTTTTAAATAAAATAGATCTATTATGTGTATTCACTATATGTACACATAATGAAAGTATAAATACAAGATAGGACATAATAATATCATGACATAATTTTAAAGTAGGAGATTAACCCAAAGAATGGAAATTGGGTTAAGAAGTTCTCTTACCTCGTGTCCGACTTGACTCGATCATTCTTTAATATCCTGAATAATAAACTAGAGTTAATTTATACTTGATTAAGAACCTTTTCCAAGTTCATTATTCCTTTTATATCACTTATTACCATGTTATGAACATTATTTAATTATTTAAGTTAATAACGGTCATTTTGTTGATCTTTGGTACTTGAGTCAAAAATAAACTTCTTATAATTACAAGTTCTTCATGTGGTGAAATATACATTATATCCAGAATTATATTCATTATTTAGATATCATATATATCATATATATCCAGTATATACATTCATTTATAATATTACATAACGTTTAGAGGAAAGAAATGAAATTCACCGTTCATAGAGACGGTAAGCCGTACGTACGCATGGACGCTACTTTCATTTCTATTTAGTATTTAATGGAATGAAATTATAATTATATAAAGGTATAATATAATTCCAGTATAATATAATGTATAATACCATTTACTCCATCCTTTATACATCCCACATATGGCATTAACGATTCAAATCACTTTGAGGGGGCGGTAGTCCGCACTTCCTAAAATGAAATTATCGCGTTTACCCATAATAGAAATCATAAAAGTATGCCGTAAATGATAAATACAGAAGAATAAGGAAAACAAAAACATAATATATATATCATATATGAAAATATTTTCATCATAATGGCAACCATGAGAGGTTTTAAAAGAATATTGAACAATCATCGTTTCATGAGGTAGTAATTCGCCACCCACAGAAACAGTTTGTTCTTTAACCATTAGACAAAGGTGTGTGTAAGTGTAAATAAAATCCTTCTCATAAAAACATCCTAGTATATTGAATATATTGGTGTTTTTACATTAAAAATAATAAAAAGAGTTTAGTGGGTTGGAGAATCAAAATAAAACAAAACAACATTAGAGAAGACATTACCATTAAATCGGGTAACTCTCCTCAGTTTGAACCAAAATGGTTCCTTGAAGAGATTTCTGTCTATGGTAATGCTTCTAGGATGAAGGGAGGAATGTTGAGATAGTATTTGGGTAGATTTTGGATGAGAAAAAAATGCTTTGAAGGTGTGAATAAGGTGGTAGAGGTGGGGGCCTTTTATAAGAGGAGAGGAGGGGCACTCTTGGACAGTCATGAAATGTTACATTATTATGAAGCGCTTTTCGGATTTAAAAGGTCCCACAATGCTATATTTCCAGGCTAAGGTGATAAGGGTTCTAAATAGACTCATCCAATTGGTTTTTGACAAGTGTAATTATTTGATATTACATTATCCTTCCATTTTATTAAAATCATTAATTAATGAGGTAATCGCTGCATCATCATGGTGTCATAAAAACTATAATTTATTTAATGTCTAAAAATTATAAAAAAATAACATGATGTAGGAAATATTTTTATATTTCCAATGAATATTCATAGTAAAAACTTTAACTTATATAAACCCATGTAATAATTGTTTTAGTAAAACAACACATGTTGGTGACAATTTTATTTTTACTTTAAATAAATAGTTCTTAATGTCATTTTCTTACCCAAGTGGATCCATTGGGTCCCCAAGTTGACCCATGGATTGTCTTTGTCGGCCATGAATCATCCAATAATTGTAGGACATGTTTCAAGATATTTTTATATTTTTATAATATCATTTTTACCTTAAATTTCACTAATTACCTTTTATCGCGATTAATAGAACTTAAAAGTTACTATTCCCCAAAAATTATTTTAATCCCATTGAACCACATTTTACTTCCAAATGACAACCATGTATGTCAGATTTTTGAAAATCAAATCACAGAAGTGGTAATGTTTCATTTAAACGAAAAATCAGTTTTGAACTATCACTTAGTGGTTTCACTATTCATCAAAAATTGAAGTTTTTCAGAACAATGCCAAAAATTCACCCTAAGCTATAATTGATATTCCGAATTCAAAAATGATGTCTATTTTAAAAAATTACAAACATATAAGTTGAATTAATTAATTTAATAATTAATTCCTGCTGTCACAACAAATAGCATGTTTTTAAGAAACAATATATATCAAAAGATTGACAATTGTTTATGTCGAATTTCAAAGTGAAATTAATTATAATGACCACCATTGGATAAAATGGTAAAATTATATTTTAATTATACTTTTAAACCACTCAATAGTATAATTTATCACTATTAATTATTTTGATTTAAAAATTTCTTTTTAAGTATTTTTCACTGTTCATCAGAAATTGGAATTTCTTAGAACAATACCAAAAAATCAACATAGGCTAATTTCGATATTCCGAATCCAAAAATGACGTCCATTTTAAAATATAAAATTTATATAAGGGGGTATTACTATTCATAACAGCTACTTTTATTGGTCGCGGTGTGTTAGAACTTGGGGTTGCGTACAACACATGCTGCTATGTTATTCAAAGAGATGCGTACCATGGAAGCTTTGGGTGTTAAATTCTCCCCTCCTTCAATAAATTGTGTCCTCGCAATTTGAAAATTTACATTGAAAAGAAAGGTTTGAAAATAGAAAATACCTTTGTGGAAAATCCACATCAGAAATAAGGTTTATAAAATTTTGCCTTAATAAGAGGGAAAGGGAAATAAAAAAGTCACCACCAAATTATGATCTCGATTAGGAGAACATTGGTGGAAATTAGAGACATATAATTGGAGAAAAACATAAATACTTGTAGGGATTGATTGAGGTCATCAATCACAAACAAGTTTATAATTGATGGCCTCAAAGCCTTCAATCTATGTTGATTTAAAATATTATTAGTTCAACAAGACATAAGGTATTAGGATAACAAATTTTTCATTTTAATATACCTTTACTAAAGTTTAAGAATTAATTTATTCATAGAATAATAGATAGGTATATATATTTATGCTTGAAAAGTAGAGTTTCAACCTTCAACTAATTTCTACCACAAACTCATCTTTCACTCAAAAAGATAATATGACTCAAAAATATTATATTTATCCTAATCATACAAGGTTCAAAATATTAACACATACCATTTAGATTAGGAAAAATATTTTTTAATAACCAGGGACTTCCTGTAGGCTAGTGGTAGGTAATAAAGGCCTGTCTCACTATGGTTGTGGGTTCTATTCCTACAGCTCTGTCCGACGCAACGGGTTATCCCCTAACCTACAGGTTGTCCTTTTCCTAAAACTATAGTATTATAATATTCCAAAAATAATATTCAGAAATTTTTTAACCTTAAACAATACTATCCAAGGTTCAACTTAATCCATTCCAACCTTTATATTTATCCAAAATACTTCTGTCCAACTCACAGTCCAAATTTTATAAGGAAGGTAAACATAATGAAGATCCTTTTTTTCCGCGTAACAGCATGTGAACACCTTCATCACGTATTATTTTAAAACACAGCAACATCGTAAATTACCATAAATCCTTATTGATTACATTCATGATCCATTATTCCTTATAGAATACTAGATATACTCCTTCTATCCAAAAGTTTATACAAATCATTAATCAGTTTCAAGGAATTTAAGAATATCCAATATAATTTATCCAAATAAATCATGTATTATTCGAAAATCACTATCTTAGTATCAGAACCATATTATGGTTTATCTTTCTCTCAACCATATATCTTTCAAAAATTTAACCTACTGTGGAGTCACTTTTCTTGGTTCCACACAATCTCAAGTCGTTGTTGAAACAGTACTACAGTACAATCCTTATATACTCCATAATTATTATAACCAGTACATCATTGATACAACACTCAAATGACAAAATTATTTAATAACAACATAAGAACTCTAATCATTCCTCTTCATCTGTGGTAGTATCATAACTTGATTATTATCCAATAAAATTATTTGGGGCATACTATGATGATTTGGACATTGGTTTACGTATTATCCCCACTCCTTGTAGATGAAGCGTTGTACATTTGAAACCTTTTTCTTACCCTTGCAGTCACACACTTGGTGTCCTTTTTCTCCACACTTATAACAAACTCCCATTCCCTTCAAGCAATTTCAAAGGTGTTTCTTCCCAAAGTTATCACATATTGGAAAATTTTTCTTTTCCCTCATCCCTTTATCCATCATTCTCTCTTCCGTCCTTTTCTTCTCTTTCGTCCCTTTAAAGCCATAAGACTCGGAGAATTATTTACTTATATTATTAACACATGATACTATTTCTTCATATGTTGAGAACACATGGGAGACTATTTCCGTTCTAAATGTTGGCTTAATACCATGAAAGATATGATCCTTCTTACTCTTTGGATCATACGTATTGATGGAGTTCACATTCCTTCTACTGGGTGCCATTTCTATACAATGGCATAAACTAGGTTAGTTTATAAATTACAATGAAGAATTGAAAACTTGTAAAATACTTAATGTAAATTTAACGGTTTATGGATATAATCCATAATCATAAAAAATGTTTTCTTTGAGGAAGTATATACTCATAAACCCTTCATAATGGTTGGGAAAAAATGATAATTATCCTAAGGATATCCCCCGAGAGTGTCGTAACCAAGAGTGCAGCAAGGCCCGTTGTCGTGCACTAATTCCCGTTCGAGTATAGCTCAAAGCGGTGTTTTCGAGTTTTACCCCTAGGTTCATCTGTGCTAGAGCCGCCTCTACCTGCTCGTATCTAGACAGGGATGTATTTCTCGGAAAACTCACAAAATCTCTATAATACCAAAATTATAGGAAGTTCTTCTATACTAATACTCAAAGTCTATCTTAGGGCTATGTGCTCTAATCAGAGTTTATCTAAATCTAGCTTCCAAGGTTAGTACTAAACTGCCTCTGATACCAACTGTAACGCCCTGACCCCAGTTACCTAGAGTCGGTGAATTATTGCGTAACATTGGCATGATCACAAAAGATCATGTCTCAAAAGACTGATTAGTTTAGTAGCCTTGGGAACACTAGATACATTCATAAGTCTTACATTACATCCTAAAGTAAAACAAAACTACAACAGCATGTTGTCTTCATATCCCCTCATACTATCCCTGTAGGTCATTCATAATATACTTCTTCACATCCTGGAAAAATTAAAACATTAGAAGGGGTGAGCACAGATGCTCAGTAAGGATAACAATATAGCAGAACCTTTCATAAATAAACAAAAACATTTAAGGAAATGTATAACAAAAACAAATGCCTTTTAAACTTAAACTTGAACATAATATGGAAAAATTAAAATGAGATAATTCCATTTACTTATTCACATGGATATTATACTGGTCGAATAATCACATGCAATATCAATAACCTCTTTCATAATGATGGAATGCATAATTCCAGACTATCATAACCACGTAGCCAAGGCCTCGTGCCAAAAATACAAATAAGATTTTGTCAAGGCCTCGTGCCAAGAAACTAGTTTGTCTCATGACACCTGCCGATGCATCGAGGAGCTATAGCGGGCTCCACCCATCACTTTTTAAGTCCAAGGCATTCCTCATATGAACAAGTTTAAACATATCATAAACCCTAATATAATCGTATCACATAAAACATGCATAAAGGAAATATAACACTTCCACGTTTCAATCACAAGATATCAATACAACACATTGATATAATAAAAACATTATCAAAACCATTTTCAATACCAAAATAAATGAAAATTAATACTTGGTATTTATTTTTCATTTTAAAAAATTTTATGGCTTGTAGAGGAAGCTGAAACTCAAATAATGGTCACGGCGGCGGAGAAGTTGTTGTCGCAGTATACATACGACAAGAAAAACATTCCTTTTTTTCATTTAGTAAAGTTCTTCATATAAAAATATTCCTTTTGTATAAACGTAAAATTCAAAGGGGTTTATACACCGTATAAAAGAAATTTGTGTATAAAACAAAATATGCCTCAATGAATGGAGATTGAGACGAAGTCCCTTACAAATATCATTTTTTAAATAAAATAGATCTATTATGTGTATTCACTATATGTATACATAAAGAATTTATAAATACAAGATAGGACATAATAATATCATGACATAATTTTAAAGTAGGAGATTAACCCAAAGAATGGAAATTGGGTTAAGAAGTTCCCTTACCTCGTGTCCGACTTGACTCGATCGTTATTTAATATCATAAATAATAAACTAGAGTTAATTTATACTTGATTAGGAACCTTTTTCTAGTTCATTATTCCTTTTATATCACTTATTACAATGTTATGAACATTATGTAATTATTTAAGTTAATAACGGCCATTTTGTTGATCTTTGGTACTTGAGTCAAAAATAAAATTATTATAATTACAAGTTGTTCATGTGGTGAAATATCCATTATATCAAGAATTATATTAATGATTTAGATATCATATATATCATATATATCCAGTATATACATGCATTTATAATATTACATAATTTTTAGAGGTATGAAATGAAATGCACCGTTCATGGAGACGGTAAGCTGTACGTACGCATGAATGATACTTTCATTTCTATTTCGTATTTAATGGAATGAAATTATAATTATATAAAGGTATAATATAATTACAGTATAATATAATTTATAATACCATCTAATCCATCCTTTATACATCCCACATATGGCATTAACGATTCAAATCACTTTGAGGGGGCGGTAGTCCACACTTCCTAAAATGAAATTATCGCGTTTACCCATAATGGAAATCATAAAGGTATGCCATAATTGAAAAATACAGAAGCATAAGGAAAAAATAAACATAATATATATATATCATATATGAAAATAGTGTCATCATAATGGCCACCATGAGAGGTGTTAAAAGAAGATTGAACAATCATTGTTTCATGAGGCAGTAATTCACCACCCACAGAAACAGTATGTTCTTTAACCATTAGACGAAGGTGTGTGTAAGTGTAAATAAAATTCTTCTCATAAAAACACCCTAGTATATTGAATATACTGGTGTTGTTACAAAATAAAATAATAAAAAGATTTTAGGGGGTTGGGGATGAAAAATAAAACAAAACAACATTAGAGAAGACATTACCTTTAAATCGGGTAACTCCCCACGGTTTAAACAAAAATGCTTCCTTGAAGAGCTTTATATCTAAGGTAAGGCTTCTAGGGTGAAGGTAGGAATGTTGATAGAGTATTTGGGCAGATTTTGGCCAAGAAAAAAGGCTTTGAATGTGTGAATAAGGTGGTAGAGGTGGGAGCCTTTTATAAGAGGAGAGGAGGGGCACTCTCGAAAGGTCATGAAATGTTACATTATTATGAAGTGATTTTCGGATTTCAAAGGTCCCAAAATGATATATTTAGAGGATAAGGTGATAAGGGTTCGAAATATACTCATACAATAGGTTTTTGACAAGTTTAAGTATTGGATTTTACATTATTCTCCCATTTTATAAAAATCATTAATTAATGAGGTAATCGCAGCATCATCATGGTGTCATAAAAACATTAATTTATTTAATTTCTAAAAATTATAAAAAAAATATCATGATGTAGGAAATATTTTTATCTTTCCAATGAATATTTATAGTCAAAAGGTTAACTAATATTACCCCATTTAATAATTATTTTAGTAAAACAACACATGTTTGTGACAATTTTATTTTTACTTTAAATAAAAAGTTCTTAATGTCATTTTCTTACCCAAGTGGCTCCATTGGGTCCCCAAGTTGACCCATGGATTTTCTGGGTCTGCCATTAATCATCCAATAAGTGTAGGACAAGTTTCAAGATATTTTTATATTTTTATAATATCATTTTTACCTTAAATTTCACTAATTACATTTAATCGCGATTAATAGAACTTAAAAGTTACTATTCACCAAAAATTATTTTGATCCCATTGAACAAAATTTTACTTCCTAATGACAAACATGTATGTCGGATTTTTGAAAATCAAATCACATAAGTGGTAATGTTTCATTTAAACGAAAAATTTGTTTTTAAATATCACTTAGTGGTTTCACTATTCATTAAAAATTGAAGTTTTTCATAACAATGCCAAAAATTCACCCTAAGATATAATTGATATTCCAAATTCAAAAATGATGTCTATTTTACAAAATTCCAAACATATAAGTTTCATTAATTAATTTAATAATTAATTCCTGTTGTCACAACAAATAGCGTGTTTTTAAGAAACAATATATATCTAAAGATTGACAATTGTTTATGTCCAATTTCAATGTGAAATTATTTCTAATGACCACCATTGGATAAAATGGTAAAATTATAGTCTAATTATACTTTATAACCACTCAATATTATAATTTATCACTATTAATTATTTTGATTAAAAAAGTTGTTTTTAAGTATTTTTCACTATTCATCAAAAATTGGATGTTCTCAGAAAAATACCAAAAAAATCAACCTAGGCAAATTTCGATATTCTGAATCCAAAAATGAAGTCCATTTTGAAATATGAAATTTATATAATTTCAAAAAGGGGGGTATTACTATTCAAAACAGCTACTTTTATTGGTCTCGGTGTGTTAGAACTTGAGGTTGCGTACAACACACGCTGCTCTGTTATTCAAAGAGAAGCGTACCATGGAAGATTGGGGTGTTCTATTATTCTTGTGTTTGATTAATTAATTGAATGTTAAAAAATTAATTAAATGATGGTTGAAGAAATTAATGTGTATTATGGGTTTATCGAAGAAGCATTTTTTTTATGAAGAGTTTCAGAACTGTTAAAGGGCCATTTATAATTAAATGGATGAATGTGCTAATAATAATAATGTTATTATTATTATTATGGTGTCATAAATTATTTTGATGCTTTGATATTTTAATTTCATGTTAAAGGAGGATATCATTTATGAGAATTTAATGTGGCTTTTGAGCTTCTCAAAAAACATTTAATAAAAGGAAGAGTTTTAGATTTAATGAATCATTGTTATTAAATAGTGGTGTTGGTTTATCAAAAGTTTGAATAATAATAATAATGAGATTATTATTATTTTACTTTTATGAATGTAATTATTATTATTATTATGGAAATTAAATTAGGGGTAATGGGTTGGAGTTTTTATCATATTAATGATATTGTAATAAATTGGGAGTTTCAAAATTAATCATGAAATTTTTATTAAGAAAATAATGAATGAAGAAGCGTTTTTAATTAAATGGGTTGTAACATTTATGTTAAAAGATTTTAATTGGATGTTTAATGATGTGTAATAATTATGTGAAATTAATGAGGATTTAGGGTATATCAAAGAAACATCTAACTACATATAGAGTTTCATAATTAATAAAGTAGTTTTTTTATTTTATAAGAGGTGTTGGGTTTTATCTAAGGTTGAATAATAAGAAAAATAAAAATGTGATTATTATTATTATGGTTTTATGAGGGGTTGTTAATATTATTATAAATAATAATAATAATGGATTTTTTCAGGGGGGGGGTCATTTAATTAAATTAAAGGTCAATTAGAATTTAATTAATCACTACTTAGTGCATGTTTTTATTTAATTAATTTTTGTTAACGATAATTAATTAAATAAAAATGATTTCGAGTTTTTTTAATTAAATTGTGTTGAGAGAATTTAATTAATAAAACATGAAGTGGGTAATTTATTTAATTAAATTTTTTGAATAAATTTAATTAAGAAATGTGTAAATTAAGAGTTGGGTATTATCAAATTAGGGTAAATTTAAATAGTAATATTAAATGAGGAATAAATATGGAGTTGGGTTTAATTTAATTAATCCATTTTAAATGAAATTATCAGGTTGTGCATGCTTACTCAAATATTACAGGTCAGCTGTGCAGTTACCCGATTTTTAAAATGATTAATTTTTATTTTATTCTAAATAAATGAATTATTTAATAATAATAGTAAAGATATTATTATTATTATTGTATTAATTTCATTGGATGATTAACGGGGGTTTTTAGAATTAATTGTGTAACATTTATTTAAAGGTTATTTAATGAAGTAACATTTTATTAAATGAGAATAATAAATGTAATTATTATTATATTAAGACAATTAGTTTAACATGGGTGTAATTTTTGAGTATGCATGACAAATGTATAATGCAGGTTCAGACACCAGCGGAGGGATAAAGCAAGTAATTGGGTATATAGTTACTTTGTATTACTTACTTTATTTATGCATGTTTTCACATGGTTTAGATTATTTATTAATTGTCTAGATTTGGGGTAGACATCGGTGGTCCTGACCTACTAAGATTTATATATCACTCCCTACTCAGGCATCCATTGCACTGGGGTACCCGAGTAAATTCAATTTGGTTGCAGGATTGTGTTGTTTTCATTTACTTGGAAGATAAGAGCAAATGACCAAGCGGAATATCGGGATGCTCGAGGAGACAACCCTCAGGGCTTAGAGTCATTGTTTATTTATTTTTGTAATGGAATGTAATGAATGATTTTTTGTTGACTATTTTCCTTTTTTGTATCATTAGCATGTCATTCATGCATCTACTATATAATTGGCATTTGAACATTTGTTTTTACAAAATTTATAAAATCTACCTTCCGCTGCCTTATCACTTATTAGACTACTTCCGCAATTTTTTTCCATTTTTTGTTATTTACTCTGAAATACCACTATGAAACTCTGATAAGAGGGTATCGTCACCCCACTGACTATCCTTAGACCCTTGCTACTAGTCGTCAACCACTAGCATACATGGAAGCACGCCTGAGGTCATGTGGTGACCTATCCGACCACCGGTTTAGTGGTGAGCCGGGTCAGGATGTTACAAAGTGGTATAAAAGGAATGTTTCTCTTGCTTTGTCTTACTGTTTTGCGGTTGGTAGATAGGAGACTTGGAATGTGTTGGGGCATGGTTTAATAGCCATCCTTGGGACTGATCACCTCATGTATGTGAAATGACCAAGTGGTCAGGGTTGGTAATTGATGATTGTACTATTAGAGGTTATAGTTGATATAATTTCACCTTGAGTGACTGGTGTATTTTCTGCTGTTTATTGATTTTGATAATTTGGAAAAATAATTTTCTTAACCTGATATAGAAAGTAATTTTCATACATGCATCATCTTAGGCACTTAGAGATTCACATGTCATGCATATAACATGCCATGTAGTCGCATTAGTAGGATGCCTGCTAATTTGGACTGTGTTCCTTGTGTGCAATACCATGTTTTGATCTCTTTAGCATGCCTCTCTAGATAGCATATTTTGGTGATAGATTTAACATTCTTGAGTGATTATATTCAATACTGCCTCAGTTATTAGCATGTTTTGTTGTTGTTCTATTCTTCTATGTTATAGCATGTTGTTGTGTTACTACTTATGCTTACATGTTAGAGATTTTTTGGATATGTGAAAGGGGTTCTAAAGAAAAATTGTTAAATAAATGTTGATTATGATAAATGGGAGCCAAATTATAGTGATAAGGTGTATGGGTACCTTATCGATTGGTAGATGGCCACCCATGTGTTTGAACCTTATAAAACCCTAATATATTTTAAAATGGTTACAAATGTAAAATTGCTGAGTTTTGATTGTAATGATCTATTGTTGGGTGGATTTATGAGGAACATAGATTAAGATAAATGGGACCCTCGGAGGTTGCCTTCTTGGTAAAAAGTAATTTAGATGCTAATTTTCATGTTTAAATTTGAATAACACTGAATGTTAAATGATTAAAGAGGATGTTTGTAATAGAATGCCTTTTTTCCATAGGGAGTTATTTTGAAAACCAAGTGACTTGTTATGTAGAAGTACTTATGTGTATGTTTAAATTCATTCAAATGTTAAAAGGGTGATATGAATTAATTAAAATTCATAAAAATAAAAAGGGTTTTCTGAACATTGTGATTTCAGTTTTGCGTGACCAAGAGAGAGCGTCAACATTTATGTTTCGTAAGGGGATAACCCGTGGTAGGTAGTACCCTTAGAATATTTGTGGCTATTAAAGTATGTTATTCCCACTCCTCAGGAGGACTTCTTGGTTCTCGAGTGTTATGGAACGCCGATACATTTATGTTGCGGCATTTATGATCAATTTTTGATGTGTTGATCATGGTTCAAGGAATGTCACACCCATGCGTTAATATGTTCTAAAAACATGAGATGGTGAGCAACTGATCTTTTCTTTAGATGTCATGGAAAATCCTAAGGTGGGTAATGTCGCTTTGTTTTTGATAAACGTGTCGGCAGGTGATGCCAAGCTTTTAGAATATATTTGTCTAGTAATAGTTTGACTGATGTTCTTAATGAACTTGGTTTTTATCTTAGTGTTATGTTTTGAATATGATGAGCATTTTCCATATCTTGACCTCATCATGGATACACTAAGATAGCGTCAGTCTTACACCGTACTATAGTTTAAATGTTTTTGGTTTGATGAGTGGTTGATATCTGGGTAGTACGTGGGATGTGTGGTTTTATTAGGCTACTCGTTTATTCATGTTGGGGAAAAATTATTTAAAAAAAATATCCTTGTGATGCCTTGACTTGGAAATTTTACCAGAGTTCAGGTAAGGACTTCATCATTCATGCTGATGGTTTTGGAATAGTTTTAAAGTCATGTCATCAGATAAAGGGAGAATGTGGGTTTTGGGTATGTGACATCTTATGAGGGAATATTTCACAACATTTTCTGTTGGTTGATCTAGAATCAACCATTTTAGTTGATGAGGTCCCTCTAATGGCCTAAAATATAATATCTGTTTCGATGTTTATTCTATAAGGTGGGCTTTGGATGTGGTTTTAAAGGATTATACATTATTCTTGTGAAGGGTTAAAGGTGTGTTTGGCATTTGAAATGAAACACGTCACTTCTAACAAGATTAAATGACGTAGGTAGGTTGGTTGTTTTAGTAGTGTTTCTTGACATCTTCTCGGGGACAAGAAGTTTTCAAGGTGGGTATATTGTAAAGTATCATTTTTTTAACCGTGTTAAAATACAAATTTATTTGAATTTTTTTAGTTTATTAAAGGGTCATTTTTTTAAACAGAGCTTTGGAATTTTATTCTGAGTCTTGGAACACCTAAAGGTGTTTCTTTTAGACTTTCGTAATTACATGATAATTTTCTCAGGTTTCCTGATGAGTCTCGGGAACACCAATTTTGTAAAATTCTACATTAATGGATTTGCACGGGTAGCACATGGTTATGATCCAACCCGTGCAGTTTACCCTATTTAATAAATTATTTAATTTAATTAAATAATATTATATGAGAGTTTGTGGGTAATTAAAATAAATTAATAATAATAATAATAATAATGAAGTTATTATTATTATTGTTGTTTATTTAACTAAATGAATGTTAATGAATTAATTAAATTATGGTTGAAAACAATTAATGTGGATTATGGGTTTATCGAAGAAATGTTTTATTTAAATGAAGAGTTTCAGAATTATTAAAGGACCATTTATTATTAAATGGATGAATATGCTAATAATGATAACGTTATTATTATTATTATGGTGTCATAAATTATTTTTATGCTTAGATATTTTAATTTCATGTTAAAGGAGTATATCATTTATGAGAATTTAATGTGTCTTTTCAGCTTTTCAAAGAAAATTTTATTAAAATGAAGAGTTTTAGATTTAATAAAGCGTTTTTATTAAATTGTGGTGTTGGGTTTATCAAAATTTTTAAAAATAATAATAATGAGATTATTATTATTTTAGTTTTATGAATGTAATAATTATAATTATTATGGAAATTAAATTTGGGGTTAGGGGTTGGATTTTTTATCGTATTAATGATATTGTAATAAATTGGGAGATTCATAGTTAATTATGAAGTGTTTATTAAGAGAATAATGAATGAATAAGCGTTTTTAATTAAATTGGCTATAACATTTATGTTAACAGATTTCAATTGGATATTTAATGAGGTGTAATAGTTAGGTGAAATTAATGAGGCTTTTGGGTATCTCAAAGAAACGTCTAATTAAATAAAGAGTTTTGTAATTAATAAATAAGTGTTTTTATTTTATAATAGGTGTTGGGTTTTATCTAAGGTTAAATAAAAAGAAAAAGAAAAATATTATTATTATTATTATTAAGGTTTTATGAGGGGTTGTTATTACTATTGTGAATGATAATAATTATTATAATAGAATTTTTTTGGGGGGGGTCATTTAATTAAAATAAAGGTCAATAATAATTTAACTAATCGCTACATAAGGAAGGTTTTTGTTTAATTAATTTGTTTTGAGATAATTAATTAAATAATGATGAGTTGGAGTTTTTATATTTAATTAAATTTTTTTGCGAGAATTTAATTAAAAAAACATGAATTGGCGAATTTATTTAATTAAATTTTGTGAATGAATTTAATTAAATAATGTGTAAATGGGGATTTTTGCATTATCGAAGTAGGGTAATTTTAAAAGGTAATATTAAATGAGGAATAAATATAGAGTTGGGTTTAATTTAATTAAACCATTTTAAATGCCAATATTGGCTTGTGAACGGTTAGTCAAATAGTGTGGGTTAGCTATGTGGTTACCCGATTTTTAAAATGATAAATTTTTATTTTATTCTAAATAAAAGAAATATTTATCAATAATAATAATAATTATATTATTATTATTGTATTAATTTTATTTTATGATTAATGGGGGTTTTCAGAATTTATTGTGAAACATTTATTTACTATTTAGTCAATGAAGTAACATTATATTAAATGAGAATAATAATTTTTTTATTATTATATTAAGACCATTAGTTTACCATGGGTGTAATTGATAATTGGGGGAGAGAACATGAGGGTGGTTGTAATGCCCCGACCCCAGTTACCTGGAGTTGGTGCATTATTGTGTAACATTGGCATGATCACAAAATATCAAGTCTCAAAAGACCGATTAGTTTAGTAGACTTGGAAACACTAGATACAATCATAAATGTTACATTACATCATAAAGTGAAAATCTACAATAACAAAGTCTTCATATTCCACACTCATATACTCTTCTGACTATCCCTGTAGGTCATTCATAAAATACTTCTTCACATCCTAGAAAATATTAAAACATTGAAAGGGGTGAGCTCAGATGCTCAGTAAGGATAACAATATTGTGGAAGCTTTCATCAATAAACTTAAACATTTAAGGCAATGTATAACTAAAAAAGCCTTTTTAAACTTGAACTTCAGCATAATATGGAAAAAATAAAATTAAATAATGCCATTTACTTACCCACATGGATATTCTACTAGTCGAATAATCATATGCCATATCAATAACTACTTTCATAATGATGGAATGCATAATGTCAGACTATCATACCCACGTAGCCAAGGCCTCGTGCCAAGACTACAAATAATATTTTGTCAAGGCCTCGTGCCAAAACACTAGTTTGTCTCATGAGACCTGCCGATGCATCGAGTAGCTATAGCGGGCTCCACCTGTCACTTATTAAGTCCAATTCATTCCTCATATGAAAAGGTTTCAACATATCATAAACCATAACATAATCGTATCACATAAAACATGAATAAAGGAAACATAACATTTCCACATTTCAATCACAAGATATCAATACAACACATTGATATATTAAAACATTATCAAAACCATTTTTGATACCAAAATAAATCAAAGTTAAAACTTGGTTTTTATTTTTCATTTAAAAAAAGTTGTGGCGTGTAGGGGAATCCGAAACTCAAATAATGGTCACAGCGTCAGAGAAGTCATTGTCGCCACATATGTACGACAAGAAAAACATTACTTTTTGTCGTTTAGTAAAACGCTTCGTATAAAAAGATTCCTTTTGAATAAACGTAAAAGTCAAAGGGGTTTATACACCGTATAAAAGAAATTTGTGTATAAAACAAAATATGCCACAATGAATGGAGATTGAGACGAACTCCCTTAAAAAGATCATTTTTAAATAAAATATATCTATTATGTGTATTTAATATATGTACACATAAAGAAATTACAAATACAAGATAGGACATAATAATATCATGACATAATTTGAAAGTGGGAGATTAACCCAAAGAACGGAAATTGGGTTAAGAAGTTCCCTTACCTCGTGTCCGACATGACTCACCCGTTATTTAACCTCCTAAAAAATAAACTAGAGTTAATTTATAATCTCTTAAGAACCATTTTAAAGTTTATTATTCCTTTTATATCACTTATTACCATGTTATGAACATTATGTAATTATTTATGTTAATAACGGTCGTTTTGTCGATCCTAGGTACTTGAGTAAAAAATAAACTTCTTATAATTACACTTTGTTCATGTGGTAAGATATCCATTATATACATAATTATATTCATGATTTAGATATCATATAAATCATATATATCCATTATATACATTCATTTATAATATTACATAACATTTAGAGGTAAGAAATGAAATGCACCGTTTAGGGAGACGGTAAGCCGTACATACGCATGAACGCTACTTTCATTTCTATTTCGTATTTAATGGGATTAAGTTATAATAATATAAAGTTATAATATAATTCCAGTATAATATAATGTATAATACCATTTACTCCATCCTTTATACATCCCAAATATGGAATTAACGATTCAAATCACTTTGAGGGGGCGGTAGTCCGCACTTCCTAAAATGAAAATATCGTGTTTACCCATAATGGAAACCATAAAGGTATGACATAAATGAAAAATAAATAAGATTAATTAAAACATAAACATATTATCTATCATATATAAATATAGTGACATCTTAATGGCCACCATTGAAGGTGTTATATGGGTGTTGAACAATCATCGTTTTGTGAGGCAGAAATTCTCCATCCACAAAAACAGTATGTTATTTAACCATTAGATGTAGGTGTGTGTAATTGTAGCTCTAATCCTTATTATAAAAACATCCTATTATATTGAGGATACTGTTGTTGTTACAAAAGAAATTAATAAAAAGAGTTTATGGGGTTGGAGAAGCAAAATAAAACAAAATAACATAAGAGAAGACATTACCTTAAAATCGGGTAACTCTTTTTGATTTGAGCCAAAGGCATCCTTGGGAAGAGTTCTGCCCAAAGGGAGGATTCTACGAGTAAGAGAGGGATGTTGGGAGATTATTTGGGAAGAGGGTGGCCGAGCCAAATGGATTGAATGTGTAAATAAGGTGGTAGAGGTGGGGGCCTTTTATAAGAGGAGAGAAGGGGCATTCTTGGAAAGATTAAAATGTTACATTATTATGAAATGATTTTCGGATTTTAAAGGTACCACAATGATATATTTCGAGGTTAAGGTGATAAGGGTTCGAAATCCACCCATCCAATAGGTTTTTGACAATTGTATATCTTAGATTTTACATTATCTTTTTATTTTATTTAAATCATTAATTAATTCGGTAATCGATGCATCATCATGGTGTCATAAGTAATTTAAGTTATTTAATGTCTAAAAATTATAAAAAAAATATCCTGATGTAGGAAATAATTTTATATTTCTAATGAATATTTATAGTCAAACATATGACCTTTATAACCTCATTTAAAAATTGTTTTAGTAAAACAACTCATGTTTGTGACATTTTTATTTTAACATTAAATAAAACGTTTTTAATGTCATTTTCCGACCAAAGTGGATCCATGAGGTCCCCAACCTGACCCATGGATTTTATTGGTCTTCCATGACTCATACAATATGAGTTGGACAAGTGTGAAGGTATTTTCATGTTTTTATAATATCATTTTTACCTTAAATTTTGCTAATTACCTTTAATCGTGATTAATTAAACTTAAAAGTTACCTTTCACCAAAAAATTATGTTCATCCCATTGAACCACATTTTACATCCTAATGACAACCATGTATGTAAGATTTTTGAAAATCAAATCACAGAAGTGGTAATGTTTCATTTAAACCAAAAATAAGTTTTTTAACTACCACTTAGTGGTTTCACTATTCATCATAAATTGATGTTTTTCAGAACAATGCCAAAATTTCACCCTAAGCTATAATTGATATTCCGAATTCAATAATTATGTCTATTTTAAAAAATTAAAAACATATAAGTTGCATTAATTAATTTTATAACTAATTCCCGATGTCCCAACAAATAGCGTGTTTTTAAGAAACAATATATATCAAAAGATTGACAATTGTTTATGTCCAATTTCAATGTGAAATTAATTCTAATGACCACCATTGGATAAAATGGTAAAAATATTTTATAATTATACTTTAAAACCACTAAATAGTATAATTTATTACTGTAAATTATTTTTATTAAAAAAAATTAAGTATTTTTCACTATTCATAAAAAATTGGAAGTTCTCAGAAAATTACAAAAAATTCAACTTAGGGTAATTTCAATATTATGAATACAAAAATGAAGTCCATTTTGAAATATAAAATTTATATAATTTCAAAAAGTGGGTATTACTATTCATAACTGCTAGTTTTATTGGTCGCGGTGTGTTAGAACCTCGAACTTGCGTACAATGCAAGATATTGCATTATTGAAAGAGAAGCATATCGTGGAAGCTCGGGGTGTTACATTCTCCCCTCCTTCAATAAATTGCGTCCTCGCAATTTGAAATTTTTCTTTGAAAATAAAAGGTTGAAAATAGAAAATACCTTTGTAGAAAACCCACATTGGAAATAAGGTTAATAAAAGTATAACTTTAAAAGAAACAAAGATAAGTAAAAAGGTCACCCGAGATATCCCATACTAGGACTCTATGAAAATATGGATATGGAAGAAAAACAAACCATTAAGATCTGATGGAGAGTTGTAGAAAACTGGATTAGGAGAAAGTTAACCATAAGAAAATCACAAACTTGTGATTGGTTAAACGGTCATTGAATCCCCAGTTGGAAAAGTTAACCGGCAACGGTTTTGTTTTAAGTTACCTTTTATAAAGTTGAGGAATTTATTTAGAAGATTTACTAAGAACGTAACGGAATATACATACTTGTCACAAATGTTTTTACCACAAACTCATCTTTCACTCTAAAAGGTAATAGAACTCAAAAATATTCTATTTATCATAATTGTATAAGGTTCCAAATATTAACACATACCATTTAGATTAGGAAAACTCTTTTGTAATAACCAGGGACTTCCTGTAGGCTAGTGGTAGGTAATAAAGGCATGTCGCACTATGGTTGTGGGTTCGATTCCTGCCGCTTTGTCCGACGCGACGGGTTATGCCCCACCCTGCAGGTTTTCCTTTTCCTAAAACTATAGTATTATAATATTAGAAAAATAATCTTCAGAAATGTTTTAACCTTAAACAATACTATCCAAAGATCAACTTAATCCATTCCAACCTTTATAGTTATCCAAAATACCTCCGTCCAGACTTTCTCTAAAATGTTCGTAAATTCCAAAATCAACTGCAACATTAGATTCCCCAAACAAAGTAAGGTTTCTATTATTGTCACATACTGAAAATATGATTACCTTCATCATATTAAAACCTTAATGAAAACAACAAGTACTGCAGTACAATCCTTATATACATCACATTATTCTTATAACCATAATCTAGTTCTTGAGTCCAAAAACACAAATACAATAATTATTCAACTTCATCTGTAGTAACAGAATAATCTTGGCCTTGATCCCTTGGCCTTTTCTGAGGTAAGTTTCCCTGGCGCTTAGGACATTCATTTGTATAATGCCCCATTTCCCTACAATTGTAGCATTCAACATTGATAGCCTCTTTCTTTCCCTTGCAACCACGAGCCTGGTGACCTTTTTCTCCACATTTATAACAAACTCCCACTCCTTTTAGGAAAGTACCAGGGTGATTCTTCCCACAATTATCATATAATGGAAAATCCTTCTTTCCTTTTTTCCCTTTATCTGTCTCTTGTTCCACCGTTCTCTTCTTCTCTTGCTTTAATTTGTTGTCATAAGACTTAGAGAATTCATGTTCTGTCTTGACAGCACACGAGAGAATATCTTCGTACGACGAGAAGGTTTGTGAGACTAATGCTCAATGGAGAAATGGTTTTAACCCATCAAAGAAATGATCAATCTTACTTCTTGGGTTATGTATATAATCTGCAGCATGTTTTACTAACCTTGTAAAGTTGGCCTCATACTTTGCGACATTCTCATCCTCCTTTTACCTCAGACTCAGAAATTGCCTTTCCATATCTGCTCAATGGTCACGAGGAAAGTATTTTTCTACAAAAATTTCCTTAAACTACCTCCATTCCATACTTGATACTTCTTCATCTTCCTTTGTGTTTTGAATCAATGACCACCATTGATCAACATCTCCAGTGAGGCGGTAAACTGCCATGACAACCTTCTCCCTTTTGATACTCCCCAAGGCGTTGAATATTTTCTCTAAGGAGTTTATCCATTGCTCAGCTACTAATGGATTTGTGCCCCCACTAAATGTTGTTGGTTGTTGCCTCATGAAGCGGTCTAACATTGATCCTCCATGTTGCGGATCAGGGTGCTCTATACGAGTAAGGTTATTATTCATAACCTGAGTGAGTTGTCCCAGTATGGTAATAAGTTCCTCAGCACCAGTTGTATCTCTAGATCCACAATAATTATCTTGAGCAGGAGGGCAATCCCTACACGGAGTGCGTGCATTGATACGGTTTCCATTCCTTCCACTAGGCACCATTTCTAAATAATGGCATAAACTAGATTAGTTTATGAATCAAAATACATAATTCCATACTTGTAAAATACTTAGCATAAATTAAACTATTTATGGATATAATCCATAATCATAAAAATGTTTTCTTTGAGAAGTATGTACTCATAACCCTTCATAGTGGTTTGTAAAAAAACAAGAATTATCCTAAGCATATCCCTCGGGAGTGTCGTAACCAAGAGTGCAGCAAGGCCTGTTGTCGTGCACCAGTTCCTGTTTGAGTCTAGCTGAAAGCGATGTTTTCGGGATTTACCCCTAGGTACATCTGTGCCAGAGCCGCCTCTACCTGCTCGTATCCAGACAGGGATGTATTGCTCGAAAAACTCATAAAATCTCTATAATACCAAAATTCTAGGAAGTTATTCTATACTAATCCTCAAATTCTATCTTCGGTCTATGTGCTCTAACTAGAATTTATCTAAATCTAGCTTCCAAGGATAGTACTAAATAGCCTCTGATACCAACTGTAACGCCCCGACCCCAGTTACCCGGAGTCAGTTCATTATTGCGAAACATTGGCATGATCACAAAAGATCAATTCTTGAAAGACCGATTAGTTTAGTAGCCTTGGAAACACTAGATACATTCATAAATGTTACATTACATCATAAAGTGAAAATCTACAATAACAAAATCTCCATAGTCCACACTCATATCCTCTTCTGACTATCCCTACAGGTCATTCATAAAATACTTCTTCACATCCTGGAAAATATTAAAACATTGAAAGGGGTGATCTCAGATGCTCAGTAAGGATAACAATATTGCGGAAGCTTTCATCAATAAACATAAACATTTAACGCAATGTATAACTAAAACAAAAGCCTTTTTAAACTTTAAATTCAGCATAATATGGCAAAAATAAAATTAAATAATGTCATTTACCTACTCACATGGATATTCTACTAGTCAAATAATCACATGCAATATCAATAACCACTTTCATAATGATGGAATGCATAATTCCAGACTATCATACCCACGTAGCCGAAGCCTCGTGCCAAGACTACAAATAAGATTTTTTCAAGGCCTCATGCCAAGACACTAGTTTGTCTCATGAGACATGCCGATGCATCGAGGAGCTATAGCGGGCTCCACTCGTCACTTATTAAGTCCAATGCATTCCTCATATGAACAGGTTTCAACATATCATAAACCATAACATAATCGTATCACATAAAACATGAATAAAGGAAACATAAAATTTCCACATTTCAATCACAAGATATCAATACAACACATTGATATATTAAAACATTATCAAAACCATTTTCGATACCAAAATAAATGAAAGTCAAAACATGGTTTTTATTTTTCATTTAAAAAAAGTTATGGCTTGTAGGGGAAGCCGAAACTCAAATAATGGTCATGGCAGCGGAGAAGTCATTTTCGCCACATACGTACGACAAGAAAAACATTACTTTTTGTCATTTAGTAAAACACTTCGTATAAAAGTATTCCTTTTGAATAAACGTAAAAGTCAAAGGGGTTTATACACTGTATAAAAGAAATTTTTGTATAAAACAAAATATGCCTCAATGAATGGAGATTGAGATGAAGTCCCTTAAAAAGATCATTTTTAAATAAAATATATCTATTATGTGTATTTACTATATATACACATAAAGAAAGTATAAATACAGGATTGGACATAATAATATAATGACATAATTTGAAAGTGGGAGATTAACCCAAAGAATGGAAATTGGGTTAAGAAGTTCCCTTACCTTGTGTCCGACTTGACTCGACCATTATTTAACCTCATGAATAATAAACTAGAGTTAATTTATAATCTCTTAAGAACCTTTTTCAAGTTTATTATTCCTTTTATATCACTTATTACCATGTCATGAACATTATGTAATTATTTATGTTAATAACGGTCGTTTTGTCGATCCTAGGTACTTGAGTCAAAAATAAACTTCTTATAATTACACTTTGTTCATGTGGTAAGATATCCATTATATCCATAATTATATTCATGATTTAGATATCATGTACATCATATATATCCATTATATACATTCATTTATAATATTACATAAAATTTAGAGGTAAGAAATGAAATGCACCGTTCAGGGAGACGGTAAGCTGTACGTACGCATGAACGCTACTTTCATTTCTATTTCATATTTAATGGGATGAAGTTATAATTATATAAAGTTATAATATAATTCCAGTATAATATAATGTATAATACCATTTACTCCATCCTTTATACATCCCACATATGGAATTAACGATTCAAATCACTTTGAGGGGGCGGTAGTCCGCACTTCCTAAAATGAAAATATCGTGTTTACCCATAATGGAAACCATAACGGTATGCCATAAATGAAAAATACAGAAGCTTAAGTAAAACATAAACATATTATATATCATATATAAATATAGTGACATCTTAATGGCCACCTTTGAAGGTGTTATATGAGTGTTGAACAATCATCGTTTTGTGAGGCAGAAATTCTCCATCCACAGAAACAGTATGTTCTTTAACCATTATATGTAGGTGTGTGTAAGTGTAGCTAGAATAATTCTTATAACAACATACTAGTATATTGAGGATACTGTTTTTGTTAAAAAAGAAATTAATAAAAAGAGTTTAGGGGGTCGGAGAAGCAAAATAAAACAAAATAACATAAGAGAATACATTACCTTAAAATCGGGTAACTCTTTTTGATTTGAGCCAAAGGCTTCCTTGGGAAGTGTTCTTCCCAATGTGAGGATTCTATGAGTAAGATAGGGATGTTGGGAGAGTATTAGGGTAGAGGGTGGCTGAGCCAAATGGCTTGAAGGTGTGAATAAGGTGGTAGAGGTGGGGGCCTTTTATAATAGGGGAGAACGGGCACTCTTGGAAAGATTGAAATGTTACGTTATTATGAAATTCTTTTCGGATTCTAATGGTCCCAAAATGATATATTTATAGGGTAAGGTGATAAGGGTTCTAAATAAACCCATAAAATAGGTTTTTTACAACTTTATGTCTTATATTTTACATTATCGTTTTATTTTATTTAAATCATTAATTAATGAGGTAATCGCTGCATCATCATGATGTCATAGATAATTTACTTTATTTAATGTCTAAAAATTATAAAACAAATATCATGATGTATTAAATTTTTTTAGATTTATAATGAATATCTATAGTCAAAAATATGACCTGTATAACCCCATTTAAAAATTGTTTTAGTAAAACAACTCATGTTTGTGACTTTTTTATTTTAACATTAAATAAAAAGTTTTTAATTTCATTTTCCTACCAAAGTGGCTCCATGGGGTCCCAAAGTTGACCCATGGATTTTATTGGTCGGCCATGACTCATACAATAGGGTTAGGACAAGTGTAAAGGTATTTTCATATTTTTATAATATCATTTTTACATTAAATTTCACTAACTACCTTTAATCGTGATTAATAAAACTTAAAAGTTACTATTCACAAAAAAATTATTTTCATCCCATTGAACCAAATTTTACATCCTAATGACAACCATGTATGTTGGATTTTTGAAAATCAAATCACAGAAGTGGTAATGTTTCATTTAAACCAAAAATCAGTTTTTTAACAACCACTTAGTGGTTTCACTATTCATCAAAAATTGATGTTTTTCAGAACAATGCCAAAATTTCACCCTAAGCTATAATTGATATTCCGAATTCAAAAATGATTTCCATTTTAAAAAATTCCAAACATATAAATTGCATTAATTAATTTTATAACTAATTCCCGTTGTCCCAACAAATAGCGTGTTTTTAAGAAACAATATATATCAAAAGATTGACAATTGTTTATGTCCAATTTCAATGTGAAATTAATTCTAATGACCACCATTGGATAAAATGGTAAAAATATTTTATAATTATAATTTAAAACCACTCAATAGTATAATTTATCACTATAAATTATTTTGATTAAAAAAAAATTATGTATTTTTCACTATTCATAAAAAATTGGAAGTTCTCAGAAAATTACAAAAAATTCAACTTAGGGTAATTTCAATATTACGAATACAAAAATGAAGTCCATTTTGAAATTTGAAATTTATATAATTTAAAAAAGTGGGTATTACTATTCATAACTGCTAGTTTTATTGGTCGCGGTGTGTTAGAACCTCGAACTTGCGTACAATGCAAGCTATTGCATTATTGAAAGAGAAGCGTATCATGGAATCTCGGGGTGTTTCAGTGGAGCACCACCGTATGAGAGGAATAGAAAAAACACACCAGGCCCCTCCTTTGAGGCGCAGTACACCCCCCACATCGGCTCCTCTTCGCACGATCGAATCCTTTTGGTATCTTCTCGAATCTTGTCCGTCTTGGTGAGGGATGTGCAAGGGGATCCTTTAGAACCTTTAGAACATATGCTAGCATCTTCCAACAAAGATGAGGTGGAAGGGTTAATTTTGGATTTACTGTCATGTTTCAGGGCACACGCGTGAATATATATATATATATATATATATATATATATAAGGTTGGTGCGGGTGCAATTATGGACCAGTTGTGGGCTGGTTGCTGCCAAGTATATTAAGGCACTTCAGATTTAAAATGGTGCCACCTCGAGGTAGGGTCCCAAATCCTTAAAACATTATTTAAGAATTATAGCTACTTTAAATAAATTGAGAATGTGAGTTTCCTTCATTATGATATGTCAATGCATTACACTTTTCATGTTATTAAGTGATGCCTCCAACATGAGATAAATGAGGACTTGAACATGTGTTGATTTTATAAATGTTTTTCTAATTATGTTAAAGTGATATGATTAAACAATTAAATGATTTGGATGTACAGAATGGGTAATAGGTTAATTAATTATAAAGTCATGTTTTGGAATAAAATTGTGTCTTTTACTGATTATTGAGAATATTGAATATTTGACGTGTTTGAAATATAAATTGGAAAATAGTAATAATTAATAGGTGGATTAATTATTACATTTTAAATGGTAAACGGTAAATTAATTGATGATTGGTTAAATAGATAATATTTAATTAATTAATTAATTTTTGAATTAATTAATTTTCATGAGTTAAATTAAGATTGTAAATTATATTTTTACGTATTTTGTCCAAGGGTACCTTTTTATGCATATTAGTTTTCCATTTTTTAAGTTGTCTTGGATGGAGTTGTTTAAAAATAGGATAAGCAGTATGAGATGGTTGCTAAATTTCTTGGCCTTGTTCAGCATGTTTTCAAGTGATTATAACATGTATGTAAATTGTTAAAGTCCTTGGTGAATCATTGTTTGAGTGGATGAGTTCAGACTTGTTAAAGAATTTAGATAATTAAATGTTAATTTAATTATTTAGTTGGATTGCTAAGAATAATTAATTGGTAATTAATTATTTACTATTTAAATTTTGAATAGTTAATTTATATATGACTTATTTGATGGGTGATTTATGTTGTTAATTAGTTATTGAATCAATTAATGTATTAGATTAATTAATTTATGAATTAATTGATCTATGGTTTTTGGGTATTAGACATGGTGTTCTACTCCAATGATAAATATATATGTATGATTGATAAACGGGTTGTGAGACAAGGACTAAAGCTCCAAATACTCACGAGGTGCTAGACATAGTGTTCCACAACAATGATAAACATATATGTATGATTGATAAATAGGTTGTGATACAAGGATTAAAGCTATAAATACTCGCGAGGTGTTAGACGTGGAATTATACACCCATCTTGCATGAAAATATTATTTTATGGGTTAGGGACTGATACTCCAAATATCTATGGCTTATGAGACAAGGACTGACGCTCCAAATAATCACGAGGGTGTTAGACATGATGTTATACACCCATTAATAGACATTGTACTATGGGTCCAGCTGATCATACCGAAAAGGAATCAAAGGTTAATGAAAACTATTGTGACATAATGATTTGTGGATTGAATATGTGAAAGGGTTCAGACTTATTAATGAATTGGGTGAATCACTGTTAGTGGACGGACCTAGGAATGAGTCAGTATTTTAGTGGATGGGCTTGGACATAGTATATGAAAGATTAAAATGAATATCTTTTGAACTTTTATCCAAGACAAAGAACATTCTTGGATTCATTCATTACTTTGATTACATAGATGGTCTTTAGAGACATCTATGGTGAGTGACTTATACGGGGGATGTCGGGCATATGATGAATCTCAAGAGTTTCTTAATTTAATGAGATTTTAATAATTGATAAATGAAAATGATTATGTGATGATTTTTGAGTATTCATGAAAAATGTATAATGTAGGTTCAGATGCCAGCTGAGGGATGAAGCAGGTAATTTGGTATATAGTGACTTTGTACTTCTTACATTATTTATGCATGCTTTCACATCAGTTAGATTATTTATTAATTGTGTGTATTTGGGGTAGACACAGGTGGTCCCGACCACCTGAGATTTATATCTCACACCCTACTCGGGCCGCCATTGCACTGGGGTACCAGAGTAGATTCTATTTGGTTGCAGGAGTGTGTAGTTTGCATTTACTTATAAGAAAGGAGAAAAGGACCGAGCGGATGCTTGGAATGCTCGAGAAGACCACCCTCAGGGCTTAGAGTCATTGTTTATTTATTTTTGTAATGGAATCTAATGAATTTTGTTTTGTTCACTATTTTCCCTTTTTGTATCATTAGCATGTCATGCGTGTATCCACTGTATCATTGGAATTGGATATTTTTTTGTACAAGATTTATAAAATCATCCTTTCACTGCTTTATCATTTATTAGACTGCTTCTTCTATTTATTTCCATTTTTTTATTTAATCTGATATACCACTGTGCAACTCTGATAAAAGGGTATAGTCTCCCCATAGACTATCCTTAGACACTCGCTGTTAGTCGTCAGCCTCTAGCATATGGGGAGACGTGCTTGAGGTCATGTGGTGACAAGTCCATCCACCGGTTCAGGGGTGAGCTAGGTGAGGATGTTACTAGTATAGGTAATTGTCGAAAAAAATCAAATTAACTTGAAAAGAAAAAGAATGAAAAGAAATGACAAATTTACCTACTGATTAAATCTTCCTTGAGAACCTCTTAAGGGGAGAGGATTTGGTCTTTTGGGGAGAACGAGGGTTGTTTTACATGGGGGAGGAGCTTGGGAACTAATTTTGGTAGAATATAGTCAAGTCACAAGGCTTGAGAGGACTGAAGAGAAGAGGTAAGGAGGGGTGGTATTTATAGTGGAGGAGAGGAGGGTTTTCATAATATTATAATCATTAGTCTATTTTTTCCATAAGATAAGAAATAATGATGATTCCATGGCCAATAATAGTAATAAGTGCATTTGAGTCTATATTTGTATGCTTACATGACTTATGATTTAAGGCTTAGTGTATTTAAATTATAATGTATGTATACGGTAAATTAATGTATTTTACTGTTCACAAAATTCAAGTATTTCAAAAAAATACCAAAAAATCACCCTATCCATTTTTTAATGTGTAGAATAAAAAAATGAACTCTATTTTTCAGAAATATTTTTCTAAATTTTGTTAATTTAATTTTTAATTAAAATCAGAACTTACTCGAAAAAAAACAATTTTAAAACCTTTATTTTTTATTCCCAGATATTGGTATATCATACTTCCACATGTATCTTATTTATATACTATCAAAAATTAGTTTACTATTTAGTATGGTATGTCCCTATTCATAAGGGTACCATTACTATTTGTAAAGGTGTGTTACTATTCACCAAAAATTAAGTTGGTAATATTAGAATCTAAATAACTTATTGATCGCAACCGCGTATGTCAGATTTTCAAAAATCAAATCACAAAAGAGACAAACTTATGTTTAAAGTTCATTTAGTAGTTCATTATGTTGTGATTTCATGTGATTATATTACATAATTATAAGAAAGGAAATTTTCATTGAAATATTTGGGTCGTTACATTATCCCCTACCCCTATGAAATTTCACACTTGAAATTTCATTTTAAATTCTAAGCCATAAACAGGTGAGCATACTTTTCCTTCATTGCCTCCTCCAGTTCACATATTGCCTCTTGATACTTGTGGTTCCACCACAGAACTTTTACTAGGTGAGTAGTCTTGTTACATAGAACTTTATCTCTACGATCCAAGATCTTCATTGGCTACTCCTTGTATGAAATATCATTCTCCAAATCTACCACCACTTAATAGAGTACATGTGAAGTGTCTGGTATGTACTTACTTAAGAGGAATACATGAAAGACATCATGTACTTTGGACATGGTAGGCGGAAGTTCCAGTCAATAAGCCACAACTCGGAAATGATTAAGGATCTCAAAGGGTCCAATGTACCTGGTACATAGATTCCCTTTCTTCCCAAATCTCAAGACCTTATTCCATGGAGATACATAGAGAAATACCATGTCTCCAACTTTGAACTCAAGGTCTCATTGATGATTGTCCAAAAAATACTTTCATCAACATTTGGCTTCCTTGATGTGATATTGAATGGATTTAACCTTATCCCCCATTTCTTCAACCATTTCAGGTCCTAGAAGCTTATGCTCACCCACTTCATCCCAATATGCTAGTGTTATTCACCTTTTCCAATAAAAGGATTCAAATGATTCCATTCAGATGATCGAGGGGAAATTGTTGGTGTAGGAGAGTTTAACTAGGGGAAGATGTTGGTCCAATCCTCCTATGAATAACATAGAACATTCCCTCAACATGTCATCCAGATACTAAATAGTTCTCTCAAATTGGCCATTAATTTGAGGATGATAGGCCATACTGAAGTTTAGTTCAGTGCTTAGAGCATGTTGGAGACCATTCCAGAAATTTGAGGTAAATCACAGATCTCGATCGGATACAATAGATAGTGTTACTCCTTGTAGCCTTATAACTTTTTTGATGTAAATTATTACATTTTTATCCAATGATAATTCTTCTAGAATAGTGATAAAGTTATCTGTCTTTGTAAGGCGATCCACAATGACCCATATAGAATTGTTTCCTCTGGATGTCCTTGTAAGTCCAGTGACAAAGTCCATGGTGATGTTCTCCCACTTCCATGTTGGTATGGGTAGTGGTTGCATCATCCCCTTATCCTTTTTCCTCTCAGCCCTCACTTTCTGACATACCGGAAACTATGATGTATATTGAGAACTATCCCTTTTCATATCATCCCACCAAACATTTTCTCAGAGATCTCGATACATCTTTTTTCTCCCTAGGTGAATAGAAATGGTTGAGCTATATGTGTCATTTAGAAGCTCATTCTTTATCTCTGGATCAGATGGTACGAATAATTGTGACCCAAATCTTACAAATCCTTCCTCATAAATCATGAACTCTAATGATTTACCATTTCTGATAGATTCCTCCCTTTTCATAATTTCCACATCTTTTACTTAATCATCCTTTATTTTCTCCATGAGGGATGCTTGAGAAATCATTTGAGTAAGTGTTGATTATGTTCCTCCCTTAATGATTATGATATATATCCTCTACAAATCTAAGAATATTGGATCCTTTTCATTTATAATCATTGATAAAAATACATCATCCTTTCTATATAGAGCATCTACCACCTTGTTTGGATTACCGGGATGATAGTGGATTGAGTAGTCATAATCCTTGATGAGTTCTATCAATCATATTTGGCTCATATTAAGATATTTCTGTCTTAATATATATTTGAGAATGTTTTGATCAATATATATATCATAATTCTCCCAATAAAGATAATGCTGCCATATTTTCAATGCAAAGATTATTGCTGACAAGTCTTGATCATGCTTAGGATAGTTTTCTAGTGGATTTTTAGCTGCCTTGAGATGTAGGATATCACTTTATCATTTTTCATCAGCACGAAACCTAATTATTTCTTTGAATCATCATTGTATACTATAAAGAGTTCTCCACATTTTGGGAGTGTAAGTACTGGAATAGTGATAAGACTGTTTTTCAACTCCTTAAAATAGTCTTCACATTCATGAGTCCAGACAAACTTTACTCTTTTCTACGTCAGCATGGTCAATGGGTTTGAAAATCGTGAAAAGTTTTTCGCAAATCATCGATAATACCCAGCTAGACCCAGAATACAATGGATCTCCATTACAGATATTGTCCTAGGCAACTCTTCAGTTGTATTTGTCTTAGAAGGGTCCAAATATATCCTTTTTCGGGTGATATGATTCCCAATGAATGCAACTTCCTCTATCCATAATTCACATTTACTATACTTTTCATACATCTTATCCCTTTTCAATGTCTTTAAAACAGTATTCAAATGCTCCTCCTGTTCCTCCTTGCTCTTGGAGTATATCATAATATCATCAATAAATACTACCAAAAATTTTCCAAGGTAATCTCTAAAGACTCTATTTATTAAATCCATAAAAATTGATGGATAATTAGTGAGTCTGAAAGGAATCAGAATGAACTCATAGTTTCTATACCTCATTTGAAAGGAGGACTTGGGAATATCTTCCTTCCTCACCTTTAATTGATGATATCCTGACCGAAGGTCCGCCTTAGAGAAATAACTAGCCCCACGAAGCTGATCGAACAATTCATCTATCTGTGGTATGGGTTACTTGTTCATTGTCGTGATTTTATAAATCTCCCAATAATCATGTAAAAGGCACATTAATAAATCCTTATTCTTGGAAAAAAGGACTGGCGCACCCCATGGTGAAGAACTAGGGTGTATAAAACCCTTCTCCAGATTCCTCTGTAATAGCTTCTTCATCTCTTCCAACTCTATGGTGGCCATTCTGTATTGTTTTTTTGATATAGGTAGAGATTCAAGAAATAATTTCAATTGAGAACTCAACCACTCGATCAAGAGGAAGACCAGGAAACTCTTCTGAGAATACATAAGTGTAATCCCTCGTGATGGGCATATCATCAAGAATGATTCTCTCATTTTTCACTATAATTTGAGCTATAAATGCTTGATCATAAGGAATTAACATCCACACTTGAGACAATTATTCTAATGGATATTCATCTTCCTACTTAAAATTGTAAAGAATTGGGGGATGCTTTGAGATGTGAAGAGTGATCCCCCTTTCCCAATAGTAGATATTGGTTTTGTATAAATCTAGCCAATCCATTCCCAAGAAAGCATTGAACTCCACTAAAGGAATTACAATGATATTTTATGTGATATTCTATCCACAAATGTTAACCAGGGAGGATTTATAAACTATGGATTCAATAATTTCCCCATTCATTGTTCTAATAGATAACCTGTCCTCCAAATTTTGAGGTGGTGTTTGAATAGTTCTACTAAAAGTGCAAGATGTGAAAGAATGTGTAAAACTAGAATTAAATTGTAGATTCTCTATTCTTGAATGAATAACATGTGTACCTATCACCACATAGTTATCCAGATCCACCTCAGTAGTAGTGATAGAATAATCCCTTCCTTGTTTCCTTGGAGCTTTTTGTTAATTTCCTCTGAAAACCCCTGGCTTAGAGAAATTGCTTGCATAATTCACATGCTCCTTGAAGTTGTAACACTGCACTACAGGCTATGTATTGATCTAAATCTTCTTTAATTCTTTCACATTAGTGAGATTCTTCATATCCCATTTGCGTTTTTTTTCAGATATCCCATTCTTCCACATTTGAATCAATTCTGGGTTCCCTTTAGACAGTTCCCAAGATTCTTCTTCCTGCAAATTCTACAAGTGGGATATTCTGGATTCTTTCCATCATAGGATTTGGTTGTTCAACCACCAATGTTGTTATCCATTTTTTTCTTCTTATCACTGGGCCCATGAGACCACTAAGAGTCTCCAATATCCATTTCAACTTTGATGTAACAATCTACAATATCTTTATAACTTTCAAAGTCTTGAATCACCAATGATTTTCGTAGACTTGACTTTAGTCCTCTAAAGAAGTGATCCACACAGATTTTGGTGTTCAGGACAAATCCAGAGTTGTACCATAAAAGCCTTGTAATGTTTTCTTCATATGCCCTGATGGACTCATCTTCCTTATGCTTAAGACTGAATAAATCTCTTTCTATCTTGATATAGAGGGTTTGAGGAAAATATTTATTGAAAAACATCCTCTTGAATTCCTCTTAATCCATGGAATCAACTTCCTCTTGGGACTTTTTATTCTTGATCGATGTCCACCACTGATCAGCATCCCCATCAAAATGACAAACTGTTAGTACATATTTCTCTTCTTCTGAGTACTGGAAGATAGAAAATATCTTTTCAATGGATTTAATCCACTATTACAAGATAAGGGGATCAGAAGATCTACTAAAAATGGGAGGCCATTTTCTTATGAAGGATTCTATGGAAACATTCTATTTCCTTGGAGGAGGAGGGTGTTCCACATGATTCAAGTTATTATTCATAACTTGATTTAACTGAGCAAGTATTGTCATGATGTTTTGAGAACTCATTCCCATCATATTAGGCACATCATTTGGGAAATCATCATATTCCCTATCCCATTGACTTTTGGCATGTGTTCTTCTATTTCCCTAAATTAACTAAGAAAAAGAACAAACAATTAGAGGGATTTAATATATAGTTATTGAGAATAAAAGGTAAACTTTTTAACATAAAAGGATAAACTTGTAAAGGATAAGTATATCCTAACTTGTGATTCTTGAGGATTAAATCTAGGTTATCCTCAATCTATTTCTTAACTTATATTCTTATTGACTTTTTTTATTCCCTTAATAATGGTTTGTACTATGCTCATGAATTTACCAAATCATATCCCCTAGGAGTGTCAAAACAATATTGTATCAAGGCCCATTGTCGTGTACCAGGATATCTCAGTTTAGGTATGAAACTCCATGTCAGAGTTTTCACTTCTAGGTACATATGTGTCGGAGCCGTCTCTACCTGTTTGTATCCACACAATGATTTATTTTCTAGATAAACCATTTACTCTATACTTATCATAATTTAGGGATGTTTTCTTATACTTTGTCTTGTCTTTAAGGTTCACACTAAGGTTCTCTATTCCTAATCTCCAAGAATAACTAGATGATCCATTGATACCAACTATAGCGACCCTAGCCTTTTACACATTACATTACATGATTTTAAGCATAATTATACATTAGATTACAAGATAAGGATCATGAAGTCTAGTGTATTTTAAGACTAGGTACATAATACATAAAACATGGGGATAAGAAAAATCTTCCTTACATAATCTCCATAAAAACATCCTAACTTCCCTTGATCCCTTACGTTTTCATAGGGTAACCTATGGATCACATGAACAATGGGATGAGATAAAAGCACAGTATGGGAATTAGAATAAGAATAAATCCTTATAAAATAGGTTAAAAGACATGAAATTAAGATATAAAAGGCATGCACCATAAGTAATCATAACATATAAACATTGGATCATTTAAACATGGAATCATAGAAATGTGGCAACAACATAAAACATGACTTTAGTACGAGTCGAGGCTAACCGCCAAAATCATCGCACATAACATCTCATGAGGCTTAACTTTACCCAATGCATTAGAGCGCTATCTGGGTGAACTCATATTAAATTTTCATGAATATGTTTTCCATATAATTAATAATACATAATCAATATTAGATAAACATAAGGGTTACCCATGGAAGGAATCTAGTTCCACAATCATGTCATAAAGCATAAAAAATGGTCGTATCATAAAAGTGTCCAAGAAAGAAAGGAACTAAAATATAAATGGAAATTCATAAGGTAAAATGATCATGAATAATGGTATTTGAGGTCATGTAGAAGTTCCCACATGTAAGAAAAGTATTCAAAAAAATTTAGTATAAAATCACTTTTGAGCGGTTTTAAGGAAAATGTTATAGAGCCTTTAAAATAGAAAAGGGAAAAATACTTTATAAAAATCCCAGAAGTGATCCATGAAGGTTTTAACAATAAAAAGTTTAAATTTATAAATACAATGGTGTCTTAAAACATAATATAGGTGGCACTTGAAATCGGGTAAGAATTCGGGAAGTTCCATAAAAACAGGTTTGCTTATCGTGTAGTATTGAGAAGGGAATCAACTTAAAATGTGTATATTCCCAAAAGAGAATGAGGTATGGAACTTGCAACATGATTTTGGAGAATACGAAAAGAATTTAGAAGTTTTACATAAAAAGAAAAGACAAATTTATTTGGGTAAAAATAATTATAGGGAAACCTGAATGAATAAAGGCGGTTCGGGTAGAATCTCATATGGAATATTAGCATTGTATCAGGTGTACTTATGGGGGATTAATGAGAGAGAAAGGGATTTATCATCTTTTATAAATCAATAGTAAACTAAGGGGTAGGTTTGTAATCATATCCTATCATGAGTAATTACACATAAAAGGGAATAACAAAGAGGATAATCTTGAAAAGAAGTGAAATGGAGAGGATCTCTTACCTTAAATCCGATGAGGATCTTTTATTAAAATTAATGAACTGAATAATCAAATTTTGTTCACAAATTAATAATTACAGAACATATTATATACGTAAAATATTTATTATATCATTTTTAAGTTCATTTATAACCATTTTGATTGTTTATGAGGTTCAATTTCATTGTTCAGGTCTGTTTGGTTTCTTGGTTTTAATTATCAGATCATGTTTGGATAAACAAGTATGATGAAGGTGGATGTATAGAATTGAGGTTATATTTGTTATTGAAAATCCACAAGGTTACATGGTTGAAAATTTAATTTGGTTACTCTGAGTTAAGTTGAATCATTATATAAAATTTTAGTCACAAACTTATAGGTTAACTGGCGATTCATGACCACAAAGAACACGTTTTTTTATAAACCAAAGCCTTGGGTATAAAAGGATTACAAAACCCATTATAAAGAATAATAAATATATTATGGTCGAGTTCAAACCTGATAATTATTTCAAGACCATAATCAAATATGGTAACAGATATTTTAAACCCAACGTCCTTGATTGTGGTCAATTAACACATCTTGTATGGTGTCTTTACTACAAAAATAAAATAATTGTAAAGGAGAGATGATAATAAATTAATACATTATCACAAAAAAAATCTAGTACATTTAAGGTACTATAGTTTTCATAACATTTTTATGAGGAGAGATAAGTATAGAAAAGAAAAAAAATGTGTTACACTCTTAGATTTCATAGTACATTAGTTCTTCAAAGTAATTCAATAACTTACACTACACGCAACATTGATTTCAAGCACACCAGGACTTACCAAACTAGCAGTTCAAAAGCATTTATGAATACTATTAACAAATTTTGAACTTTATATAACCCTTATAATTTTAGAATCCATATTATGAGTTTCTTGGACATAATTTAAGGAAAAATTCATTTTTTCAGATAAAAGAAGTATTTTTCAAAAAATACAAATTTACCACCTTTTAATGGCGAATTTTTTTTAAAATCCAATATTTGAAACATTTATATATTCAATTTGAAAAAATAAACTTCTTCTTTGGTATCAGGATATAATAATTTAGTTTCAATAAATTTTTGGTGTTTTTCTGATAGCGTTCATATTTGGGTGAATAGTGAAAAATAATATATTTTAACTGAAAACAACTTTTTTAATCAAAATAATTTATAGTGTTCAAAAATACATATGAATGGTTTGGATGTATAATTAGATTATATTTTTACCATTTAATCCAATGTTTTTCATTGAATGAACTTTCACTTTGAAATTGGACATAAACAAATGTCAATCTTTTGGTAGTTATTATTTAATAAAAATACGCTTTTTGGTTTTGACAACAGAAATTAATTTTAAACTAATAAATTCAATTTCTATGTTTTGAATTTCATAAAATAGACTTCATTTTTTAATTCATAATATCCAAATTAGCTTAGGGTGAATTTTTGGTATGTTTATGAAAACATTTAATTTTTGATGAATAGTGAAAAACACTGAGTTATAGTTTAAAACCGATTTTTTAGTTAAATAATTATTTATTTTATTTATTTATTTTAGGTCAAAATAGATACATAATACCTATATAAGTTCAATTTAATTCACTGGAGTCAGTTTGTAATAATACTAGATATATAAAATTTTATTGAACTTTTCACTCTCTTTTACCCACCTCCTAGGAGAATTTGTAAATTCACATAAAATGTAATTTTACCACTTTTTGTGAGTTGAATTTAAAAAATCCAAGAGACACGGTTAATATCAAGGAGTGAAATGTGGTTCAATAAGATGAAAATAATTTTTGATGAATAGTAACTTTTTAATTTTATTAACATGGTTAAAAGTAAATAGGGTAATTAAGGGTAAAAATGATATTATTATTACACTAACAAATATCCTAATTCTATTGACTAAGTATAATTCGACCAAAAACAACCATAGGAATAAAATATGAACCTCTTTGGTCCACTTGGATTAGATTGGGACATTTATTATTATTTAATTCAAAGAAGAGTTAAAATCAAAGTTTAATAACTAAAACATTTTTAATATAGGGTTACAAATAAGATAAATTAGACTATAAATATTCAATAGAAAGCTAAAAAATTCATAAATTATGGTAGTTTGTTTATATTTTTTATAGATTGGATAATTTAGTTTATTTATGACACAATGATGGTGTAGTAATTACCTAATTAATGATATAATAAAATAATTGATATTATAAATATCAAAAGAAATATAATTTGAAACTTTTTATGAATTAAAATAATTTTATAGGTTAATATGAAATATTATGGTTTGTTATATGAATTTTATTCGAAGTAATAATGCTGTTATGTATTTAGAAAAAACAAAATACCAAATAGTGTCAAAATTGACATAAAAGAGTTTTTAAATAAAATAAAATATTATTAATTGATATTCTATACCTAAAAATATAAGGTTCAGCCAGAGGACTTATATAATAATAGGTGTATCATTAATTAACCACTTGTGGTTTGATTGGAAGTATATAGTATGTTTATTAACCAAATAATATAAAAATACAATGAGACATGGTAAATGTCAAACTATTTAACGAAGAGTTAAATCTAAAAGTTAAGGTTAATATAGTGACCCAAACCTGTCTAAAACCAATTTTTTGAGTGTTTTTCAACCCATACCCACCTTATAATTTAAATAATCCACTTTGGAGACTTTAAAAACCGAAAAGGATTTTATTAAAATATAATATTTTAATTTTTTCCTAAGGTGCCCTTCACCCCTCTTATAAAAGAGAACTTCTCCTTCTCTCAAATTCACACCTTCAAAGCCTTTTGGCTCAGCCAACCCCTACCATAATATCCTCTCAACATCCCTCAATTAATCCTAGAGGCCCTCCTTTGGTCAGATAGCCAACTTAAGGATCCCTATTGATCATATCAAAATGAAGAACACGAAGAAGAGGTAATAATTTAACCACCCTCTTTTAAGTTCTTTTCATCTTCCACTTCTTCTATCTTTGTCATTTCCATTATAAAATAATAAATATAGTATCATCTGTATACAGTGATGTTATTATAAATATTTTATAGCCATTTTCATTATTCTATCCATCCTTTGAATGATATGTCACCATACGTGCGTACGTACAGATTATCGTCTCGACGTCATGGTGTAATTGTTATTCAATACAGTATTATTTGGATGGGGATAATAATGATGTGTAATTCATGTGAATAATAAAATATAACATGATAATGATTCTGTATATATGATATACCAACCAATTATATATTATTTTTATATAAAAAATGATATTGTCGCTCATGTGTATGTACAGATTACCATCTCCACGAATGCGATGAGATTCATTCCCAATCGTATCCATTCAAGACTACATTTCATTTTATAATTAAAAATAATGTTTAGAGACATGATATAATTCTGGATATTAATAAGATACATCCCATCCATAACAAATATGGCTCACATAATAAATAATATAAAGGAAAACAATTCTGTTAACACCTGAAATGACGATAATACTAAGATATTATTAACAAATCAATGTTAAAAAGATCATATATGATGTGAAATTAATGTATATGATTATTTTATAATTAAATAACAATTATTTCACCATTATACAGGAGGTTAAACTACCCTCGTCCAAGAAAAAAGTAAAGAGTAAGGGGTTTCTTATCTCACTTTCAATTCCGTGAGATTTCCATTGTTCACCACTTATTTATTTCATGTGGTGTGTTTACGGACCATGATTGTATTAATTGGGTAATATACTTTAATTTATGGGTATTTAAATCATTATTTTATGAACCTTCTTTTATGGGTGTATGTTTTTTAAATTACCAAATTGATAAGGGAAATTGATATTTCAATTTCCACTCATTCAGATTTACGCATAATTCATTGATTATTTTACTCCAAGATTATGTGTGGAGTCACTATTAATTTTATTATGTCAAAATTTCCAATCCCCTTTCTGTGGATATACTTTTGATACACATAATCACCCCATTGATAAATTCTCAAGTCATCGATATGAACTTGATAAGAGTAATTTTAACTCAATCTCCAATTTTTGAGTTAAATATCCAATTCATTGGTATTGTTTTTACAAGAATATGTGTGAATGTCCTATGATTGATTTACACTTAATATCCAATAATATTGAGTGTATTTATATTTTTCACAAATAATTATGTCATTGATTTATCCTTAACCTAAGGATATGGTCTTTATATGGTATTTCATCTCAATTTACATTCCATTGAGAATTCTTTGTTGTTATACACAAAATCACTTTTATATGGTGTATATAATGTACTTTGATATAGTATATCATGAATCCATTTATTTTCATGATATTAAAAAGTTTTGATTACCTGAATTATTTGTATTCAAGTGTCGCTATTTTGGTTAGGAACTCTAACTAAAATATCATTTTAAATGTTTTAAATATTTATTATTAAAAATCATTCTCATTAATGTCCTTGTTTTAAAAATGGTTTTAAGGATTTATTTATATGGACATTAAAGTTTTAAAATTAAAATTCCTTTTACAAGTTTCAAAGTAGTATGGGACACTTTGATTCAAAAATCTATTTTTAAATGGCTTCTTGACAAATAGTGTGACTTCTAAATGTTTTCAAGAAAAAGGGCGATATTTCTCTTAAATATTTTTGATGATTATTTCCATCTATGTCAATATCCTTCATTATTATCGATTGAGTTTAATCTATTACAATACAATCTTCTATATTGTATTTAATGAGTTATGTTTTACTATGGATGTGCTATTTTTATACCATTCATGGTTTGTCGATAAAGTATTGACATTTCATATACTAGTTTTAATACGAATATTTATGTTATGTTTCAAAATTCACATATGAGGAATGCATTGGAATTAGTACGTTATGGGTGGAGCCCACTATAGCTCCTCGATGCATTGGTAGGTCTCATGATACAAACTAGTGTCTTTTCACAAGGCATTGATAAAAAAAATTTGTAGTCTTGGCACAAGGCCTTGAATATGTGGTTATGATAGTCTGAAATTATGCATTCCATCATTATGAAAGTGGATATTGATATTTCATGTGATTATTATACTAGTAGAATATCCATTTGAATAAGTAAATGGAATTATTTGAATTTATCTTTGCCATATAATGCTGATGTTCAAGTTTAAAAGTCTTTTGTTATAGTCTTATACACTGACTTAAATGTTTATGCTTATTTATGGAAGTTTTTACTATAATGTTATCCTTACTGAGCATCTAATATCACCCCTTTCTATGTTTTATTTTTCCTAGTATTAAAAAAAGTATTTGTTGACTGACCAACAAGTATAGTCTATGGGATCTCAGTGTTGTCTATGGAAATAATGTTGTTATAGTTTTCAATTTTATGATGTAATGTGAACCTTATGAATGCATCTAGTACATCCAAGGCTACTAAACTAATCAATATTTTGAGATTTGATATTTTATGATCATTCCAATGATACGTAATAATGCACTGAATCTGGGCTTCTGGGGTCGGTGCATTACAAAATGAACTTGAAAAGAAAAATAAAGAAAAGAAAAGGGGAATTTGCCTCTTGATTCAATCTTCCTTGAGAGCCTCTTTAGGGGAGAGGGTTGTGTATTTTGAGTAGACCAAGGGATGTTGGACGTGGGGGAGGATCTTGGGAAGTCATTTCGGTAGAATATAGGGAAGGCACAACGATTGAGAGGATTGAAGAGAAATGGTAAGGAGGGGTGGTATTTATAGTTGAAGAGAGGAGGGTTTTCTTAATATTATAATCAATTGTTTATTATTTTTCCATAAGATGATGAATAGTGATTATTACATGACCTAGAATAGTAATAAGTGGATGTGAGATAGAGATTTGGGTGCTTACATCACTTATGATGTCAGGAATAGTTGATTTATTTTATAATCTATTTATACGGTAAATTAATGTATTTTAATATTCAACAAAAAATCACGTATTTTAGAAAAATCCCAAAAATTCACCCAAACCATTTTTTGATTTGTAGAATCCAAAAATGAACTTCATTTTTCAAAAATAATTTTCTAAATAAGATTAATTTAATTTTAAATGAAAATCACAATTTACTCGAAAAACAACAATTTTAAAGCATTTATTTTCTTATTCCCAGATATAGGTATATCACACTTCCACTTGAATATTATTTATGTAAAATCATGAGTAAGGTGACTATTCAGTAGGATATTTCACTATTCATAAGGGTAAAATTATTATTCATAAGGGTATGTTAGTATTCACCAAAAATTAAGATGGTCTAATTAGAGTCCAAATAACTTACTGATCGCAACCATGTATGTCAGGTTTTTGAAATTAAAATCACAGAGGTGAAAAAATTATATTTAAAGGTCACTTATTAGTTCATTATGTTGACATTTCATGTGATTATATGACATTATTAGAAGAAGGAAATTTCCATTCAAAAATTTGGGTCGTTACAATTACACGTCCTGTACTTTTTTCCAATTTATCAAGAATTAATTTAGAAATTAATTTAAAATGTTTGCATTGATGAAACATTCTGAATTTATTTATTACACCATGTGTTGACTAGGCTAGTCTGGCACACATTCAAATAGAGTACATGTCGTGTAGCCCATGTATACGGTGTATCGTTCCTTTGAGTTTGAGATGGGCTGTGTATTACCATACATGGCCCACCCGACAGGTGAATGTGTAACCTGGAGACCACACACCATATAGTCACCTATATACACCATGTACTAAAAAATGATTCACGGTTTACATTCCATGTCCCTAGGGGTGTGCCTCATATAAATGGTGAGAAACGTAAATGTTGTTTTTCTTCATGTACTCACCGTGTACTTATACCAAAATACATAGATTAAAAATTTATTTATTATACTATGTAAACATTATCAAAATTTGATTGTGTGGGATAATTAATTTTATAGGACACACCTTGTTATAGGTTTTAATATATATATATATATATATATATGTTTAATTAATGTCTTTGTAATATTCAGATTTTGAAATCATGTATGAGTTGTATTATAGTTGTTACTCTATGGGTACTGAATCATAAAACATGACCGAAAAATCATGCAATTCATGTAATCATTAAGTTGATAGTACATGTCATGAAAGTACATGATATGTCATGTATTCCATATGTCATAAAAGTAAACAGTATATGATTATAATACTTGTTGGGTATATTCAAACATTTGTTAACCATGATTCCTCCAAGGTAAATTTATGTACATAGTTAATTTTAAATAAATTTATTTCATTTGTTTGAAGTTATGATGGATGATAATCTAAATAAAGTAATATGAGAATTAAGATAAAATAATTGATTAATTAATGAAAATAATTAATTGATTCAAGCAAGATTTATCTTATATAAGAAAGATTAAAAATTTAATTTTAGTTTTATTAAATATGTAATTCATTGAATTCATTTGGATGGTCATGAGTATAGACTAGACCTTTGTATGAGATTGGTTTCATTTAATTTATTTTTAAAATAATCTTTTTCCTATATTCTTTATCTCCTCTTATTATGTAAGGGTATATGAACCCATGGTTTCTTTTATGTAAACTACTTATTTCCCTATCTTGAGTGTGACTAAATGAATATGTAATGAATGGATCTCCCATATTAGTGGTGGCGGTTCATGTTTGGACTTGAGGTGAAACCAATCCAAGAGAGATACATAGGTGGACAGGTGGAAAGTGGTAACATGAACCTTAATTGGTCCAATGTGTTTTTCCCTAGGTCAATGGTTAGTTTATCAACCACTATATAAACTAACCATCAGTAAAGGCTTGTGATCACACTGCTTAATTATTTTATTTCTATCAAGTTTTATGGTTATTTCATTATGGATGTTTTTTGTAACCACAAGAATTAATGAAATTAATTATCACACAATATTGAACTAAAATAAATTGGATTATATCAAAATATTATATAACACATGGTTAATCACATTATTCAATACATGTAATATTAAAAATCATATAATAAAATTAATAATTTGGAATTTATTCATAAAATGATAAAATCCCTCAATTATATATATTAATTTGGCATAGCCTTCCACTGCTTTATTTAAAATCAAACATGAGTTCAAAGTTGATGACCAGCCAAAGTTGGGGTGCTTTTAATTATCAAGTAATTATAAATTGAATTTTTGTGTTGACATAACTTAGTTCACCTCAAGGGTTGACAGATAAATAATGAATTGGTGTAAATAAGAGGAAAGGGTTGAGGGAATACAATTTAAGGATTTCAGGATTGGGGAGTCCACTGAAAATATTAATGAATTGTTAGTCAATGCAGTTGGAATTTTGAATTCCAACCTAAAACAATTCAAGTTTTTTGACTAACAAATGTTGGCATAATGATAATAAAAATATGGATCCTTACCAATAGAATGTCCATGAACCTGGATATTCTGAATACAATGGTGAGGGATATTGGGTTTCGATATAATAGAGGGAGACTAATAAATATAGTATTTATTTATTTGTTTAAATTATTATAATATAAAGTACTAAATATTTTTTAATCTTATTTGTAAAAAAATAATTAAAATCGATTCAAACATATCATTGTGATACTTACATGATAAAGATAAACTTCTAACCGGCATAAACTTCCAAGAGTGGAAAAGGATCTTACGCATTATCCTTTACTATGAAAGGAAATTGTATGTGTTGGAAGAACCTATTATTGATGCACCTGGTAATGAGGACAGTGATGAAAAGTTATCACGCTATAAGAAAAATCTGAATGATTCCCTAGATGTTCAATTTTTCATGCTATTATCCATGTCCAATGATATTTTTATGTAACATAAGGGTGTGGATGTGTATCACATGACGTCTCAACTTCAGGATCTCTATTAATATAAGGTGAGACAAGAGAGGTAGGAGTTATCTAATACTTTGTTTAGAACTATTCTTAGAGAGTTCTCTCTAGGCTGACCTCATGTATTAATGATTATTGGATACATTTAATTCTTAGAAATCATGGGGATAATATTCCTGGAAGAGTTGTGTATATATCTCATAATTTCATCACTAGCCAAGATATTCTCTATTTTTATTGTTAATTGGAATATTAGAAATAGTGGGATGTGTCCTTCATAACATCATTATTTGATTGGACAAGTGGATAAAGGGAATAGGGCATGATAAAATTGTGGTCGTTATGGTGAACAAGAAAAGGACGAACAAGGAAAAGGGGCCCAAGAATCGTTGAATGTATAAAGCTACTGAGCACTTTCCTTCATAGAAGAGAAAGATCTAGAGGCAGAGTAAGGAAAAGGAGGTGGTAAGTTTTTCTTGTGGATATCCCGACCATTGGAAGAGTAATTACACCAAGGAAAAAGGGGAAGTTAAATGTGAATTCTTGATTGAGTTTTATAATTCAATATATATACATTGGGTATTAGATACAACTTGTGGTGATCTCATCTGTATCCAAATAATGGAACCAAGTAGATTCCAAAATATTTCTATATGAGAGGTAGATCTATGAGCTTTCAATGGTGCAAGGATAGATGCTCTAGCCATTAGTGACTACCACCTTTCATTGACAATGGGAATGATTTTGGTTTTAAAATATAGTTATTATGTACCTATGGCTACCAAAAAAATAATTTCTATATAATCCTTAGATACAGATGGGTTTGTTTTCAAGTTTGTAAATAAAAGTTGTTTCTTTTACAAAAAATACATATGTTATGGCATGGAACTTTACAATAATGTCCTTTATGTATTAAATTATGACAACCAAGTATTATAAATTGATAAAAAATCATTTTCACATGACACATATTACACCTAGTTGTGGCATCATCGTCTTAGTCATGTAAATGAGAAGTGTTTAATAAAGTTCGGTCAACATAGTTAATTAGACTATTATATGCTAAAACCACATGAAATATGCCATGCTTTTTTACATGAAAAAATGACTAAATCACCATTGGTAGGATAGGGTAAAAGTTACATAGAGATTCTTGTATTGGTAAACACTAATGTGTGTGGACCATTTCCATTAGAAGCTATTGGTGGATATTCATATTCATAATTGTTACTGATGACATGAGTATATATTGTTATGTCTGCTTGATGATTAATAAGTATGATTCCTTTGGAATATTAAGGGAATTAAAGAATTATGTAGAGAATAAACTTGGTAATAATATAAATAGATTTGATCATGTGGTGAATATCTTAACCAATAGTTTATCGACTTATTTCAGTAGTTTGGGATTCTACTCAACTCACTCCACTATATACACCAGAGTGTAATGTTGATAGTGAAAGGGTGAACTATCCATTTTTATACCTGTTGTGGTCAATAATTAGTCATGAATATCTTTTATTAACCTTTTGGGAATATATAATTCAATTTTCACCAAAAACAATAAACTTAGTACAGACTAAATCCAAAAATTAAATTCTCTTTGAGTTATGAAGTTTAAGGAAACCTGTTTTTTCACATACACTTGTATGGGGTTGGAAGGCCTTTTTAAGTCCTTATTGGAAAAATTACCACCCTAAGGAACAAATTTTATCATTATAGGGTATCCTAATGAATCAAATTAATACTACCTATCAAACCCACCCGAAAATAAATTTTTTAACATTAGAAAATACATATTTCTTGAGAGGGATGACATTCTCAAAATGGATAGTGGGAGCACGATTAACATCGATGAAGTTGGTTCTCAGTATTTGCTGGAGTTGGTATAAAAATAGGTTCCATAGGTCCTTGTAAAATAATTACTTCTTGAAACAAAAGTACTATATATGAGTGGAAGAGAAGTAAGAGAACCAGAGAGGTTTGGTTTTCTAGTCACCGAAGATGGTGAATCATTATTCGTTCACAATGATGAACCTATCTCCTATAGAGAAGAAGTAGAGAGCTCAATGGATTCCAGATGGAAAGAATCTATGAATTCTAAAATGTTTTCCATGTATCAAAATAATGTTTGGATTCTTTTCAATGTGCCAGTTGACATAAATCCTGTTGTGTGAAAATTGGTATTGAAGTGAAAACTGTACATAGAAGGTAATGTAAATATATATATAGAAAGGCTAGAAGAAAAAGTTTTTAAACAACATTAAGGAATTCACTATAACGAAACCTTTTCACCAGTTTCCATGTTTAAATCTATTGGAATTCTTCTTGATAAAGCATCTTACCATGACTATGATATTAAGAAGATGGATCGTGAAATTTAATTCATTAATGGTATCCTTTACGAAGATGTTTATATGACCCAACCATTTGGGATTCTAAAATCTAGGTGATTCCAAAAGGATTTTCAAGATGTAGAGATCCATTTATGGGTTTAATCAGGAAGCCAATTCATGGAACATTTTATTTCATGAAGCTATAAACGAATTTGGTTTCATTAGGAACAAATGTGAGACATGTTTTTATAAGAGATTTAGTTGTCTTAATAGTATATGTTAATGAAATAATAATTATTGGAAATAACACACCTGTCTTACAGTCGATTAAGGATTGTTTAAACAAGTATTCCTCTATGAAGGACAATTAGGAAACAGCTAATATTCTAGGGATCAAGAACATATATGACAGATCCAATAGGTTTCTTGTACTATATCAAATACATATGTTGACTATATAATAAATATATAGTATGGAACAATCCAAGATTATATTGGATCCAGTGTCCCAGGGTTTACATATTTTAAGAAAATATACCTTTAAACACAACAGGATAAAGATATAATGAGTAATATCCCATACCATTTAATGATATTATCAAATATTTATTCCAGGTTATGTACTAGGATTGATGTTTCCTATTCATTGAGAATGGTATAAAGATATAAAGAAGGTCCAGGAGAACAACATTGGTATGATCTTAAGGATGTCCTTCTATGTCTAAGAAGAACTGAGTATATGTTCATAGTGTATGGAGGATATGAGAAGATGGTCATCAAGGGATATAATGATTCTAGTTTTTAGAAATATCAAAATGATTTGATTTCATAGTTTGGATATGTTTTCTATATCAATGGTGTAGTTATGGGTTGTAAGAGTTGAAAGTAGCTAGTTTTTTTCTAAATCTAAAGTGGAGTCCAAGTATAAAATGGCATTTGATGCCATAAAGGAATTTATTTGGAAATAGAAATTTTTATAAGAACTTGATATGTAAACTAGTAGTATATACCATATCACATTGTATTGTGATAATACTAAAATGGTGGCTCTTGAATAAGAGAAAAGGTCACCCCAAAAAATAAAGAATATACTCTATAACTGTCACCTCCTAAGAGATATTTATCAGAGGAGTGATGTTGTAGCAAAAAGATTACCCATATAAGATAATGTAGTAGACCCATTGGCTAAAGTTCTGTTTTATGAAATGCATGAGTATCATGTGAGATCTAGTGGACTGAAGGTTGTTAGCAGTTCGCTCCAGTGAAAGTGGGGGTCTATTAGAGTTGGTTCCATAGAACCAACTTTTATTTACTTTATGATGACCAGTATTCGTAGTTTTTAATATTAATAAACTACTTATCACATCAAGATTGTTCTTATATGTAACATAGTATGTGACAATATCTTAAGAATAGTTTTCTCACTAATATTTCATATCAGTTTCCTTCTATTAGGTGAACCCAAAAGTGATACAACATTATTCATAAATATATATTCTATAGATTGATGATATCATTTTATAGAAACAAGTAATACATGCTACCAGGGGTGGAGACTCAAAAGACATTGAGGCACCTTGTCATGGTGTACACCCTAGGTAATATCAAATGTAGTATATTTTGAGAATAAAACCTTCCAGTAGAAATTCCACATTAACATGTGTCGTTGGATGTTCTGATATTTGGACATTTTTATTGATCCTTATACTTTAATATTATTATTAATGAGTATTATCAATCATGTTCATTGATGTATTGATGTATTGATGAAAACTATGACGACATATGTTCACAGTGAGGTAGGATATATTTGGTGTGTCACAAGTAATATTGCATTAATGAATAATTCAAGAAAGGATTTAGTTTTTATTGATCCTTATACTTTAATATTATAATTAGTGAGTATTATTAGTCATGTACTTTGATGTATTGATGAAAAACATGATAACATATGTTCCTACTGAGGTAGGACAAATTTAGTGTGTCATGAGTAATATTACATTAATGAATAATGTGAGAAAGGATTTTTACCTTTGGTTTCTTTAACTACTGTTGATATATTAGGCCCTTTTATGGTAATGATATATCCAAAATTAATTCATATCCATGGTGTCCTATAGGCATGTATGTTTTCCAATAAGTCAAAGAAAGAGACATCGAGCACATAGGTTGATGGTACCAGCGTGCAACCTGGTTGATTAGATATATCATGTTAAATGGATTATATTAGATTTAAAACATATGTATGAGGTATAATGTATTTATGGAATTAACTTATTACTTTATGGGTTCCATGGTGTGTCTCTAGATTCAAAAGATGGAATTTTTGATACTTCGCCTAATTCCCTTGAGAAAGAGGCTTAGAGGGTCACACAATAAGTGTACCCATAGCCATAGTCAAATAATATATTATTATTTATTATTTAACAAGTTGAAAAAAAAATTATTCCCTCATGTGGTTTAATAATTATTCTAGTTTCCTCGATCCCAATTATTCCATCACCTTTTACTTGAGAGAATATTTTGAGAGAAGAATATTTAAAAAATATTGATAAACTATTTAGTGAATATAATATAAATTAATTTATTGGAAAATAATGAAGTAATATTTATTTAATAAATATTTATTTATTATTCAAGGCCAGATAAATGTTGTAGAGGATTGGAAAACTGAGTTTAATGGTCTGATGAGAAATAATAAATAGTGAATATTATTTATTTAAATAATATTCAATTTAATTATCAAGTTAAGAATATATCGAGAAATAATAATAACAATATTTTTATTATTTTTCATGGGGTTTTATAGGAGTTAAATAAATATTAATGGAATCATGTAAATTTTTTTATTTTTAATCCTAGTGATTATTTCCCATGAATATGGATCTATGCCCCTTTGAGTTAGGAATAGTCGATTTCAAGGGGTTAAATAGTGTGCAATCACTGACATTAGTTTCAAGTTCTACCAACAGTCTCTAGCATTTGTTTTTGATCTAGAAACACTCAATGGATCTAATGTCCATGATTCACGACCTACTTTTGAATGGAATGATTTCATTGGGTAACATTTCCAAAAACACTTGAGAACTCTCATCGGTTAAGAGGATGGGAATTTTGGCTCATTAAACCCTTTGGGGGGGACTATTTCATGTTCCAGGGTTGTCTTATAGATTTAAGATATGTTCATGAATCCATGGTTCATTCCCAAATTTTCATATTACTAATTAGCATGTGGAAATGATCCATTGTGACTATGCATGGGTTTAGAATAATATTTATGTATCCATGGTTCTCTATCAACGGAGAGATCTATATGTATCCAAGGTTTTCCATCAACATTACCCTTTTGAGGATATATCAGTGATCCTTTGTTCATTTACTGGGATGAAAATAGTTTTAAACCATGTGATGGGGGTGCTATGGAGTTTAATTTCATCCATGGGGATGAGAGTTATATTGATGTTGGGATTGAAAACATAAAATAGGCTTCTTGTGTATCCTTTTAATAGGAATCTAAACCCATATAGTTCATTGTTGCTTAACTAGACACATAACCTTTTAAGGTCACATGATGAGGATCCAACCATGTAGTTTAACATCACGCGGCAAGGACTTATAGGAAAAGGGATTCTGGTCAAGGATAGTGTGAGACTTAGGATGATGCAACCAATTTAAATGGGGGCATGATTAGGGAATGGGTATGGGAGTAGTCCATTTGGAAGGACATGGTTGGTGCTTATAAATGGAAGTTGCCCATATGGATTGAAGTTGGGGATTATATCAATGGTGAAGGCCCATTTGGTGTTGCTTCATTGGGAATATATCCCTTTGATGGTTGGAGTATGGTTTTGGGAATTATAGTATGTAGGATTCCCATTTTAGTTTTATGATTATGTGGATTTAATAATCTATAATAACATATAAGCCCATGTGATTCATGATCATTATGAGAAACAAAAAGAAATTGTAGATTTGATGATCACATCATCTCACCCTATCCGATGATGGATAAGAGAGAGTGGATTTGAGTTATATTATTTCCTCTATTGTTTTCATATCTAGGATAGTCACATTCAATGATCTATTCGGATACACCCCAGTTATAGGTGAATATGATAAAAAATCTCCACCCCCTGTAAGAAAGGCTAGGGGCTTACCTAAGGAGGACTGCTCTAAAAATCATTTCGGGAAAGAGAGGGATGTTCCACACATGCCCTCATTGAAGGGAAAGTCTAGTGATTATTCTTAATCTCTATAATGTGGAGCTTCACATGAGTTCCACAAGTTTAAAACCCTCGTTACCATGGGAATTTAAATCCTAGGTCAATTTGAGGGCCCAACCAATTCTTTGGGATGCCTACATGACTCTACTTACCTTGGGTATGTAAACTCGAAAGGAATGATAATGTGCCTGATTATCCTATCATACATGTTAATTGGCTTTGGAAGGGGTCTTATCCTGATGCCAGTAGACTAGTTAATGGAGGAGGAAATATGGGGAATAACGATATGATGGAAGATAATTGTGGGAGTTGGAGAATAAATTGCCCTTGGATGCCTCATCCCACATAACATCTTCTTATGCAGGATGGGATTCCATCAATGTAGTATGTTTCTATTTGGATAAAGGAACCGCCTGCATTGCATTGTGCTATGCAGACATGGGTTGGGATTGCACAACATTTTGCTTCATGGGAACATGTTTTTCCCACACAGTTCATTGCTACATCGGGCCAGGTCCCACCTACATATCATTTTTCTACTCAAGGAACATTTCCTCCTGCGTACAGTTTTTCTATACATGGCAGGGTTTGTCCCGCATAGTGTTTTACTATTTGGGATTCCTATTCACAAAGGGTTCATTATTTTTCTCCTTGTGGGATTGTGTCTCCAGGGGGACTTTGGGTCTGAAAACCACCAGATGACTTATTATTTCATCTTTAGGGATATGTGGTGATTTTTACCTGTGGGGGATCAGTTAAGGGATCTGGTTTTTTTGGTGCCTTGGTTTCTATCTCCTCAGTTTGTATGTATGGGTATTGATTCCTTTTTATGTCCCCTCAGGGTGTATTTATAGAGGAGCAGAGGGACTGGATACCAGTATGAGCGGTTATTCAAGGTAGGTCGTGAGACTTACTTTTTGGGAGACCAAGGAGGATACGTATCCCATGAATGACATAGTGTGTTGGGATTTTTTTTCAAAAATGGGGGTCATCATTTGAATGGGTGGAGATCATCATATCGGTCATTGTTTCATTTGAAATGATTTTATAGTACTCCCTCGTCCTGTGAACTAGTTAGTTCGTAGGGAATATTCATTTATGTGGGCAGACATCATCACCGCCTTAATGAAAAAAAAATCAGTTTCATTTATGGGAACCAACTCCACTAACTCCATCTAGTGAACTATTTAGTTTGCGGGTGGTTCGTGAAGCCATGGATCGCCATACAGAGAAGTTGTCCACGAAGGAATTCATGTTTTGTGGTCGTGCCCTTCTGAATATTTTACCTCAAAATTCATTAGGGTTTCTTTTCAAACCTTTTATAAATTTACTGAAATATCTCAATCATGTTTGTGGAGATTTAGGTACCCAAAAAATGCCCCCTATTGTAATGGTTTTTATTGGGATGAAGATGGGGATATTTCGATGTGGAAAGAAGAACTTTTTTGAACTGGTTTTTGAAATGCATGTACAATTGAAGAATGGGATAGTGAATATATATATATATATATAAAGATCCCATATCATTTTTAATTTATTTATTTTCTTGGTGAACATAGATCTCATACCACGGCTTCCATTAGATCTATTTCCTGGAGGGGGATCTGGTCACTCCGGCAGTGTCTCGGGATAGTTCATGTATCTCAGTGCAGGTTCCCCCAACTATGTTCTAGGAGGCTGTCGCTTGCCTTAAGTTGATGCTCGTGGCTTGTTTCGGTGTGGAGAGGCTGCCTTTGTAGACGTTCAAGCGGTTTGTGGATTTCTTGGGTTTTAGCAGCAAGATGCGGAACTCTTCGATTCACAGCCATTCCTTTTGTGTGGTGCTAGAGTCGGAGGTTGATTTTTTCCATGTGTGGTGAAATTTTCCCAGATCCTATGGATGGTGGAATTTTAGAATTTCATCGTGTTCCATGGAAGCACACAATGGAAAAGAAAAGTTATCGCGTCGCGGTCTAGCTAGGTCTCCCTGGGCTTACCCTGCCTTTGCAAAATAGTGTGTTTCTAAAGGTCACCAGGGATTCTCTTGGTGGATTTCTGTGCGCCGACAATCGTACCTTATCTTGAGAATACTTCATGGTTGTTCGATTGTGTGTGTAGTTGGATCTATCCCAGATAATTCTAGATAAGATGTCTTTGAAGGTACAGAGTATGTTGGCATGGGACCAAGAAATCTCACTCCCAGTTTATCCTAAGTTTTGTTCCTCTTGTTTCCTCTAGGGTCACTCCAAGATTTCATGAAGAAACAGGATGAAATGCGGGCCTCATTAGGATAAAAATGATCCCTTGGGTGGAGGCTCTTCTCTAACCTGGTCAAGGGGATTTGAGTTTGTTCCTTCTAAAGAGATAATGGTTGAGATGGGGATTATTTAGACCCCCTAGGTTGATCCTGAGAGAGAGGCTCATCCCTCCTGTACATATTGTAGCGTGATTTCCACCCAACATAGACCACTCTGCTTTCAAGCCTGGAGCTCCATTTTCAGGCCTTTCATCAATCATAGAAACCTTCCTCAGACCTTTTCCATTTCCTGTTGTAGGCTGGCTACAAGGTCAATTCCTAGATTTTCATCTATCCACTCTAGACGACAAGGTGTTTCTTCCTTCTCTAGTGGAGGCCCATCCTACTACTTTCGAGGAGTTGGAGGATACAGGTAGCCACCCCTGATCTCCTCCCATCCTTGAGGCCTGTCTGGAGGAGGGTTCCAGTACAGTCTCAACCAATGTTTCATGTGTTTTTTGAGTTGTGTTTCCAACCTTGGTTTCTTCATCCTCCTTCTCATCTCCTTGGAATATGGGTCGAGTTCTTGTGGAGACTTCTTCTATGGTGACTCGCTTAGTCCTGATCCCCTCTGCTCAGAGACAAGGTATATGAACTTGGGCAAGGATGATACAGCTTAGGGGTGGTTCTTCCTCCCTCTCCATTAAGACTGTCAAGCCTAGGGCCAAAGCTGGGATATTACTCATTTAAATGATATCCATTCTCATCTGGAATTCCTGTGGCATGGGTTCGTGGGTGAAGTCTATTTTCTTGGCTTTAGAAGTTATGAAACACAAGGTTTCTATAGTATAAGTTATTGATCAAAAACAGAACCTAGGTAAGCTAAGGGAGTTCTAAAAAGTTAGAATGTGTGGATCCATGAAAGCACTATCGATCAACCACCATATATGGATCTTTTGGAACAAGTAAGTATCGTTGGATTTGATAAGTTTGGGTGATCAGTTCATCACTACGAAAGTCATGAAGGTTTTACAATAATTCTTCATTTCCATTGTGTACAATAGTTGTGATGCTCAAGTCAGAAATAGTCTATGGTCTGATCTTGGTTCCTTTGATCTGGAGGATATTCCCTGGCTTATGGTGGGGGACTTCAACATCATCCTTGAACCTGGGGAGAATAAAGGGAGGGTTGGCTTCCCTCAACAGGCTATCTTGTATTATTCAAGCTTAAGGGTGGGCTCGAGCCTTCTCGACCTGGGATTCTTAGGAGAACACTACACTTGGTGCAACAACTAGAAGGAAGGAAGGCATAGATGGAGTAGGCTCGACAAGATTATGGCTATCAACAAGGCTATCAACATGTTTCCTAATGCTAAGGTACATAATCTTATCTATGGTATATCAAATCACTCTCCCCTACTAGTTTCTCTACATCCTAGGAATGATTTCTTGGGGCATTTTAGGTTTTCTCATCAGTGGTCTCAAAGCCCTAGTTACCAGATGACCATGAGGAATGTGTGGGGTGAGCCGAACTGTGTTCATACCTAGGTTTCACTTGATAATAAGCTTCATAAACATAATCTCGGGCATAGGGAGTGTGACAGAGGGCTCCAAACCTTTTACTAGGACATAGAGACCTTAAAACAAAGCATCTAGAACCTAGAATCGTGTATGGAAGAGGCATGGAGGGAATATGTCTTTGAATATTTTTTGGTCAAGAAGGACTTCTTGGAAGATATTATCCTTAAACAGGACTGACTGTCTTGGGAGAGATCCCAAGCGAGATGTTTTCAAGAGAGGGATAAAAACACTTCATTTTTTCATGCCTATATCAAAGATAGGAGACGCATGATCAAACCCCAAATTCAACTCAAGGATAGAACCTACATTGAGGAAAGAGACATTGATGGGAGCATGACCCTCTCTTTCTTTAAGAAACTTATTTTGGAACCAAACCCAAGGATGGATAGCAGTTAACCAAGTGGAAATGCAGCTCTCTGGGAGGTGATTCCCATGATGGTGTCTATCTTGGATAATGAGAGCTTGGAGTTGATTTCGGAGGAGGATGAAATTCACTTGGTGATGATGAAACTAAACCCTAAGAGTGCCCCCAGACTAGATAACATCACAGGATCATTTTATAGATGAATGTGGGACAGGGTGGAGTGGAATATAATTGAGGATATCCAGGATTATTTCCGTAAAGGGAGTCTGCCCCCGGTAGCTAGAGCTATCTCTCTAGTTTTCATCATGAAGATCAAGAACCCTTCTTCGCTGTCTCACTATATACTGGTGAGTCTATGTAATTTCCCCTAAAATATCCTCATGGGTGTGATTACCCAAAGGTTTTCCTAACTCCTCCCGTGGTGTATATCCATTGGGCAACATGGGTTTGTTCACAAGCACTCCATACAGGGAGTTATCCCTCGTGCCTAGGACGTGATGTGGGATGTTAATTTGTAGACCCACGGCTCTAACCTGGTGATCAAATTGGACATGAAAAAATATTACGATCAGATCAAGTGGAGTTTTATCAATATTGATCTCGTAACTATGGGGTTCTCATCCAGAGTGTTGGATCTCATTTTCAGAAGCTTCAGTTCTCCATGGTTCTCTGTTTATTTATTTGGAGAGAGTCACAATTTCTTTATGGCTATGAGGGGCCTTCGGAAAGTCAACCCAATCTATCCCTGTCTCTTTATCCTGGCTCAGTACTCTCTTAGTCATCTTATTAACCATGTTTTATCCAATATTGATTTCCTTCCCTTTCGAATAAAGATGAACCTTCCAACGATATCCCCCTTGATGTTTGTGGATGACACGATCATCCTGTCGATTGGAGGAAAGGGTTCTGTACAAGGAATCATGATAATTATTGATGAGTACTACTTTTGGAGTGGGCATGTTATCAGTAGCTCAAATATATATTTCTTCATCTCTCACAAGTGTGCTCCCAGGCGGGTTTCCTCACTCTGTAAACTCCTTGACATGAAGTGTGTAGTTTTCCCTATGGATTACCTGGGCTCACTTGTTTCTTTGAGTAGGAAATGAGTTCTTGACTTTGATAAAATTGTAAAAAGGATCAGGATCCACGTTGTGAACTAGAATAACCACTTCCTTTCATTTGGAGGCTGCATTTCCTTGGTAAATAGAATCTGGTCCTCAATCACAGTTCATGAAATGGCTTCTTCCTGCGTTTGGTGTGGTGTTATTAAAATGATTGGCAAGGTGCTATTTTGTTCTATATGGGATGAAAAGTATAAAATAAATAGGCTTTAGGCCACGTGGGACAAGATGGCATGACCTTTCCTCGGTGATGGGGTCAACGTGTGGGGTCTTCAGAGCACACTCCATTGCGTGCATGCTAAGATTTCATGGGGGATTCTTGAGGGATACACTCTCAGGGGAAAGTCCATGACTAAGATTTGTGGAGGTTCTAGAGAGTTAGTGAGGGGGTACACTTCTCCCTTATGGTCGATCATATTCCCCATTTTTTAAACTCTTCAATATCACTCTTTATGGCTGGTCGATGCTGGGGATATCTCATTCTGGAACTGTAAATGGGCGGGCTCGGTTCTTGGTTACACTAGTTGTCTAGCTCCCCTAATCACAGTGAATGAAGTGAGTCTCTATCCCAGATTCATAAAGGCTATCCTGGATGAAGAAAAACTCGGCCACCTCGAATCCATTGTGTTCAACTTGGATCCAGAAAAAATTTTGTTTACTCTTTCTTCATCTGGTGTCTTCTCCTCCAGGGATTTCTTCAGAATGGTCTCTATGAAAAACCATCAGGATGGTTGGAATGGAGTTCTATGGGGAAAAAAATTCCAGTGAAGTAAAACTTTTTGTCATAGAATGTCATGAATATTTCCTTATCTACAGATGATAATATCAAGAAGTTGGAGATCATTTTGTCTTCATGGTGTAATTATATTAGTTCAGTGTGGGAGGAGATCGCTCAACATCTTTTCTTTGAAGGGGAATGGGAGCAAGGAGTATGGAATTGCTTCGGTGGCCTTACTGCCTTTTCCTCACGTGATCTCAGGTATGATTCTTTTATGGTTAGATGGTTTTTGGGAACGATGGATTCATTTATGGAAAGAATGGCAAGGATAGTGATTTTCAATACTGGATGCTACTGTATGTGGAAATCCAGAAACCAGTCAAGACTCGAGGGAAATATTCCTTCGGTGTGTTCCATCATCATGAGGACCCATTTCCTTCTAGTGGATATGATTTCCATCATCTCAAACTGGTGGGGGATCCTTCATTAAGGCCTACTAAGGCCAGGGGCTCATCCTCATCTCCCTCCCTTGACCATCTGTAGGGGATATGGGTTTGCTAGCATCCTCCCAACAGAGGCCTGAAATTGAATTCTAACGGGTCATGCACGATGGCTGCCATGAGTGGAGGGGAAGTCATTCACGGTCTGGGGGGAATGTTGTTCTAGACAACTCTTCATTCTATGGCAATGGAACTCCTATCTAGGCTAAGGCCAACACGATGCTTACCAGACTCACCCTTTTTATGCAGAAGAACCTTGAACTTACATAGGTGGAGAAAGACACTATGATCCTTCATGATTTCATGCTCGGTATAGGTTCTTCTCCCTGGACTATTGAATATATTTTTCGAAAATGCCGATATCTTTTGGGAGTGTAGAAGTCGAAATATGCTTAAGGTCCAAAGAGGGAATTTGCGGAAAAAACGAAGACATATTTTGACTTGGCGATCAATTTTGGGAGGAATAGAAGTGCCACACGAAAAATCAAAAAGGCGCACAAAAAATGTCTCTCTCAGATGAAAAACTGAGGGATATGAAGTAGTTTTGTGCGTAGGTGTGGAAACTTGCGTGCAACTAACACCGGGCATGGAAACATGCATGCCGCCGACACTGGGCATGCAATCTGGTGTGCTGCCGACATCAGGCATGGAATCTTTCACGCCTCTGACACCAGGACCAGATTTTTCTGCACTGATCAACTTCTGTGTGGCCCCATTGACCCCGAGAGCCTATAAATAGAAGGTTTCCCTTTCAACTTCGGGTGGATGAAGAATCCAAATCATCTCCTCTACGCGAAATCCACATGTCCCACACAAAAAAGATGGATTTCATGTACTAGATTTTCTGTGATCGGTATCCTAGGGGATCAACTTCCCACAGGACCACTCTGGATTGACCTTCACCCAAGTCCCTAAAAGTCGGGTCCCTTGCACAAAATCCCTTCCCCTTGCAACCGAAACCTCATGTAGTACTTGCGCACAATGCCTCAGACTTGTGCGAAACATCTCAGCCCATCCTTGTGCACAAACCCTTAAACTTGAACGCAAATCCTTGGCCACCCTTTGCGTGCAAACATTCTCAATTGCGTGCACACCCTAGCCTTTAATGCGCAACTGTTCCAATTGTAGGCCAATTACACAAAAACCTCTCTTATTACATGCAAACCTCTGGGTCCGCTCAACCCGGCCTTTTCCATGTATCTAATCTATTTGCACACAATCCGACCTCGTTGTGTGTGCTCTTCCGTACGTGTTCCGTGTCCCTCTTCCAGTCATCATCTTTGGGCACTTCTAATGCCCAAAATATCTATGTTACACACTCTTCCCTCATACGATCCTCCAGGCTCATATGAAGTCACTTCAAAGTCCCTTTGGTGGCGCTTTTCATTTCATTGCTTCGCCTTATGCTTCTTCACATAGACATGCTAATGGCCATTTTTTCATATCATATCCATGCTAACGTGGACCCCTTATCGGAACATTCCTTAATACACCCTTGAGATGACATTGCTGATGCATTCCCTTCCCTAATGGTGGGTGGGTATCAGCCATGTAAGTCGTAGGGGTGTGAAGGGAACCCACCTCATTCGAGCTGGAGGATGTTAAACTTCCAATCACCATCATCCTCAGTAGATGATGTTAAACTGTGACCCCGCACCATGCATTATACACATGGTGCCCCATCTCAGGCATTCTCTACGTCCGCTCGTCTCCACATGAGTGAGATATTCTCCACATGGAATGAGATCCTCTTTCCTGGAGCGGCATCTATCTATGGGGGAAGGGAAACCATATTGGTGTAACCCCTAGCCTTTCTTGTGGTAGGTAGCATCTCTGATCCTCCTATCTTCTTCTTGATAAAAGACCAGAGGGGGTGGAACTAGAGACCTCCTCTCTTCTATGCCAAATCCTTATCCCTTTGGGCTTTGTCGCCACTAGGCCTCCACCTTGGAGTAAATCCCAATTTCCATCTCAATGTGCTCTTAACCACACATAAGCCCAGATTCCCTCTTCAGGATATTAACCACACGTAAGCCCCTATTTCCATTTTGGGCGGCTAACCACGTGTAAGCCTCATTCCACTTCCACAGACGCACCTTCCATGATGTGATCACCAGGTCATTGCTGCCACTTATTTCTCACACCGAGCATGAATCATGTGGGCTTAGAGTAAGAATCGACCATGACATCCTCTCCAAGCTACATAAACGTGTAAGCCTTAAAACCTCATGAACTATGTAGACTTCGATCCTTGCCAAGGTAATGTATGTAGGAAGCCTCCCTGAGGTTCAAGCCCACCGTCCATTGGTCCCGACCATCTTCACGTCAGTCCACCACACTCCTCCCAAACTATGTGGTCTATGATCCTTGCCATGGAAAGGTATGTAGGAAGCCTCCTTGAGGTTCAAGCCCACCATCCATTGGTCCATACCATCCTCACATTAGTTCACCATCACATCCTAAACTACGTGGACTTTTATCCTAGCTAAGGCAAGGTACATAGTAAGCCTCCCTGAGGTTCAATCCCACCATCCATTGGTCCCGACCATCATCACATCGGTTCACCGCGCTCCTCCCAAACTACATGGACATTGATACTTGCCAAGGAAAGGTGTGTAGGAAGCCTCCCTAGGGTTCAAGCCCACCATCCATTAGTCCATACCATCTTCACGTCAGTTCACCAACACATCCCAAACTGCATGGACTTTGATCCCTACCAAGATAAGGTACATAGGATGTTTTCCTAAGGTTCAAGCCCACCATCCATTAGTCCCGACCATCTTCACACCGGTTCACCAACACATCCCGAACTACGTGGAATTTGATCCTTGCCAAGGAAAGGTGCTTTGGAAGCTTCCCTAAGGTTCAAGACCACCATCCATTTGTCCCGTGTAAGAACCCAGACCTTTTTTAGGTATGTTTTCCTTTTCTGGCCGTTTTTGAGAAAAAGAGGAGAATATGGAAAATTTTTAAGTACATGCTGTGTACTTTTCTTCTTCTTGAGGCCATGTGTTGGCCGTGTCTGGGCCAGTTACATGGGATGTAGCAATGAGGTGGATTCCGATTAATACGGCGTACAGAAATGGGGACTACACGCCATGTACTCAAGAAGTACACGCTGTGTAATTTTCTTTTTTATTTCATTAATCGGACCAGGGTCACGCCTAATCCCCGTTTTTATCTTCTTCTCCGCCTAATTAGGTCCAGAGTGACCTAGAGAGCTGATTCTTCTCCAAGCCACCGATTCTTCACCAATTGTCCAAATCGAACGTCGTCGGGTGCAACAGAATCGTTGCGGTGAGTTCTCAGTTCTTCTTTGGCCATGTTTCATGATTCCTCCCCTTGTGAGAGTTATCTGAGGTTGAACGTTTTAGACATTTTTGTAGATTTACTACGTTCTAGGCTGATTCACAGGCTGAGGTTCAAGAAAATCAATCTCCTAGGATTGAGGTAGGTGGTTTGTTTCCCTACATTGAATGTCTTTGAGTTTTTGGTGCAAAAGTGTCGGATACCCATGTATCGGGTATCTCGGGTTAGGGTTTTGATCTTTTTTTGTTATCTGCCTTAGACTTCATGTATGCTTGAGGTTATTAGATGATTAATAATTTCTTGTTATCATGTTTGAGGATCACCCCATGGGTGTTTCCCCTTGTTTTGGCTGTTGATTGTTGTTTGGCACAGTTTGCCTACGAGGCAACCCTTTTTCACATTACTAGTATGCTTGTTGACTTGATTGCATGTATTTCCTGCTGTTTATATTCTTGTGGATTAATTTTTAGCTATTATCCAAGTTGTTTCTGAACTTACTTAGGCTGCTAACAGTCGATTACGCATGACTAAACTGCTCAGGGCTGAGTGAACCTGGTGTGGTAGACTAAAGGGGGAATTGACGATTAGGGCTTCCCTAGAGAGTCTATTATAATTAGTATCGATCGCAGGACCTATGTGAATGGGACTTTGTGCTTCCTCAGAGTGTCCTTAGTTATGTTGCGAGACTATAGGGGGAATTAGACGTTAGTGCTTCCTCAGAGAGTCTATATCGTTCGTTGCAAGACCACAGGGGAATTAATGGTGAGAACTTCCCAGAGTGTTTGTTCCTTGTATGTCTACTTGACTAGAAGGGTTTGCTAGTAGGAGCCACCCAGAGAGTCAGTGCTTATTTGTTGGTAGGTTGTGACGAGTCCACCAAGCCAAATAACAAGCTTGGGTTTGTACTACTTAATGTTTATGTAGACTGCTGAGTTACATGTTGTGATTACTTGCTTGCCTTGGGAGTATATAGCTGTTGCTAGGTTCCTTGGTTGATAGCAAAAGGATTGTACTGAACTAATAAATAAATGTGAATGAATATTTGTAGGATTGTTGCTTTAGTGTACTTCTGCTTCTCTACTGCATTTATTTCCTTTACTTTTGCTATATTACTCACTGACAGTAGGGAACAGATCTCATGGTGATTGCCTACTGGGATTAGTCTCACACCCTATTTGGGTCCTGCTTTTCGGCCTAAATAGGTTATATGGTTCAAGGTGTGGATAGAGATTTTGGTCGTTCTACTTCGGGTACGTGATTGCTGGTTGGGGCTGGAGAGCATAGGACCGAGCTTAGGCTTGCGATGCTGCTGGAGTTGCCGTTACTTTCGTACTTTGTTTTCACCTGTATTTCATCACGTTGTTGTGTTTGTGGATTTCATTAGATACGTGTACCTACTGCATCATTATCATTATCATTATGTGTTCATTGCTTCCACTGTTTAGTTTTAGTGTTTGTATGTTGTTTACTGCTTCCGACATTAACTGTTGTTTTTCTTGCCTTGTATACCTCACCAAATGAGGGCATAGTTTTCCTAATAACTTACCTAGGCCCTCGCTGCTAGTCGGCAGCCTCTGGAGTTTGGGGAAATGTGCCTGAGGTCATGTGGCGAACCGGGTACAGGGCACCAGTGGAAGGGCTCCGGATTCGGGTTGTTACATCCCGACCATATTCACGTCGGTTCGCCAACACATCCCGAACTACATGGACTTTGAGCCTTGCCAAGGAAAGGTATGTAGAAATCCTCCCTTAGGTTCAATCCCACCATCCATTGGTCCCGACCATCTTCACATCGGTCCATGACACTCCCCCCAAAATACACGGACTTTGATCCTTGCCAAGGCAAGGTACATATGAAGCCTCCTTGAGGTTCAATACCAACACCCATTGGACCCAACCACTTCTTGTTGGTCCACCCCTATCCCGAATGATGTTAAACTGTATTCCCCTTTTTCCCCGAATGACACTAAATTTTCCCCATTTAGAGATAAGCTGTTGTCAATCCCATTCAGCGGTAAGCTATTGTCAATCCCATCCAGTGGTTAGTCGTTGTACTCTGTAACCTAGTGGTAAGATGTTGACATCCCCTCTGTTGGGTCCCAAATCTCTGGTCTGTCCTAGTGGTGTTAGACCAACCTCAGGCTGCTAACCACAGGTAAGCCCCATTATATCATCGGGTCATTGTCCTCTATGCACAACCCAATCATATACCCCATCATGAATTACGTGGAATTTTATTCCCTTCCATGGGGATACGTAGGAGGTCTCTTCAAGGCTCAAGACCAACATCACCATCACCCTCGAGTCGACTCCATCTAATTCTCTATCCACTTCACATAACCACCCATTATCCATCTTGACTCTTACTCAGGCCGCCACATCCCGGTGAGATCATGACAATTCTCCTCCTAGAATTAGTGTTCCCAACAGGGGTTGCACCCATATGATCCACTCTAGTTAGTGTTACGATCAGTTTGATCCATCTCCTGTAGACGTTAAACATGTGGAATACCCTTTGTTAAACATGGGAAGCTGAGAAAACCCTCATAGACATGCCTATGGCATATTATTTCCTAAATTCGACGTGGAATTCCTTGGGTTCCTCGCCCTTTAGAATCCCTATAATAGGGGAAAGAAACCCTGAAACACTAGTGTTCCAGCGTCCAGACCCGTTAGTGATTTCCAATGTGGATACTCCCCCGAACTAAGGTTGCTACCCTGGCCAAACCCCTAGGAATGTCCCGATAGAAGTAGTGTAACCAAACAGTGTCCATGAAAATATGGAACTACAAAGAGTTTCACAAACAACGTCATAATCTATAAGGGAGACCTGGACTAGTTAATGAGTTTATAGGAGGAATACACAGAAGTCGGAACCAACATCCCATATTCTTATTTCGATCAAGGAGAAAACATCCCTAAACAAGCGACGGTTGTCACCCGCCTTTGGAAAGTGGGAATGCGGGGCAACAATGAGTGCACCCTCGTCCTCCTCAAATAAACAGATGCATACACCCCGACGAAAGCGTCATAAATAGAAATGTTGAACACGATGTGATGTTCCTCTTTTCAATGTGGAGATTAGTAGCATTCGAGACATCAGTGGATTAGCGTGTCACCGGATACAATTATGTGGTGTTGGGTCCTGCCATGCAAATAGTGGGCCTGACATGAAACTCACCAGAAATCAAAGAAGTCAAAATGTTGGGCATCTCGATCTGTGACATTGTTAGCATGGATCCTTCTTACTAATAATGGAATACAGAGTGATGCTAGGCCACTAGACATAGATTTCCTTTTTTGCATTGCTAAAGGTTTAATCTCCTTGCCTTTTAGGACCCAAGCTTCTGCAAAAGGAAACTGGTCACCTCTCATCCACCAATGGAGGGGCAGTGGAAATGTCAATGTGACAACTCCGCATGGCCCCACCACTTCAATGGAAATCTCTATAACCAAAGCTGTTGTGCACCCAACCCCCATCTCCCCTTCTGAATTCATACAACAAAGGGTGATAAACGACCTCGTACGCTGATATGAGGAGGAGGGGATTATCCCGACTCGGGATATGGCCCACGTGGATTTAGAGGCATCTGCGACTCATTACCACCGTCGCCCACAAGGGCCGAGTAGGGAGACACTACTCTGCACTCTGATTTACAACTGTTACGGGATCCTCTCCCCTGAACATTTTGATGACACCCTCACCTACGCCGATGAGGTTGGGGATGTCCGAGCCAACCCGGCCGAGATCCCTTTTTAGGGGCTCCCAAGAAGGTCTCCCACTAGGTCATTACAGCATCGCCACCTGGTCCCATTGGCCTAAAATAAGTTAATCCCTGCACTTACACCACCGGCCCAAGTTCGGCTGACCTGACACCAGCATTGGGAACATGCCGAGGAGGACGCCCGCTAAGGGGAATCAACGTCAACAACTTATGTAGATCATTCCACTAATGACGTATATCATCATCCCCAAGTGTACACTGATCAGGGGAACTTATATACCCAGCCCCGATCAAGACCCTAACCACCCCACGGGCAGGCTGGGTCGACTCTCTTGGACGTCAGCGAAGGTAGTGGCTGCCGCGGACTGACACTCAGCAATGACACCCAGTACGGAGGTCCTCCTCATACCTCCACCATGGAGAATGTGGGTCCTCCCCGATTCCAAGCTCATCATGGATGTTCGCCCCATGTTTCGTTCAGTCCAAATGAGGGTCCTTCCCATGATAGTGAAACTTAGTACAAAATCCATTTCCGCGCTCATTACATCGGGTATGGGGTTGTTCCTCATGTCGCAGGCTGCCGGTGTGGGGATGTTACACATCCATTTAATATCTAGTGTGGAGGCCCTCCCCATATCTTTGCAGCATATGGAGAAGGTCCTCCTTGCCTCAGCAATCAAAGGAGTGAAGGTTAGCTTCGCTTTATTGGCACCCAGCACGGAGGTCCTACCCGTGTTCGTCTTGACCAGTATGAGGACCCTCCTCGCACATGATACTGCTAGGGGAAATGAGCATGGAGGTCTTACCCATGTTCCTATCAGCTCCAGAAGATGTCCTACCCGCTCAAACACTTCCCACAGAGATTCCCTCCACACATCAATCAGTGGGTACGATGGTCCACCCCATGTTCCCATTGATATATGTCCAGGTGATCCTCACACCCCAGCTCACTCAGGAGGAAATCTTCTCCTCCCCAGCACCAGTACAACCAAAGGTCCTCCTCAATCCAAAAATATACCCTTTCCCGAAGAACCATCCTTGGGTAGGAGGGTAGGTCATCACCGCCATAAAAATAATGTCCCGAAGATTTATACAAAGATCAAACTCGTCTGCAACTTAGAATCTGAGGCAGAATACGACTTAGTGATGGAACCCTCGACTAGATTTTCTTTGTTAAAGGTTGGTGTGGGAACAAGGAGCATCAGCCTCATACATCTAGAATGTTAGGTCTATCAGATTCTCACCTCCCTCCACAGGTATATCTAGGAGGATGAAAATATGGCAACTCCACAGGTTCTGGCCGTGTAATCACCACCAATATCAGCAGAAGCACTCTCTTCCTCGACTAAAGATCATGTAGATATATTATAGGGAATAATGGTGAACAAGAAGAGGCGTATCCCATCGCCAGTATCTGTAGTCCATGCACCAGATACTGTAGTCGATAGCCTGTCTTACCATGATGTGGTGGCTAAGTCACTTCACTCTTCGAAAGATAGCCTGAGATGTTGTGGTTTGTCAGCTCGCTGATCGTATTCTCCCCCGGCTAGCCTGCCATCTAAATGGTCTGCTTCAAAATCACTACGGGTTCCCCAGCCACTTACGGTTGACGAGTGGAAAAATGAAGGGCCAGACCCCGAATCTGGACTGAGGAGCTTGTGAGATATTCTCACAGTAGACCATTTCCCAGAGTTGTTTTTTCCAGTTGCTGCACCGAATTTCAGTGCACCAGAATCGCTCACCCAGGAAGAGGTCGAGTGTTTTCGAAAAAACCTCTGGGAAACTCATTTATGTCCACTTCATCAATGAGTAGCCTACCCCAAGATTCATTAACACTTTGAAGACATCATCCAACAATGAATTTTGCTAGATTTGGCTGCACTCCCCATGGCCCAATTCCATGAGTCACCAAATTACCATAGGACCCTCCAAAAATGATGTATCCAGAGCTTTAAAGTGCTCTATAGGATAATCCAGGAGGCTTCTACCAATGTGGGAATCTGTGGTTGGGGGAAGTACATGGGCCTCCATTTCAGTTCCATCCGGCGCCAGCCCGATTTTCTGGGCAACATAGAGGATATTCTTCTAGGTAAGGTCGCGGTTACATGGTCGACCTTTGGGGGCGAGAACGAGCTAGAGATTCTTGTAGAGGAACTCCCCCCCAACCCTAGTGGAGTTTCACAACTCATGGATCCATTGGGAAGTATTACTCGTTAACAGAGGAATCTACTTGGTGTTCCTATGCCCACTGAGGCGTTGACCCTCAGCCAAAATCCCTATAAGGGTAAGGAGCAACTCGGAGATGTCAACCCCTCTGACCTATCTGGCTCAGAAGAGAAGAAGGAAGATGATCCTGAAAAAGCTGTGTTGCATCAGTACCTTTCCGAACAAAAGAAGATATTTGAAGACCTCCTTGATAAATGTACTACCGATCAACGGACAGACTACGGTGATCCTTGGCCAGGGCAGTAGGGGAAAACACAAATTCTCCTCAGTGAACTGCCTCCAGGTGACCCTGACCATCCTGCCCACACAGACCAGGTTGAGGCTGTAACTTACAGATAGAGGGCTCGGTATGTGTCACCAAATCCTTCTGAACAGCATGAAAATCCTCAAGACCTAGCACAGATTCCCCCCAGATGCTCTGTAGGTTATTCCTCCAGCCATTCCAGAATTCTTCGTGCCTACTTATCATGTTGAAGAGCCTTCCAACAAGATGGTGGTTAGGGATGCCCATCATGATAGAAAACCCGACCCAAATGATCCAACGGAGGCACTAATCGCCCACCTCTAAGCGTTGGAGGCACGACAGGTGGAAATTCTGCTTGATTGAAAGCCTTATCCGGCGTGGGTGGATGATATTCCAGCAGACCCAGGTTTTGGAAATCCAACCTTTTCCCTATTCAATGGGACAGGGGAACCGCCACAGCACCTGGACCACTTTATCTCAAGGTGTGGGCCCATGTTGGGAACCCCAATGAAGTAGGAAGCCGCCAAACTCCAATGCTTCGTATATACATTAGAGGGACCGACGTTGGTTTGGTACAACCAGCTCCCCATCAGATCAGTAGCCGTCTAGGAATACATCTGTAGGAAATTTCCCTACCAGTTCAATTCCACCACTCAGAAGATTAGTATCATGTACCTCTTCAAGTTTTAACAGAGGCCTCATGAGTGCGTTGTAGACTTTTTCGCCCAGTGGAAAGGGCTAACATACTCCCTTGACATGCCACTGACGCAGGGGAAACTACTGACGATGTGCATAGGGAATGTCAAGATGGAACGGGTCCCCTCTTTGATCACCCAGAACAACCCCGGGGGATTCTGAGAAATCTTTGATAAGGCATAGCGCCTAGAAGAAGCCTTACGAAAGGTTATCCATGCATGTCCTTTCCCTCTTGAAATCCCCAGGAGAAGAGACACAAGGGCTGAGCCCCCCACAATGGCTCAAATAGAGGCCCCCACGCAAATATATTTTTTACCAGGGGAGCCGCCTCCATAGCCTCTCAGAGGCCCTCCAACTCAGGCGCAGCCTCCATCCTAGGTTCCACCTCCTTCATAGGCTCCTTCAGCCCCTTTCCAAGGTCAACCACCTAGGGCCCCCTTCCCGGATAGGAGTAACCAAACCTACTCGTTCAATGAGGCTCATGTCCTCGACTACTTCCGCAGTGCCTTGGAGTAGGGGATTGTATGTTTTATTGAGTGTATGAGGCCAGAAGAGGTGAACCTCATTGATATCCCTAATTATTACCTATAACACCCCAATCTTCCATGGTACGATTTTCCTTGAATAATATAGTAGCGTGTGTTGTACGCAACTTCGAGTTCTAACACACACCACAACCAATCAAACTAACCGTTATGAATAGTAATACCCACTTTATGAAATTTTATAAATTTTATCTTTGAAAATGGACTTCATTTTTGGATTTGGAATATCGAAATTAGCTTAGGGTGAATTTTTGATATTTTCTGAAAACATTCAATTTTTGATGAATAGTGAAAAAACACTGAGTTATAGTTTAAAACCGAATTTTTATTTAAATAATTATTTATTTCATTTAAATTTAATTAAGGTAAAAATAGATACATAATACCTATATAATTTCAATTTAATTCATTGGAGTTAGTTTAGAATAATTTTAGATATATAAAAATTTTATGGATCTTTTCACTCTCTTTTACCCACCTCCTAGGAGAATTTGGAAATTCACATAAAACGTAATTTTACCGCTTCTGTGAGTGGAATTTAGAAAATCTGAGAGAAATGGTTAATATCAAAGAGTAAAATTTGGTTCAATAAGATAAAAATAATTTTTGTGAATAGTAACTTTTTACTTTTATTTACCACGGTTAAATGTAAATAGGGTAATTAAGGGTAAAAGTGATATTAATATTAGCCTATCACATGTCATAATTCTATTGGAAAAGTGTATCTCAACCAAAAACAACCTTAGGAATAAGTTATTATCATTTAGGTCTACTTGGATTAGATTAGTACATTTATTATTATTTAATTCAAAGAAGAGTTGAAAGAGAAAAAATCAATGTTTAATAACTAAAACATTTTTAATATATGATTATACATAAGATAAGTTTGATTATAAGTATTCATTATAAAGATAAAAATATTTCCTAAATAATTGTATTTTATTTATAATCTTTAGATATTAAATTATTTAATTTATTTATGACACAATGATGATGCAGTAATTACCTTATTAGTGAAATATTAAAATAATTGATATTAAAAATACCCAATTAAATATAATTTGAGACTTTTAATGAATTAAAAGAATTATATAGCTTAATATTACATGTTAGTATTGATGTAATTTTGTTTTTTCTAAGTAATCATTCTGTTATGATTTTAACAAAAATCAAATACCAAATACTGTCAAAATTGACATAAAAGAGTTTTTAAAACAAATTTTATATTATTAATTGATATTAAACTCCTGAAAATATAATTTTCGGCCAAAGGAATTATATCATGATAGTTTTATCATTAATGGACCACTTGGGGGTCGTTTTGATGTATATAGTATGTTTATTAACTATATAATATAAAAATACAAAGTGACATGGTAAATGTCAAACTAATTAAGTAATAGTTAAAACTAAACGATAAGGTTAATATAGTGACCCAAAACTATATAAAACCTATTTATTGAGTGGTTTTTGACCCCTAACCACCTTAAAATTCAAATAATATACTTTGGTGCCAATAGAAACTGAATATGAATTTATTATAAAATAATATTTCTAGCTTTTCCAAACGTGCCCCTCACCCCTCTTATAAAAGGGAAGTTCCCCTACCCTCTAATTTACTCCATAAAATCCTTTTGGCTCGCCCAAAACCTGAAAAAATATCCTCCCAACTTCCCTCACTTCAACCTATAGGAATTATTTTGATCATAAAGCAATCCAAAGCAGCCCTTCTGATCAAATCAAAAGGAAGACCCGAAGAAGAGGTAATGACTTCACCGCCCTCTTTCAAATTCATTTCTTCATAAACTTCTTCTTTCCATGTTATTTTCATTCTAAAATAATAAATCCAGTATCTTATATATACTGTGATGTTATTATAAATATTGAACAAATAAATTCATTATTCTATCCATCCCTTGAATAACATGTCACCATACATGCGTATGTACGGCCTACCGTTTCCACATCGTGGTGTAATTGTTATTCAATCTATTATTATTTAGATGCATATAATAATGATGTGTAATTAATGTAAATAATAAGTATAACATGATAATGATTCTGTATATATGATATACCATCCAATTATATATGATTTTAATATCAAAATAATGATATTATCGCTCGTGCGTACGTACGAACTACCGTCTCCACGAACGCGATGAGATTAATTCCCCATTGTATCCATACAAGTCTAATACTCATTTTATGATTAAAAATAATGTTTTAGTACTTGATATAATTCTTTATATTAATAACATAGAATATATCCATAAAAAACACGACTTATGTAACAAAACATATAAAAGAAAATGAGTAAGTTAACACCCGAAACGACGATAATACTAAGATATTATTAACAATGCAATGTTAAAAGAGCATATATGATATCATATTAATTTATATGATTATTGTATAATTAAATAACAATTATTTAACCATTATAAAAGAGGCTAACCTACCCTCGACCAAGGAAACAGTACAAAGTAAGGGGTTTCTTATCTCACTTTTAATTTCATGAGATTTCCATTATTCACCAGTTATTTATTGCATGTGGTGTGTGTACTGCACATGATTGTATTCATTGTGTAATATACATTAATTTATGGATATTTACATCATCATTGTATGATCCTACTTTCATGGGTGTATGTTTCGTAAGTTACAGAATTGATAAGGGAAGTTGAAATTTAAATTTCCACTCATTCGGCTTTACACATAATGCGTTGATTATTTTACTCCATGATTATGTGTGGAATCACTATTCAATTTCTTATTTCATAATTTCCACTCCCCTTTATATGGATATAATTTTGATACACATAATCACTCCATTGATAAATTCTCAAGTCATCGATATGAACTTGATAAGAGTAATTTTAACTCAATCTCCATTTGTTGAGTTAAATATCCAATTCATTACTGTTGTTTTTACAAGAATATGTGTGAATGTCCACTAATTTATTTACACTAAATATCCAATCATGTTGAGTGTATTTATATTTGTCACACATAATTATGTCATTGATTTATCCTTAACCTAAGGATACGGTCTTTATACGAAGTTTCATCTCAAATTACATTCCATTGAGACTTCTTTGTTGTTATACACCAAATCACTTTTATATGGTGTATATAATGTGCTTTGACATAGTATATCATGAATCCCTTTATTCTCATGATATTACAAGGTTTTGATTACCTCAATTATTTTTATTCAAGTTTCTCTCTTTTGGTTAGAAACTCTAACTAAAATATCTTTTTTAAATGTTTTAAAGATTTATTCATTTAAATCATTCCCATTAATGTCCATGTTTTAGAAATAGTTTTAAGGATTTATTTATATAGACATTAATGTTTTAAAATTAAAATTCCTTTTAAAAGTTACAAAGTGGTATGATACAATTTTATTCAAAAATCTATTTTAAATGGATTCTGGACAAATAGTGTGACTTTTAAATGTTTTCAAGAAAAATGGGGATATTTCTCTCAATAGTTTGATGATTATTTAATATATATCAATATACATCATTATTCTTAATTGAGGTTAATATGATATAATAAAATCTACCATATTTTATCGAATGAGTTATGTTTGACTGTGGATGTTCTATTTTTATACCATTCATGGTTTGTGGTTAAAGTATTGACATTTCTTATGCTAGTTTTAATACGAATGTTTATGTTATGTTTCAAACTTTTCATATGAGTAATGCATTGGACTTAGTAATTGATGGGTGGAGCCTGCTATAGTTCCTCTATGCATCGGTAGGTCTCATGAGACAAATTAGTGTCTTGGCATAAGGCCTTGACAAAATCTTATTTGTAGTCTTGGAACGAGGCCTTGACTATGTGGTTATGATAGTCTAGCATTATGCATTCCATCATTATGAAAGTGGTTTTTGATTTTGAATGTGATTATTCTACTAGTAGAATATCCATGTGTGTAAGTAAATGGAATTATTTCATTTTTTTTCTTGCCATATTATGATGAAGTTCAAGTTTAAAAGGCTTTTTTTAGTTATACATTGCCTTAAATGTTTATGCTTATTTATAAAAGATTCCGCTATATTTTTATCCTTACTGAGCATTTGAGCTCACCCCTTTCAATGTTTTTTTCCCAGGATGTGAAGAAGTAATTTATGAATGAATTTCAGGGATAATATAAGGGGATATGAAGACAATATATTGTTGTAGTTTTTTTACTTTATGATGTAATGTAAACATTATGAATGTATCTAGTGTTTCCAAGACTACTAAACTAATCGGTCTTTCGAGACATGATCCTTTGTGATTATGCCAATGTTATGTAATAATGCAACGACTCTGGGTAATTGGGGTCGGGGCGTTACAATTGGTATCAGAGAAATTTTTGTACAAACCTTGGAAATTAGATTTAGATCAACTCTGATTAGAGCGCATATCCCTAAGATAGACTTTGAGGATTAGTATTCAAGAACATCCTAGAATTTTGGTATTGTATAGATTTTGTGAGTTTTTTAAACAATATATCTATGTCTGGATACGAGCAGGTAGAGGTGGCTCTAGCACAAATGTACCTTGGGGTAAAACCCAGAAATTTTTTTTTGAACTAGACTCGAACAGGAACTGGTGCACAATAAGGGGCCTTTCTGCACTCTTGGTTACGACTCTCCCAGGGGATATGCTTAGGATAATTTACATTTTCTTTACAAGACATTTTGATTTATTTGACCTTTGTTAATCCTAAGGTGTTTCAAATTGAGAGTATGGTGTCATGATATTCTCTATATGATTTTATGACTACTGTTACTCACACAATGCTTTCTTGTTTTTGTCAATGGTTGGAGTCCAAGGAAGTCATAGTAACTTTGAGAATGATGTACAAGGTGGGAATGGTTGTGGAAATGAGCAAAAAAATAGAATTCTGATAGGAATAAAAGATATCATGTTCATGCCAAATCATTTTTCCAAAAATATGATCAACAACATATATATTAACCAAATCCAGGACTCAACAAAGAAGGGAAAGGTGATGAATGATAAGAGATCCAGCAGTGGAGACCATGGAGGAAAGAATACTAAATTTCCATCAAGTAGGAAATGTGGAAGGAGACACCCAAGAAAGTGTCTCAATAGAACAATGAAATGCTTTACGTGTGGGAAAGAAGGACATAAAGTGAAGAATTTCTGAGAAAAATTGAATATTACTATGGAAGAAAATAAAAATGGTACCAATAATCCATTTATAATCATTCTCCATAAATGTAGGGGACCTGGCCATTACCCGAGTGAATGCGCTATTCTATAGGATATTTTCTTGGTCAAAGAAGAAGCTATTTGGAAATACGTGGTTGGAGAAATGTTAAAAAGTATTAGTGCTCCTTGTTTATGGGATTACTTTGGAATAATTTTCTCTTGTATTTGTAACCCCGTAGTTTTCCATGTGAGAATGATATTTGAGGAGGACTTATCTTTTCCCTTGTGGATATAGTTATAAATAACCATTTGTTTTTATATGATCATTGGGTTTGCGGGAATTACAAGTTCTTATATTTTGGGTTGTAAATGCAAGGTATGAGATAACATTTCTGGTTAAAATTATGTTATAGTTATTTTGAGGAATTTATCTCATTTTGGTAATGTTATAAAATATAGTTTTTGAAAAAGGACAACACACAGACTGTGTGACAACCCGTCGCGTCAGAAAAAACTGTGGGAATCGAACCCACAACCAAAGTGCGATTGAGATTTATCACCTACCACTAGACTACGTGAAGTCCCTGGTTAGTGTGACTAATTATTTTTACTTAAATGGTTTTATTGAACAATAATAATTTGATTTGCATTCTTATGTCTTATATAATTAATACCCTTAGTATAGGAAAATGATTTGGTGATTAAGTGATAAATGTTATTTTGGAAGATGTTCGCTTTGTTGGGAACACTACATGCCCAAGGAAAATAGAATACTATTGGATTTAATTTGAGGAGTAATGGTGGATTTTATCTACGTTTTTATTGTGAATTTATAGTGATTTGGGTTATTTATGGAAATGATTAACCTATAATAGAGAATATGTGATTAGGTTAATTAGTTTTAAGTATGTGACTTTAAGAGTAGTTGATGTCATTTGGAGAAACAATTTAACTTGGAAGACTACATAACCAAATTCTTCTATGTTTTGGGTTTCAATATTATTTTTGATTATATTTATGGATTTTAAGGACAATTGTTTATTGAATGGTATTTATTTAACTTTGGGGTATTTTTGGTTTAATTTTAGATATTAATATTAGTGTTTATTTCTCTAAAGGAATATCCTTTTGGGGGATCATCAAATCTTGTACTAACCGTTTTTGTTTTTGATTAATCACTAAAGACAAGGTAAATATATAGTTTATCCTTCGTGGATCATGTGATTCTATAGAAGTTTATTCTAGCTCTTCTAGTGTGACCAAGTCTTCTTGAATAATCATCATTTAAAAAAATGAGTTAGTGGTGTAAAATTATTAAAGAATGAAACTCTACTTAAAAAGTAAGTATATCTCTTTATTTTCTTAGTCAATCTCATAAATGTATTCCTCATCTTTTTGTAATGTAACTTAAAAAAATGTTGTTCATATACTTTTCCTACTGGGAAACTAATTACCGTTTGTCCCATCACAAGTTTGTGGATTTATAATTGTTAACTTTCTCCTGATCATGTTTTCTATCCCTCTCCATCAGAACTTGACACTTAGTTTATCTTCCATATCCATGTTTTCCGACATGGAATCCTAGTATGAGTTATATTGGGTAACCTTTGTACTTCTCTTTCTTTCTTTTAAGGTGATAGTTTTATTTACTCATTTTCCGATTTGGGACTTTCCATTATATTCTTAAGCCCAATTTTAAAAATTTCAAGGATGCATTTATTTGAATGAGAGGAGAATATGACACCCCAAGCTTCCACGACATGCTTCTCTTTGAATAATACAGTAGCGTGTGTTGTACGCAACTTCGAGTTCTAACACACATCACAACCAATAAAACTAGCTGTTATGAATTGTAATACCCACTTTTTGAAAGTTTATAAATTTTATCTTTTAAAATGGACTTCATTTTTGGATTCGAAATATCGAAATTAGCTTACGGTGGATTTTTGGTATTTTTCTGAAAACATTCAATTTTTTATGAATAGTGAAAAAAACACTAAGTTATAGTTTAAACCAAATTTTTATTTAAATAATTATTTATTTTATTTAAATTCAATTAAGGTAAAAATAGATACATAATACCAATATAGGTTCATTGTAATTTGTTGGAGTTAGTTTAGAATAATTTTAGATATATAAAAATTTTAAGAAACGGTTCACCGTCTTTAACCCACCTCCTAGGAGAATTTGGAAATTCATATAAAACTTAATTTTACCACATCTATGAGTAGAATTTCAAATATCCAAGAAACATGATTAATATCAAGGAGTAAAATTTGGTTCAATAAGATAAAAATAATTTTTGGTGAATACTAACTTTTTACTTTTATTTACCGTGGTTAAACGCAAATAGGGTAATTAAGGGTAAAATTGATATTAATATTACCCGAACACATGTCCTAATTCTATTAGACAAGTGTATCTGGACCAAAAAAAACTTAGGAATAAAATATTATCATTTAGTTTCACTTGGATTAGATTAGGACATTTATTATTATTTAATTCAAAGAAGAGTTAAAAGAGATAAATCAATGTTTAATAACTAAAACATTTTTAATATAGGATTATACATAAGATAAATTTGATTATAAAAATTCATTAGAAATATAAAAGGCTTTCCTACATAATGATATTTTTTTTATTTTTAGACATTAAATTATTTAATTTATTTATGACACAATGATGATGTAGTAATTACCTTATTAGTGAAATATTAAAATAATTGATATTATAAATACCCAAATAAAGATAATTTGAGACTTTTAATGAATTACAAGAATTTTATTGCATAATATGACATGTTAGTATTTATTTAATTATGTTTTTTCAAAGTAATCATGCTGTTATGATTTTAACAAAAATCAAACACCAAATAGTGTCAAAATTGACATAAAAGAGTTTTTTTTTTAAAATATTATATTATTAATTGATATTAAATTACTTAAAATATAAGGTTCAGCCAAATGACTTATATAATGATAGGTGTATCATTAATGGACCACTTGGGGTCGTTGGGATGTATATAGTAAGTTTATTAACTATATAATATAAAAATACAAAGTGACATGGTAAATGTAAAACTAATTAACTAAAGGTTAAAACTAAAATATAAGGTTAATATAGTGACCCAAAACTGTATAAAACCTATTTATTGAGTGTTTTTTGACCCATAACCACCTTAACCATTAAATAATATACTTTGGAGCCATTATAAACTGAATATGAATTTATTATAAAATAATATTTCTAGCTTTTCCAAACGTGCCCCTCACCCCTCTTATAAAAGGGAACTTCCCCTTCCTTCTAATTTACACCTTCAAAGCCTTTTAGATCGGCCAAACCCTACCCAAATATCCTCCCAAATTCCCTTACTTTAACCTAGAGGCATTAGTTTTATCATAAGGCCAACCTAAGGACCCCTTTTGATCAAATCAAAAGGAAGAACCCGAAGAAGAGGTAATGATTTCACCACCCTCTTTCAAGTTCTTTTCTTCTTCAACTTCTTCATTCCGTGTTATTTCCACTCTAAAATAATAAATCCAGTAAATTCTATATACTGTGATGTTATTATAAATATGGAACAACCAATTTCATTATTCTATCCATCCCTTGAATAACATGTCACCATACGTGCGTACATACGGCCTAACGTCTCCACGTCGTGGTGTAATTGTTATTCAATATATTATTATTTAGATGGGTATAATAATGATGTGTAATTCATGTAAATAATAATTATAACATGATAATTATTCTGTATATATGATATACCATCCAAATATATATGATTTTAATATCAAAAGAATCATATTATCGTTCGTGCGTGCGTATGGACTACAGTCTCCACGAACGCGATGAGATTCATTCCCCATCGTATCCATACAAGTATAATACTCATTTTATGATTACAAATAATGTTTTAGGACTTGATATAATTCTTTATATGAATAAGATACAACATTTCCATAACAAACACGACTTATGTAACAAAACATATAAAAGAAAAAGAGTAAGTTAACACCCGAAACGACTATAATACTAAGATATTGTTAAAAATGCAATGTTCAAAGATAATATATGATATAATATTAATGTATATGATTACTGTATAATTAAATAACAATTATTTCACCATTATAAAAGAGTCTAACCTACCCTCGAACAAGGAAATAGTACAAAGTAAGCGGTTTTTTATCTCACTTTTAATTCCATGAGATTTCCATTGTTCACCACTTATTTATTGCATGTGGTGTGCGTACTGCCCATGATTGTATTCATTGTTTAATATACTTTAATTTAGGATATTTACATCATCATTGTATGATCCTTATTTCATGAGTGTATGTTTCGTAAGTTACCAAATCGATAAGGGAATTTGAAATTTCAATTTCTACTCATTCGGCTTTACGCATAATTCATTGATTATTTTACTCCAAGATTATGTGAGGAATCACTATTCATTTTTCTTATGTCATAATTTCCACTCCCCTTTAAGTGGATATACTTTTGATACACATAATCACTCCATTGATAAATTCTCAAGTCATCGATGTAACCTTGATAAGGGTAATTTTAACTCAATCTCCATTTGTTGAGTTAAATATCCAATTCATTGGTGTTGTTTTTACAAGAATATTTGTGAATTTCCTCTGATTGATTTACACTGAATATCCAATCATTATTAGTGTATTTATATTTTTCACACATAATTATATCATTTATTTATCATTAACCTAAGGATACGGTCTTTATACGAAGTTTCATCTCAAATTACATTCCATTGAGGCTTCTTTGTTGTTATACACCAAATCACTTTTAAATGGTGTATATAATGTACTTTGACAAAGTATATCATGAATCCCTTTATTCTCATGATATTACAGAGTTTTTATTACATTGATTATTTTTATTCATGTGTCTCTCTTTTGGTTAGAAACTCTAACTAAAATATAATTTTTAAATTTTTTAAAGATTTATTCTTTTAAATATTTCACATTAATGTCCATGTTTTAGAAATAGTTTTAAATATTTATTTATATGGACATTAATGTTTTAAAATTAAAATTCCTTTTAAAATTTTTAAAGTGGTGTGGGACAATTTGATTCAAAAATCTATTTTAAATGGATTCTTGACAAATAGTGTGACTTTTAAATGTTTTCAAGAAAAAGTGGGATATTTCACTAAATAGTTTGATGATTATTTTAATCTATCTCAATATACTTCATTATTCTTAATTGAGGTTAATCTGATACAATAAAATCAACCATATTGTATCAAATGAGTTATGTTTGACAGTGGATGTTCTATTGTTATACCATTCATGGTTTGTGGTTAAAGTATTGACATTTTGTATGCTAGTTTTAATACCAATGTTTATGTTATGTTTCAAATTTTTCATATGAGGAATGCATTGGACTTATTAAGTGACGGGTTTAGCCCCTTATGGATCCTCGATGCATCAGTATGTCTCATGAGACAAACTAGTGTCTTGGCACAAGTCCTTGACAAAATCTTATTTGTAGTCTTGGCATGAGGCCTTGACTATGTGGTTATGATAGTCTGGAATTATGTATTCCATCATTATGAAAGAGGTTTTTGATATTTCATGTGATTATTCGACTAATAGAATATCCATGTGAATAACTAAATGGAATTATTTCATTTTATTTCTGCCATATTATGATGAAGTTCAAGTTTAAAAGGCATTGGTTTTAGTTATACATTACCTTAAATGTTTGTTCTTATTTATTATAGTTTCCGCTATATTTTTATCCTTACTGAGCATCTGAGCTCACCCCATTCAATGTTTTATTTTCCCTAGGATGTGAAGAAGTAATTTATGAATGACTTGTAGGGAAAATATAAGGAGATATGAAGACAATATGTTGTAGTTTTTTTTACTTTATGATGTAATGAAATAAATATGATTGTATCCAGCGTTTCCAAGGCTACTAAACTAATTTGTCTTTCGAGACTTGATCCTTTTTTATCATACCAATGTTATGTAATAATGCACCGACTCTGGGTAACTAGGGTCGGGGCGTTACACTACCCCTATCACCGAATCTTGGGGCACACCCTCAAACAGTGCTCTGTGTTTAAATACTGGCATCAAGACCATGTGTATTACAACATAGTATAGTTTGGCCCAACTCCAGCACATGTGTCATGTGTATTCATGAGGATAGAAAACATCAGTGACAGTGAAGGTGAGTGGCATCGAGTTTCTAACTGCACGTCCCAAAAGTATGATGACTGTATGGCTTGTAAAACAGTCGTCTGTGCCCATGGAATTATCCGTGCATTCATGAATTGGTCAGAGCCTTCAGAATATATAGCTACTAATTCTGCATCATCGTCTCATCTGTCCTCTCCCTAGAAGATCAAGCATCAGCAGTGTAAGGGAAAACAAAGTCCCCCGCCAATGACATCGTCATCCCGTGCTCTCGGCGACTTCATGCCCCCGGAGATAGAGATTCCTCCCAAAATCCATTCAGTAGTGGATTAATATTGAAGTGATGATTAAGGGTATGCATCAGTTAATATCATAGATCTTGTAAACACCTACATGATTCCAGAAAATGAAGAGCGCCGGATAGATCCTCCCAACATCCCAAGCTATCGCCAGAGTTGACAGAGCCGCGGAAATATGGGATGTCAGAGTACCTCAGTAAGGATTTATAGCTAGGTTATTCATGATACCAAAACCATGTAGCATGCCCAGTTTAGATCTCAGTATGCGTAGCCTTATCATTTGTTGTCATCAGGTCTGCCTTCATTGTCTTTCATGTTGTTGTATCAGGCAGAGCCACCTCGACTGAGACATGACCATCCATGCTTTTCTATGGACTAGTATCAGTCATCTAGACCTCATCTGGTAGTCACTCTACATCTTTGACTGGTGAGCAGTGGGGTATTCCAATCACTAGTCAGTCGTCGGTCCAATCGGAAGGGCCTACCACACCTCCTGTCATAGACCGACCTCCAGTAAGTAGAAGTTCATGCCTGACACAGAAGTATGATGTTCTCATGAATCTTTCTAGCATTCCATACAAGATATCTATCCTTGAGGCCCTTCTCCTATCATAAAATATGTGTGGGGCCATCACTGAGTCTTTAAGAAGCCCCCTCCATTTCGAGACGGAGGTAGCATCCCCATAAGCCTTTCATACTGAGGTGGTCAAGAATGTTGAATGCCATGTCATCATCTCGTTATCTAGAGAAGGTGATGGATCTCCCATACAGGGTAACATTCACCCAATATACATCATCGGCCATTTCAATGTCATAGAGGTTTGTCAGAGTCTTGTTGACACAGACTCTGGGATCATCCTAATCCAGACTCAAAAACTACGAAAACTAGGGTTGTCTTAGGATGATCTGAGTCCCTCTAACCTAAGAATCCAAGGTTATAAAAAGTTGGAACAGACACCGGTCAACTAGATCCACTTGAAGACCCAGTTAGATGGCCTAGTTTCCAGTACCAAGTTTATGGTTGTCTCTTAGGACACCACCTACAATGTGTTGATGGGATAGCCATGGCTCCACCTGCATGTGGCAGTTTCTTCATCGTTTCACCAGTCCCTTGAGTAATCCCTTAATGGTAGAGTCAGTGTGCTTCAAGGTGAAACGTCTCCCTTTTCTTCTTATAAAGCCAATTATCAAGATTTTGACTATTACAGGAGAAAAGTCAAACAGATTTAGGCTAATGAGGTTGAGCATGCCACGATCGTGACTGACTCATGGACAGATCTAGATGAGGCCTACATCTTTCCAATCCACTGATTAGAGGCTATAACTCTGGACAAGGGAAAAATATTTTTTATTTCTATAATGAGGTGGTAACACACTCCCAATTCTATGAAATGTCGGAAGATAACATAATAATCCTACACAAATTAGGCTCAGGTGATCGCGAAGCCTCCTTCTACAATAAGGTATCGGGATGTCTGCCCCATGGAAACAACAATACGTCATACATTCTTGTTTCGTCAGGCTGGAATTAATTGTCTCAAGATAATGTGCCACTATTTGATTTATATCATCAAGAGTGGCCCCTTGGGATGAAGACTAGATGGGACCAAATCAAAAACCATCATCATTATGGTTTCTGTAGCACAAGATTTCCCCGATGGAGTGTCCACTGCCGCTCAGGTAGGTACCAGCCTCCCATCGGGATCTGTCCACTTAGAAGAAACTCCTCCCACTGAGGATTCCTCCTCTATATGTGAAGAAGAGGATTTAGAGTACATCCGCCACCTTTAAAGACAGTGACTTCTCCATGGTCGATGAATTGGTGAAGGTGAACCAAGGTAGCGAGGCGAACTCAAAACCCACTTTGATCAGTGCCTCCATGCCCCTCGAGGAGCAACATAAGTAAATAAACTTCCTTAAACAACACATTGATGTATTCTCCTGGAGTTATGAAGAGATTCTAGGATTATGTCCTCATTTAGTCGTACACCACCTCAGTCTCTCAGAAAATCATCATGGGTTTTAGAAGCCTACCAGAAAGATGCACCGTTCTCATGGTGTCATGGTTGTGGCAGAAGTTGATAAGCTCATCAGAGCCAATTTCATTAAGTAAGTTCAGTACACCAAATGGATAGCCAACAATGTGCTAGTCAGGAAGAAGAACAGACATATCAGAGTCTGCATCGACTTCCGGGATCTCAACCGTTAGTGTCTGAAGGATGATTTTCCCCTTCATATGACAGAATTGTTGATCGATTCTACAGCTGGGTTCCATACCCTCTTCTTCATGGATGGGTGATTCGGGTATAACCATATCCAAATGGCCCCTGAGGATGAGGAGTCTACATCCTTCAGGGCACCACAAGGTAGTTTATGTTACCAAGTCATACCCTTCAATTTAATGAATGCAGGTGCCACCTATCAGCGGGCTATGCATCACATATTTAAGCTGATCCTAAGAATGTTGGTGGAATTTTACGTGGAGGATCTGGTGGTCAAATATCACCAGCATTAGGACCATCTCAAAGACCATGAAAAATTGTTCGTCTTCCATCATCCCCGCCACCTGAAGATGAATCCATTGAAGTGCACCTTCAGGGTCACCTCTGGAAAGTTTCTCAGCTTCATTGTCTGATACAAGGGAATCACGATTGAACCATAGAAGATCAAGGACATCGGTCAGATTTCTCCCTCAAGAAACCTCTAGGAGCATCAAGGTTTCTAAGGACACTAAGACTACATACATCGATTCATTATTAATCTGGCTAGAAAGTGTAAGTACTTTTCTAGGCTCAAGAATAGAGGCATTTTTTACCAGTGGGACAATGATGTTAGACTACATTCAAGGAAATCAAGAAGTATCTACTCCACCCTCTGGTCTTGATGCCAACCATTTTCGGAAAACCACTGGTCCTTTATGTGACCGCCCTAGAATGATCCCTCGGCACCCTTCTTTCCCGGAAGAACAATAAGGGAACCAAGAACAGCCTCTACTACCTCATCCACGTGCTCCTCGATACAGTGACCTGATACTTCCATATTGAGAAAATCTACCTTGCAATGGTATTCGCAGTATAGAAACTGTGAAATTACTAACATCACCATGATGTACATCTAGTGTCCTGAGTAGATCTGCTGAAGTACATCATGAATCGCCCCATGTTGACATGATGTCTAGATCGGTGGGAAATGATTCTCTAGAAGTTCGAAATCATGTTCGTTTCACAGAAGTCTATTGAGGGGAAAGTGTTGGCAGACGTCCTTGCTACTCGTCCAGCCCCCGCAGACCAATATCTGGACATTGATTTTTCTGATGAGGCAATCCTCTCAGAAGACCAACCCATCCCTTGTTGGCAAATGCCCTTCGATGGTGCTTCCCATAGCCCCACTGGAAGAAGGCTCCAATGACCCCAGACTCAATAGATTAGGTTTGGTTATCGTCTTCATTACCCCAATACAAGATGTTCTACCATATTCATTCCTATTGTCAAAAGGCTACATCGATAATGAGGCAGAGTATCAGGCTCTCATTACTATCCTTGAGCTATCCCTTGAGATAGGTGTTCCCCATTTGCATGTGAAAGGGGACTCTGAAATAGTCATAAAGCTGATCAAAAGTGACTATGTCATCAGAAATCCATAGCTCGTACCATTTTTGGAACACACTCTCTATGTAATGGCCTAGTTCTCATCTTGAACAGATGTTACTCATATCCCTCGATCATAGAACGGCTAGGCAGACGCCCTGGAGATCCTATCTACATCACTTGCAGAGCCCGAACAGGATAATCTGATTATCCACATGGCACAATGGAGAGTCATTTCTCTCTTCACTTTAGATGATGGTGACATCCCATAGGTAAGCCAACTTATCTTTGGTGCCTCCACGTTAGGAAACCCAAGTCCCTCGGATGCAGTGATTGAAGTTACCCATAACTAGAGAACCTCATTTTTTGAGTAACTCCAAAACGGTAATCTTCCGGAAGATCAGACCGAGCGCAATAGAATTCAATTCCAAGCATTATTGTTTACCCTTAAAGAGGGTTCTTGTCATAAAAAGAACCTCTAAAAGCATGGTTTTGATGGGTTTATCCTCTATTGCATTCAATGAGTCGATATTTCCCAATTCCTGGAGGATGTTCAAGTCGGTTCCTGTGGTCTCATCCGATCGGGCCGAAACTATCTCACCAGATCGAGAGACTGGGGTATTTTTTGCCCCCATTATCCATGACTGTATCGAGTTCACCAAAAGGTTCCATGCATTCCAAATTCATACCAACTTTATGCATCGACCATCGGAGCCTCTCCACGCTACCAAGTACTCTTGGCCATTTGCAGTATGGGGACTCGATGTCATGGGACCATATCCACTGGTGATAGCTCACTAGTGCAGGTTCATCCTGACCACTACAGATTTCTTCTCCAAGTGGGAAGAGGCAGTTCAGCTCAAGGAAGTCAATGCCTGTTCTATTGTTGACCTTATGAGCTCTAACATAATCTACCAATTTGGAGTCTCCCATGCCGTCCTCACCAATAAAGGCACAAATTTACGAGCAGATAAGCTGAAGACACTATATGCTAAGTAAAACATCTATTCTAACCATACCTCCCATTTTCCTGTTCTAGAAAATGGATGGATTGAGGCATTCAACAAAACCCTCTCTAACATTTTGTATAAAATGGTTGATCAGAACAAGAAGAGTTATCCATAAAATCTCCCCAACGCCCTCTGGGATTATCAGACGACGACTCTTAATTCCACCCAGGTGACCCCATATTCCCTATTATACGGAACGGAGGTCATCCTACACAATGAGATTAAATTTCCCTCATTACACAAAATTGTATATGATCACCAAGTGCCAGATAAAGTAGATGAAATCCATCTGGCTGAGTTGGAACTGCTCAACGAAAATAGGCTTTGTGCCCTGCATAATCTAGAAAGGTATCAGAACAAGATATCTAGATATTTCAATAAGAATGTTCACCTCCACTCCTTGAAAGGAGACTTGGTATTGGTCCTGAGGAAAATAATGATATCTAGTAGGAAACCACCCAATTTGGAGCTCAAATTGGAAGGACCTTACCTCATTCACAAGGTTTACTCCAATGGTGCATATTCCTTGGTTACCATGGATGGTGAGAATATAACTCCTCCTACCAATAACAAGATCCTAAAGAAATACTTTTACTAAGAAAAATGGGTCCTACATCACCTTAAACTATCCGGTCCTATATGACCTTAAACTATAAATTGTATTGCATGACGTTTAACTATATGTCATCTCGCATGATGTTAAAATGTATACTATCCCGCAAGATGTTAAACTGTATGTTGTCCTACAAGATGTTAAACAGTGTGTTGTCCTATGAGACGTTAAACCGCAAGAACTACAAATGGCTTGATTCCCATCCTTATTGGATACGTAGGAACGCTCGAATTCTTCATCTTGATTCTAGCCCCAAGTGTCCTCTTTGACTATCCCCCTGGGTATAGTTCTCTTTGAGGATCCCTCATGGTGTCATGTAGGCTTCTTTGGCCCCACTCATTTCAAGATTACGATGATTGAACCATATGACCTCCCTCATTCCTCTATCCTCCCCCATTCTCACCGCACTAAGTTAAACTATAAGGCCTTCCAAACTACGTATGGTTTGATTCCCATCCTTAAGGGATACGTAGGAACGCTCGGTCGTTTCGTCCATAGGCCCAACCCCAAACATTGGGACCTCCCATTAGGTCTAAGTACATGGTGTGGTGTATGATTTTTCCCTCATTCACATCGAGTTCATCATGACCATAACATGTATCCCTCTCCCCTGAATATCTCCACCTCTTCTACTATCCAGATTGACTATAAATTGCATGAGCATGTTTATGCTTCACAGACTCTCTGTACATAAGAATCCATTGTCTTTCATATCTGAAGGAACCCCCGAATGGAATGGATGCTCTGCCAAATGGCTATCCTTCCATTACGAGCCAACGTCCTTGAGGTTTCAAATAACAAATTTATTCAAGTCCCCCATTGCGAATGTGGTCAACGGTTGATGCTCATTTCTTTTTCCCATTTTAGGTCACACAATATGGATGATGTGTTTTGAATCTGGTGAACATCTATCCTTTGTTGTTTTCACCACCCCCATAAGTCCCAAACATTGAGTGTAGTGGTTCATTATACCCCACAATCTCTTCAAGCCTCAGTCTGCCTTGGGGAGGAGTGTGATTCCAGCTATCAGACCCTTATGTGATGGGGAGAGCCTAGTACTACTCCTTGGTTCTCATAGAGTGCATTTCTTATGTGGGATTATGATATATGATATGGAAATGCCTTGGGCTAATTTTCCCACCCCACATATCCACTTGATACATTCATCCTTCATTTATCTCCTTTTTGCGAGCACATGCCTAGCCATGCTTCGGAAGCCCCCTCACATGGGGTTCCATCATCTTTTATATATTAAAGTACACCCAAACATCATAGATGTTTAGACACAGGGCTCTCATACAATTTCAGACCAACATCCTTGAGGATTTCGGGAAACAAATAGATACAAGTCCCATGTTGAGAATGTCGTCAACGGTCAACACTCAATTGTTTTCCCCTGACCTCCGGTCACATAAATACAGATAATGTGTTGGGAACATGGTCAACAACTATCCTCTATCATCATTGTTGTTTTGTGGTTTTCTACAGGAACAATGAGTCATCCACTTTACTCAACTGTCCCATGCATATGACATTAAACAAGACATCTATGGTCTGAGCCCTACGACCTTAAAATAAGAGCACCATTGTCCTCACCACACAACGTTAAACTGCATGGCCTTCAGAACTATGAATGCCTTGATTCCCATCCTTATGGGATACATAGAACTGCCCAAACATCTAAGTATTTGGGTTCAGCCCCATCCCTTAGAAACCTCCTTATCATTCTGGCCCCTTGGCATGAGTCATTCCAGGGGAGGGGTACGCGGTGTGGTATGGGTTTGTGTCCCCATTCATGTCGGGTTTGTAACAACCATGCTACATACCTCTCTATCATGAGCACCCTTCACTCCCTTGCTCTATACTCATGTTTTCGAGTCGGCTACTCTTATGTCGATCTCCTAGAACCTCTTAGGCAGTTCCCCAATGTACCCAAGAGTACTCTAGTTCAGCACGTAGAGTGTCGGATTCTACCTAGACATGTTTTTGTCCATTTTTAGGCTTCATGTTCCCCTACATTGGGGCTTCCATCATCATCCACACCTGAAGGGACCCCCGAATGGCATGGATTCTTGGCCCAAGGTCTCTCTTACCATTTCGGGCCAACGTCCTCAAGGGTTTTAAATGAAAAATTGATACAAATTCCGCATTTCAAACATGGTCAGTGGTTGATTCACATTTTTTGTTCCCATTTTAGGTCACATCATATAGATACTATGTTTTGAACACGGTCAACATTCATCCTCCATCGTCACACCAACCCCATTAATCCCAAAATCTTTGTTGCCTGATTCACATCCTTATTAAATTCATCATGTCCAAGTATAACTTCAACCCTCTTGGTACTATTCCTCAGAGGTCATTTGCATGTTAGGAGGAAAAAGCCATGGGGACATGCCGTTCGGAGATTCACACCGATTTTCCCCTTAAGTTCATTCAACATGGTGAAAAATTCACTTCCACCTTTGTTTCCAACACTGAGTTTGACTCACGTGGGATTAGGGATCAGATTAAGGTCTGTGCTTACTTGGAAGAGTTCTGCTTCTCCATGGTATGCTCCATAAGACCTTAGACTAAGAACTCCTTATACAACCTCTTTTTAGATCTCCATATAGCATGATTCTCATCCCTATGGGATACGTATGAATGCCTAGACATCTCATCTTTAGGTCCAGCTTGAGTTCCACTGATTTATCTATTATGTTTTTCCTTTTAAGCCCTGACTCTTATAGAACTGTGTGGTGTGGAATGTGTGGGATTGTTCCCTCATTCACATCGGGTTTGAAATAGTCACACCATGTACTCCCCTTATAGGATCTAGTCCCACCTACCTCCTGTCCAGCATGACATTAAACTGTATGATGTCCTGCATGATGTTAAACTATATACTTTTCTGCATGACATTAAATAGTATGTTTTCATGCATGATGTTAAACTACACCTTCAAGAACTATGAATGGATTGATTCTCGTCCTTATGGGATACGTAGGAACACTTGGACGCCTCATCCACAGGTCCAACATCCTATTCTCTAACCTTTTCTGGCCCCTAGGCCCGAGGTTCCTTACCCGGAATTGCACATGGTGTGATGTGGACCTCGTCCTCCTTGATTTCGGGTATGATTTATCACATCATACACATTCCTCCTAATGTCCAAGGCATACGACGTAAAACTATGCCTCCTGGCCCCACATGACTTTGAACTATTTCATATTTATTGAACGATGTTAAAATGCATGGTTGGTCCTATCATGTGACCCTAAACTATGATATTATCATTCTGACTGCACGATGAAAAAAACAGCACTGCATTATGATTACCTCACTTGAGTGGATATCTTGTTGGGTATTGTTCATCCACCATACCATTTTTCAATTACTACATTTGGATTGATTCCTGTGGAAATACTTGGATCTCCGATCCTCGGTTTACCACTTCACAAAAAACACACACACACACATCTATCCTAAAGGACAAAAAAGATCTATCAAATGCCGATTCTTTTAGTGCGTGGTCCATAACCACACAACCTTATCATCCCTAGAATTGGTAACTTACTTTGTGATCCCTAGAAATACGTTTGGATTGATTCTCATTCTCATGAGATACATAGGAATCTTCGGGCACTTTATCTCAGGCCCAACCTAAATTTCGTTTTCGGTTCCTCGTCCTAAAACCTCCCCAAGAAACACATGGTGATTGGGACTCCAGGTAATCATTCACAACGGGTTTTATTATTACCTCACCATGTGTTTCCCACATTCCCTACCATCTCTGGTCTGAGATCTATGACCATAATCTAAGATCTCTCGGTGTCCTTTCTTCAAGATGTTAAACTGCACGACATCTTCCAGAACTATGTACAGCTTGACTTCCATCCTCTTGGGATACGTAGGAACTCCTAGGCATCTTTCCTTCAGGTCCATCCCCAGGAATCGTAAGTTATGTTCCCCCTATTTTTCATCACATTGGTTCGAACTCTTTTAGGGAAGCCTATAACTTCATCTCTACCCTAAACAAGTTTTGGATGCCCCACGGAAATGATGGGATGTGTCAGCTTCCTCATTAGAGAGGTCCGGTCTAGAATTATGAATGATCCCTGATCAAACTAGTATGTCTATCTAATGTGTTTCCACCATGGTGGTGTAATTTTAGGAGTGTTGGACTCCATTCAAACAACCTATCTCTCCACCCTCCGTGTTTTTTCTCTTTATATAGACCCTCGTCCTATTTAATGTCTAAAGAAACCCCCTAATAATATGGATGCTCATCCTATGGCTCACCTACTATCCTGGGACAATGTTCTGTAAGACTAATAGGTATCATTTTGAGTCAGGACTCGTGTTTCGAACATGGTTAGTGGTCGACCCTCATTCATTATCCCCATTTAAGGCTAATGTAAAAGGGATTTTGTATTTCGAACATGGTCAATAGTGATCCTCCATTGTTACACCACACCTAGAATGTTCTAAATCTTGGGTATCATGATTCACACATTCCCCTCCCTTGTGTTTTGATCAATCCCAATTCCCCGGGTGTTACCCTCCTTGTGCACTAGAGCATATGGGGAAGTGATAGTTCGACTGTTCATGGGACTTTATTCTCCAATCAGGTATTCCCATTTCTTTTCAAAAGCTCGTCTGGGTCATTTATACCCTAGGTGTCTGAAGTATTTTTGGCACTCCTACATTCAAACGAATTAATAGTGTGAGTCTCCCTTGTTTCTCTCATCAGGCAAGACCCATGTGAGCATAAGAATGGATTTATATTTATTTCAGGATCAGGGTCAGAGTGCATTAAAATAAGATTTAAAATAGTCCATCCATGCATACAATTCAGAGTTGGAAGTAGTAAATAAGGGTAAGTTTATGGGTTCAGCCAAAAAAGGTCCCTTAAGGATCAATATTTTGGATGCATCGCTCCAGTGCAGCTATAGTTTGGCTTATAGACTCCAGGATGGCTTCCCACCCCCTAAGAACCCTCTCTTCATCAGTGGCCGCCAAGCACAGATCATTGGACCTAGCCTATGCTCGGGCTTGTTCAGTTTAGAGTTCACACATTTGGTTACTCACTTCCACTATCTTCTCTTGGGTGTCCACCACCTGGGCCCTCAATTACTCAACATGCTCAGAGCAGTTTGCAATGAATGCATCCCTTTCTTTCGCTTGATCTTCAAGGTGTCGGACCTCCTAATCTACCTTTATGAATTCAAGGGTGTTCCCTGACACCTTTTGGCACCTGGAAATGTTGGAGTGTTGGATGCTCTCTCGTAGCTTCTCATCCAAGTAGTCATGAATTTTTAGATGAATACAACGAGCATCAACTCCTCTAGCACAGATAAAGCACAACCAGGTGCAGAGTGATCCCATCTGTTTTATCTATCCTGCATGAAGCTGGTCGAGGAAGTGATTGATACAATTCCACCCCCTGTTCCACGTCATATATCTCTCATTGGCTACCTCCAAATCAGATTCATCTATCTCTTCAGGATCTGTAGGCCGATAGTTGGGGAAAGAAACCATGAGTTCAGCAGTGGGGTCTTCATCCGGTACTCCTCCCAAGGGATTAGGCTCTACAACATGTGGGAGACCTTCTTCTCTCTCCTCAATCTCAACAGTTTCTTCTTCCCCGACTTCAGACATTTCCCTGGAATTGATATCATTGGTGTCCACCACACTTTTCTCAACAAGTGCCCAGGTTGGCTCGGTTTGAGAAGTGTGTCCTGAGTGGGCTAGTGCATTCACCATCAAATCATTTTGGGGATGTTCTGGATTCGGTGTCATGTGTAGCCTCCAATGCCATGATTACTACAAAAACAATGAACACCCTAATCAGCTGGGCTCTCTAATGGAAAATAAATGTATCTAGGTGATAAAACTTACGAGAACTCAGCGCATCGGCCTCCGGCATTTCTGTTGCCATAGGAGCTGTCACTATTGGAGATCATTTAGTGCTTTTCATATCAATAATGGGTGTCTGCTTCCCACCTTGTTCTATGAGTGTATCCCCCCCTCCAGATGAAGCTTCTTGGTCGGCACCAATATGCGTCTGAGCAGGATTAAAAAATCTGAATGATGATTATGAGTGATGAAAAAAAAGGAAAAGTATGGGTAAAGATTGAGGCATACATCGAGTGGCTTTGTTATGTCTATATCCGAGATAACAATCTCACCACTCTCCTGAAGACTCCCTTGGTAGGACATCCCTTAAGACCCTGCACCTCTAAGATCCTCTTCAACTTACCCTACTTCTTCTCCTTCTCCTTCACCCTCACCTTCACCCTCATCCTCTTCTAACTCACTACCCTTTAGCTCCTCATTGCTGTTGTCACCCTCGGATGGAATTTTTTCTAGATCATGATCTTGGATGAGCATTACCTTCACTAGGAGAGGTGGATCCTCACACCAACCCTGCCGGCGTGTAAATGCATCCACGGACGTCAAATAAAAATGCCAATGATGGATGTTCACCTTTTCATCAATTTGAATGAGTCCGACCTATGGCACCTAGATTCTGTCTCATATTATCATTTTCTAGAGGGATTAGGTTCCCATTGACTGTCATTAGGTCAACTAGGCTTACCACAACGCAGGGAAGATTGCATTATCAGAAGGTTGAAGCAAGTAACATATCTGCTTCCTAGGAAGCGCCCTGACTGCTACGTGAGGTTTTTCATGAACCCCTATCCCCCCATATGATGAGGGTATGGCCACACCATGTGATGTTCTAGCTTCTATATTCCCGGACTGCACTGGCCTAGTTGCCCGACATTCCCCCACGTTTCCTCCCCGACGGCTCCTTGTATGATCTCTTGCTGCCTGGGTTCTACACTGGCCACCTTTGGCTATCAGAATCTCTTACACAAAATCCATTTAGGGTATGAAAAATCCCAATGATCGACATATTTTATCAAAAGGCCAGCATCAAATCTGGTGGGGGGAAAAGTAATGACTTTTCCAGAGACATAAGATGCAAACATAAACCACATTTGGCAGAGAATGGAGGGATGTATCTAATCCCGGACCTCTGTATACACTTTCTTTGGCATCCATTGGAGGCATCCATACTTCCTACAGAATCTTGATGGTACCTAAGTCTCATAAATAATCTTACCATAGACCCGGGCCACAAGAACCCCACCTATGATGCTCTGGAATTATTCCATTTTCTCTAGTGAGCCTTTCATGTTGTCTATCATCTGGCCAACCAGGGTAGGGAACGAACTAAAGGTAAAATTGGAAAGATTTTCGATCCGGATACTTACCCCCTCTACATTGAGAATCAATGGTATGACCCCAACAATGTTCAACAAGGAGGGTCGTAGACCATTACCTGGGGGACGAATGACATTTGGAAATGTGTATCTGCCATAGTGAGCCACAAAACAGCAATGAAGGATTTGGAAAGGGCCACAGATCCCCCTCGGTGAACCGCCTCTCGAAATAATCCCTAATATGGCATAAAAACGGGCCAACATAGGGACCCAAAAGTTAAACCTCTGATTAGCGGCCATAATATGATCCATCACCAAAGTTTCTAGACGAACTCCCATACTTGTGTCTCTCACTAGTAAGAGCCACCCTATCAGAAAGGTTACAAGAAATCCGGTATACTGGATGTTCGGGTCTTGACATTCATTCACACTAAAATCCCAGGATATATATTCCCCTGCCTCCAGGATCCTCCAATATAATCCACTCTTGCTTCTCTATTCCATAGTCAGACACCGTCTTCCTCACCCCGACATCTTGATATTTGGGTATTTCTACAAAAATAGGTTGAGCCATTTTTTATAGGCAATGTCCTTCAGAATTTCCTTGACAGCCAGCCTCTCATTGGCTAGCTCTAATAGGTGCCATGTCATGATGGGAGTCTTTGATCTGTCTCCATAGATGTTCCCTATCAAAAGGAATTCTTTATACTTATGCCTATCCAAAGGGATTCCCCTGATTCAATGAACATCCCAAAGGCTGATACCAACCTCCCCATGATGGGGATGGAAGGTGTTGGTATCAGGGGACCACCGGGTGAACAACTCTGGCCCAAGTTCATGCGGGCGGTAGGAATGGAAATGTGACTTCCACACCACCACTGACAACCCAGTGTACTGTAGTTCGACCCCAAACTGATCACATGTTTGGTGTACCCAATATTCCCAGGCCCACTCACTTGTGAAATTGCCTCCAGACCTCAAGTCCCAGACATGAATCCAGCCTTTATTCTCAACGATAATACTCTGTCGGAAGGTACTTGTGTAATGATCCATGGAATCCTCAGTGACCAGCTCATTTTCCAAGATGGTCTTAGTCCTAGGGTTCAGAACATTATCATCCATGTGCTTGGTTTCCCTAGCTAGATGTCCATTATTAGTGATGTTATATCTGGGGAGATCATCCTCGCAGGTCACTAATGACTACAGTGTATGGACATCGAATCCTTGCACGGGTACATCCTCTAAAATACTCAAGTCCCATATCGGTAGGTTTTCAGATAGCACATACTCCTTTTGGGATGGGGTCAAAATGTTTAAGAGAGTTTGGTTGTTGGATACAACCTTCCGGGCACCATAATCCTCAGGGTTCACAACCATCTCGACCCTTCGAGCGGCATATTCAGCTTCTCTCTTAGTGTTATCTGGATTAGCAACCATCTTATTTCAGTAAAGGTCCGAAGGAGATCGCATGAAAAGACTGGCACGACTCGTGAAAAATCAAAAACAGACACAAATAACTGAGGTAATGGCATGAAAAAAACCTACTCTGCGTGTAAAATCATGACGTAACTCAGGGAATAACGTGCAACAGAAGTTAGATTACACACAAAGTAAGGGATATTTTTTCACACATGAGATCTTAGGACTTATCGCTTGAGAAAATTCATATGGTCTATGGGACCCGTAAGGGTTTTTATAGGCATGGAGTGGATTTTTTCGCACAAACAAAGAGTGGTTTATGCTCAAATTCCTGGTTTTATGCGCAACTTAATTGTTTTGTGCGCACCGACCTTAGGAGATATGACGTCTTGGTATTTACTTCAGAATCTGACATTTTCTTGCCCTCAAAGTTATGATTCTAAGGGGGGAATTTATAGATCCCGAAATGTGCTTAAGGCCTAAGGAGGGCATTTATGGATAAAACGAAGACATATTTTGACTCAGCATTCAATTCTGGGAGGATCGGAAGTGCTGCGTGAAAAATTCAAAATGTGTGAGAAAAACATCTCTCTCGCATGATCAAACTGTGGGATCTAAAGTAATTTTTTGCATGGGCACAAAAACATACATTTAGATGAAACCGATCATGGAAACATGTGCACTGTCGACACCGGGTGAGAAATCATGCACGCCACCAACACCGGGCAGAAAATCATTCGCACCGCCGACACCAACACCGTATTTTTCTGCGCCGATCAACTTCCACACGGGCCCGGTGACCCTGAGAACCTATAAATAGAAGGGACACCCCCAGACTTCAGTTGGTTGAAGAATATGAACCATCTCCACTGTGTAAAATTAACCTCTCCCGCGAGAAATATATGTCTTTCCGGTACGGAATTCTCTGTGACAGGTCTCCCAGGGGTCCACCTTCACGTGGGACCACTCTGGATTGACCCTTTCCCAAGTCTCTAAAAGTTAGGTCCCTTTCACACAATCCCTTCCCCTTTCACTCAAAACCTTAGGAAATCCTTGCGCACAATGCCTCCAACTTGCTTGCAACACCTCGTCCCGTCCTTGCACACAAACCCTTAAACTTGCACACAAAACCCTGGCCACCCTTTGCATGCAAAAATTCTCAATTGTGCACACACCCTGGCCTTTTACGTGTAGTTGTTCCAATTGCATAAAAACCTCTCCTATTGCGCGCACACCTCAAGGTCCGCTCACCCCTGCCATTTCCGCATAGCTACTCTATTTGTGCGCAAGCCGCCATCCTTGTGCATGCTCTTTTGGACGTGTTAGGTGTCCCACTTCCAAGAATCATCTTTGGGAACTTCTTATGACCAAAACATCTATGTTACACACCCTTCCCTTGTACAACCCTACAGGATCATAAGATTCATCTTCAAAGTCCCTTGGGTGGCACTTCCCATTGCTTTGCTTCGCCTCATGCTTCTTCGTATAGGCTCACTAATGGCTATTTCTTCTTTTCATAGTCACACTAACGTGGACCCCTCATCGGATCACTTCATAACACCCCCTCACCATGGCATTGCTAATGCATTCATTTCCCCATGGGTGGGTGGGTATTGGTAATGTAAGTCCAAGGGGTGTGAAGAGAACCTGCCTCGTCCGAGCTGCAGGATGTTAAACTTCCAAGCACCGTCTTCCTCAGCACATAATGTTAAACTGTGACCCTTCTCTATGCATCATACGTGGTGTACCCCATCTCAGACATTCCCTTTGCCTACTCATCTCCACGAGAGTGAGATCTTCCTCACATGGAATGAGATCCTCTTTGCTGGAGTGGTGTCTGTCCATAGGGGAAGGGAAACCATCTTGGTGTAAGCCCCTATCCTTTCTTGTAAGAGGCAGCATTTCCAATCCTATTATCTTATTCCTAGCCAATGACCTAAGAGGGGGGATGTGCACCAGATCCCTCCTCTCTTCCATTCAAAATCCCTCTCCCTTTGGACATTGTCTCCACCAGGCTTCCACCCTAGATTAAGTCCCAATATCCATCTCCATGGGCTACTAACCACTCATAATCTCATGTTTCTTCTTTGAACAGCTAACCACGCGTAAGCCCGTGTTTCCATTTTGGTTAGCTGACCACGTGTAAGCCCCATTCCACTTCCACAGACACACCTTTTGCGATGTGATTTACAGATCTTTGTTGCTTCTTGTTTCTCACACTGAGCACGACTCAAGTGAGCTCAGAGTAATCATCAACCATGAAATACTCTCTAGGCCACCTTAACATGTAATCCCCAAACCCTCTTGAACTACGTGGACTTTGATCCATGCCAAGGCAAGGTACATAGGAAGCCTCCTTTAGGTTCATTCCCACCATACATTGGTCCCAACCATCTTCACATCGATCCACCACACTCCTCCTGAACTATGAGGACTTTGATCCTTGCAAAGGCAAGGTATGTAGGTAGCCTTCCTGAGGTTCAAGCCCCCTATCCATTGGCCCTGACCATCTTCACATCAGTTCACCAACACATCCCAATATATGTGGACTTTGATCCTTGCCAATGAAAGGTACGTATGAAGCCTCCCTAAGGTTCAAGACCACCATCCATTATTCCCGACCATCTTCATGTCGGTTCACTACACTCCTCCTGTACTACGTGGACTTCAATCCTTGAAAAGGAAAGGTATGTAGGAAGCCTCCCTGAGGTTCAAACACACCATCCATTGGTCCCGATCATCTTCATGTCGGTTCACCAACACATCACAAACTACGTGGACTTTGATCCTAGATGAGGCAATGTATGAAGGAAGCCTCCCTGAGGTTCAATCCCACCATCCATTAGTCCTGTCTATCTTCACGTCGGTTCACCAACACATCCAGAACTACATGGACTTTGATCCTTGCCATGGTAAGGTACTTAGGAAGCCTCCCTGAGGTTCAATCCCACCATCCATTGGTCCTAACCATCTTCATGTCGGTTCACCAACACATCCTGAAATACGTGGACTTTGATTCCTACCAAGGAAAGGTACATAAGAAGCCTCCCTGAGGTTCAATCCCACCATCCACAAGTCCCGACCATCTTCACCTTATTCCACCACACTCCTCCCGAACTATGTGGACTTTGATCCTTTCCATGGAAAGGTACATAGGAAGGCTCCCTGAGGTTCAATCCCAACACCCATTGGACCTGACCACTTCATATCGGTCCACCCCTATCCTTCATGACATTAAAATGTATCCCCCTTTTGGCCCTGCATGACACTAAACTTTCCACATTCAGTGGTAATCCATTGTCAATACCATTCAGCGGTAAGCTATTTTCAATCTCATCCAGCGGTAAGCCGTTGTACTTTGCAACCCAGTGGTAAGCCGTTTTCATCACCTACGTTGAGACCCCTATCTCTGGACCATCCTAGTGGTGTTAGACCATGCTTGTCCTTTTAACCATGTATAAGCCCCATTATATCATTGGTTTGTTGTCCTCTGTGCTCACCCCAATCCTATACCCCATCCTGAACTATGTGATCATTGATTCACTGCCATGGGGATACATTGGAGGTCTCTTCGAGTCTCAAGCCCAACATCACTATCACCATTGAGTGAAATCCATCTTATTCTCCATCCAATTCACGTAACCAACCATTATCCATCTTGATTCCTACCCAAGACAGAACATCCTAGTGAGATCATGTCAATTAGCCACCTAGCATCAGTGTTCCATCCATGGGTTGCTCCCATCTGATCCACTCTAGTTAGTGTTCCAATCAGTCTGATTCATCTCCAATAGACGTTAAACTCACTTCATACCCTGTGTTAAATATGGGAAGCTAAGGAAAACCTGAGAGACATGCCTATGGAATATAATTCCCCACATTCAACGTGGGATGCCTCAGGATTCCATGCCCCTGAGAAGCCCTATAATAGGATAAAAAACCCAGATGTGCTACTGTTCCAGTTTCTAGACATGCTAGTGATGTCTAACTTGACTACTCCCCCGACCAAAGGTTTCTACATTGGCTAGACCCTTGGGAATGTCCCAAGAAAAGTAGTGTAATTAACCGGCGTCAATGAAAATATGGCACTAGGAATATTTTCATGAACTAGGGGTGGAATTTTTGGGTCCACCATAGCTATGAGGAATTCAAGCCATGTTACATGTTATGGGGATATATGAGGTAGTTTGGGTATCCCAGACTTGTTCTCAATGATACCAAAAAAATATCCCTTAATGTTTTAGAAGGTGGAGTCCGAACACTTACAACTTTCTCTTTATACATGGGGTAGTTGGAATAAGACTTTGGGATGGACGAATAATTTCAAGGGTTCCCATTTTCGGTGACATGTCTGAAAAATTTTCTTTGACCCTCCTTAGTAGGGGATCACATGGAGAGGACTCCAACTCGTTACAAGAAACTTATTTCTAAGTAAAAGTTAATTTTGAATGATGACCATCATCCAAAAAATGATATTCTATTTTTGGAATGTATTAACACTTTTGATAAGAGAATTTGTCAAGAGCTCTATACATGGAGTCTGAGGAATTTCCCAATAATCAAACTGCAAGGTGTATGGGTGCTTACTGTCCCATTCTAGAATTGGGTCAGTTCAAAAAATTGGGGTGGGAGATTATCCCTAATGATGACCGGTTGTTCTAATTAGTAACATTCCAAGACATGTTTCAGGGAGGTTGTATTTGATGAATGATTTATTCTAGTACAAGAGTCCTATTCATGAATTTTATCATGGAATTTCACTTGGACACTGATAGATTTATTAACATTGTCGTCTTGGTATTGGTGAAAATCTATCATTTTTTTGGACAGATTACTGATGGGAAGCCACCACACCGACTGGTTGGTCCTTTACAAATTATGTAGGGTGGGATAGGAGCTCCTATGGGGGGATAAACATTAATTAACCCCTAATTGAATCTAGGTGCTACTATCTATCCATACCTTCAAATCATAAGTGGGTTCATACTATTTGAATGGAAGGAGAGTGGAATGATGGACCAACTCAACTATCATGGTCGATTAACCATTGATACTTACACATCCCCCTATGAAACTTTGGTAAATGAATAACCCAAATATTTTGACAAGAGATGATACCTTTTCTACCTGAGATAAGTAAAATTTGTTTCCCAGATTGATGGAGAAGTTATCTCTAAAGGATCTTCACCCTATAGATTTAGACTCCAATTCGATTATATCCAGATGAGGTTCCCTCCCACCCTCAATAGTGCACTCTTGGAGAAACTTATGATGATTTCTTGGGAACTTTGGATGATGTTAACTCAAGTAGACACCTAATACTAGATTGGGATACTGAATCCCAAGGGATTAAATCCAACCCTCACAAGATTCTATGATGAAATTTTGAATCAATCATACCTATATGGTTAACAGGAAAAACCAGTTCCTGTTGTTAGGGTCCAAAAAGATCCTGAGGCCAAAGGGAATCAAAATAAAGCAGCCTGGAATTATATGACAAAAAAGAAACCATGGAGATCCCTTTTTTTCTAACCCATAAGGAAGTATTTGAAAACATAGGGTTTGGCCTCTCATGCCTCCAGCACTACTACTAAAAGTCAAGCATCCATCCCTTATAACACTACCATTCTTGTTCCCTAGATGAAATGGGATTCATTAATGCGACCTTAGTCCTCATGCGCTATGTATCACTTTCTTCAAGAGAAGGATGTTTCCTTAATTGTGTATGGTTATGTGTCAGTACCTACAGACATTTATTTGGATGAAGACCTTGATAATTTGATTTTCTACCTTTAAGATATTGATAGATTGATACATTCATGACATAATCTTAATAAATTTTATTTTTGAGTGCTTTCTATGTTGAGTTTCGAGGTCAATGAGGATACAAATGATGATGTTAGTGCATATGGGGTGATGATGAAGTCGACCCTCCAACGATCATTGGAATTGGAAAAATCCCTTATTTTGGTCGAGGGTCTCACAAGATCCCATACTTATAGGGTCTTAATGTGTTAAAGGTTCCCAGAAAACAATTATGGCTAATAGAAAAATCCTCACATACCTATTAGGATCATCCATCATTAAATATCTCTATTACTATAGAATTCATAGAGGCACGAATGGAATGTGATACCTTAGGGTAAAACACCCCTGCTGAAGATATCTTGGAGATGATTTTGGAAGAGCCCTTTAATATTGAGGGCTTTGGAACAACCACTAATCCTATGTGGATTTCAACTTGTGAAAATCCACATGAGGTGTCAATATTCCAAGAAGATATTGATACATTCCTCCACTCTATCAAGGACATTCTTTATTCATATGATCAAGTGTTGGACATGGATGTAATCAAAACTGAGCCTAATGATACTAATGGTGAGTTAGTTTGTGCAAAATTCTATTATTTTTTCTATAATTAATTTAAACCCCTACTCCTTATACTCATAAGAGTCTATGGATATTATAGAGATAGATTATTCCATGGAATATACTCTGAGAGGTACTACTGCTAGGGAAGAAATCCCTTTAGACGTGGGATTCACTAAAGAGGGATCCCATAGGTCCATGGAGTGCATGGAGGAAATTTGTGTGAATCCGAATGGAGAATTTCCACCTCTGGATCCACCCGCTATTCCTTCCAAAGGTTCATCCCCATGGAAATTCACAAAGCATCAACAAACATCAAAACTATCGATATGCCTGAAATTAGTGATCATGGGTAATTTCTGTATTTCTTCATCTAACTTTCATGTTGCATGTATTCTTTTTCTAACCAACTACCATGCACATAAATTAATGTAGGTTTTATGGGTAACCAGGAAGTAGTCACCCAGAGGCCTATAACTCCTACATCTTATATGGTATAGGAGGAACCATTGATGGCTACATATGATAAAGATAGGGAACCCATGCCGATTGAGGTAGTTGGGTGGATTCCAATCCCAAGATGGGTGTCTATTTAGGATAAAACAACATCTTTCCCATTAGTGGGAGAATCTTCAAAGGTTTAGTCTTTAACTGGATGTGTAGGTACTTATCTTATAGTGATGAATGTAATAACTTTACAAGAATTGGCTAAGCTGAATTGGGAACCCCAAACAACTGAGGATATCATATAGATCCCATTTCCTTAGAGATTTATTTCTTACGATCAAATTAATTATTCCAATATAGAGGGGGTTTCTTTACGGGTCATTGTACCTATGGATCATATTGATCCCAACCCTCTAGAGAGTGTATCCATGGAAGAAGGGGTGGATCAGTCCTGCGAAGAATCAGAATCATACATCACCCCAAATTCTATGATGGTTATTCCAAAATTCACGATATCAATGAGAGAAATTCTAGATATATTTTTCTAGACTGAGACTGAATTCGTACCCCAGATATATTTGTTCGAACCTCAAATTTCTTTTGATAATACCATGATTCACTATTTTATTTCACCCTTATACCAATGTATTAAACTAATTTTTTATTGAAAATTACAAGTATAATAACAAATTTAACATCATGTTCGGTTTAATAATATAATTATTATCAATATTAAAAAGTAATATTTCACTTTTTTATGTTTTTTATAGGTGGAGGTGATTTGGAAGGCCCAAGAAAAAGTTGATAAAAAATGGGCCAAATTGCGCTTGCATCCAAGAACATCTTTGTACTCAACTAGATACTTCTATTGATCTATGAGTCCAACTTGGTTCAACTTTTCTGTGGTGATCCAAAAATAATTTTTCTAAAACTATTATTAATAAATTCAATCTCAATTATTTTGTTATGAGTCCCAAAGAATCAATATTTCCATGAATATGAACTTTCACGAAGTCAACAATTTTCTTATGTATCTTGGAAATATAACTTATTATTAAAAATATATGGGTGCCAAATTTGATAGGAAGATATAAAAGATTTCATCAAACATGATTTTAGTATTTTCTAATCGATAAAGTATTTAATTGTGGCTTAACACCATGGCCCAATGGTTTCTCGAAATTAGGGTACCCAAAATAACCTCTCTTTTGCCTATAAAAGAACACCTTGGAAACCTCATTTAGTAATTCAACCAAGGGGAAAGGTTAATCCATTATTGAGTCCCAAATTATTCCTCCCATCATCCATATAAGTTCTTTAGGCTATAGGAAGTTCTACTTTAACATCATTTTCTTCTTCCCCGCCAATGGTGTTTTAAACTCCTCATGATCACCCAGGGAGGAACGTGTGGTGAATACTGATATTGTTTTTGTTATAATTGAATAGTATTTTAAGTTATACATTTTCATGTTGGTTTTTACCATCCTATCTTCTCATTTTATTGATTTATGTACTGGTATTTCAACTTCAATAGTATGATCATTTTTGGGGGAACCCTTTCATGTGATTTTTCAAACACCGTTCATCATTTCTTCTTCTCTATTTTAATTACGGTGTTTGTGTGGTTCATATTGTTCAATTGAACTATAAAAAACACCATCACTTATATGAAAATTTATTTCAAGGTATCACAAATAAAAATTTACAAAATTATATAGCATTTCTAATTCTTCATATGTTGCCTTGGTGATTTTTGGTTATCAAATCGAACCCAAGTCACCCAATCAGCGGTGGTAAACGGTGAATATTCCTGTGTTTTTTAGATGAAACACCATATGTATCCCAGTTTAAAAATATTAATATCCTATTTATAGGTGTTAAAACCCTTGATTAAAAGATCATAATCCTATCTCTTGAAGATATGAAGTATGAGCATCATGAGATTTCCCTAGGTTGATCACACTTAATTAATTATGTTCATTTCTTCTTTGTTATATCACATTCGTTTTTCTATTATTTTATCAAATAATCAAACCAAAAGTATTCCAAAATCCCAATTCACTTTTATTTTAATAATAAAAACCATATTTTTTAATTAATTATCTAAGGATCCATCGAGAAATGACCTAGGTTTCATGCTATGCTATAGAAGTTCTAGTAAAAAGTAAACAACTAATTTGACATGCTCAACAACATGATCAAATATTGGTAAAATTTTCAAGAATCTAAGATAATTTTTTATTCTGTTATTTTATTTAATTTTATTTTTAATTTATTACTCCTTTCAATACCCCCTTCCCTTTTGGTTGTTTTTGGTTTCTTGTGTGTTTCTTCTTCTCTCTTTCTTTCTCTCTCTTATATTTCTCTTTAATTCTGTAATGTAACATTTTATTTTTATTTCCAAATTAATTCTTTGTAATTTCTTTTACTTTATCCATATTATTTCATAAAAATAAAAGAAATACAATAGATACAAAAAAATCACAACCTATTTTCATGACCCGATTAGAAAATGAAAACTACTTGAATTTGACCCATAAATTGGAAAGACACATCAATCACTAATTAGGTAATATAGAGTTGGTCAATCAAGTAAAATTGAGGAACCCCATTTGGAAACTCAAGTGGTTAGAACCAATCAAAATTGAACCAAATCAAACCTAGGGAATCATGGCTGCAAATAATCAAACATTAAAAGAATTGAAAACCATGAATGTGGATTACCTAAATGTATACATCCAATATCCTAAGGAATAAGACAACATTGAGCCGTGATCAGGCATCATCCAAATCCTTCCTAAATTCCACTATCTTCCTAGTTAGGACCCTCAAAAACATCTCAAATATCTTCACATAGTTTGCCCCACCATGATACCCCAAAATATGTATGAAGATCTCATTAATTTTAGGGCCTTCCCTTTCTACCTTGATTGGGTAGCCAAATACTGGATATACTATCTTCTAACCACAATTGGGGGTTGGAATGATCTGACATTACTCTTTATAGATAATTTATTCCCTTCCTCCTGAATAACAACAATTAACAAAATAAATATGAGGAATTAGGAAATCACAAGGAGAGACCCTTGGTGAATATTGGGATTGATTCAAAATACATTATTCAAGTTTTCCCCAAAACCAAATTAGTTAAAAATTTCTAATTCCATTCTTCTATGAGAGAATTATCCCCATAGTTTTTGGAATGATAGATGTTCATTCTGGTGGTTCCCTAGTTGATAAAAATCCTAAAACTACTCGTGACTTAATAACCAACATGTCTAAAAATGCACAACAATTTGGTACATGAGTAGTTTCACCCACTCAAGGAGTTCATGAGGTAAGTAATTAATCCCCATACCAAAGGATTAATGATGAAATTGATTAGATAAATACCATTTTAAGGGAATTATCTCAAGCACAAGATAATTCACACTCTCTTTTCATTCCATTACATTAAGGTATTTGTTATGACAAAACTCAGTTATCTGACCAGTGCCCAAAACATTGGGATTCATCTGAATATTTTGTAGTTGTATTCTCTAAGCGTCCATTCTAATAAGAACCGCCCTTATAAAAAGTACCATTCAGGCCAAATCTAAACCTCGGGTGGCTAGCACAACCACAATATAGGCAAGAAGGAAAATTAAGCTACCACAAAAAGAACTAGTATCAATAAGGCCAAGGTATGCCACATTATTATACTTCAACTTCTCAGAAAAATCCTCCTCCTTGCAATTTTGAATCAAGACTTGAGTACATGGTGAATAAAATGGAAACCCAGAAACTCCAGTTCCAATAGGACACACAATCATCTATTCAAGACCTACAAACTCAGGTGGGATAGTTGGTAAGCACTATCGGTGAGATAAATATGCAAGGCTCTGGAAAACTACCATCCCAACCTATTGCTAAGCCAAAGGAAAAAGGTAATGATTTTTCAATATCACTTCACAGTGGTAAAGAAGTTTCTTCGACCAATGATTCTAACCAGCATGTATGCCCCCTCGAGAAAAATCTCCATTCCTACCCCCAAAGGTTTCAATTAATGAAAAACCAGACTAAAAAGGGTAATAAAATTAACAATATGTTTTCCCATAAATAACACATTCCTATTCTTTTCCATCAAATACTCTCCAAATCTAGGAAATATTTTTATAAATAGATTGGTAAAGAGATAATGGATACATTTAAAATTGTATAGGTTAACATTAATTTATTGGATATAGTTAAGAAAATCCCACAATATGCCAAATTTCTTAAAAATATTTTCACCCATAGATGATGACTGAAGGGGAATGATAGATTCAAATAGGGAAGGAATATCTCAGACTTAATACAATCAGTGATTCCAACCAAATGCAAGGATCTAAGCATTTTATCAATACCTTAAACTATAGGGGAGACCTTCATTTTTAATGTAATTCAAGATTATGGTTCTTAAATTAATGTGATTAATTACACTGTATACACTTCTATGTAGGTTAGATATCTTCAACCAATGGTCATGATCATTAAACTTTCCAACTGGAGTACAACTCACCCATTAGGAGTGGTCGAGGATTTCCTCATAAAATTGAATAATCTTATATTCTCTACTGACCTCTAAATTATTATGATGGAAGATACCTAAACCCAATTACATTCCCCTATAATACTAGGAAGACTATTAATTAAAACCTAAAATATTATTTTCAATGTTTGCAATGGTAAGTATTCCATGGAGTTTGGTGGATAAAATTTAACTTTTGGCATATTTAAGGCTATAAAGCACCCCATTGAAGAGCACACCACTAATCTTTTCTATTCAATGTAAGTTATCTCAAATGATACACACACAATATTCTCTCATTAACCCATATTAAGATTCATTTTCCTCTTATTCACCCTTGGATTTTTTGAGTTTTAATTCATGTCTTGTGTGTTGTGTGGGTTCGAAAAAGTGTATATTTTGTGTTTTAATTGATGAGTGTGTTAATTATAAGGTACAAAAGACCAATGATGATTCTCTAAATCTCATTTACATTGATTCTATTACCTTAGATATTAAACTTGAGTAGATAGATAGTTTCATGGACCACACTCACCTTAAATCCCCCCCTCAATCCAAAAGCCATCATTATTGGAATTAAAACCACTTAATATAATTTAAAATATGACTATCTTGAGGGTATTGTAAAATTTCCCATCATTATTTCCAATAACCTATCTCCAAAGCAGAAATGAAAACTACATGACCTTTTGATAGAGTGTAAAAGGGAAATTGGTTTGTCATTGGATGATATTCCTAGGATTATCCCATCTATTTGTATAAACCATATACATTTAGATAATTATTATAAGCCTATAAGGAAAGTTCAATACAGGTTAAATCCCACTATACTTTAAGTGATAAAATTGGAAGTGAGTTAATTTCTCACTACTCGGGTCATTTATCCAATACTTGATAGTAAATGGGTAATCCCATGGAATTTTTTTCCTAAAAAACTAGAATAATGGTTTTATCAAATGAATGTAATGTATTATTTCCCAAAAGTGTGCCAAATAGTTTGCAAGTTCATATTTAATACTGAAGACTAAAGCAATCAATGTGATAGTACCACTTTCCCATACCATTTATTGACCAAATGTTATAAATATTTCCTTATTAGTCCCATTATTATTTGCATGATGGCTATTTGGGTTATTTTCAAATCCATATATCCCTTAAGAATCAAGAAAAACAATTTACCTATCTAATTGTCACATTTTCATATAGATGGATTTATTTTGGTCTCCGTAATTCTCATGTAAATTTTTAGCATTATATATTGAATATATTTTTAGAGTACCTTGAGAAATGTATGGATGTTTTTATGGATGATTTCATAGTTTATGAAACTTCCTTTTATGACTATTTGACACACCTTGGTAATATCCTCCATCATTGCATAGAAATAGATATTGTATTAAATTATGATAAATCCCATTTCATGGTTGAGTGGGGGATATACCTTGGTAATGTTAATTTAAATGAGGTAATTAATGTGGATAAATCGAAAATAGAATTAATTTCAACCCATACATATCTAAAATTTGTTTTTGAGGTGTGATCATTCTTATTTCATGCTAGTTTTTACCACCAATTCATTGAATCCTTTAACAAGATTTCACTTCACCTATATCAATTTTTGTAAAAGGATTCTAAATTTTCTTGATAAAAATGTTGAGTATGATTTCAATTAACTAAAAATGAGTCCCACATAACCTTCCCTCATCCAACCACCAAGGTGGGATCTCCCCTTTGAACTTATGTGTGATGACACTAACATTACAGTTGGGGAAGGTTTATCCCAAAGGGTTGAGAAGTCTACTCATATCATTGTGTATGCCTAAGATACCATTGATCCTACCTTTAAAAACTACAGGAACAGTAAAAAATAACATATTTTATATTTTTTTTCCTTGTAAAAATTATGGTCATATCTTATTGGGTAAAAAACATTCTCTTTTCGGTTTAGGCTTCCCTTCATTTTCAAATAAATAAAACTAAATCTATATCACACATCATTCGATGGATGCTCACCCTCCATGAGTTTGACAATGAGATTAGAGATAAGAGAGTATTGTCAAATGTGGTAGCTGACACATTAGTAGGTTTTACCCACAACTAAACCATCATTTTGACCCTCCCCTCACCATTGGATAATTCTTACCTCATGAGAACTTTTGTGATGTTGTGGACCTTACCCCTTGGTAGGAATACATTGTGAATATTTAGAAACATCTAGGGACCCCACTAATTTAAGAATTTTACAATACCAGATACATAACCATGATTTTAGATGGTACATTTGAGATGTACCATGTTATTAGAGAATTTTAGTGACCAAGTTGTTTGTTGATGTGTCCCTGACCATGAGTTCACCATTATTTTTACCTGTTGCCACACTTTACCTTGTGGGGCCAATTTGTCTCTCAATGGATATATTGAAAGGTTCTGAACTAAGGAATTTATTGGAAAACATTTTATAGAGATTCCCATTAGTTATGTATGTCATGAACAGAATGTCAATTCAATAGGAATATCTAAAGGTGGAATAAAATGGTCCAACAACCCATGTTATTCTGTGAAATATTTGATGCATGGGCATTGACTTCATGGGACCTTTTCTAAATTCATATGGGTTTGTGTAAATATTTTATTTTAATATATCTATAAATGGGTTGAAGAAAATTCTACTAGGACTGATGATTCTCAAGTGGTTTTTTATTTTTTGAGGTCCCAGACTTTTGGTAGGTTTGGTTTTCCATGATTCATTATTAGTGATTAGGGTTCACATTTTTACAATTTCCACATGAACAAATTGATTCATAAGAATGGGTTTATTAATAAATTCTCCATTGAATATCCCCCCCTAGACTAATATACAAGGAGAAATCTCAAATCAAGAATTTTAACGATTCCTCTGAAAATAGTAGAGTATGTTCTTGGATGATGCACTTTGGGCATACTATAAAGATTTTAAAACAATGATCGGAATTTCACCATATAATATTGTTTTTGAAAAGTCTTTTCAACTCCAGATAGAGGTATAACACCTTTCATATTGGGTTTTTAAACAATTTAATATGAATCTTTCATATGCATGTGGGCATAGGAAACTACATATTTGTGTGAAGTTACTCATTTATAATTCTAGGCTAAAGCTCCACCCAGGTAATATTACTTCTTGATGGACCATTCCTTATATAGTTACTAATGTTTACCCTTTTGGGGACATAGAGGGTTTTTCATGAGAAGAGTAGGTAGAGGTTTACTATCAATGGGATGAGGCTCAAACACTTGTATGAGTATTTCCAAAATCATCTTGTAGAGGAAATCTAACTGATGAATGCCACATATGACACCGCGTAATAGGTTGTCCCTTCACCCTACATTTATTTTCTAGTATATTTATTTAAAATACTTTCATTGAGGAAAATGTAATTTTTAAGTGTGGGGGAGGGTGATGTGTCATAATTAAAATTTAAAAAGAAAAAAATATAAAATAGAAACAAAAAATGTGTTTTTGTTTTTGATTTATTTTTCCTTATTTTTTGTTTTTTGAGAGATATTTATATTAAAAATAATATCTAAATCTCTTTTCATGATTGAGACAATTGTGTGAAAAATTAAATTATTTTTGGAAAAAAACGAATGTAAATATGGAAACATTTTCTATAATTTTTATTTTAAAATAATTCTTAAGTTATTAATGATTTTTAAATCTCATGCCTCATTTTCATTGACCAATATTGTATTCTCCTACAAAAGACACATTCTAGGTCCTTTACATCATATTATTCCTTTTAATCACTTTTTTGATAGTATTGGGTCATGCAGAGAAACGAGAAAATTCCTTGATTTAGTTTGAAACCATAAGATTCAAGTGTGCTACATTCATTATAGAGGCCATTGGTCATTGAAAATCCCTTTTTATAATTAACCCTTATTTTTTCTATCTTGACATTTTACCCTTATTAAGCCTAAGAGACCAAGAAATACCAATTAGGTAGCTACATTACAAGATAATTGACCCCTACCTACCCATATCTAGTGTACATTCTTGTTTTACATCCAGAAAGTGTTGGGGAGACAATGTTTCCAGGGGAATTAATGCAAAATAATGAATTTTATTGGTTGATAGAATGGGTGCCTACATTTTCCTTCGGTAGTGTGTTCAAAATCCATATTGTATCATTGTTTTACTAATGTTTCCCTATTTATATCCAATTAAAATTTTAAAAAAATATCTATACATTGAAGAAAAAATATTAAAAAATAGATAAAAGATGATGTTTACTCATTATTATTTACTGATCTATTGTGACCCACACAAATGGACAATAGGGATAGTTTTTTGTAAGTGATACACCTTGTGAGGAGTGTAATGTGTACATTTATTGTGAAAACATGATTAATTTTGATATGTTTCTACTTGAGATATTAAAAAATCCTTTTATGTCTCGTATTTTTATATATTAAATACCACCCACCCTTAAACCTCAGAATAACATGTTTGAAGTCCTCTTGAGTAAAACACTAGATTCTTCTTGTAGAGAACATTGAATCTTGGGAAGTATATGGTACTATCATATTAACAATTTTAATTGAACATAACTCCACTTTCATATATTCCTTGAGTGAAGAGGTAAAATTTCTATGCGAGGTAGGTTGAGACAAGTTTCATGGGTGAACAAATGAAGAAGAATAAATTTGAATGTGATAAAAGAAAAATGATAGAAAATTTGATTTCATAAACAAGATATGATAAATTAAATTTCAAAAGAATATTGGAATTTCTCTCACCTTTGATTTAGGAATGGGACTTGGTTGGGATATAAGACTTTCCCAAGGAGTGAAAATGTTTTGGTGTGGGGGTGTGATCATACCACAATTCACTATTTTATTTCACCCATATACCAATGTATTAAACTTATTTTTTATTGAAAATTCCAAGTATGATAACAATTTTCCTTCATTTTTGATCCAATAATTTAATTATTATCACTCTTAAAAAGGTATATTTCACTTTTTTGATGTTCTTGTTATATGTAGAGGTGATTTGGAAGGCCTAAGACAAATTTGATGAAAAATGGGATAGATTGCACATGCATCCAAGAACATATATGGACTCAACCGCATATTGATACTAATATGTGCATTAAATTGGGTTTAAATTTTGTGTTATGATTGAAATTATTGTTGGATACAACTACTCAAAATATACCCAATACCAATTTTTCAATTAAGAGTCCCAAATGAATCAATCTATCCAAAAAAATGAATCTACATGGAGTCAGCAGTTTGCCTCTTTATTTTGGAAAAATATCTTATTATAAACAATATTTTCATTACATATTTAATAGGGATATGGAAAATTGGTCTTTCAACGAGTTTATAGTTTTTTGTAAATCAATATATTATTTTATATTGTCCAAAAACCATGGTCCAATTGGTTTCTCAAAATCTGGGTGCCAAAAACCACCTCCCATTTTGCCTATAAAAGAATACCTTGGGCACCTCATTTAGTAGTTTGAACCGGAACCAAGGTGCTACACTTTTTAAGACACAAATTATTTCTATCATTATATCAATATGTTTTATAGGAAATGGCATGTGACACTTCAACATATTTTTCTTCCTCCAATCCTAAGGAGTTCTAAACTCCTCATGATCACCCAGGGAGGAACTTGTTGTAAATCTCAAGGTTTATTTTTGTAATAATTGAATGGTATTTCAAATTCCATGTTTGTGTATTGTTTTTCATCATACTATATTTTTATTTTGTTGAGTTATGTATTGTTATGTCATAATCGAATCATAAAACCATGTTTCTGGGCACCGTTTCATGTGATGATTCGTACACCATTCACCATTTCTTCTTCTCTCTTTTAATTGTGTTGTTTGTATGGTTCATTTTGGTCAATTGAACTCTCATAAAAACTTTCATAGACATGAAAATTTATGTCATGGTATCATAAGTAACATAGAAACCAGGATAGTGCATCAAGTTTTTCATGTATCACCTTGGTGAGTTTCAGTTATAAAGTCAAACACAAATCACCCAATCATTAGTAGTAACTGGTGAATCTTATTAATTTTTAAACCAAATCCTAGGAGGTATCCTAGTGTAAAATAAGTGATATCCTAGTTATAGGTGTTAAAAAACAAAGAATTAAAATATCATAACACAATATCTTGAATCGATGAAGGATGAGAATTATGATATTTCCTTGGGTTGATCATGAATAATTAATTTTGTTCATTTCGCTTTGTTTTGTCGCTTTCCATTTTCTATTGTTTTCCTAAATCTTCAAACTAAAAGTCTTCCAAAATCCCATTTACCTTTTATTTTAATAATCAAAACCATATTTGTAAATTAATTATATAAGGCTCAATGAGAGATGACCTAGGGTTCCTGCTATACTATAGAAATTATAGTAAAAACTAAAAAAAAATTGTACTCGACAACGTGATCAGATTTGAAAACTAAGGGTGACACAACCTCATTTTTTTGGAAATTATGGATAATTGGTGTCTAGGAATTTTGATGTCCCATTAAGTGTAGTTGATATTTCTATCATTTATTTCATTACATTTTTTTGATCTAGGTAATAATTATTTCGAACATCTAAATTCCATATTTTAGCCACTAATCCATGTTGTTACAACTGGTGTTTCGATATCCCAACTTGATAACATCAAAAGGAAGCCATCTATTATGGAGTCAAGTTATACTAAGGCTATAGATCTAAGTCCCTATTAGGTGGAACTTATCCATAAATATATTCCCTCATCAAAGAGAGACTCTGATGTATACTAGGAGGGTCGTTCCGACATCCATTATACTCATCGAAAAATATAGGATATATAGAATGTAAACCCTAAGATTTCACGTTACGCTTCTCTTTGAATAATGAAATAGCTTGCGTTGTACGCAACTTCGAGTTCTAGCACACCATGACCAATCAAACTAGACATTTTGAATATTAATAGATACTTTTTGAAATTTTATACATTTTATTTTTCAAAATGAACTTCATTTTTTAATTCGGAATATCAAAATTAGCTTAGGGTGAATTTTTTGTATTTTTCTGAAAACTTTCAATTTTTTATGGATAGTAAAAAAACTGTGTTATTGTTTAAAACTGACTATTATTTATATAATTATTTATTTTATTTAAATTTATTTTAATATAAAATATATAAATAATACCCATATAAGTTCAATGTAATTAATTGGATTCATTTTATAATAAGATTATATATATATAATTTTATTAAACTATTCAATGCCTTTTACCCACCTTCTATGAACATTTTAAAATTTGAATAAAACATATTTTTACCACTTCTATGATTTGATTTAAAAAAATCCAAGAGACATGGATTACATAATTAAGTAAAATTTGGTTCAATAAGATGAAAATAATTTTTGGTTAATAGTAACTTCTCAATTTTATTTACCACAACAAAAAGTAAATAGGGTAATTAAAGATAAAAATGATATTATAATTACCCTAACACATGTACTAATTCTATTTGATAAGGGTTTTTAGAGCAAAATAATCCTTAGGAATAAAATATGTTCCTCTTTGAGCCACATGGATTAGATTAGTACATTTATTGTTATTTTATTTAGAGAAGAGTTAAAAGTGTAAAATTCAAAGTTTAATACTGAAAACATTTTTAATATAGGGTTGTACATAAGATAAATTTTACTATAAATATTAATAATAAATCTAAAAATATTTCCTACATTATGGTGTTTTATTTATAATTTTTATATATTAAATAGTTAATTTTATTTATGACACAATGACGATGCATTAAATAACTTATTAATGAAAGATTAAAATAATAGATATTATAAATATCAAAATAAATATAAATTGAGAGTTTTGATGCATTAAACCAATTTTATAGGTACATATGACATTTTAGGGTTGTTTAAATGAATTATTTTCCAAGTAATCATGTTTATATGACTTTTACAAAAACCAAATACTAAATAGTGTCAAGATTGACATAAATGAGTATTTAAAACAAATACCATATTATTAAATGATATAATATTCCTAAAAATATAATGTTCGACCAAAGGACTTATATAATGATATATATGTCATTAATTAACCACTTGAGGTTAGTTTAAAATTTTATAGTATGTTTATTAACCATGTAATAAAAAAAATACAAGAAGACATGGTAAAAGTTAAACCATTTTACTAAGAATTATATATAAAAGATAAGGATAATATGGTAACCTACACTTGTCTAAAACCTATTGGTTGAGAGTATTTATACCCATACCCACCATATACTCTAAATAAAACTATTTTTATCCATTATGAACCAAATATGATTTTATAATAAAAAAATATTTCAAGCTTTTCCTAGAGTGACCCTCACCTCTCTTATAAAATAGTACTTCCCCTCATCTTAATTTAATACCTCAAAAGCTTTTTGGCTCGGATAAAACCTACTAAAATATCCTCCCAAATACCCTTAATTCATCCTAGAGGCCTTAATTTGATTATAAAGCCAACCTAAGGATCCATTTTTATCAAATCAAAAGGAAGCACCTGAAGAAGTAATTATTTCATCACCTCTTTCAAATTTATTTTCTTCTTCCACTTCCTCTTTATTTGTGGTTTCCATACCAAAATAAAAAATCCAGTAACTTATATATACTGTGATGTTATTATAAATATGGTAAAACCATATTCATTATTCTATCTATCCTATGAATAAAAAAGTCACCATACGTGTGTACGTACATCTTACTGTCTCCACCCTGTGGTGAAGTTTCTTATTCAACACTTCATTAGTTGGATGGCTATACCAATGTTCATTGTTAATGTAAATAATAAATATAAAATGTTAATGATTCTATATATATAATATACCATCCAATTATATATGATTTTACTATCAATACAATGATATTGTCTCTCGTGCGTACGTACAGATTACCGTCTCCACCAACGCGATGAGATTCATTCCCCATCGTAACTATTCAAGAATAATTTTTATTTTATGATAAAAAATAATGTTTAAAGAACTTAAAATCATTCTTGATATGAATTAAATACATTTTATCCATAACAAACATGACTTACCTAACAAAACATATAAAGGAAAATGAATCAGTTAACACCTGAAACAATGATACTACAGAAATATTATTAACAACGAAATATTATAAGATCATATATGATATCCTATTTAGGTATTTGGTTCTTGTATAACTTTATAACAATTATTTAAATATTATACCAGAGGTTAATGTGCCCTCGACCAAGGAAAAATACAAGGTAAGGGTTAATTTTACAATCTATTTATTATCTAAGGTTGTTTATACGTAAGTATCTATTGGGATATCTTTATCATCAACATCTGTGTTTCTTAAAAATGTATTTCAAAAAAAATTTACTATTTACTAGACTTTGGGTTAAATTTATTTATACCCCTATTTTAATTTTTATAAAATAGTTTTAATGTAATCTTTCCATCACTTTCCAAACAAGGTACTTTATGACCTTTTCGACAAATTAAGGTAAGAATTTTTTTTAACTTATACGGTGGGTGTAGTTATTTTCCACCGTTATAACACCTTCGAAGCTTCCCTTACCAGAATATAAGAATATTTTCAAAATATAATTTTTCTTTTATATTTATGGGACTTTTAAATGATTTCAAAATAGAAAGATATATTTCACTCAAATAGTTTTTATTTCATCTATGAAAACATACTTTGATGGATTTTACATTTGTTTAAAGTTGATTTTTTATGATAAAATCTTACATATTGTATTGAAGGTTTTGTGATATGTTTGACTATGGATGTGTTATTTTTATATCATTCATGTTTTATGGTTAAATTATTAAAATTTCATATTCTATTTTTAATATGAATGTTTATGTTATGTTTCAACCTTTTCATGTGAGGAATGCATTGGACTTAGTAAGTGACGGGTGGAGCCTGCTATAGCTCCTTGATGACTCGGTAGGTCTCATGAGAAAAACTAGTATCATTTCACAATTCCTTGAAAAAATATTATTTGTATTATTCACACGAGGCCTTAACTATGTGCTTATGATGTCTGAAAGTATGCATTCAATCATTATGAAATTAGCTATTGATATTACATATGATTGTTTGGAAAGTAGAATATCCACGTGAATAAGTAAATAGAATAATTTGATCTATATTTTTCATATTATACTAAAGTTTATGTTTAAAAGGATTTTGTTTTAGACTTATAAATTTACTTAAATGTTTGTGCTTATTTATGATAGTTTCTATTATACTGTTATCCTTACTGAGAATCTGAGATAAACCCTTTAATATGTTTTCTTTCTCTGAGGATGTGAAGAAGTATATTTGATTGAACTATAATGATAGGCTAAGGGATATGAGTGTGTTCAAAGGGAACATAATTTTTTATTTTTTTTATTTCATGATATAATGTAAAACTTATGTATGTATCTAGTACTTCCAAGGCAACTAAACGAATCGGTATTTCTAGACTTGATCCTTTGTGATCATGCCAATGTTATGTAATAATGTACCAACTCTAGGTATGTAGGGTTAGGGCATTATAGTTGGTATCATAGTAAGTTTATTACAAACCTTGGAAACTATATTTAGAAAAACTCTAATTAGAGAACATTACCCTAAGATAGACTTTGAGGATTAGTATATAAGAACTTACTAGAATTTTGGTAATGTAGATATTTTGTGAATTTTCCATGAAAATACATCTCTATTTGGATAAAAAAGGTAGAGTTGGCTTTGGGAAAGATTTACATAGGGTTGAAAACTCTAACAAGGAGTTTCGGGCTACACCTAGGGTATCCTGGTACACAACAACAGGCCTTGATGCACTCTTTGTATTGACACTCTCATGGGATATGTTTTACGATAATTCACATTTTCTTTAATAAAACATTATGAAGGATTTATGATAAAATAATTTCTCAAAGAAAACATTTTTATTATTATGGATTATATGTATAAACTATTCAATTTATGTTAAGTATTTTACAAGTTTGAACTTTTTCATTATAATTCATAAACTAAACTAGTGCATGACATTGTTTAGAAATGGAACCTACTAAAAGGAATGGAAACCATATCAATTCATGTAATCCATGTAGAGATTTCCCTCCTAATCAAGATAATTATAGTTGTGCCGGTAATGCAACTGGTGATCAAAAGCTTATAACCATACTGAGACAACTCACTCAGGTTATGAATAATAACCTTACCCATATGGAGTACCCTGATCTATAATGTGGAGGATCAATGTTAGACCACTTCATGATGAAACAACCACCAATATTAAATAGGACTACAAATCCATTTTCAACTGAACAATGGAAAAGTTCCTTAGAGAAAATATTTCATGCTTTGGGAGGTGGAAAAGGGGAAAAAGTTTTCATGGAAGTTGATCACCTCACATGAGATACAGATCAATGGTGATCATTACTTCAAAACACAAAGTAGTATGGAAAAGTATCCAATATATAATGGAGGGAGTTTAAAGATCTTTTATTAGAAAAATGATTTCCTCGTGAACATCGAGTGGATGTGTAAAGGAAATTTTAGGGTCGGAGGAAAAAAGAGGTTGAGAATGTCGCAAAGTATGAGGTTAACTTTACAATTTTGGAAAGGCATGCTATAGATTATATATATAACCCGAGTAGTAATATTGGTTAAAAACATTTCTCCATCGATCATTAGTCTCGCAATCCTTCTCATCGTATGAAGATATTTTCTCATGTGCTATCAAGACAGAAAATGAATTCTCTAAGAATTACGAATTTAAGGAAAAGAAAGATAAGAAGAGATCTGCTAAACACTCTGAAAATGGAAATAAGGGGAAGAAGGGAAAAGTTTAATTTCCATCCTACAGTAAATGTGGTAAGAAACACCTTGGTACTTGCGTGAAAGGGATGTGATTTTATTAAAAGTGTGGACAAAAAGGCAACAAATCTTGTGATTTCAAGGGAAAGAAAGAGGCTATCAATGTTGAATGATACAATTGTAGAGAAATGGGGAATTATGAAAATGAATATCCAAATCAAAAAGAAAACATACCTTAGAAAATTCCAAGGGAGCAAGGCCAAGCTTATGTTATCACTACTGCTGAGGTTGAAGCTTTGAATGATATGGTGGTATGTACTTTAATCATTTACTAAAAATCAGGCAATGATTTATTTGATTCTGTATCATTGGATTCTTTTATATCTTCCTAGTTTTCCATTAAAATTAGATATTTCCAATTTGACTTAACAAGGGAGTAGCTAGTAAAAACTCCTAAGGGAAGTGTCATTGTAACAATGTTTTGTCAACTAGTTACCATTATGGAATATAAAAATTCATTATCTGTGGATCTTATTGTCATACCCATGATTGAATTTTATATAATCTTGGGTATGTATTGGATTTATAATTGTGATTAAAAAATTTATTGTAAGAAGGAGGTTACAATTTTTTATGATGAATAGGAATCCCTTATCTTTAGAGAATAAACATCAACATCTGCTTCTCGTCTAGATCCACCCCAACTAGCTCTACTAAATTCAATTATCGGGGAGGAAGAGAGTGAAATAACTATGGGTGAGGAAATGAATGTTCAAATAGAGTATGTACCTATTATGAAAGAATATGTTGTTGTGTTTCCAGATGATTTACCTAGACATCCACTAGAACAATAAATTGAGTTTTCCATTGATTTAATTCCTGGTTCAAGGACTATATTGAAGACCCATTATAGAATGGCTACTTTGGAATTAGTTGAACTAGAGAATCAACTAGAGGAATTGAGTACTAAAGGATTTATTCTCCCTAGTGTTTCTACATGGTGAACCCCTGTTCTTTTTGTTAAGAATAAATATGGATCTATGAGGTTGTGCATGGACATAGGGATATCAATATAATAGAAATATAGAACAAATATCCCCTACCTCACATTAATGATTTATTTAATCAGCTTCATGGAGCTCAATATTTTTCAAAGACTTACCTTCAATCTAGATATCATAAGTTGTGTGTGAAGAAAGAAGATATTCCAAAGACATCATTTCGTACTAGGTATGGGCATTACGAGTTTACAGTAATTTCTTTTGGAATGACTAATGAACCTTATGTTTTTATGGGTCTAATGAATAGAGTTTTCAAGGAATATCTTGATGACTTGTTAGGGGTATTTATTTATGATATCTTTGTATACTCCAAAATCTTTAAAGATCATGAAAATCACATCCCCACAATTCTAAAAACTATTAGAAGAATTAAATTATATGGGAAGTTTAGAAAATGTGAATTCTATCTTTAGGAGATTTATTTTCTTGTCTATATTGTCTCTAAGTATGGAATATCTTTTGATCATTCAAATAAAAAGGAAATACATGAATGGCTAGCACCGAAAAGTATAATTGAGGTATGTAGTTTTATTGGTTCAGCATGTTACTATTGGCATTTCGTCTATAATTTTGCACGATCGGCTAACCCATTAACCAAGATCACATGTAAAGGGGTTATATTTGATTGGAAAAAAGAGTGTGAATAATGTTTTGGAGAACTGAAGATAATATTAGTCAATGATCCTATCTTGAATCTTCCATTGGTGGATGATGGGTTTGTTATTTATATTTATGCTTCAAAGAAAGGACTGGGTTGTGTCCTTATGCAGAATGATAGAGTTATTTCCTATGTATCATGACAGATAAAAATTCATGAACAAAACTATCCCACTCATGATCTCAAGTTAACATCTATAATAATTTCTCTGAAGATACGGAGACACTATCTCTACGGCAAAAAATGTGAGATTTATACTGATCACAAGATTTTGAGGTATATTTTCTCACAAAAAGAACTCAACATGAGGAAAAGGAGATGGCTTGAACTACTCAAGGATTATGATTTCACCCTATACTAATACTCGGGGAAGGCAAATAAAGTGGCTAACACTTTGAGCAGAAAGGATCATAGAGTTCTGAATAAGAAGAGTGTGGAAAGGGATCATATATTAATGGATCTAGTAAAGATGGATATGGGAATAGTCATGGAAGGTGAAACATTAATAATTTTCCAAATGGATGCCAAACCATCTTTACTAGATAAGATAAAAAATTATTATACTGATGATGAGTAGTTTCAAAATAAAAATAAATCTATGAATGTTGGGAGATTGATCGACTTCGTATATGAAGATGGAATTTAGAAATTTGGGAAGAGACTTTGTGTTCTTGACATACCTGATCTAAAAAGGGAATTGATGGATGATGCTCACAGATCCAATTTATATATATCCCCTAGTAGCACTAAGATGAATAGATATTTGAAGTAAAATTTTTGGTGGGACAAAATGAAGAGGAAGATTGCTGATTACGTTTCAAGATGTATGGTTTTTCAACAGGTGAAGGGTAGAAGACCACATCCTAGAGGACTCATAAAACCTCTTCCCATACCTGAGTGTACATGGGATGATATTACAATGGACTTTGTCATGGGGATACCAAATACGCCTTGAAGGAATGATGAAATATGTGTCATTATTGATCATTTTACCAAGTCATCAAATTTTATTACTATAAGAGAAGATTTACCACTTGAACATTTAGTAAGAATATATATTAATAAAGTTGTAAGACATCATGGAGTATCCTAATCGATTTTTTCTGATCATGATCCCGGTTTAACAACATCATTCTAGAAAAGTAATCAGAAAGACCTAGATACTGAACTTTGTTTGAGCACTGCTTACCGCCCTCAAATTGATGGAAAATCAGAACAGGCTATTCAAAATGTAGAAGACATGTTGATATCTTGCTCACATGACTTTCAAGGTATGTTGGATAATTATTTACCACTGGCATAATTTTTCTATAACAATAGCTTCCATTAAAGTATTAAGATGTCACCATATGAGGCGTTATCTGGAAAGAGATGTCACACAACAACTTTTTGGGATGATGTTGGTGAAAGAAAACTCATAGGACAATAACATGTTGAGGAAGAAATAGAAAAGGTGAAGATTATCCAAACCAACAACAATGAATCTCAAATTAGTAAAAAGAGCTATGCCGATACCCAAAAAAATGATTTGGAGTTACAAGTAAGAGATCATGTATTTTTGAAGGTATCTTCATGGAAGGGTGTTATAAGATTTAGTAAGAAGGGTAAATTAAGTCCCAGATACATTTGACCTTTCGAAATTCTAGAACGAATTGGAGTTTTAGCTTATCGTTTGGCAATGCCACCAAGTCTCTCAAAAGTTCATGATGTGTTCCACATATCCCTATGGATAAAATAAATTCCCAACCCAACCCATGTACTTACCTATGAATAAATAGAACTAGAACCTGATCTGTCTTATTGTTAAGATACTGTCAAGATTCTAGATACCAGAGAACAAGTGTTGAGAAACCGGACGACTCTTCTCGTAAAAGTTCTTTGGAGAAATGATAAGATGGATGAGCAATTTGGGAACCCAAGGAACTTATGATGAAGAACCAACAGAATATTTTTATGCAGTAATATTCTAGAAATTTCAAGGAAAAAATTATTTGATGGAGGGAATAATGTAACACCCCAAGTTTCCACAATACGCTTCTCTTTGAATAATGCAATAGCTTGCGTTGTACGCAACTTCGAGTTCTAGCACACCATAACCAATAAAACAAGCCATTGTTAATAGTAATACCCACTTTTTAAAATTATAATATTTTATTTTTTAAAATGGAATTAATTTTTTGATTTGGAAAATCAAAATTATGTTAGGGTGAATTTTTTGTATTTTTCTGAAAACTTTCATTTTTTTATGAATAGTGAAAAACACTCTGTTATTATTTAAAACCAACTTTTATTTAACTAATTATTTATTTTATTTAAATTTATTTTAAGCAAAAATAGATACATAATTTTTATATATGTTTAATTTAATTCATTGGATTCATTTTATAATAAGATTATGTATAAAAAAGTTTATTAAACTATTTAAGTACTTTTACCCACATTCTAGGCACATTTGTAAATTTACATAAAATGTATTTTTACCACTTCTGTGATTTGAATTTCAAAAATCCAAGATACACGATTGAAATCAGTTTGTAAAATGTTGTTCAATAGGAAGAAAATAATTTTTAGTGAATGATAACTTTTGAATTTTATTTACCACGGTTAAAAGTAAATAGGGAAATTAAAGGTAAAAATAATATTATGATTATCCTAACACATGTCCTAATTATATTAGATAAGTGTTTTTAGAAAAAAAATAAACTAAATTAACAAAATATGATCCTCTTTGATCCACTTGGATTCGATTAGTACATTTATTATTATTATATTTAATGAATAGCTAAAAGTGTAAAATTCAAAGTTTAATAACTAAAACATTTTTAATACAGGGTTATACATAAGATAAATTTAACTATAAATATTCCTTATAAATATAAAAAGATTTTACACATCATATTATATGATTTATAATTTTTATACATTAAATAATTAAATTTATTAATGACACAATGATGATGCAATAATTACCATATTAATTAAAGATTAAAATAATTGATATTATAAATACCAAAATAAATGTAAATTGAGACTTTTGTTGCATTACACTAATTTTATAGGTTATTATGAAATTATAGGGCTGATTCAATTAATTTTCTCTAAGTAATCATGTTGTTATGACTTTCAAAAAAACCAAATATGAAATAGTTTTAAAATTGACAAAAATGAGTATTTAAAACAAATACTATATTATTAAATGATATAATATTCATAAAAATAAAAAGTTCGGCAAAAGGACTTATATAATGAGATATATGTCATAAATTAACAACTTGAGGTTTTTAGGAATTTTATATCATGTTTATTAACCATGTAATATAAAACTACAAGAAGACATGGTAAAAGTTAAACTATTTAACTATGAATTAAATCTAAAATATAAGGTTAATATGGTAACCTAAACTTGTCTAAAATATTTTATTTGATAGGATTTAGACCCATTCCCACCTTATCCTCTAAATAAATCTATTTTGAGCCATTATAAACCGAATATTATTTTATAATAAAATAATATTTCAGGCTTTTCATAAAGTGACCCTCACCTCTCTTATAAAAGGTAACTTTCCCTTCTCTTAATTTCACACCTCCAAAGCCTTTTGGATCGGGCAAAACCTACTCAAATATCCACCCAACTACCCTGAATTCATCCTAGAGTCCTTAATTTTATCATAAATCCAACCTAAGGATCCATTTTGATCAAATCAAAAGGAAGCACCCGAAGAAGAGGTAATTATTTATCCACCTCTTTCAAAGATCTTTTCCTCTTCCACATCCTCTTTCGTTGTGGTTTATATAGAAAAATAATAAATCCAGTAAATTATACATATTGTGATGTTATTATAAATATGGTACAACCATATTCATCATTCTATCCATCCTCTGAATGACAAAGTCACCATACTTGCGTATGTATGGCTTGCCGTCTCCACGTCGTGGTGAAGTTTTTTATTCAACACTTCATTATTTGGATGGGTATAATAATTAGTATTATTGATGTAAATAATAAATAACTAATTATAATTATTCTCTATATATAATATACCATCCAATAAAATATGATTTCACTAGAATTATAATGATATTTTCGCTTGTGCGTACGTACGGATTATCGTCTCCACGAATGCGATGAGATTCACTCCCCATCATAACCATTCGAGAATAATTTTCATTTTATGAATAAAAATAATGTTTAAAGAACTTAATATGATTATTTATATGAATCAAATACATCCTATATATAAAAAACATGACTTACGAAACAAAACATATAAATGAAAATGAATCAATTAACACCCAAAACAATGATACTACTGAAATATTATTAACAAAGCAATATTAGAAGATCCTATATGATATCATATTTATATATGTGGTTCTTGTATAATTTAATAAATATTATTTAAATATTATACATGATATTAAAGTACCCTTTACCAAGGAAAATTACAAGTTAAGGGTTAATTTTACAATCTCTTTATTTTCTGAGGTTGTTAGTACGTAAGTATCTACTTGGACCTCTTTTTCATCCACATACGTGTTTCTTAAAAATGTATTTCAAATTTTTTTTCTCTATTTAATAGACTATGGATTAAATTCATTTATACCCTCATTTAAATTTTTATAAAATGGTTTGAAACGAATCATTCCATCTCTTTCCAGACAAGGTACTTTATAAACTTTTTGAAAAATTAAGGTAAGAATGTTTTTTTAACTTATACGGTGGGTGCGGCTATTTTCTGCCATTATAACACCTTTGAAGATTTCCTTAAAATATTATAAGAATATTTTCTAAATAAAATTTTTCTTTTAGAATTTTGTGACTTTTAAATGATTTCAAAATATAAAGAGGTATTTCTCTTAAATAGTTTTGATTTCATCTATGTTAATATCCTTTGATGGATTTTACACTTATCCAAAGTGTATTTATTATGATACAATATTCCATATTTTATTGATGGTTTTGTGATATGTTTTACTGTGGATGTGTTATTTTTATACCATTCATGGTTTATGGTTAAATTATTACCATTTCATATTCCAGTTTTAATACAAATGTTTAGGTTATGCTTCAACCTTTTCATATGAGGAATGCATTGAACATAATAAGTGACGGGTGGATCCCACTATAGCTCCTCGATGAATTGGTAGGTCTAATGAGACAAACTAGTGTCTTTTTATAAGACCTTGACAAAATATTATTTGTAGTCTTGGCATGAGGCCCTGACTATGTGGTTATGATGTCCAACATTATTCATTCAATCATTATGAAATAAGCTATTGATATTACATGTGATTATTTCACTAGTAGAATATATATGTGAATACGTAAATGCAATTATTTGATTTATCTTTTCCATATTATGCTTAAGTTCATGTTTAAGAGGATTGTGTTTTAGTCTTATACATTACCTTAAATATTTATGCTTATTTATGATAGTTTCCTCTATATTGTTATCCTTAATTAGCATTTGAGCTCACCCCTTTCTTATGTTTTATTTTTCCAAGGATATGAAGAAGTTTATTTTGGTTGACCAAAATGGGATAGGCTAAGGAATATGAGTGTGTTTAAAGGGAACAAAATTTTGTTGTTTTTTTATTTGATAATGTAGTGTAAAACTTATGTTTTTATCTAGTATATCCTTGACTACTAAACTAATAGGTCTTTCGAGACTTGATCTCTAGTGATCATGCAAATGTTATGTAATAATGCACCAAATCTGGGTAACTAGGGTTGGGGTGTAACATAGAAACTGGTCTCTCAAACCCCCATAGAAGACCTGAACAAGTGACAGCCTATGTTTTTTGTTCGTTTTTTGTTCGTTGGTTATGTGGGATTTTATTACCATTCAATTTATGACATAGTAAAATAGGTGACTGTTATCCTTGAGAAAACTAGGACACTTTAATCGCATCTATTGACTGTAGAGTCCTTGGTTCATCTTTCTGCTTCCAAGAAGATCCTTCATAATGAAGATATTAATAATATCAGAATATATTCATGGTGATAAGGAAAAATTATAGATAATAGGACCTAAGATGAGAGGATTTTTCAAGAGGTGGAGTTACATAACCAGGGACTACAATAGATTAAACAAGAATTGGATTACACTGAGGCAAAAATTGATAATGTGAAACCACTGGTGGTTGAGGAGGATAAGGTAGGGTTAGATGTATGTAATTAGGAAGAAGAATTGTAGGCTAGTATAGAGGCCAAGGTGGAAATATTTCTGGGGCATCATTGGGCTATATAGGACTCAGAACAGGTGCTCCTACAACCCTATGAATCTGCTGAGTGACTCCTTTAATTATCATGTCATGCTCATATAGAGAGTTTCTAGGTTTTGGATGCTCCCTCATTCCCATTCAATGGAATTAAAACTATTTTTCTTTATAATAACTTTTCTTTACCTTTTCCATCCATGATAATCAATTGTAGATGATTTCATTTGGAATGATAACTTCAATCAGATATCGATTTTATTCATGATCGAGGATAACCAAATTAGAATGATCATATAATGCTCTAATTTTTTCTTTAGTTGAGGGAATCATCAATAATATTTTTGAATATTTCTAAGGTTATATAAAAAACATAAAAAAATTATTTATTTTATGTTATAAGCCTTATTTTTTCTTAAGTCCAGGTGGTTTGGGCTTAGTAGGCATAACATGACTTTTTCTTAGGCCCCCCATTGTGGGTTTTCAACATAACAATATTGATTCCTTTTTTCATGGCCATTTCAGAGCCTAAAAAATTAAACTAATGTAAATAGTTTTTTAGGTTGAACAGCATTAACCATTAATTATGGGGAAATGGTCCTGATGGGGTTTGTTAGTCAAGAACATCCAAATTGTTTTTAGTCATGAATTAGTTATTTTTCTTAACCCTGGAATTATATTTTCTGAACCTGAGACTAGATATGGAGAAAGTATGTGAGGTGGAACCATAAGAATGGTTTCTAACATGATGTTTCTGGGGTGTATAGAGGTAGGAAAATCCACCCCTAAGATACATTTTTCTTTGGTTAACATTCCTTTTTTTAACTTCTGTAGATCCAACCAGGGCATATTGTGCGTAGTCAAAAAAGGTTTCATTAAGATATTGTCCCTCCATTTCTGATGGTCAGGTAATTTTATGGAAATTCAGATTTCTTAGGACCATGGAAGGTAGCTTCTCTAGGGAATGATGTCTAAAAATGTTGATGGAATATGTATTATAATTGAGCATGAATGGAAAACCATTCCCACGTGAATTTTGTTTCATTATAGGTGGGTTGAATAATATTTCATTTTTATGTCATACAAACAAAAAAATGGGTGGTGTAGTTTAACATCTTACATCAAGGACATTCAGTATCGAAAATTTAAGATCAATTTTCTCTGAAAAAGGGGTATGTGATGACCATTTTCATGGTATTCTAACCAGGAATGTTCTATCACCTTCAGGCATGAAGGGGGGATTTATAAACTGTAATCTGGGGGGGTTTGAAAACAATAAGTGATGTGGGACTTGAGAAAAATTGGTAAATATGGAGGTATAAAAGGCCTCTCATGTGGATGAATTTTAATTTGGATGATAGGTATTTTTTGTGGGAAACTTATATAGAGCCAACTAAGTCATATTTTTTATAGTCAAACATTGTTGTCCTTAGGACACTAGCCCTCCATTTATAATGAATAGTGTCAGGTATGGGGATTCAAAAATTTATAGAAACAAATTTTGGTTTTTAAATAGATATTTTCTGACCATGAAAGTGGGATTTCAAGATCAAATATTTTGTGAATAAGTAGAGATGTTCTCCAATGTTGGTAAGTTGAGGTTCACCATAAAGGACTAACTAGTTCAAAGGGGAGGGATAGTTTTTAATTTTTTTGGTGTGTCTATACTCATGATTGTACAAGTGGGTGTCACTACTTATCTTTAAAGGGTACGAATAAATACTTTCATAGTTGTAGAAAATGTGTAACTTTAATTTCATTTTTAATGTAAATTGGTCATTTAGCTTCACATCTTGCATTAAGGACAATAGCTGCCTGATGTAAAGGGAAATTAAAATACTGGATGGTCCCAAAACAAGATGTTTTAGCATCACTACATATCCTGCAATGGTAGGAATCAATCAATATATAGTTTCTATAAAGTTCCCCCACATGATAATCAAACTCTTATATATAAAAGGGGGAATTTCTATTTATATATGAGCTCATGGATATTGTGATACTCATACTAAATTATCCCATTCATGATCTAGATCACACATAAGAGTGGGTATTTTTTTAATATGGGATCACTAATGGGGTGAATCCTATTTTGGGATTTCCAACATAGATATATTTTATGCATTTTAAGATAGGGGGAACAATCTGTATTATGTCTGTAAATTTCTCATGCAGGTATAACCTAAGAACAGTAAAATATGGGATATTTTTACCTTATGACTGGACTTGAGATATTAAGTTTGAGTGTCACTATATATTCTATACTTATATAAATCAGGCCACACATAGTTATTAATAGCATTTAGTTCTATTGTCATGAGATTAGAATATGGGTAGTGAAGTTTAATGTCATGTGGTTAGGATGATTATGCTATGAATTTTATAGTCATGAAGTAATGAAGATATGGGGTCCCGCAGTTTAAGTTCATACTACTAGGAATAATAATCATAAAAACCATGAGAAAATGGAGACTAATCAGGTTGGGATGTTCTAACATGCCCCAAACGTGGGGGGGGGGAGGAAAGTGTAAACCGTGGTTCCTAGGATTCTCAAATTAGGAGAAATTATATGGATCATGGAATCCATTGGAACGTACAGAGGTATGAAAATCCTCTTTTGAGGATGAATTTTCCTTTGGTTTAGAGTCCTTATTTATGGAAAAATTGTGTAGAGACAACTAGGGAATATTTAATAGTCAATAAAAGGTATCCGCAGGACACTTTCCTTCACTTCCAATGGCTACAGAGGTTTATGAAGATCCATAATTACCCAGGTCGTAGAGTTCAATGAGTGAAAGGGATGTGTATGGGAATGTAAGAAAAATTTAGGCTATCATTGTCCATAGAGTTAAATACTCCCTAAAAATATTTGATTCATACGTAGTGTGATTTTTTTCTTTGATGGATCTAATAAGGAGTGAATTTAATTTTAGATCTTCTATATAAATTTTCAAGTAGTGGATGGGTATTTTTTTATTTTACCCATGGTTGTGACTAGGACATGATTCCAAGGCATCACTACATCTCTTGTCAAAATAAGAATTAATCCATACGTAGTTCTTGAGGAAGGGTCTCACTATGTTGATTTGACTCACACATAGGGAGGATGTAATTTTTTTATCTCTTCTAGACCCTGGATTAGAGATTTGAGAATCACATCATATCATGTGTAAACAAGAATCAAACCATAGATAGTTATCAAACCCAGAATAGTGGATGAATGATGTTAGAGATTATTTCTTCTATGGTGAGGACTTAAATAGTTACTATGTATTTTACCATCATACGACGAGGTTGGATAGTTATTCTATAGTTTTTCATTGTACAACTAGGAGGTTTGGTAGCACATCTTAACATCATGTAATGAAGACATATTGAGAAGAAGGATTCCAATGGGAGGTTCATATCATAGTTGATATGTATTTAATCTAATGATGAACTATCCATCCATATTCTATACTACACACTCTTGAACAATACTTAGACCAAGAGGATAAAAAGTTTAATGAATTTATGGTTGGGCCTAAAGACAAAAAGTTCAGGCGTTGGTATATATCCTATGTGGATGGGAATCAAACAATAAAAAGATCTTGATATCAAAACTACATGCATAGGTTATTTCCATATGTAGGCAGGGGAATTTTTTTTCCAATCCTCAATTTTTAGGCTAGATCTAAGATATGTCATCTAGGCATCATTATGTATCCCATGTTTATGGGAATCAATCCATACATAGTTCTTGAACATGGAATGTTAGATAATTGATGTTGATGGTGATGCCCTCTTGGATTAGGGAATCTTATTCCATGCAGTTTAACATCATAAACTGATGAATTATGGGTTACATAGTTTACTATCTTATTAAATGGTTAATGTACCAAGAATTTTGATGTCATGCGATTTAGATGGAGGTCTCATAGCTATGGGAAGGAAAAAAAATTTACCATTGAGAAACACAATCCCAATGTTAAATTATTCCTTGTGGACAAAGGCTAGAAATAAAATCATATTATGAATTTAATTAAATTTCTAGTTGGGAATAACATAAGTTTTTTAGGCTGTGCTACATACCATGAAGGGTTGGGATCAAGCCACATATAGATTTTACTAGAATATATCTACATTGGTATTTCCTATATACAAAGGAGGGAAGTTTTTCCAATATTCATGGATGGGCCTAAGACATAGGGTCTGGGAATCACTACGTATCCTATTATGACATGAATCAAGCCACACATAGTTTGGGAGAAAGTAAATTCCTACATGAAACTAGCTCTTATGCAAGAACATGGAAATTTCATCTATTTCCAACACTATTCTGGATCATGTGTGGTGAATTATTGATTGAAACAATGATCCCCATGAAATTTAATAGCATGTGGTTATAAATATATCCATATAGTTTAATTTTAAGTGGTTAGTATGATGGATTTTAAGCAGTTTATCATCAAGTGGTAAGGACGATTGGTGACATGAAGTTTATCCTTGTGTGGTAAGGATAATTGGTGCACCATAGTTTATCAACATATGTCTAGGATGGTTGGAGTTTAATTACATTAATTATTTCTTCAGTAACCTTGCATTTTTTGGGGACATAGTGAGCATTCCGTCAACTAAAATTAGGGAATATTCTCTATTGGAGTAGACCTTATGTATCGCAAATGGTCCCTCCTAGTTTTTTTCTAACTGTAGAGGTTTCTTTTCAAGTATCATCAGAGTCCTGAGGATCAACACTATCTCTCCATCAATGAATAACTACAGTTGAACCTTTTAATTAAAGGATGGTGAAATTCTCTTTTGGTGAACCTCCAAGTGGTGTAAGGTATGCAATCTCTTTTCCCCAAGGCACTCTAATTCATCCAACCGTATTTGGGATATCTCATATGTGGATAATTGATATCATATGGAAATGAGAAGCATGGTAAATTGAACGTTGATAGACAATAAACCCTATGTCCCATATACTAACAAGTATGGGGATTCCTGGATGGTAGTTCGGGTCACAGTCATATAAGACCATGAAGCAAGAAAAATATTTTCCAACCATGAATTCTTTTATTTTTCTAACATCTTCAAGAGTGTATTGGATAAGTTATTGATCAAGTGCACTATATATCTATTAAACACTGCATGGTGGAAAGATGAACTATTACACTTGATATCGTAATCCTTATATTGTTTCTATACTTTTCCAGAATAAAAATTGGTTCCATTTTCTAGCAGTATTGTGTAAGGGACACCACATGTGGTGATGATAATTGATATCATGAAGATGAAAATGTTTATTTCCCAGACATCATTGATGGGTATGGATTCTAACAATTTAGAAAAGATTTCAGTTGCTGTGAGAATATACTTTAACTTCTTGGACATAGCTGGAGGATATGGTCCCATGAAATCCATTCTCCATATAGAAAATGGCCATCAGTACATGGCAGTGTGAAGTAACTCTAGGGGTCGATGGATGAAATTGACATGCACCTTGAAGGAATGACACATTATGGTGAATACAATACAATCCTATGATATATTGGATTATTAGTATCCAAGACTTCAAATTTGATGGGATATATTTGATCCGGGTTGTTGGGAACCACATGTTGTAGTGTGAACTTCCTTCATTACAGTTGTGGTATCTTCTCCATCAATGCACCAGAGAAAGACTCTTCCAAGACTCCTTTTATATAGTACATTTTATTAATTTGTTCCATCATACAAAAAAAAGATAATTTATCATCATCATATTTTCTCCCTTGTATCCCGATATGAGAAGAGATCCCCCTTTTGAAGGTAGTCCAAAATGGGTTACATCCATCCATTGATAGGTTCATAAGACTCAGGGAGGAGGCTAATCTCATCAATTTCTTCTATGTTGTCATGAACAAATGGTGAGACCATATGAAGGTGCGCAATGATGATGAGTGTTTCATCCTGGTTTGGATTTTCTAGAGCTATGGCTTCATTTACCAATGCACCATATTAGGAATTTTGTGATTAGGGGACATCAGTTCATGTCTGGTCCTATGGGTATTCTACTATTAGCCTTTTTACGTGGTCTAAAAGGGGTATTATCTATTCTTTTTTTATATAATAACATTCATTGACCTTCTTAATGACCATTTCTAAATCACTTTTTATGTTAAAGTGTTTCACTTATACTTGAAGATCCATCTCTATACCTATAATGAGAGCCTAATGTTCTGTCTTATTGTTTTTTCACCCCTCTAACAATAGGAATGAGTAAGGTAGGACTACCTTTGATGGAGATATGAGTATGAATCTTATTCCTACATTGTTGAACTTGGGGTCTTACATCCTTTTTCTCATCAGGCTTCAAAATGTTCCATAAATATTCATCTCCCATATATGGGTGTCTTCATGAACAAAGAAAACCTATTCATTGGGCAACATAGTATACAATGAAGTCATTTATTTGAAGGGGTGATCTGCCAAAAAATATACTAAGGAATGGCCCTTGATTTCTTTATGAGGCACAAACTGGATGTTAAACTGTTACAGGATGACTTCCCATAATGTCAGACATATGGCCAATATTAGATGGTGGATAATGTATTTGAGTGGGTTTATATGAGAGAAAAAATGGGAAAAATTATGTTTTAGGTTGTGCCTAATTTTTTTCCTTTAAATATTAGTGCTAGATATATCTTCTTGACATTTGAGTAATGTGTCTAAACATCAATCAGGGTTTGGATGAGATAAGAATGATTTTATTCATTGTTGGTGATGTTTCTTTTTTTTGCATGGAAGTCTCCTAGTGAATTCTCATAGGCTATCACATATATGATAAGTGGTCTTCCTTCTATAGGTGCCATTAACACTGGTGGTCATAATAGATACCCATTGATACTGTCAAATTCATTATTAAATTGATCTGTCCATTGATATGTTACCCCTTTTATATCATCCTCGTGAATGGAAAACACTTGCCTCTACATGGTGAGGTTGTGAGGGGGTGACATGTCAAGGATATCCTTTTTATTCTATGGTTTCAATTTGATGACACAATGGAGTACAATGATGCCAAGAAATATCCCTAAGGTAACACCAAAGGAACCTTTTGAGGTGTTCATTTTTAGACAATGTTGAAAAAGTTTGTTGAATATAGTTTCAAAATCTTACATGTGGTCCAACCATTGTTGGTATTTAACCACTAGGTCAACAATAAATAATTCAAATAATTTTCCTAGGAAGTTTTTAAAGATACGGTGCATGGAATGTTGATATGTGGTGATGAAATATTTCAAGAAAAGAGAATTAATCTATAAAGAAACACTCCCTATGCGCCCAGAAGATGGTGTCTTATTCATCTTCTTGGGCCTTTCAGTTTAGTCTCTATCTGAAATATCTATCCATGAAGGAGAGATCATAATATCCGGAGGTTGCATTGATCAACAGTTCTGTAATCGGGAATCAGAAATCATCATTCATGAAATGCTATTTTAGATCCCTAAAATTGACATGGGCACTGATTTTTTCATTCTTTTTTTTGAGGAATATGTTGGCTAACCATTTAGGATATTGTACTTCTTGAATGATTTTTTCTCTGATGAGATTACTGACTTCAACCTCAATCATAGAAGCAAGTGTCAGGTGCATCCTTTTAGATTCTTGTTTATAAACCCAATGATCCTCTTGAAGACCCAGGTTGTGAGTGGACACCACTGGATTGATTTCTATAAATTCCATGCAGTACTAAAAAAATACATAACAATGTTTCCTTAGGAAGGAGGTGTATATATCTTACTCTTTAGAAGTCATGGTTGTACTAACAACAGTTTTTCAAGGTTCTTCTTCTTCCATACCCATATATATTTCATTAAGTTCATCAATGGTGGTTTATATTCCCTCATCAAATACTAGAGGGGCATCCCTAAGGTCCTCCGCCTCCTCTTATTCTTCTTCATATTCTTCCACTTATTCTGATGAGTATGAAATTCTTAGGATTATTTCTCCGGAGTTGATAGAAGAGTATAGATTTTTTTATTAAGAATATGAAGAGGCTTCTTTTGACTTGGATTGTAGTGGGGGATTTCCTTGAAACACTGAGAAGTATTGAGTGAGATATATTGGTGTGTATTTTTCTACTTTGAGTGATGAGATGCAATTTTCTACCTTAGTTGGTAAGGTAGGAATTTTCTACATCTATGGGGATCAGATTAATGTACTATCATCTTAAATTTTAACATTATCGAGGGGGTAAATAGATTTTTAATCAATCCTAGACTAAGTGTTCATGATTGAAATCATGAGGACAGGTGAATATGCATCTGAATTTAGATGAAAGTGGTCAATTTGGTTTATTAGTGGGACGTATTCAGCACTGAGCTACATAAAGGGGTCAGCCAAAATAATTTATAGGATGCTCTAAGAAGTGAACCATTCAACAACATCAAGCAAGATTTATTTCCCTTTCCACTGATAGAATATTACAGAGATATAATATGACCTGTAAGATTAGAATGGGGACTTATCAGTGAATAATGTCTATATTTTTCCATTGATGTAGTATTTGATGCATTGATGGTATGAGGAGGGAATTGTTCCTTGTTGGTGCAACTAGGGCCTTCCTTTTAAGACATTGAAGTCTATGTTCTACCGAATTTCCACAAATTCTGATTCATACATGAGGTCATGAAATTGTACCTTGATCTTGATTTATTCCTACAACTTCAACTAATTTTTTTTTCATATAATTTTGGTTCCATTGAGGATGGTTCTGGGTTATTTTCATTAAAGCTTAGCTGGAGAAGTCTTCAAACTAGAGTTTTGGATTTTAGTAGTGAATATCTTAAACAAGAATTTATCAACTTCTTATGGGAGTTTGGGATTCTATCTCAATTCAACCCACCATATAAACCATAGTGGAATGGTGTTAGGGAGAGGAGGAATCTTACATTTTTTTACATGGTAAGGTTGATAATGAGTCATGAAAATATTTAATTATCCTTTTGGCCATATTTATTACAAACTATGGCATACAGATTAAAGTGTGTACCAACTTAACACACATATAGATTTTCCTTTATGTTTGGAGTGTAAATAAATATTTTTCTTCACATAAACATGTATGAGACTATGACAAATTTTTAATGACTTCTCAGTTAACAAACTATATCATTAGGGAACAAAGTTTATCTTTATTGGTTATCCCAAAGAACCAAGTGGATACTACCTGTAAAACCCCTCAAACAATGATGTGACTAACACTAGAAAATCTGTATTTCTTGAGAGGAAAAAAATACTCAAAAGATATATTGGGGGAAATATTGACTTCACTGAATTTGATGTTCAATATACACAAGAGTTGATAAAAGAATGTGTTCCACATCTTCCCATGGAAGATATAGTTCCTGAAAATAAATTACTACGTTAGAGAATTAGAGAGGTAATATGTAACACCCCAAGGATTTACAAATAATTTTAATATCGAATGCATGAAACATTGAGTTTCTACAAAACACCACCTTGTTATAAGCTAGCCTGTAAACATAATTTTCTCACCTCTGTGATTTGAATTTCAATAGACTGACATAAACAATTGCGTTTAGTAAGATATTTAAAGTTTGATAAGAAAAAATTAATTTTTGGTGAACAGTAACATATCCTTATGATTAGTAATATAAATTCTAATATTTATTTTATCAATATTAAATAATATTATTATTTTTCCATCTTAAGGTTATAATATAATGATATCTTGATTATTTTTTCAAGGTGATATAAAATGAATTATAGTTTTAAAATTGTTATTAATTGAATAAATTTTAATTTTATTTAAAAATTAAATAAATCATATATAGAAAATTATTTTTAAAAAGTAGTTATTTTTTTAAATCTACACATCAAAAAATTGTTAGGGTGAATTTTTGGATTTTTCAGAAATATACAATTTTTTTATAAATAGAAAAATACAGTAATTTACCGTATATATACATTATCAGTTAAATTCACTATTACAAGAATCATAGATGATGTAATCACACATGGTTAGAACTCACATTCAATTATTACTATAATGGGTCACATGAATCAACACTACTGGTTGTCTTGAGATATATAATAAAATAATGAATAAGATATTCAAAAATCACCCCTCTCCTCCATTATAAAAACAACCCCTCACACCCTATTCTCTTCACTCCACTCATGGATTTTTTACTTATCTAAATTCTACTAAAATATCCTCCCAAGATCCTACCCATGTCTAGAATCTCTTACTATCTTAAAGATACCAAATCGTTTCCTCTAAAGAGGTTCTCAAGGAAGATAAATTCAAGAGGTAAATTCCTCTTTTCAATTCTTTTATTTTCTTTCAAGTTACTTTCTTTATTTTTATTTCCTCACTTATTTTATTCCAAATGTTATAATAACTCAATTAACTTATATGTACTATAATTTTTTTATGAAAATTTAATAATAAATCATCACTTATGTTTTTCCCTACTTTTATGATAGAAACGAAAACACCATCTAAGATGTGTTAATTTATCACATTCATTGACGACGGGTTTTCAACATCTATTACCATATTCAATTCTGGTCATGAAACCATTTTTATGATTTAACCATATCATAATATATTTAATATATCCTATTTAATATTCTTGAATAATTTTTTATACATGTTATTAATATATAAAACAAAATGAGTTTGTGGTGATCTAAAAACCACCAAATTAATCCAAAAAATTTTCATTAAAAATTTCTCTAATTATTCATCCTCAACCAAAGTGAAAAAATATATTATATGATTATTTGAAATTATATATAAAAATTAATAACATATAACATAAATTATGTAATTAAATTCTCATTTTACATTATCTTCCATACAAATAAACTGATCTTGAAAACAAATGAAACGAGCACTCGCAAACGATGAGATTAAATCTCTGAACCCATAAAACTGACCATAAATGAACATAATAAAATTATAATAAATAAAATAAATTTCCAAAAGGTTTTGGAATAAGTTATTAATAAGTCTATTTCCATATTCCAGGACCTTAAGTTCAAGGGTGGAACATATTCAGACATAAGGTAAGGATTTTCTACCCGAACATCCTTTTTTATTCGGGTTACGCTTATCCTCTTCTAACATCAATGAAAATATTAAGTATTGTTATTTATTCCATATATTTTTTTTAATGTTATATATATTTATCAACTAGAATCCTTCTTTATTTTATGGAGAGTTACAAGATTTAAAATGATCTTTCAAAAATTATTCTCAAAATACAAGACTATTTCAAGGGAACTTCTCAAATTCTTACCTATGTTCAAGTACACCCAATAATCTGTTTTTATCCCCATTAATTTTTATAAAATCACACTTTTTATTTTGATAAAATTATATTATTTTAATTTTACTTTTATACAAGTATTTTTCCAAAATAACTCTTCTTTTCAAAGTAAAAGAGTATTTATTTCAAGAGTAACTTGTTTATTTTATATGAGTAGTTTTTCCTATTTCAACACTTATGTTGAATATTATTAGGGCTAGATTTTATGATATCATCTGAAATATATTATTTAATGGTTAATGATTAGTTTGACTATGGATGTTCTATCTTGAAGCCATTCTCTATATTACTCATAATGGTTAATGTTTATTTGTATAGTTTGGGGAAGCTTATTTCATAAGTTTATGTTGTTTGTGTTTGCCCCCGTTCATTTGAGGAATGAATTGGACATAGTAAGTGAAGTGTGGGGCCCAATATATTCCATTGTTGTATCAGTGGGTCTCATGATACAAAATAGATATGGACATGGCTATGGACTTGACCATTTTCAGATATAGTTTAGGATGTGGCCTTAATGATTTTTAGATGTCTCGGTCGAGGCCCTGACAATAAATTTCAAAATATCTGGCATTATGAAGTATCTCAATATGAAGATAGTGATTGATAGTCAATGTGATTATTCGACTATTATAATGTACATGGTAATGTTTTATGGAATTATGTAATTTGTTTTTTATTCTTACTATATTATGATTGAGTATATTTTTAAATGCATGAAAATTTTGTTCTTCATCATGCCTAGTATTTTTATTTTCTTCCACTGTATTATTTACCCTTACTGATCATTTTATCTCACCCCTTTCACATGTTTTCTTTTCTCTAGGTTGTGAAGAAGTATATTATGAATGACTTTCAAGGATAATCTAGGAGATTATGTGTGATTCAAAATAATTTGTTACGTTGTATTTTCATTTCAGGTGTTAATGTTGAAATTATATATGTAACTTTTTTTCCAAAGCTACTAAATTATTCATTATTTTTTTATACAAATTTATTATAATTATTCCAATGTTTTAAATAATGCACTATATCTAGGAAACTGGGGTCAGAGCCTTATAGTTGGTATCAAAGGAAGTTTAGTATAAAACTTGGAAACTAGATTTAGAAAACGTAGATTATGGAAACAAACCCTATGACAGTATTTGAAGATAAACACACACAAAATTCTTGAATTTTTGAAAGGAATAAAATTTGTGGGTATTTATAGAAAATAAATCCCTATATAGATACTAAAAGTCGACATGGTTCTAACATAGATATACCTAAGTGTAACAACTCTGACAAGGAGTTTAGGGCTTGACCCAGGGTATCCTGGCACACAATAATAGGCCTCACTCCACACTTTTTTTGACAATATCGGAGGATATGATTATTATAATTCAAAGTTTCTTTACAAACCATTATGATGGAATTAAATATAAAATTTTTCTTAAAGAAACCATGATTATGAGATTAGTTATGGATAGGATTTCAATTTATGGAAAGTATTTTTCAAAGATGAGATTATTCATTATGATTCATAACCTAATCTAGTGTACGTAATTATTTAGAAATGGCACCTATTTGAAGTAATGGAAACCACATGAATGCACATATCTCATGCAGGGATTTCCATCCTATACATGATAATGATGTTAGATCTAGATATACGACTGGTGCTGGGAAACTTACAACTATACTGGGACAACTGAATTAGGTTATGAATAATAACCTTACCCATATAAAGCTTTCTGATCAACAATGTAGAAGAGAAATGATATATCACTTTATGCGAAAACAACCTACATCATTTAATGGGACAACAAACCCATTTGTAGTGGAGTAGTGGATAACCTCTCTAGATAAGATATTTCTTGCTTTGGGATGTAAGGAAAGAGGGATGGTTTTCATGGCAGTTTATTGTCTACCAGGAGATACAGATTAGTGCTGGCTATTAATTCAAAACAAACATGGGAGGAAGAAATAGAATAAATGTAATATATGGATTTCAAGTAAATTTTCTTGGAAAAATATTTTCCTTGTGAACAATGAGCGGATATGGAGAGGTAATTCTTGTGTCTCAGACAGAAAGAGGATGAAAATTTTGAAAAGTATGAAGCCAACATTACAAAGTAAGAAATTCATGATGCAGACTATATACACTATCCAAGGATATATATTTATTTATTCTTTGATGGTTTAAAACCATTCCTCCAAAGGGTACTAGTCTCCCAATGTTTCTCATTATAAGAATACATTTTCTCAAGTGCTACCAAGAAAGATAAAGAATTCTATAAGTCTTATGACTTCAATTGGAAATAAGATAAGAAGATTGAGGAATATGAAAAAATTGTTAAAGGGAATAATAAAAAGGTGAATATTAAAACATGAGAATCCTTTGGAAGGAAACACCCTAGTGTCTTCTTAAAAAGAAAAGGCGTGTGCTATATGTGTGGACAGAAAGGACACCATGATGATGATTATAAGGGAAAGAAATAAGGTGTCAATATTCAATTCTATAATTTTAGGGATATGGGGAACTATGATAATGATTTATCAAAGCCTCAAGGAAAAGGTCCTCAGAAAAGGCCAAGTGAGAAAGGGCAGGCCTATGTTGCCACAACTACTAAGGTTAAAGTTTATAATGATATGGTGGTAGGTAATTTAATTATTTCCTCAAACTTAACCAAATATTTATTAGATTATGGATCATAAAATTCATTAATATATTCCCAATTTTTCCAGAAAATTAGATATTTCTAATTTGATTTAATAAAGGAGTTGTCCGTCAAGACTCTTAAGGGAAGTATCATTACAACAAAGATGTGTCAATCAATCCCCCTTGTGACACATAAAGGTGACTTAGTTGCATGCCTTATCAGCATACCCATGATCTACTTTGATATAATCCTCATTATGGATTGGCATTCAAATTATTATACAAAAATCAATTATAAGAAGAAGGAAGTTATAATTTTTTAGAATGGTGTAGGATCCCGTATCATTAGAATAGAAACCTCACCATCTTTTTGTCATATATATCCACCCCCAGTAGCTCTACTGAATATACATGTTGGGGAGGAAGAGAACACAATATCTATGGGTGGGGAAAGGAATGTTCAAATAGAGTATGTACCTATTGTGCAAGAATATTTTGATTTATTTCTAGGGGATTTACCTAGAAATCCTCTAGAGTGGGATGTTGAGTTCTCTATTGATTTAATTCTTAATTCAGGGCCTATATCAAACAATCCTTATATAATAGCCACTTTGGAATTTGTTTAACTGAAAAAAAAATAGAGGAATTAATTTATATTATATTTATTCTCCCTAGTTTTTCTCCATGAGGATCCATTATAATTTTCATTAATAAGAAAGACAGATTTATGAGGTTGTGTGTTGACCATAGAGAGATCAATTCTATTATAATAAAGAACATGTGTCCCCTAAATCTTTTTTATGATTTATTTGATCAACTTCATGGAGCCCAATATTTTTGAAACATTGACCTTTGATCGGGATAACATTAGTTGCGTGCGAGGAAGGAAGATATTTGAAAACAGAATTTCAAACCTGGTATAGGAATGATAAATTTACAGTAATGCCTTTTGGACTTACTATTGAACCCTCTGTTTTCATTAAAATAATGAATAGTGTTTTCAAGGAATATCTTTATGATTTTTTTTGGTATTTATTGACGATATCTTGGTATACTCCAAAAGATACAAGGATCATGAAAATTAGTTGTGTATTATTTGAAATTCTATTAGAAGAAATGAATTATATGGGATGTTTAGAATGTTTGAATCTTGGCTTTAGTCAGTTTCTTTTCTTGGCCATATTTTATATGAGGATTGAATATCCATTGATGCTGGGAAGAAAAGGGTTATTCAAGAATGACCTAAACTAAAGAACATAACTGAGTTATATAGTTCTATTGGTTTAGCAGGCTATTATTGACATTTCATTCAGAACTTTGGCAGATTATCCAACCCATTAACCAAGATTACCAGTAAAGGGGACAAGTTCATTTGGACAAAAGAATGTGAATAAGGTTTTGATGAATTAAATAGGATATTAGTGAATTCTATGATCCCAAATCTACCATCAGAAAATGATGGATTTGTGACATATAGTGAAGCATCAAAGAAAGTACTTGGTTATGTCCTTATGAAGAATGATTGAGTTATTTACTATTCATTAAGGTAGTTAAAAATTCATGTAGAGAACTATCCAACTCTTGATCTTGAGTTAGCAGCTGTAATCGTTACTCTGAATATCTGGAGACATTATCTATATGTTGAAAGATGTAAGATATATACAAATCACGAGATCTTGAAATAAATCTTCTCACAAAAATAACTTAACTTGAGGAAAAGGATATGTCTCAAGCTTCTCAAGGATTATGATTTTTCCATAAACTACCACCCATGAAAGGAAAATAAGATAGTTGATGCATTGAGTAGAAAGGATCATGGAGTTCTAAATAAAATGAGAATTGATAAGGATACTATGTACATTGATCAATAAAGGATGTAAAGGGGAATAATAAAAGAAGGTGAAGAATATTTACTTTTTCAATTGGTTTCCCAGCCATCATTATTAGAAATGATTAGATGTTCTCATTCTGATGATGAGAAACTTCAAAAGAAAATTAATGTTCTGAATAATGGGAAGTTGGCAGAATTCATATATGAAGATGGAATTATGAAGTTTGGGAAGAGGTTTTGTATTCCAACTATACTTGAACTAAAAAGAGAGTAATTGGATGATGCCTATAGTTAGGATTTATCTATACATCCTGGTAGCACTAATGGGTATATAGATTTGAAGGATAATTTTATGTGGGATAACATGAAGAGAGAAATTGATGATTATGTATCAAGATGTTTAGTACGTCAACAGGTGAAGGCTGAAAGACAACATCCTAGAGGATTCATGTATCATATAAATATTCCTATATATAAATTTGATGAAATCTCCATGGATTTTGTCACTGGATTAACCAAAACTCCAAGAAAGAATAATTCAATATATGTAATTGTTGATCGACTTACAAAATTTGCACATTTTGTAGCTATAAGTGAGGATTTTAAACTGAGTGACTTGCACGACTCTATATAAATGAAGTTATGATACTTTATGGATCACGTCTCTCAATTGTGTCTGATCATGATCCATGATTTACATAGAGATTTTGGAAAATTATTCAAAAATATTTGGACACATAGCTTTATTTGAGTGCTTCCTATCACCCCCAAACTGAAGGGAAATCAGAAAGGACAATTAAAACATTAGAAGACATGTTGAGATCATGGTCGCTTGACCTTCAAGGTATGTGGGATCAGTATTTACCTTTGGAAAAGTTTTCCTACAATAATAGTTTTCATTCTAGTATTCAACTGGAACCATATGAAGCATTATATAGAAAGTGATGTTGTACACCGACATGTTGTGATAATGTTGGTGAAAGGATGTTTGTGGGCCATATCTTGTGGAGGAAACAACAGAAAAGGTAAATACTATTAAAAACCATATCAAAACAGCTCAAAGTAGGAAAAATAGATATGATGATAATCTAAATAAGGATTTGGAATTTCGAGAGGGTGATCACTTTTACATGAAAGTATATCCATGGAAGGCTGTTATATGATTTGGAAAGAAAGGGAAACTGATCCACAAGTACATAGGACATTTTGAAATTCTAGAGAGAATTATAGCTCTAGCTCTTCATTTGTAAATTCCTCTTAACCTTTCTAAGTCACATAATGTGTTCTATGTCCGATTACAAAGAAAGTACATTCTAGACCCAACAGATGTCCTCACTTCTGAAGGTATATATTTGGAACCTGGCTCATCTTAATATTAATAGTCTATCTAGATTCTAGACACTATGGAATAAGTGTTGAGGAATTAGATAACAAAAATGGTAAAGTTACCTTGGAAAAATCATAAAATTGAAGAAGCAACATTGGAGTCTTATGAGCCTATGGTGAAGAACTACACAAATCTTTTTGTGAGGTAGCATTCTGGTAATTTCGAAGATGAAATTTTTGTCGGGGGTATAGTGCCCCAAGAATTTATAAATAAATTTAATATTGAATGCATGAAATCCAGTTTCTTAAAACCTATCCATTAAACATAATTTTTCCACCTCTGTGATTTGAATTTCGGAAAAATCGATATACACGATTATGTTCAGCAATATATTTATAGTCTAATAAAAAAACTTAATTTTTGGTGGATTGTACCATACCCTTATGAATAGTAATATGAATATTAATTTGACCCTTATGAATAGTATATCATATTAGTATTTTATGATTTTAAGGTTATAAGATAATGATATCTTGATTAATTTTTCAAGGTGATATAAAACAAATTATAGTTTTAAAATTGATATTTTTTGAAAAAAATATTATTTTATATAAAAATTCAATTAATAATATTTAGAAAATTATTTTCAAAAAATAGAGTTTATTTTTGAACTATACAGATTGAAAAAGTTTTAGGGTGAAATTTTTATGAATTGTAAAATACATTAATTTACCGTATATATACATTATCAGTTAAATTCACTATTACTAGAATCATGGAAGATGTAAGGAAACTTGTTTTGAACTAAAATGAACTTATTATTATTATGAGTCACATGAATAATCACTATTGGTTTTCTTTAGGGAAATAATAAAATAATGAATAAGATATTCAAAACTCAACCCTCTCCTCCACTATAAAAACCACCCATCACTCCCTCTTATAATCACTCCTCTAAAGCCTTATGCCTTATCTAGATTATTCTAAAATTTCATACCAAGATCATCCCCACATTCAGTATTCCTTTCTCTCTATAAAAGACAAAATCCTCTCCCCTAAACAAGCTCTCCATGAAGATAAATTCAAGTGGTAAATTCCTCTTTTCATTTATTTTGTTTTTTTCAAGTTCTTTTTTTATTTCATCACTTATTTTCCTCAAAATGTTATGATAACTCTAGTACTATACATGTACTATAATTTTGTTATGATAATGGAAAAATTCATCATCATCTCTCATTTCCCATCCTTTTATGTTAGAAATGAAAACATCATCCAAGATGGGTAAATTTATCACATTCAAGGACCGCAGGTTTTCAACTTCTGTTACCATATTCAGTTCGGGTCATGAAACCATATTTTTGGTTGAAACAGATCATAATATATGTAATATATCTAAATTAATGTTTTGGACTCATTTTTTACAAATTTAATTAATTTATAAAACAAAATGAGTTCATGGTGATCGAAAAACCACCAAATTAATCCAAGCGTCTATCATTAGAATTTTATCAAATGATTCATCCTCAACCAAAGTAAAACAAATACATATATGATCATTTAAAATTCTATATTATTATTAATAACATATAACATCAATTTTTTAATTCAATTCTCATTTTACATTAACTTCCATAAAAACAAACTGATCATGAAAACTATTGAAATGAGTACTCACAAATGATGATATTGAATCGCCTAACCCATAAAAACAACCATAAATTAACTTAATAAAATTATACTCAATACAATAAATTTCTAATAGGTTCTTAATTAATTTATTAATAATTCCCATTTCATATCCTAGAACCTTATGTTCAAGGGCATAACATATTCGGACATAAGGTGAGGATTTAATACACATACCTCCATCTTCATTTGGGATACTCTTATACTATAATTAGATCAATTAAGTTATTATTTATTATTATTTAATAATCATAAATTATTTATTAATGTTCTATATATTTGTACCAACTATAATCCTTATATATTTTGTGGGGAGATACATGATTTAAAATGATCATTCAAATTTTTTCCCAAAATACATGCTCGTTTCAAGAGAACTTCTCGAATTCTTACCTATGTTAAAGTAAACTCTATAATCTATTTTTAGCCAAAAAAAAATTTATAATATAAATATTCTTAATATGGAAAAACTATATTATTTAAATTTTAGTTTTATATAATAATTTTTCCAAAATAACTCTTCTTTTCATAATAAAATAGTATTTATTTCAAAAATTACTCAACAATTTTATAAGAGTAATTTTATATATTTCAACACTATTGTTGAATATTTTTTGGAACAATATTTTATCATATAATCTACCATATTTTATTGAATATTTTAATATTAGTTTGACTATGGATGGGATATCTTAAGAAAAAATTTACAATACTCGGAATGGATAGTGTTTATATTTACAGATTTGGGAAAGTTATTTGATATGTTCATGTTTTTTATGTTTATCTCATTTCATATGAGGAGTGCATTGGACTTAGTATGTGATTATTGGGGACTAATATAGACCCTAAATCCATTGGTAGATCTCATGAGAAAAAATAGATATGGACTTGGCTGAGGCCTTGCCCATTTTCATATATGGTTTTGTCTAAGGCCTTAATCATTTTCAGATGTCTTGGCTGAGACCTTGACAATATATTTCAGAATTTTCCTCATTATGAATTCCCACATTATGATGTTAGATATTGATATTCTATGTGGTTATTTGAATATTATAATATCTATGAGTATGTTTCATGGCATTATTTAATCATTTTTATTCCTTCCATATTATTATCATGTATATTTTAAAAGGCATACATAATTAGTTATTTATCATGCCTAGTGTTTTAATTTTCATTCAATGTATTATTTACCATTACTGAGCATATTATATCACCCCTTTCAGATGTTTAATTTTACCTAGGATGAGAATAATTATATTATGGATGACTTGTAAGGATAGTCAAGGAAATGATTTTTGATTCAAAAGAAGTTGTTACTTTGTATTTTTCTTTTTAGTTGTAATGTTGAATTTATGTATGTATCTTTATTTAAAAAGATAAAAAACTATTTTTTTCCTTTGAGATATGACTTTATTTGAATTTTCCCAATGTTTTAAATAATTCACCAGCTCTGGAAAACTGGGTTCGGGACCTTACATAAAAGAATCAGAGAGATATGGTTTTCTAGTCATCATAGACGATGACTAATTATTAGTTGACAATGATGAACCTCTCTCATACAAAAAGGTATGAGAGATCTGAGAATCTATAAGATAAAAAGATTCCATGAATTCAAACATGGATTCCATGTATCATTACTATATTTGGTTTCTAATTGATATGCCAATTGATGTAAATCCTGTTGGGTGCAAATGGGTATTCAAGATAAAACTGGACAGGGAGGGAAAAGTAAATACCTATAAAAATGTCTAGTTGTTAAAGGGTTTAAATATCTTCCAGGAATTGACTATGATGAAACCTTTTTACCAGTTTTCATGTTTAAATCCATCATAATTCTATATGTTATAGCAGCTTACCATGAATATGAGATATGGAAGATGGATTTCAAAACTATATTATTTAATGGGAACCTTCAAGAGATGTCTATATGACACAACCCAAAGGTTTTGTGTCTCCTGGTAATGAAAAAAGGATTTTAAAGTGGTAGATATCAATTTATGTATTGAAACTAGAATCCAGGTCATGTAACATTTGATTCATTGAATCTATAAATGAATTTTGTTTCATTAAGAATGAATATGAGCCTTGTGTTTAAAATGTGTATAGTGTAAATGTAGTCATTATCATAGTCGAATATGTTGATGACATATTACTTATTAAAAATGAAATACCAGTTATACAATCTATAAAGGAATTGTTAAACAGGTATTTCTCCTTGAAGGACATAGGTGAAGCATCCTATATTATAGGGACAAGATCATTTGGGATAGATTCAATTGGATTATTGGGCTAAGTCAAAGTACATATGTTTTCTAGATAATAAAGATATTTAGTATAGAACAATCTAAGAGGGATTGGATCTAGTGTCGCATGGTTTACATATTTATGAGAAAATGTGTCCTAAAAACAATAGGAGAACAAGAGAATGTGTAATATCCCATATTCTTTAGAGACAGGATCAATCATGTATGTCAGGTTATGTACTAGACTTGATGTTACCAATGCATTGATCATAATATTACTCTGTCAAGAAGATCCAGGGGATATACTGATTCTAGTTTTCAGAAAAATAATAATGACATAAAAAAATTTCAGGATATGTTTTCAATATCTATTTAGGAGGTGTGAGATAGAAGATTTCAAAGCAACTAGTTTTCACTGATCTATAACAGAGTCTGAGTATATAGGGGGTTTTAATATAGCCAAGGAATCTGTTTGGATACTGAATGTTTTCTAGGAAATTGATGTGATACCTAGTAGTAAAGACCCTATCACATTAAATTATGATAATACTATAATGGTGGATGTTTCAAAATATCTAAGGTCACACAAAAGGACAAAGCATATAATCTTGAATTATAACATCTTTATGTATTTTTATCATAGAGGTGAAGTTACAGTAAGTAGAGTATCCATAGAAGAGAATGTGGTAGACCCCTTGACTAAATTCCTATCTCATCAAAAGCATGGGTATCATGTGAGAGATATCAGACTAAAGGTTATTAATAGTTGGCTATAGTGAATGTTGGATTTTGTTGGAGTTGGTTCCCTAGAACCAACTTCTATGTATTTTATGATGAAATGTATTCATAGTTTTCAATATAATTAAACTACTTATCACATCAACATTGTTCTTATTCATAACATAGTATGTTATAATATCCTAAAAGTAGTTTTCATTCTAAAAGTTCATAGTAGTTCCCCACTATGATGAGAACTTGGAAGTGTTGTGACACTATTCCGAAATGTATGTTCTATAGTCGTGTGATATTGTTTGTGGAACATAAGTGACATAGTATATCAAGGGTGAATACCCATAGTAATTTTAGGCACCTTATCATTATATACACTCTAGGTAATATCTATTGTAGTATATCATGAGAACAATACCCACCAATAGGAAATAAAAATTTAAATGTGTCGTTGGATATTCCTATATTCATATATGTGTATTGATCCTTATAATTTATGATTATGTTTAATGAGTATTATGAGTCACAAACTTTTATGTATTGAAAAACCTTGTGATGACATTTCCTAATATGTTGAATACATCATGAGTAATATTTTATTAATGGATAATGTGAGAAAGTATTCTTCCCTTATGTTCTTTAATGGAAGTATATATCTCAGGTCCTTTTATATAAATGATATATAATAAATAAATCCATGGAATTTTCATTCTATAGTAAATATTCATTTTGGGGAAGTCAAATAAATATACATCAAGAAAATAGGTTGATGGAACTGGAATGTAACCTACATTATTAGAGATATCATGATAAAGTGATTATATTACACAACAAACAACCATATGAGGTATTATTTCACTGTGGAATGAAATTATTTCTCTATTGGTTACTTCTCTTAATGCTAGATGATAACTATGGACTTTAAGATGAATTTTCTAATTCTAGTGAGACATATGCCTAGGGGTCACACACTAAGTGTATCTGGAATCTGAGTTAAATAATATATTGTTATTTAAAATTAAAAAAGTTAAATAAATATTATTCCCACATTTGGTTTGGTAATTATTTATTTTTTCTTGATCACATTTATTCTATCACAAGTTATTAGATAGAATATAATGTGAGTGGTTTATTTAATAAAGATTAATTTACAATTTATTGAATATAATATTTATTTATTAGTTAGAGAATAACGTAGTGATATTTATTTAATTAATAAATATTAAATATTGAAGGACATATAAATATTGTGGAGGAATGGTGGACCAAGTTTAATGGTCTGATAAGAAATAATAAATATTGAATATTATTTAATTATATAATATGTAGTTTAATTTTCAATTTTAGTGCATGTCGAGAAAAAAAACTATTTTTATTATTATTTGAAATGGGGTCCCAAGTGGATTAAATAAATAACAATTTATACTTGTGTAATTATTTATTTCTAACCCCTATGATTGTTTCCCTCAAATAAGGGTTTGTGCCCCATTCAGTTAGGAACAGTTGATTGCCATGGGTTAAATAGTGTGGAATCACTGACATTGGGTACAATGTATTCATACATTCTCAAATGGGTATTGTTCATGGAGCCAAAAACACACAATGGATCTTACATCCATGACTCATGGACATACTTTCCAACGGTAGGCACTCAATGGGTAACTTGGCCAATGATATTGAGAACTCACATTGGTCAAGAGGATAAGAATTCATGATAATCATACCCATTGGGGGGGGGAATATTTCATTCTCTAGGACACTCTTATATATTTAAGATATGTTCATGAATCCTTGGTTCATTCCCAAATGTGTATACTATATATTACCCTAAAGAAATGATCCATTATAACTACACATGGGTTTGTAAACATCTTTATTTATCCTAGGTTCTCCATAAATGGAGGGATTTGTATTTATCTGAGGTTATCCGTCAACATTACCCTTTTTTGGAAAGATTAGATATTATTTGGACATTTACTGGGATTAAAATGTTTTTAGGACATGTTATGGGGTGCCCTAGAGTTTATCATCATCAAAGGGGATGGTTTTATTTTTATGTTGGGATTGAACCCATGAAATTGGATTCCTATCTATCCTCATAAGTGGAATTAGAACCCATGTAATTTAGTGCCACATAACTGGACACATAACCTTTTAAGTTCATGTGAAAAGGACCCAACCATATAGTTTTACATCTTCAAAAAAGGACATTCAGGCTAAGGGTGTGCGGTCAAGGATGGTGTGAGACTTAGGTCGAGACAACCCATTTAAAATGGTCATGATTGGGACTTGCGCATGGGAGCTATCCATTTAGAGGGAGATGGTTGGGGATTATGCATGGAAGTCACCCATGTGGATTAAAGTTGGGGCTTATATCTATGGAGAAGGCCCATTTGGAGTTATTTCATTGGCAATATGGACCTTTGAAGGATGAAGTATGGTTTCAGGACTTATATTATGTAGGAGACCCATTTGAGTATTGGTATTGTGTGTATGTAATAATCTAAAATAACCTATAAGACCATATGAGTCTTTCTCAGTGTGAGAAATAAGATGAATCATTAGATTTGATGATCACATGATCTCACCCAATCCACTGATGGATGGTGCTAGTGCCCAAAGGTAGAGAAATAGGGGCTTCTCATGCACCTTTTTCCTATCTTATTTTCATGTGTAGGGTAGTCACATTTAGTGATCTATCTGGATACATATCGGTTAAAGGAGAAGAAGAGAAAAAATTCCACCTCCTACAAGAAAGGATAGGGGCCTACCTTAGGGGGAGATCCCTATGATTTGTTCTGGAAAAAAGTGAGATGTTCAACACTGGCCCTTTTTGATGGGAAAGGCTAGTGGTTCCTATCAATCCCTAAAATGGGGAGGTTCACATAAGTTCCCCAATATCATAACCCTCATTACCAGGGGAATATAAACCCAAGATTATTCTGAGGGTCCTCCCTCTTGTTGGGGACACCCACATGACTCCTCTTATCATGTGTATGTAAACGTGAAAGCAAGTGCTAATGTGATCAATGATATTATCATACATGTCATAAGGATTTTTTAGGGGAATTATCCTAATGCCAGTAGAAAAGTTCATGAAGGGGCCATTATAGAGATTAATTATGTGACAGAATAGAATGTCGGGAGCTGTAGAATAGAATTCCGTAGGATGCCTCATCCAGCATAGCATCTTCTTAGGCAGGATCGGGTTCCCTCCATGTAGCATTTTTCTATGTAGGTAAGGGGACCTTCCATGTATTACTGTGCTTCATATACCTAGGTTCACCCCTCATTGTGTTTCACTTCATAGGAATAGGTTCTTCCCATGTAGTTCTTTGCTATGCGGGGTGGGGTTCCACCCACTTAGCATTTTTCAACATGTGGATAAGTTCATCCCATGAATCATTTTTATACATGGGGTAGGGTTCCACCAACATAAACTTTTTCTATATAGGATGAATATTCTCAATGGTTTCATCTATTTATGCCTCATAGACTATGTTCTCAAGGTGACTTTGGGTTCTCATACCACCAGATGACTTATAATTTTCTCCTTATTGTTATGCGGTGGGTTTTACATATGGGTTATTGTTTATGGGATCTAGTTTTTGTGATAACATTCTTCATCTCTCATAATTTCATATATCTAGGATTGGCTCCATTTTTAGGTCCCATAGAGGTAAATTTTTAGAGGATCAAGTGGACGGGATACCAGTATGGATGGTCATTCATGGAGGACCATGAGCCATCATTTTCATGATACCTTGGAGGATATTCATCCCACGAATGAATTAGTTAGTTTTTATACCCTTCACAAAGGGTATTCATCATTTTTAGGGGTGGAGATTATTTATTTGATCCCAAAAGTGACTTTGGCCTGTTTTTTGGGGAGTCTATGGTACCACATCATCTCGTGAACCAGTTAGTTCCCAGGGAATATTTTTTTATAGAGGCACGCATCACCACCTCTTTCCCATAAATGAATTTTGTTTTATTTTTTTGTGTTAGTGCCACCATCTTCATCCTATTGACTATTTATTTCATGGTTTCTTCATAAAAAAGTGGGTCTTCCATGCATAGCAGCAGTCTGTGAAGTAATTTATGCTTAGTAGGGCACCATTTTGAAAAAAAAATCTCATTGTTTTTTGGTGATTTTATTCCCTTCGCATAATTTATAAAAATATCTCAATACTTTTTGTTCAAATTTCAAGACCAAAAAATGATATATAAAACCAAATATATTATTTTCTCATATGTCCAATTCATTTGTTAGTTTGTGCACAACAAATTTGGTGAATCCTCTAAAGCCATAGAGAGATTACATCTCCCTGAAAGCTCCCAACAACAGAGTTCTATATTCCTCTACCTCCCACTCTCATGTGAAGAGAGATCATGGAGAATGATTTGGAAGAGGTTCTAATGTAGATCAATGTTAGATTACATAAGTGATTGGATCTTCCATTCCAGAACCTGGAGATACCTATGGCAACATTCAGAGATTTTTGGAACATGTGGGGATCACCACTTGATGGAATATACTCTTGATTCCTACAATGTAATGATGGTACAATTTAGATCTGTTATTAGATATCTAAATAAATAAATAATTTCAACATGGAAATTTTTTAATTAATTAAATTGATTATAAATAATATGTGATGATCAGCTCTCTAGTTTTAGCATTCTACACCTTTTCTATATTCTTTGATTCAATTCCATAGATGAAGATATTTATTATTGTGTATATCTCATATTGATCATTGATCATGAAAAAAAGAAAAGTTAGGAATGAACCATCGCATGCTTCCACTATTCATGAAATGTATAGGGAAATCCTTAACCATGGTTATCATCATTTTGGTTTTAATTAAGGTTGGACAAGTGTGACATGGGAAGTGAAAGGAAACCCCAAGTATTGAGTTTATTTATCATAAATTTTGGTGAATTTAGGGGAGAAGGAAGTGTTTTTGGATAGTAGAATTATCACACCACAACCCTAGGGTTTTTTTCATTATTTTATTGATGTGGGATATTTTGGTTAAGGTTCAGGTTGATTCCTTGAGTTAAATATTTGAGTTATGAAGTTTCCAGTTGAGTCTTTGGATTGTTCATGGTTTGTGTTCATGGTTTGGTGTTTAAACCATATAGCATACTGAGGGTGAGGGTGTTTTCGGTTAAAATTATTCTTTCAAAATTTTATTTGCATGCTTTGAGAGTGGTTTGGTCAAAACCATGTGAGGCTGAGGAGAAACTATTTGATTTGGTTTTTGTGTCAAGGGTTATGGTGCATAGCATACGCATGAGTAAAGGAAACTGTGTGGAAACCAAGAGAGGGATTTTTCAGTTTTGAAAGTTGCATTTGAAATGGTTGGGGAACATTTTATCAAACTGGGTAGCCAAATGGTGTGATTTTCCCCTCTTCCCCATTAGGGAGTGCATGATTGGTGAACAATTTGAAAAACCATGCATCCAAACCATTTGAGTTGTCTAGTTCATTAAAAATTTGAAATTCCACTTTTTTCGCTCCATTATTTTAACACTAATTCGGGATTACAACACATTACTTGACCTAGTCTCACCATGGGAGCATATAATATTTCCTCATTTTGGGATGAAATTGTTTATGGATTCATTTTCATGGTTCTAAGGTGATCTCTACATGGTTTTTTCTAGTTTTTTCTTCTCCTATTCCTCCCCTCTTGGTTTATTGGTTTCTCTTAGTGGGGTTTTTCTCTTGGTTGAACCATAAGGGTTGGGGTTGTTTTGTAGGTTTTTTATCTTCTATTCTAGTGTCTGTAGAATATCTCGTGGGTTATATTCTTCCTTCTCCAAAAGTATTATCATATTCTCGTGTAATTGGAGTAGTTTTTTTCATCCACTTCCTTTATGACACGTTCTAATTTATGCTTATGTGTTTCTAAACATTTTATAAATGTATTTCACGTACTTGCGATACATTGTTTTTGGATTTTTATGGAGTTTTTGTGTTGGTAAAAAAATTTAAAAAAGGTTTCAGAGGGCATCTTTAAATATGTCTATGTATAAATACACACAAAGTGTTTGTGAAAAACACCAATTGGACTTTTAATATGATTTTAGGTTATTGTATTGGTGTTTAGCCTTTATTAAGCTTTGTTAACTTTATTTTTTCATGACTTGATTAGTGTGAGTGGAATTTTTGTGGTTTTAGGGATTTGCGCTTATATGTGGATTATTTTGTTTGGGGGTAAAGTAAGTGGTGTTTATTTAAAATGCTTCTTGAATTTTGTATTTATTTTATATGAGCATTATATTGGATGTGGACACATCCATATGTGCACGAGGTGCACAAATGGATGGTCAAAAAAATGATAATGGAGCTTGAAAATGATGATTTCTTTAAAACCTAATTTTTCAATGGTCGCCCACCTATTTTTCTCTTCCGTTACCCATTCCAATTACTCACCTAAAATGGTTCTTTTATGTTGATATTGTTTCAAAAATAGTTCATTGACCATTACATGGATACTTTGAGATTTAATGAATTTCAAATTGGTTTTAAATATGGTATCTAAGGCTTCTCACATTCTATACTTTGAGGTGTGTTTGATAACTAAATGGGGTAAAGGATTGTTAGGAACTTTCTGAGTTTTTGGTGGGTTTTATCTTTGTTTTTGGTAATGGTATGGAAATGTTTTTACAAGTGTATTTAGATTTGAAATGTAAAATACCTGGTTGGATCTTTGTGTTGTATAGGGAAAGTTGGTTTTGATGAGATGTGATGTTAATGACCGGTTGGTAGTTTGATAATGGTTTGGAAAATGATTTTAATTTTTATGTGATGTGAAGGACAGGTTGGAACATGTGTATGGATTTATCTGAGATGGTCAAATCTTTAGTGGATCCCGTGAGGAGATGACCATCGCATAGGTGGTTTCAATGTTTGGTCTAGGTAAGCGCAATGGTAGTGGGTTTTCATTGAACCACACATGTAAAGGCCTCCCCATTCACCAAGTACTATTATAATGGGATCCATAGGCTTCATCTAGAGGATTTATTAATGGTTTTTTTATCCCTGCTTAGATTGGTTGTTACCCCTTGGAATTGATAAGGCCAGCTTAGGAGTTCCATTGGATTGACTTGTTTAGAAAGACCACTTGGTTATTGACTATAGAGATAGACTATTTGTTGAGAGTTGAGTTAGAATTGAGTACGCACGGGTATTTCTTCTAGATATGTTAGTAAATTACCATGATTGACTCTATGAATGTTTGTTTATTTATTCTGCATGTTAGATATAATCCCCAACTGTGTTGTTTTCTTTATTATTAGTAGATCACTTTTTATTAACTATATTGACTTTATTATTGGAGTTTGGTTATTATTTGTAATGTTTTGAAGTGTAAATTTTGTTTATAAGGTAAGGCTATGTGTGTTGTTTTAGAAAGAAAATTTGTGGGAAGTTGTGTTTGATTATTTAATGTGATAAAAATCCTTTTTTCTAAATGTATTTCAAAACTGTGTTTTTGGACCATTTTCAGGAAAGGAAATGAATCGACTCTGGTGATTTCCTACTAATATATTGTCTATTGACTCCATTCTAGTGTCACTCAATGTCGGTAGACACAATCTATTTTTTAGGATCATGTTTCTGGTTTTTTTCCCTGGAGCAGGTTGGACTTGTTGTTGTTGGTGACCAATAGGTTATGTGGATATCTTGTTATTGTGTTTTGGTTTTGGTTTTATATTTAGATTCTATTTTCTTCAGCAGTTTTTTTGTCTGGATCGGTTTTTTATATTTACATATGTTCAGTTAGTGTTGGATTTCAGACATACTCAACTTGGTTATTTGATCCTAATTTTTTTGGGTAGAAATCATTTCCCATTTATTTATCTTTGGTTCTCGGCGGTAGTCGTCAGCCTGAGAGGATCGAGAATGCCTCTCAGGTCTTGTCGTTGAATAGGTTAGGTGTTAGAATGGATTTATCCATGTCTTGGTTCATGGAATGTCTTTCTATAGTGACTTATGTTCAGATTTGTTTTTTTCATTTTCATTTTAGTGAGATATTTCTCCCATACACATGTTTTATAATATAATTATAATCTAATCCTTGATGAAAATTTGATGATTTTTCCCTTACAGTGCATTTGAAAACACCTTTCTTTTGTTTCCATTTCTCATGTTATTAAGATGATTGTAACATAGGATAAGTATATAATTGATTCTAGTGTATCTAAATTATGGAGAAATGTTCACAAGTATTATAAATAAAATATTATTTTATAGATAATCTTCAATGACACTAAAAATTCTGTTGCTGGGATTATGCGATTATTGTGAGAAGAAATGTTTAAATTAATGAAATATATGTATATTTAGTATGGAAAATTCCACATGAAATTAATATTGGTTGTAAAATATATATTTTTAACACAGAACATGTGAGTGGTAGAATGGGGAACCTCAGTTGGTATTAGAGAATTGTTTATTTATTTTTTGGTAATAAGTGTTTTTCTTTTCGGTATTATGATTATAGAATATTATGGAAGTTCCTTGGGATTAGTATACATTTAAAATAAAATCCCAAAAATTTTGGTAAGGTTTTTGAGTTTGTGGTTTTTAGAAAAATAACATCCTCATATGGATACTGGAATATGGATACAATTGTGCCACATATGCGCCTAGGGGTAGTCACCCTAAGTGTAACATCCCGAGTAAATAAAGAATAAGAAATTTTCATATTTATTAAAATTTCTGAATTAAATATTAATTTTACTTTATTGGGGATGCTATGTTTGATGGAATACCTGAAACGCAATAATGGGTTTCTCCAAAGTCTAATGTTGCACACAATATTGAGTCATAATGAAAAATATTATTATAGTGTTATTTTTGAAGTTAGTTAACACCTAGTCGTTTTATTAGTGGGAATGAATAGAACTAACTACAATATTATTATAAATGTTTCTTAAATGTTTTTACATTTATCCAATAAAATTTAGAGGCTTAAAATGCGAATGAATCCAATTTTAAGCATAATCACTCTAATATTCATTAAAAGGTCGATTTTCCACCTTTTGATGGTGAACCCTCCTTAAATATAGTTTTTATCACTTTTATATATTCTATTTGAAAAAATAAAATTCTTATTCAGAATCGGTACAGCAAAATTTACTTTGGGTAAATGTTTGGTATTTTTCTGATAAACTTCATTTTTTTATGAATAGTGAAAAATACTGTATTTTAATTCAAATTTTTCTTTTAATATAATTTATTTATATGGTTAGATTATATTTTTAATTTATTTTAATTTGTTATCTGATTATATTTTTATCATTTAATTCAATTTAAATCATTGGAAGCAATTTCACTCTTAATTTGGACATAAACAAAGGTAAAACTTTTGATAGTTATTATTTCTTAAAAACACGTTTTTATTTTAAAAATAGAAATTAATTTTAAATTAATTTATGCCACTTCTTTGTTTTTAGTTTGGAAAAATGGATTTAATATTTTTAATTAGAGGTTACAAATTTTGTAAATAGGTAACTTTTATTTTTAGTCATTATGAATATTTACTTCGGTAAATATTTTATTTACCATGGTTAAAGGGTAAATCTGGTAAATAAGGGTAAAAAAATAATAACTTAATAATATTAAATTACCCTAACATGTGTCTTAATCCGACTAGTGGATACATTTCCAATAATGGGCATCCTTGGGTTGATTTTGAGATCCCTTGGAGCCACTTAATAGTGATAATGACACTTTATATTAATTAATTTAATGTAATGAAAAAAATGACATAAACATATATCTTTTAGTAAATCAATTTTTACATTGGGTTATATAAGCTATATCTTCGACTATAAATATTCATTATAAATATAAAAATATTTCCAACAGCATGGTATTTTTTTATATATTTTACACATCATATAAATAAAATTATTTATGAAACAATAATGATGTAGTGTTTACCTCACTAATAAATGATTTAAATAAATGAGATTATAAAAATTAAAAAAATATCCAAAACCTATAAAATACTTATTAGATGATTTTATTTCTAACTTCAGTCATCTTATATTCTACTTTAATGAGTTTTTGATCTTTAGAAATAGAAAATCATTATATAATAAAATAATATTTTCAAACTTTCCTAAAGAGCTCTCCTCCCACTTATAAAAAGACATCACTTCAAACCCATTTCTCACAGATCTCAAGCCCCTTTGATCATCCAAAATCTGCCTAAATAATCTCCCTACATCTCTCTATTCCTCTTAGAAGCCTTACCTTAGGCAGCATGCACTTCAATAAATCATTTTGGTTCAAACCAAAGGGAGGTACTCGATTTAAAGGTAACGTCTTCTCCGAAGTTCTTTTCATTTACTTTACTTTTTCAACCTGATAAAATATTTTTATTCCATTACTTTATAACAACACAAATATTATTAATATACTAAGATGTTTTTATGATAATTATTCAAACTACACTTACACACATCTCCATCTGATGGGTAAACAACATAATGTTTCTTTGGACGATAAAAGAACACCTCACGAAACAATGATTGTTCAATCATCTCATACCACCTCTTATAGTGGATATTAAGATGGAACTATATTTATATGTGATATATATTATATTTATATTTTCTCATATACTTATGTATTTTTCTTTTATAGCATACCATTATGGTTTCCATAATGGGTAAACGCGATAATTTCATTTGAGGAAGTGCGGACTACCGCCCCCTCGAAGTGATGTGACTCATTCATGAAATACATGGAAAGTATAAAGGATAGAGTTAATGAAATTATATATAATATTATAGTTTAATTATAATATACCTATTTATCATTAATCTTTAATTTAATTAAAAATATGGAATAGAAATTAAAGTAGCGTTCATGCGCACGTACGGCTTACCGTCTCCATGAATGGTGCATTTCATTTCCTATCTAAAAATGTAATGTAATATTATAAATATATATATAGTGGATATATATGATATATATGGTATCTAAATCATTAATATCTTTTTGGATATAATGGAATTTTGACCACATGAATTACTTGTAATTATAAGAAGTTCATTTTTAACCCAAGTTCTGAACATCGACAAAATGTCAAATATAAACTCAAATAATTAAATAATTGTTATAGCAACTTAATAAGTGATATAAAAGGAATAATAAACATTGAAAGGTTCTTGGGAGTGTATAAATTAACTTAATTTTATTATTCAGAGATTTAAAGAACGAATGGGATAAGTCGGACACAAGGTAAGGGAACTTCTTAACCTAATTTCCATTCTTTGGTTTAATTTTCTACTTCATGAATTATGACGTTCTACGAATATGTGACAAATTAATTTTGATATCATATCTTGTATTTATAATTTTTTTTACTTATAGTGAATACAAGTTATCTATTAATTTTTATTTACAAAATGATTTTTTGTAAGGAACTTTTTCTCATCCTCCTTTCATTGAGGCATATTTTGATTTATACATGAATTTATTTTATACAGTGTATAAACCCCTCTTACTTTTATTTTGATTCAAAGGGAATTTTTTTATATGTATAATTTTACTATATGAAAAAATTAATGTTTTTAATGTTTACAGCAACAATGACCTCTCTGCCACCGTAATCATTATTTGTCTTCCTCTTTAAGCTCTAAGGTTATTTATAAAAAATAAAAAAAGGGAAACCCATTTTCTATTTTTGGGTGTTTTGGTATTGAAAATGGTTTTTGAAATATATTTATTACTTTAATATAATGAAATTATTTCTTGTGATTTCAAATTAAATGTTATTAGTGAAATGTTTATATTTACAATATTTTATGTGTTATGATTTTATAATGGTACTTGGACATTTGATGGGTGTTTACATGATAGACCAAATGAAAGGGGGTTCTGTGATAAACCAGGATGGGTGGTTAAGTTATAACATTAAATTTTTTGGGTATGGAAGTCGGAATTATGACTATTCCATTTAGTGATATGTGTGGAAGTCGACCGTATGGTTATTCCATTTAAGTATGTTCATGTACCTAGTAACCTATATATGTTATGAGTTCTTTCTATGGGATTTATGGAAATATTTTTGTTAAAAATGGGTAAGAAATGATCTTTTATTCAGTGAAGAGTATTTACTACTTCATAAAGGTGAAAAGTATTACTTATGATAAGGTATTCATGGTTTACTTGTTGTATTGAAAAACTAACAATTTTACTTCTTTGTGTATCCTTTACTAAAATTTTTATGAACATCATATGTTTTGAAATGTTTTTCACATGACTTAAATATGAATAGGGTCAAGGATGGGATCAAGAAAAAGTCATGCTATTTAAAACATGGAACTAGACATGACTCTTTTTTAGAGTTTTATTTTATGAAAAAATGGAAACTGTGTAGAAGTGTCTACTTTTTAATTTTTAAGTTGTTATGTATATGTTATGACCTAAATCTCTAAAGCTATAAACCTGAAAAGATCCTCAATTTGAATTATTCATTTAATTCTAGATTATGTAATGTTTAAGGCTGGGTCCTTATAGTTGGTATCAGAGGTCGGTTTAAACAACTTTATGAGTTAAAATATTTTTAAATTAATTACCATAAATAAATTTATGGTATGATTGAAATGATATATCATTTATAGATTACCATATGGCTTTGCCTAAGATATTTATATGTTTAGAATATTTTTTCATATAAGAAACATGTCAGTTGTGTAGTGATGGAATACAGAGGGAAATGACCTTCCAAATAAGCATCCTCAAATAGTCAGAATCAGAATTGAACTATTTTTTGCAGGGATAGATCAGATGACTCAGGTGATAAATGGTGGTTGTGTTTAATGATAAAATTTTGGTATATTCTAAAAGATAATGGGAACAGAAAAGTCATTTAAGGGTTGTCTTACAAACCTTAAAAAAAGAAACTGTTTGGAAAATTCATCATGTGTGAGTTTTGTTTACAAAAAATTTCTTTCCATGGTCACATTGTTTTATAAAATGGAATAACTATTGATCGTGATTAAAAAAGTTTTTTAAGAATGGACAAACCCAATAATATAAATAAGATCCTTAGTTTTTTTATTTTGGCAGATTATTACCGAAGGATTGATGAAAATTTTGCACAGTTATCTATCCCATTGACTAAGTTTACTCTAAAAGGTGTTAAATTAATTTGAAAAAAATAATGTGATGATTGTTTTCGTGAATTGAAAATAAGATTGGTGAATGCTCCAATTTTGGCACTACAATCCAGAAATGATGAGTTTGTTATCTATAATAATGCTTTGTTGAATTGAATTGGTTGTGTCCTTATGTAGAATGATTTAGTAATTTCTTTTGCTTCATGTCAGTTGAAACCTCATGAGTTGAATTACCCTACCCATGATTTGGAATTAGATTCTGTTGTTTTTTCTTTAAAAATTTGAAGGCATCATTTGTAGGGAGTAAAGTGTGAAATATATACTAATCACAAAAGTTTGAAGTATATATTCACTCAAAAAGAATTGAACATGAGACCGAGGAGATGGATGGAATTAATAATGGATTATGATTTCATAATTCATTACCATCTAGGAAAGGAAAATAAAGTGGATGATGATTTGAGTCGAAAAAGTAAAACTTCATTAACCATGCTACATTTGTAACAAGATCCTTTGGTTTCTGACTTGATGATCTTTGGAATAGAAGTTGTTGGTGCAGGAAATTCCTCTATTTTGTTTCAGGTTTCAGTGAAATCATCCCTATCAAACAAAATTAAGAAAGTGCATAAGTAAGACAGTGAGTTACAGAGAATGGTAGAGTTGGTTCAGAAGGGTAAGTTTCATGACTTTAACATTGATAATGATTTTATTTTGAGATTTGGAAAGAAATTATGTGTGACTTTTGATTCACAGTTCAATAATGAGTTTTTATGTGAAGCTCATAGTTCTCCATTTTTAGTTAATCTTGTAAGTACTAAGATGTACAGAGATCTTCATGAGTATTACTTGTGGGATGGAATGAAAATAGATATTTTTGACTTTACTGTGATGTGTTTGACTTGTCAGCGAGTTAAAGAAGAGCGGTAGTTACCCAAAGGGATGCTTCATCATTTACTGGTGCCAGTGTGGAAATGGGAATATATATCCATGGACTTCATTGTGGTATTACCAAATACATCTTGAGGTAATAATGAAATCTAGGTTATTTTTGATTGATTAACTAAATCTACTCATTTCTTTCATATTCAAGATACATTGCCTCTAGATCAACTTTTTCGGTTGTATGTTAAAGAGATAATCAGGTTGCAAGGATTTCCACTCTCTATTGTATATGATCATGATCCCAGGTTTATTTATAACTTTTTTAAAGGCCTTTTGAAGTACTTGGGTACTTAATTAAATTTTAGTATAGCTTTTCATCCTCAGTCAGATGTATAGTCAGAACAAACAATTCAGAACTTGGAGGATATGTTACGTGATTGTTCACTGGATTACCAGGGAAGTTGGGACCAACATCTTTCTTTGGTGGAATTTACTTATAATAATAGTTTTCATTATATTATAAATATTGATCCGTTTGAGTAATTATATTAGAATTGGGGTCAAACTCCAGCTTTTGGGATAAAGTATCTAAAAGGATGTTAATGAGACCAGAATTGGTAGAAGAGATGACAAAAAAGGTTTTGTTGATTCAGATGCAAATGAGAACAGCTCAGAGCAGGGGAAAAAGTTGTATGGATAACCAAAGGAATGATATTTCTTTTAAGGTAGGTGATCACATCTTTCTCAACCTTTCTCCATGGAAAAGTTTGATGTGTTTTGGTAAGAAGGGAAAGTTGAGTCCGAAGTTCATTGGACCTTATGAAATCCTAGAGAAAGTTGGATCAGTTGCGTACATAGTGGATTTCCCACCAAGTTTATCCCAATTACACAATTGTTTTCATGTTTCAATGCTGAGAAAGTATATTCAGGATCCATCTCATGTTTTGAGCCCATAGGTAGTTCAGTTGGAAGAGAATCTCTCTTATGAGGAACAACCAATCTAGATTCTTGATTGAAGAGAGCAAGTGTTGGAAAATAAGGTAATTCATCAGGTAATGGTTTTTTGGAAAACCATATGGTTGAAGAGGAAATGTGGAAATATAAAAATTCTATGAGGGATAAATACCCCCACTTATTTGATAAGTGTTTAAAATTGTGAGGACGTAATTTCCAAAAGGGGGAAAGGATGTAGCATCCCAGGTAAATAAAGAATTATAAATTTTTATATTTATTAAATTTTTTTAATTAAATATAAATTTTACTTTAAAGGGTGTTATATGTTTGATGACATACTTAACACACAACATTGGGTTCCTCCAAAGTCTAATGTGGCACACAATGCTGATTCATAATGAAAAATAATAATACAATATTATTTTAAAAGGTAGTTAATTCCTAGACTTTGTATTGATGGGAATGAATAGAACTAACTACAAAATGATTATACATGTTTTTTAAATGTTTTTATATTTATTCAATAAAAGTTAGAGGATTAAAATGTGAATGAATCCAATTTTTAGCATAAACACTCTAATATTCATTAAAAGGTCGATTTACCAGATTTTGATAGCAAACCCTATTTACATATAGTTTTGGACACTTTTATATGTTCTATTTGAAAAAATAAAATTTTTATTTAGAATCGGGACATTGAAATTTACATTGGGTAAATTTTTGGTATTTTTCTGATAAAATTCATTTTTTAATGAATAGTGAACAATCATGTATTTCAATTCCAAACTGCCATTTAATCTAATTTATTTATATGGTTATATTATCTTTTTAATTGATTTTAAAGTGTAATTAGATTATATTGTTACAATTTAACCTAATTTTGGTCATTATAAGTAATTGCACTCTTAAATTGGACATAACCAAAGGTATTACTTTTGATAGTTACAATTTCTAAAAAACACGTTTTTTGTTTTGAGAATGAGAATTAATTTAAAATTAATTTATGCCACTTTTGTGTTTTGAAATTTAAAAAATAGATTCCATATTTGGAATCAGAAGGTCTAAATTGAGTAAATATGTAACTTTTATTTTTATACATTATGAATATTTATTTCAGTAAATATTTTATTTACCATGGTTAAAGGGTAAATATAATAAATAAGGGTAAAAAATAATTTTATAATAATATTAAATTACCCTAACATGTTATATAATCCTATTATTGGATATATTTCTGACCATGGGAATCCTTGGGTTGATTTTGGGACTCCATGGAGCCACTTAAGAGTGATAATGACACATTATATTAATAAATTTAAAGTAATGACAGAAATGACATTATCATATATCTTTTAGTAAAACAATTTTTACATAGAGTAATATAATTTATCAATTAGACTATAAATATTTATTAGAAATATAATTTTTTTTCTTAAATCATTTTATTTTTTATTATAATTTTCAGAAATTAAATAAATAAAATTATTTATGACACAATAATGATGCAGTGTTTACCTTATTAATGAATGATTTTAATAAATAAGATCATAAAAATTTAAACACTATCCAAAACATGTACAATTATTATTAGATAATTTTATTTCGAACATGAGTCATCTTATATTCTAATTTAATGAGTTTTGGATCTTTAGAAATCGAAAATCATAATATAATAAAATAATATTTTTAGACATTACTAAAGAGCCCCACCTCCTCCTTATAAAAATCCCTCATTTATAACTCATTCCTCACACCTCTAAATACCCTTGGATCTTCCAAACTCTGCCTAAAAAAGTTTCCTACACACTTATCTTCTTCATAAAAGCCTTACCTTAGGCATAAGACACTTCAAGACACCCTTTTGGTTCAAACCAAATGGAAGTTGCCCGATTTTAAGGTAACATCTTCTCTTAAGTTATTTTTTTATTTTACTTTCCAATCCCCTAAACACTTTTTATTAATTTATTTTATAACTAAACCAATATCCTAAATATACTAGGTTGTTTTTATTATAAGTATTCAAACTACACTGACACACACCTCAATCTAATGGGTAAAGAACATACTATTTCTTTGGATGACAAACTAACGTCTCACGAAATGATGATTGTTCAATCATCTACTACCACCTATTATAGTAGCCATTAAGATGGTACTATATTTATATTATCTCTATACTTATGTAATTTTCATTTGTAGTATACCTTCTTGGTTTCCATAATGGGTAAACACGATAATTTCATTTGAGAAAGTGCGGACTATCGTCCACTCAAAGTTATATGACTCATTCATGCCATATGTGTAAAGTATATAAGATTGAGTTAATGAAATTATATATGATATTATGCTGGAATTATAATATACCTATTTATCATTAAGTTTTCATTCCATTAAAAATATGAAATAGAAATGAATGTAGCGTTCATGCGTACGTACGGATTACCGTCTCCGTGAACGGTGAATCTCATTTCCAATATCTAAATGTTATGTACTATAATAAATAAATATATATATATATATACCGGATATTTATAATATTTATTATATATAAATCATGAATATCATTCTGGAGATAATATAATTTTGACCACATGAACAACTATTAATTATAAGAAGTTCCTTTTTAACTCATGTTTCGAACATCAACAAAATGTATGATACGAAGTCAAATAATTAACTAATTGTTATAGAAATTTAATAAGTGATATAAAGGGAAAAAATACATTAAAAAGGTTCTTCAAAATTTAGAAATTAAAATAATTTTATTATTTAGAAAATTATAGAACAAACGGGTCAAGTCGGACACAAGGTAAAGGTACTTCTTAACCCAATTTCCATTTTTGGGTTAATTTTCTACTTCTTGAATTATATGATGTTATGACTATGTGAGAAATTAATTTTGATATAATATCTTGTATTTATACGTTATTTATGTGTACTTATAGTGAATACACATTATCAATAATTTTTATTTACAAAATGATTTTTGTAAGGGACTTCGTCTCAATCTCCTTTCATTGAGGTATATTTTGATTTATACACTACTTTCTTATAGACAGCGTATAAGCCTCTTTGACTTTTCATTTCATTCAAAGGTAATTTTTTTTTTCTACGTAGCATTTTAATGAAAAACAAAAGGAATGTTTTTAACTTTGTAGTGACAATGACCTCTTTATCGCCATAATCATTATTTGGCTTCCTCTATAATCCTTAATGTTTTTTTTAAATAAAAAAATGTAAACCCATTATTATGTTTTTGGGTGTTCTGGTATTGAAAATGGTTTCTGAAATGGATTTATTATTTCAATATCTTGAAATAATTTCTTCTGATTTCTAATTAAATGTTATTAGTGAAATGTTTATATTTACAGTATTTTATGTGTTTTGATTTTATAATGGTACTCAGATATTTGTTGGGTGGTTACGCGATAAACCAAATGATGAGTATTTCCATGATAAACCAGGATTGGTGGTTACGTTATAACCTCTAATGAATTGGGTATGGAAGTTGGTTGTATGGCTATTCCATTTAGTGATATGTGTGGAAGTCGATCGTATGGTTATTCCATTTAATTATGTTTCTGTCCCAAGTTACCTATATATGTTATGTGTTCTTTCTATGGGTTTTATGGAAATATTTTTGTTACAATTGGGTAATAAATGATCTTTTATTTATTAAATAGTATTTACTATTTATAAAGGTAAAAATTATTACTTATGATAAGGTATTCATGTTTTACTTGATGTTTTAAAAAACAAACAGTTTTATTTCTTTTTGTATCCCTTAATGAACTTTTTAATACTTATCCCATACCTTGAAATATTTTTCACATGAATTAAAGATGAATAGGGTCAAGGATGAGATCAAGGAAAGGTCATGCTATCTAAAACATTAAAGTAGACATGACTCTTTTTTTAGAATTTTTATTTTATGAAAAAAATTGAAACTGAGTTGAAGTGTATAATTTTTAATTTTCAAGTTGTTATGTATATGTTATGACCTAGTTATCTAAATCTCTAAACCTGAAAAGATCCTCAATGTGAATTATTCATTTAATTTTATATTGTGTAATTTTTAAGGATGGGTCCTTATACTAATAAAGGCTAGTTGAGTGACAACTCAATCTTCACTAGGTATATGATTATTGAGCCTATGATTTCACACCTATATAGACACTCATGAGGAATATGATTTTAAAATTTAATCTCTCTTTATTATCCATTATGAAGGAATTGAAGATATTACAAACAATTAATTTTGTTATAAATCCTAATATGAAATTGAACATGGAAAAGAATGGAGTGATAGGTTAATTAATTTATATAACACTTTAACTGAAAGTAAAATATATTTAAACTAAGTTCTCATGGGATAATAAATTTTAGGATTATATTTTTTTATTCACAATATTATTTACTATTATTTTATTATAGATTATCATAACCATTTCAGTTTCATAATTTTATTGTAAATATGATCATTAGAATTATGTAGTTAAAGTTTTCTCCCTTGAAACTCCTTTAACTATCTAATGAATCATATTTGGTATAAATTTTTCCGATAAAGGATACATCTCAATATCTTCCCATTATATGATGACTAATGAGTGTCATCATATCTTAGATTGTGAGGTTTAAATCCTATTAATTAAAATATATTCACATTCTTATTGATCCCATATATTATTTTATTATTTAGTGAAACTAAAAATTATGAGGATGTAGTTTTTTTAATGGTCGTAGAATTTAACAACCTTGGATTTTGGATTTTTTTCTCTAAATCAATAGTATGTTTGACATCTTTAATAACACACATCACCAAAATAAAATGATGAGTTCCATATTAGATGAATATTACTTCTAAAATTTAATAATAGTAGAACCTATAGTAAATTAAAATAATTTTAAAATTATATAACCATACAAAATATTATTAATAACATATAATGTTTTAAAAAATATTTTTTCAATAAAAGTAGTTTTATTTATAATTTTTTTTAACTTAAAAGGAAAAATTATAAATTTTATACATTAAATTTAATAAATTGAATATCATTTTTTTAATTAAGAATTTTAAAATTATCTTCTATTGGTTTTTGGTGGTTTTCTGAAAAAATGATTCTTAGTTGAATTGTGAAAAATTAAATTTTATCTAAATCCATTGAATTAATGAATATATCATGATGAAAGTATAATAATTTTTCATGATAAAAAAATTATTCAATTGTTATAATGAATAATTTATAAATAATATATTAAATTTATAAAATTTATGATTTATATATTAGGTACTTAAGTGATATTTTATAATGAAAAGCTATTTTTGGTATTTTTAAACAATTAAATATTATTTTGGACAAAATATGTTTTTTCAATATTTTTAAGAAAAAATATTTATTTTTTAATTATAAAAAAACATAAATAATTAAATTCAAAAGTATTTATAAATTAATATTATATATAAATTTGAAGCTTAAAAACACCATTTTTCTCAAAATGATTTTATGTGTAATGTGTTTTAATATTAAATTAATTATTATAACCGTTATATATTTTTATAACATTAACTTCATATTAAAAATTACCAAGTTAAAATTATGTTTTAAATTAAAATTTAATTTTGATAATTTAAATTTATTCTCATGGTTAAAAAATAATTTACCATGGTAAAAGTAAAAAGAGGAAAAAGTGATTTAATTGGTTCAAAATACCTAAAATGTTTAAAATACATCGTTATAATTGTATGGATTATATGTATCTTATATAAACCTTCCCTATATATTATTTTACTCTTTAGGATCCACTAACATCTGAATAATGTAATACTATTATTAAAATGTAGTTGGTACTTCTAAAATCCATATTCTTCTCACTTATGAAACAAGATCACTTACATAAAAATATGATACACTTATCCATTAAAATTTATTCCTAAAAAACTTTTATTTTTCTATCCTAGAATCATATCTCATTTTCATAATATTTTGGTCTTAATTAATAAGACTAAGGCATTAATATATAAGTAAATTTCTAAGAGAAATATTAAGTTCATAACATTAGTAAAAACATTCTATAATGTTCTTTCATTTATATACTTACAGTTAAAATAATTTTTCAACTCATATATGATTACTTTAGAATTTAATTTTCACTAAATGTTTATATATTAGTGCAATAACTAATATCCAATTTTCCCCTCTTCCATCAAGAAAAACAAAAATGATATTATTTCATGTGTTCAGACTAATGCCCCTATGAAGTTTCATGTTTTGTTTTCAATGACCCCCTTTTATAGATGGTGATAATTAGAAATTTAAATAAAAAAATGTGATTTTTATGAACTTATTAGAATTTTAAAAATATAAATTAGACTACCTGGTAATAATATAAGAAACAAATGATCATTATAAATATGAACGTCAAAAATGAACGTACTAAAAGGGAAAAAATTATTTTTTTTTTATAATAATTTCATATGAATTACAAAATCATACAATTATCTTAAATAATAATTTATCACATTAATAAAACCTATAAAAATATCATTATTCTTATATAATAATTATATTATAACTATAACACTTTCTAATAGTTTATTTGTTATGGTATGCTCATATTTTGGTCGATCTAACCATCCACATGAACAATTATATAAAATAATATAACGAATGATTATGATAACCTATTTCCCATGGGGAATGGGTGAGTTGGTGAGCTATGGTGGCATCCTGACCCTGAGGTTCCGGGTTTCAGTCCTCACAAGACAACGTGTACTATATGAATTTATCACCTCTCATGGGCCCCTCTACCACGTGTGGAACTAGCCTGAAAGCCTGGGTGCCGTTACACCTGGGACTGTGGCTGGGGGAGTACATAAAGGTGCATTGTGGTGGGTGGTGGCCCACCTATACCGTGTAACCCCTTTGTCCTGAAAACCCAGTGTACTTTTTTCCAATTCGGTGGTGGTGTGGTGGTGAAGGTGAGTTGGCAAAAACAAGGTCATTCTATGTGAGGTTCGGGGTTCGAATCATGGGTGTCTGCTTTCGGGGCAAGCCTCTCCCCCGGGATCCACCCACCTTGTCGGGTCGCCCAGATTCTTCTGGGTGGGAAAAATGAGGTACAAACCAATTGCTGACGGATCGCTGTGTCGGACCATCACGGTCGGTTCATTACCCTCGGGATGCTCTGCCATCTTGGCTGGCAATGGCTCCTTCCCCGGCTGGGGAGCTGCCTCCGGGTGCAACCCCTTCGTGGGGGAGGGGGGTTTCTCTGTGTGGAGGGTTCGAAAAGGCCACACTAGGGAATTCACTTTTGAAAACGAAGATGATAACCTAATTAATGATAATAAAACATATAAATTACTAAATAATATTTTTATTATATTTATGGAAAGTAAAAATTAATATAAAAATCATTAATTTGTATTCAATATTTTGATCATTAAAAATAACTAAAGTTCATTTTTTGATTCATATTTATTAATCACACCCAAAAATCAAAAATAATGAAATTTTAAAATAAAAATTAATTAAAAATAATAAATTTTAATACATGTCGTACTCTAGGAATAATGAAATTTTTGATAACACTGTAGAACAACACTACTATTAAGAAACTAGTTCAAACCAATCAATATTTCCAATAACTAATATTGAATATAGATATCAACTATCTAATATACATGTATATAATAATTATAAAAAAAATTACAAAAGGATTAAAGAAATTAAAATTTTCATCAATACGTGATTATGAAATCTATTTTAGTTATATAGTAAATTGAATTACTTTTTTAGATGTTTGGAATTATTGTAAGGGGTTTCTATTCTAAAATTTAATTTCACATGACATTTTTCATATTATGCACCATGAGGTATTTAATATAATGTGATTACAACCTAATGAATTTATTTAAAAATATTTATGTAATTAGAGTTTACTGAAGAGAAATATCTTTTTCTTTATTTAGAAATATTTCTATTTAATAGATACGAAAGTCGTAAGGGTTTCTACACGTCAATTTCACTTTATTTATATTTGATTGATATTCGAAACTTTTTAGATACTATGGTATATATATTCGACATGGAATTAATTTTTTTAAAATTTTATTTTATTTTTAGGGATTTAAACATAAATATCACAATATATATTTTATGTTCTTTCAATTCAAAATAAACTAATGCTGTAATGGTCTTTGTTAACTAAACTCCATTTATTTAGTTATAGTGCTTATTCTAGAACTTTTTTATTCCAATATTAGTTTATTGGACCAAAATAATATGTTTCATGATACATGATATTCCACTTTTAGGAGAATTAATTTTTAATTCATTGATTTACCATGATGAATTTATTCCTCAAAAATTATATCCACATTTTGAAAAGCCCAAATCCTCTTTAAAAATGGTTTTATATCCTTGACTATATTTTTAATTCATGCTATAATTTTTATTCATATTTAAAACCAAAATTATGTATTATTTCATCTTTTATATGCAACAACCATTTACTATTTTCAAAATGATATTTTATTATAACTTTTAAAGAATTGGGTTTTTAGTAAAAGTATATCAATTGTTATAAAAAAAATTACTTAATGGCAATCTGTTGTGTTTTCCACTCCCATTTATTATAAATAATATTACATAATTTACAAGGTTTTTTTATTTAATATCATTTAATAATTTTAATAATTTAAAAATTAGTGATATTACATTTTGAAGGTAGCTTTGGGTTGTGTTTTGTAACTATTTATTTTTTTGAGTATGGAAAAAATATTTTCTGAAAACCCATCTGAAATTTTTCTCATTGTATATAATTTAATATTTATAAATCTTCCATTCTATATTTAAAAATGGTTTTATAAATTATTTTAATTCTCCATTATTTTGATATTAAAAGGAAATATTCATTATTTTCTCCAAAAGATTATTTTTTATTTCAAAATGAAATTATTGATTTTGAAAGGGATATTAAATAATTATTCTTTAATGAGTTAATTCATCAATGTTTTATTTCTTATCAAATGTGTTTTTTTAAATCATATTTACTTTATAATTTTTTATAAAGTCCTTATTTTTTGTAAAAGGGTAATTTTTTAATTTTTCCTAGTATAAATGTATTTCACTTTAAAGAAATGTTTTAACAAATTTTAAATAACTTTTAAAAGGGATATTATATCATGTTTATAAAAATGATTTTTCTTACATTACTAATAATTAATTATATATCTATATCTACATTTTTTGATGTTACATATCATTCACTTGGTATATTTTCTTAGGATACCAACCATATTATTTCTCTAGATGACTTAAGAAATGTTCTATGGATGTTTTCATGTAACACATTAATATTTTGAATGGGTTAATTAAGTTGGAAGTAAAAAGTTTATCATGATTACTATGGAACACATTTATGTATTGTCATTTTATGTATGTTGTTGTCCAATATCACCTTTTAAAACAATATTTATATTTTTATATGTCATGACATAAAGAAGTGTGGACATATATAAATTTCTTTACAAAATAAAGAAAGGATATGGTTGGATTTTTTTACAATATAATGGTTGGTCAAGCTTGGATTTTTTCAGAACATAAAGGGTGGACATACTTGTTTTTTTACACAATGTAAAGGATTTAAATTATGGAATTTATTCACAACATAAATAATGACCATTCTTGGAATAATTTACAAAGTAAAGTGGGGAAATAATTTTATATTTCTCAAAATATACTACATGGAAATCCATGTATTTGTTCAAAACATAATGGTTGGGAGTTATTGTATTCGTTAACAATATATATGGTGTAAATACTTATATTTTTTCATAATTTCAAATATAAAAATACTTGGTTTTTTCTCACAGTTCATCGTATGCACTTTCATGGATTTTTTCCAGATAAAAATGTAAAGACATTATAGGAATTGTTCACAATATAAAAATTAGACATACTTGGATTTTATCAAAATATAAAATGTGGACATACATTGATTTGTTCATAACATAATACATGGAAATTTAAAGATTTTTCACAACTTAAAGAGTATACATTATTGTATTTTTTCAAAACATAAAGGTTAGACATAAATTTATTTTTTTCAGAATATAAATAATGGATAATCATGTATTTTTTCATAATATAAACAGAGGACATTATAGATTTTATTCACAACATAATGTGTGTGTATGATTGGATTTGGTCATAATATATAGGGTTAAAGTACTTCAATTTGTTCAAAAATTAAACTATAGACTTCTTAGATCTATTCAAAACATAAAGTATAAACATTCTTGAATTGTTTTACACATAATAAAGTGTTGATATAATTGTATTATTTTTACAATATGATGCATCAACATCTTGGGATTTTTTAACTACTTAATGGGTTGGAATTATTGGATTTTTTTACAGCATAAAGGGTTTAAATACCTAGTTTTTTAGAAGAAAGGTGGAAATACTTGAATTTCTTCAAAATAAAATCATAAAATTTCTTTGATATTTTCAAAAAATAAATGGTGGTAATTTTAGTATTTTGTCAAAACATAAAGGTTGTAACACTTGGATTTTTTTCAAAATAATGTGTTAATATTCATTGTTTTTTTACAACATAAAGAGTATTAATTCTTGGATTTTTCAGAAAAATAGGTTTGCATGATTGGATTTGATCACAACATAAAGGGAGAACAAACATGGATTTGTACACAACATACAGGTTTGGAATACATGAAATTTTTTAAAACATAAGTCATATAAATTATTTTATCTTTACAAAATTTAAGGCATGAAAATTATGGGATTTATATATAAATACATAGATTTGTTAATAATATTATGTTTTTTTATATTTGTTTCAAATATCATTTTTATGATATTTTTTAATAGAATGTTATATTTATATCATATTAATTTGATTATTCACTATGTATTTTTTATCATAATTTTATAAACTTTTACCCTACTATACGATTGTTCATTTCGGATTCCATGTATTTCCATCACGATATATGAAAAATTTATATTGTTCATAGTTCAATTTAATATAATAATTCCCCATTATCATATTTTATAATATTTTTATGATCTACCCCTTCATTAATTTTTTATGAGATTTTCAATTACTATGTGTTTTATCTAAACCCTTTTTTATATCTCTATCCCCCATGATTAAAGATAGTTATAAATTATGAGAAGTCTGTAAGAGAGTCTAGTGTGGATCAATTATAGAGAAATGTTCACAATTACAGTAAATTATATTGGTTATATAATTGATTCTCATAGATATTAAAACATAAACAGATGGTATTTGGTGATTATTGAGAGATGAAATCTTTAAATTAATTAAAAATATTAATGTTTTGTTAAGGACATATCACCTAGAATTAAAACCAATAAAAAATATTTTTTTTCATTTTTAGACCTAGGGAGTGGGTTTGAGATTCTTCATGATAGATCCACCATAAAATGATATTTCAACTAGAAAAAAATGTTAATATGATAGGTAAATATCCCTTTTTTGAATATGAATTTAATTGTTTCTTATTTTGTTGTAAAATATTTAAGCACAATGATATTAATTATGATTCAGGGGAATAATGAAAGGTTCTAATGTAGACTCAGTGAAATTAAATATGACAGTTCAAATCATCATTAAAAAATCTAAGAAAATACATTTTATGTAACACCCCTAGATTTTAAAATGATACACTATGTTCAATATCATATAAGATACTCTACATCAAGCCTAGAAAAATGACAAAAAATATTATTTAAATATAATATTTATCACATATATATTATAATTGTGGGAATTAATGATATGAAATAAATTATTGAAATATATTTTTTTATAAAATTATTTTTTGGTTACCAATTAATTACAAATTAAAATAAAAACCAATTGATAATAAAGGATTTATTTTAATTAAAAAACTATTTTCATACCGACAAATGAATTTAATATAAATAAATTAAATTAATAACTATTAGTGAAATATATTAATAAATTTTATATTTTATATATTCAAAAAAAAAAATTAAAATTCATCCAATATGTTTGATAGCCTTAAAATAAGAATAAATCCAATTTTAAGCATACAAAATTATATATTTTGTCTATTAGAAATTTCACCGCCTTTTATGAAAACCTGTATTAAAACTAAATTTTTAGAATTTCAAAAAATATTTTTGAAAAAACATAACCTGATCATTTAAAACATAATATAAAAATTATATTAGGGTGTTTTTTGGTATTTTTCAGAGAATATTCCTTTTTTATAAGTAGTGAAAAATATTGAATTTTAATTGAAAAAATTATTTTCATATTATTTATTCATATAGTATAATAACATATTAAATTGTATTTAAAGTATAAATAGTTCAATAATACACCAATAAAACAAATTTTGGTCATTTGAATCAATTTAAAAATGAATTTGGATATAAAAACACTTGAATCTTTCGAAATTTTTTAGTTTAAAGTCCATTTTCCAATGGATTCTCTAGGATTAATTTTTAAAATATTTTTAAAATTATATGAATTTAATTTGGTCTAATAGATTCCAAATTTAGAATAAAATATAAAAATTAGGTAGTATGGCCATTTTTTATTTTTGTTGTAAAATATTTATGTGGGGAAAAGTTTATTTACCATGGTATAGGTTAAAAAGTGAAAACGGTTAAAGTTAAAATGAAGTGGTTTAAAATACCTAAAAACAAAAACATTTATGGGTTGATGAGGTATTTATTGACCCTAACCATCTATTAAAACATTAATTTTCTTAGAAATTATTTTAAATTAATTTCACCATAATGTGTTTGGATTTAAACATAAAATAAAGATTATTTAATCACTTAAACCCACCCCTCCTCAAGTATAAATACCACCCATCAACCCCCCCCACCCCCATTTCTATAATGAATCCTTTAATATCATAAAGTATTTATAAAACCATATCATTTTTACTCTCCCAACATAAAATTTCTTCTAGGTTCACCAAAAAAATATTTTAAATGACTTTAAGGGATCCTCTAAGGAGGTGATATCCAAGAGCTAATTTTCTCAAAACACCTCTCTTAATTTCTTTTCTTATAATAATTCATTCTAAAATACTTCATCTATCACGTATTTTTTACTCCAGAATCATGTAAATTTTATATTATTTTTTTAATAATGTAATATCACATATACACTTTATTTTTCATATTCTCTTATTATAATAAACGAAAATATTATCAAAATTATGGTAGTTTACCATATTCATGAATAATAATTTTTCGTTTCCACTACCACAATAATGGATGGTCAAAATGTTATTATTATTGTTAAATAATATTTAAATAGTTATATTATAACCTATTCCATGTTCTATAAATAACTTATTAACATAATATTAAATAATAAGAAACTACTTCCTTAAGATCCAAAAAAACTACCAAAATAAAATAAACATTAACATTAGGGTTTTATCAAATGAATCATTCTTATACCATAAATAAAAATTATATATGAGACCATTACTACTTATAGAATTTATGTAATACTATTTCATTCAAATTATTGAGTTTTAATTCAATTCTACAAGATCATCTATAATTATACCCAAATGAATCTATCATGAAACCACGAAACGAACGCACCCAAAACCACTAAAATGATGAAATATTATTAATGAATGGGTATTAATATGTTATAAAATCATCCCATAAGGTATTATAAATATTAATATAGTTATTTTATTAGTTGATAAAATTTTTAAACCGTTATACATGTGGGTTTATCATATTTGAAGGAAGATGAAACTAAGGTAATGGACTTTGTCACAATCCCATTTAATTGAGGATTTTTTATGTTATACACTGATCTTCTATTATGTGGTGTATATATATCCACCTTGATATATAATATCATGAATTTATTTATTATCATGTTATTTAATGTTTTTTAATTTTATTCCTTCATAGGGTTTATAATTAAAATAATTCAAAGTGGTATGGGACATTGGGATTTAAAATTCTCTTTTAAAATTTTTAATGATTTAATTTGAAAATATTTTCCTAGAAGTGAATTTTATTGAAATTATTTTATATTCTAATTTATATGAATATAAAATAATTTTAAATTATATTTAATGTTTAATTTTATTTTCATTCAATGGTTTTAAAAATTAATCTTTTTACACGTTTTATATGGAATGTTTTGACAAATAACCAAGGGAATATTCTATTCTTAAGGTGTATGGTGACGAAATATTTTCTACCACTGTAACTATTATTTAATATCTATATTACTTTGAAATAATTCATATTATCTTTAAAAAATCATTTATTTTATTTTTTTGGGTTTTTTGGGATTGAATATGGGCTTTCACTGAAAATGGTATTTTGGTATTGAAATTAGTTTTTCAAATAAAGGGGTATTTTTATAAAAAAGTGTATTTAATATGGTATTAAAATATTTTTTCAAAGGGTTTTATGATGAAATTGTTTTATTCATGAAAAGGAGCATGAGATTTTTATGAGAAATGGGTCATCCCAATACATATTATATGAAGGGTTGATCCCCATTATTTCTAATGAGTAAGCCTGATATAGCTTATATGCAGGGTTGAACCCCATCATATCTCATTATAAGAATGTGAGCCTGATATGTCTTATATAAAGTATTGAGCCCCATTATAGCTCATGATTTACCCAAATATAGATTAAATGTATGGTTATCCCCATTATAGATCTTGAATACATTAGGTAATAATAATATTAGAAACTGTCCATATGGTTATTTTAATTGAATTGTTATGAAAGGGTTTTATATAAATGATGTTATATGTCCCCTAAAATAATTTTAAATTAATATCTATGTGTTTTTAAGTATTACCTTTAGAAAAATTTGTGTTTTTTCTTGTGATATTTTTTTCTATTTTTCAAAATAAACTTAAGATGGGTTTTTATGTTTTTCACTGGTATAATGGATTCCATTATTTTAAATTCCTTACAGATATTTTTGAGCTCATCCAAATTTTTAAATTTTTTTCATATGGATTAAATAATTGTAAATGCAAGGATAAGATCATGGAGAAAATTTTGACTATTTTTCATAAAGAGAAACCATGTTTTATTTTAAAGATTTTTGTTTTATAAAAAAATGATATTATGTATATGTTTCCACTTATAATGTATGAGTTTACATTGTAATAGTTTATCCGAATTATCTAAAACTATAAACAAAAATATTATAGAATTTTAATTCTATTTCAAAAACACTATAATAAATAAGGTTTATGGATGGGTCCTTATATTTGGTAAGAAAGGATGGTTTCTAAAACATTAGAGGTTAGGATTGTGTTAATTTCATGACCTTATAAGTTTTTACTTTATAGATAAATTGAAATGATTTATAATTTTAATGATACCTTTTTTATTTATCTAAATATGTTTGTTCATAATGTTATTCTATAGAGGTTACAAGGAAGGTTTATTGAATAGCACTGATAGGAAAATATCCTTCCAAATTAGCATCCAACATGGTTGAAATTGAAAAAATAATTTTTTTAATAGATGGATAGTTTGACACAATATATAAATGGTGGAGGTATACTTTCTAGAGAGGAACCTAATGTTCCATGGAAGAAAATTTCTATATTGGATAATTTCATGAGGAACAATCCCCCATCATTCAGTGGATCATCTAACCCATTGGTAGAAAAATATGGATCAGTTTCTTAGAGAAGATATTAGAAGTCATTGTATGTTAAGAACATAGAACGGTATCTCTTCTCATTTATCATTTTGAAGGTGAAGTTTACCAATGGTGGTAATTGGTTAAGAATACTAGAGATAATGATGATACTGATTCCATGGAATGAGAATAATTTTAAAATATCTTCCTTGAGAAATATTTCCTGATGTATTGTTGACTTAGGATGAAGATGAAATTCATGGAATTGAAGAAAACATATTGGGATTCAGTGTACACAAATGAATAAAACAGCACAATATTGGTGATGTATGTTCTAAATTTTATTTAGGAAATTTTTTGTAAATTGAATATATTTTACTCATAATTGAAACCAAGTATACTAAGATCTTTTTCCTCATGAGAGTTTAATGTTAATAAGAATGTGGTTTTTTGTGCTGAAGAAGTTGAGATTGAGTTTTATAACACTAATATGACATGAGATGATAAGAGTGAGAATCGTTCAAGGAGATAAAAAATTTAGAAGCAACCAACAAGAAATTTTGGAGGTAAACATAAAACATAATCCATGTATGGTAAAATACATTTTGGGGAATTTACTTCGAGATCTAGAAAGTGTAACCAATTTGGTAAGATTGGTCACAAGGTTCATGACTATAAAGAGAACAGTCAAGAACAAACCAATAATGACATGATAGATATCCAGTAGATAGTGATATCTTTTAGTTTTAATGAGTTTCGTCATTATTCTAATACATGACTAAAGTTAGTTACAAAGGATGAAAATCATTAGGATCAGAAACATAAAGGTGTTGAAAATTAATTTACTACTACAACTACAATTGATGTTTGGTCATTTGGAGAAGTTATGAAAGATGCATGAAGATTGACATTTTTCGAAGGATGGTCATATTCTTACATTCTTAAGAACCCATAATTTTATGTTTTAGGTAATCGATAAACCTTGGGAGACATTTATTATGTTTTTATAAAAATTTGAGGTACCTATAAACCTTTTATTAAGATATTAAAAGGTTATTTGATGAATAATTCCTATATTTTTTATGATGTAATTTTAAATGTTATGGATAAAATATGGGGTTTATATGATATTTGATATTGTGGTAATTTTGGGATGTTAATTTTTTGGATGTAAAATGAAAAGTACAATATAAACATATAGGTTAATATTTTATTTAATTTTTAATATATTAATGTTATTTTGAATATTTTATAATTTTTTTCATGGAAGTTTATAAGAATTATGTAGTTTTCAAAAAAATGATAACATGCAGACCATGTGACAAACCATCACATCTGGAAAGACCCCGAGAATTGAACCCAATTCCAAAGGTCATAAATGTTTAATCAAATACCATTGGCCTACAATAATTCTTCAATAGTATGAATTTTAATTTTGTAAAATAGATTGATGTACTAAGAATATAACGATTTTGGTAACATATGTGTTATCTAATAGATAACCAAGGGTTTGGAAAATGATTTGGGAATTATTTTATTGATATTATATAAGTGGACATTCACTATTTTAGGAAACCTGTATTATTAATGTTACTAGAATACTATGGGATTTTGTTTGATGAATAATGGTAAACAAATATTTAGAAAGTATAATTTATTTTTTATGGATTTATGCTGATTCGGGAATAATTAGTGTATCCTAGTGATTATGAGATTTGGGTATTTTAATTTTGGTTTGAAACATTAAAAGTGATTGATATTATTTGAAGATAAATATTATCTTGGAAGACTGGGTGATCAAATGCTTCTTATATTTGGGTTTCAATTTTACTTTACAAGTTTTTAAATAATTTTAAGTATAATTATTTCTTGAATAATCTATGCAGAACTTTGGGTATTAATTTTGAATTTATGAGATTAAAATAGTATTTAGTCACATAGAAGTTTATTATTTTTAGAAAATTTCATTATATTATAGAAATATTATTTGGGTTAGTTAATGATTAAATACATGAGGAATAGATAGCAATACTTTATGTATTTTGTGATGTGTAAAAGTTGGTTCTGAAGCTTCTAACATGAAATATCATCTTGAATACTCATCATTTGTAAAAAATATTATATTGTGTTATAATTTAGTTAATGGATGAATTTATAATTTTCAAGTAATTATATTTCATTATTTTCTTTGTGTAGGTAGTAAAATAATTCTTCAATTATAGGTAAATTATTTTGATACCAAATTGATATCTATTTCCTTTTCTTAGCAAGAAATCAATAGGCTTTTAACCCTTCACATATTTAAATTTTATTGATGGTTAACACTATAATAAAAAGTTTCTATATCACTATCCATCAGAACATGATAGTTAATTTTCTCATCCATGTCCATGTTTTGCAACATGAAAAACTAATATGTGTTATTTCTGGGTACCTTCATACTTCCCTTTCTCCCATTTCACATGGAAGATTTATTAATACTTTTAATATTGTGGGTTTTCAACAATTTATTTTGAAAATTGAAATCCTTATTATTTAAAAATTGTGATAAAATTTTGAGGAAAATATTTATTAAAGGGGGTGTATCATTTTTAGATTTTAAAATGAAATATTGTGTTCAAAATCATACAAGATACTTTACATCGAGCATAAACAAATGACTAAATATTATTATTTAAAGATAATAACTATAAAATAGAAACTATAATAGTATGAATGAATGAGATTAACTAAATTATAAGAATATAGTTCACATATATTTATAAAATTAATTATTTGGTTAAAAATTATTTATAATTAAAAATAAAAACCATTTGAATATAGAGGATGTGTTTTTATAAAAAAATTATTTTTTAATACCCAAAATTGAATCGTGTCATAATATATTAAATTAATCAAAATTAATGATATTTATATGTTATATATTCAATAAAATGTTTTTACATTCATACAATATTTTTAATAGGATTAAAACAATAATAAATCAAATCGTACATATAAAAATCTATATTTTTTCGAAAGAGAGATTCACCTACATTTTTATAGAACACCTATTTTGAAACTAATATTTTAAAAAAATTTAAATTTTATTAGAAAATAATAACTAATTTCTTGAAATAATAATGTCAAAATTATCTTATTCTGAAATATTTGTATTTTTCGGAGGAGTTTCATTGTTTTGATGAATAGTGAAAAACTCTATATTTTATTTGAAAATTTCATTTCCATCTAATTTATTTATATAGTTAAACTATATTTTAAATAATATTTAGAGTATATTTAGTGAAATTATACATAAATAAAACAAATTTAGTTCATTTTAATCAATTTGAAATTGAAATTAGATATAAAAACATTTCACATTTTTGAACTTTTACAATTTAAAAACACGAGTTCCCGTTGCATTTAGAGGATTGATTTTAATTCAAATTTTGACAATAAAGTTAATTTAAATTGGGAAAATAAATTCCATATTATTAATAAGAAGGTATAAAATATTTAGTATTTTAATTTTAATTTTTATTCATAAAAAAGTTTCCTTGCTAAAAAATTGTATTTATCATATTATATGTTAAATAATGAAAAGTGTTAACGTTAAAAGGTAAATTCTTAAAATACTTAAAAACTAAAAAATTTAATGGGTTGTTAATGTATTTATAGACCCTAAACATCCATTAAAAATTTAATTACCAAAATAATATTGTAATTTAATTCCACCTCAAAGTGGGAGCCTTCAGACATAGTGTAACACCCCAGGTAAATAAAGCATATGAAATTTTCATATTTATCCATATTTGTGAATAAAATATTAAAATGACTTTAAATGGGACACTATGCTCGATGGCATACCCAACACGCAACAACAAGTTTCTTGGGAATCTTACGTTGCACTCTAATAATAAAATAATATTATTTTAAATGGTAGTTAACATGTAGCCGTTGTATTGGAGTGAATGGATATAAATAACTAAAATATTATTATATATGTTTTTAAATGTTTTTACATTTATCCAATAAAAGATAAAGGCTTAAAATACGGAAAGAATTCAATTTTAGGCGTATATTCCCTAGTTTTCACTAAAGGTTCACTTATCGCCTTTTGATGGAGAACCGTCATTAAATATATTTTTGTTCACTCTTATACATTCTATTGGACCAAATAAAACTCTTCTTAAGAATTGGGACATCAAAATTTACATTGTTTAAATTTTTGGTATCTTTGTGATAAAGTTCATTTTTTTAATGAATAGTGTAAAATGATGTATTTTAAATCAAAACCTCATTTTAATCTAGTTTATTTACATGATTAGATTGTCTTTTGAATTGGTTTTAAAGTGAAATTAGAATATATTTTTTACCATTAAATCCAATAGTGGTCGTTGGAATTAATTTCACTTTGAAATCAGAAATAAACTAATGTCAATCTTTTGATACTTATTGTTTCATAAAAACACGCTATTTGCTCTGACAGTGGGAATTAATTAATAAATTAATTAATGTGACTTATATGTTTTGAATTTTGTAAAATAGACTTCATTTTTGAATTCGGAATATCAAATATATCTTAGGGTGAATTTTTGGGATTTTTCTGAACAACTTCAATTTTTGATGAATAGTGAAACCACTAGGTGGTACTTATAAAAACTGATTTTTCTGATTAAATGAAATTTTTCCATCTTTGTGTTTTGAATTTCAAAAATCCGACATACATGGTTGTCATTAAGATGTAAAATGTGGTTCAATGGGTAAAAATAATTTTTTGGTGAATAGTAACTTATTAAGTTTTTAATCACGATTAGAGGTAATTAGTGTAGTTTAAGGTAAAAATAATGTTTTAATAATATGAAATGAACGTGAAACATGTCCTAACCTCATCAGATGTGTCATGGCCGACCAAGACAACCCATGGGTCAACTTGGGGACCCCATGAAGCTACTTTGGTTGGAAAATGACATTAATATCTTTTTATTTAAAGTTAAAGTAAAAATGAGACAAACATGAAATTTTTTACTAAAACAATTTTTACATGGGGTTATACAAGTCATATTTTTTACTATAAATAGTAATTGGAAAGATAAAAATATTTCCTACATCATAGTATTTTTTTATAATTAAATAAATTAAATTATTTATAACATCATGATGATGCAACAATGACCTCATTATTTAATGATTTAAATAAAATGGAAAGATAATGTAGAATCTAAGACCTACACATGTCCAAAACCTATTGGATGAGTGTATTTAGATCCCTTATCACCTTAGACTAGAAATACATCAATTTGGGACCTTTAAAATCCGAAACACTTTTGAAAATAAAGTAACATTTTGTAACTTTACATGAGTGCCCCTCCTCTCCTCTTATAAAAGGCCCCCACCTCTACCTCCTTACCCACACTCCCAAAGCCTTTGGCTCGGCCAACCTCTGCCCATTTTGTCTCTCCACTTCCCTCTCTTACTCCTTGAAGCCTCACTTTGGGAATAAGTCTTCCCAAGGAAGCCTTTGAGCTCAAACCAAAGGGAGTTACCCCATTTTAAGGTAATGTCTTCACTTGTGTCCTTTTGTTTTATTTTGCTTATCCAACTCCCTAAACTCTTTTTATTCATTTATTTTGTAACAAATACAGTATCTTAAATATACTAGGATGTTGTTATAATAAGGATTTGAGCATCACTTACACACACCTACATCTAATGGTTAAATAACATACTGTTTCCGTGGATGGCGAATTTCTGCCTCCCGAAATGATGACTGTTCAACATTCTTCTAACACCTTCAAAGGTGGCCATTAAGATGACACTATATTTATATATGATATCTAATATTTTTATGTTTTACTTAAGCTTCTGTATTTTTCATTTTGGGAATACCTTTATGGTTTCCATTATGGGTAAATGTGATATCTTCATTTAACGAAGTGTGGACTACCGCCCCGTCAAAGTGACTTGATTCGTTAATACCATATATGGTACGTATAAAGTGTAACGACCCGAAAATTTGAATAAATCTTGTTTCCTAATTTTATGTGTTATTTTATTTTTATACTCAACAAAAATGTTTCATTTGATAACATGAGTATAATTAAAATGAGATTGTTGGGTTTTGACTGTTATTTGACCATTGGTCAATATGACCGCTGGAAACAAAATGTTTTGATTATTGTCTCTAAATACAAGCAATCTTGGTTAATTAATATAGAAAGAAGATTCGATGGCCTCACCCAGTAGTCTTGGACCGATCGAAGCACATCTAACAGAACTTGGGAAGGAGGTAGCACCACTGGGCTTTGGTCTGGACCAAACCCAAGCTGAACTTCATCGTGTGAAGCTAGAACGGGATCACCTTCGCGAGAAGTTCAAACTGATAGAAATTACTACACGTGCAATGTTGGCTGAGCCTCCCTCGGATTCTCCCACCTTAGCACACCTTACACTTAGGTCCTATGCTGGTGTGATAAGGGGATATTTTAGGAGACCGTAACTCCCTTGTGTAATCCTTTGTTTTAAATAAAAATATGGATTTCTTCTTATGATGAAGTTTATGAATTTTCAAATGTCCGGATAAATATAGTATGAATATTATTGATGAAGTTTAGAGAAAGGATATTTTAAAAATGTTTATATAAACCTTAAATAAATAAAAATGTGTAATGATTTTCAAAAAATGGTCTTCTATAATTATGTTCAGTACGAAATTTTGAGTCTAATAAGATCAACTTGATTTTTGATGAATAGTAAATTATGAATAGTGATTTTATGCTTAGGATTAGTAATGTGACCAAATGGATTAGTAATTTCACTCAAAGAAAGTTTTAATATAATTTAGACACCTAGATTAAGTAATGAGATTCAATAAAATGGGTAAATAACAGTTTCATAAATTATTATTCAAATATTAGTTTTTTCGGGTGAATAGTGTTTTTTAATTAAAAATTAAATTAAAAATATTTAGAAAAATATTTTTTTAAAATGGATTTCATTTTTGAACTCAGGGAATCGATATTATGTTAAGGTAATTTTTGGGGATTTTTCTAAAAAATATGAATTTTTAGTGAATAGTAAAAATACAGTTTTAGGGATTCGGTATGTTTAATGACATCATAGCTGTGTCATGATGATGTCATGAAATATTTTAAGGGTTGGCCGGCCAAGGGTGATGAATTATTTTTTTGGGGGCCCCATGTGTCCTAACTCCATGGTAAATGCCAAGGGAGAGCACATGGGTTTGAGAAAAGCACATGTGAGGTGTCCCTTGGCCATTAATGCCTTGTCCCCTCACTTTCCCTATAAATACCAAGACCTCCTCTCATCCATTCGACTCCCCACTATTCCCCAACGAAGTTCTGGTCTCATTACCTCCCTAGGAGTCCTCCCAAGGTGCCCCCAAGCCCTCAAGGTTCCAACCATTGAGGTTTAAGAGTTACATTTTAAGGTAAGGGATCCGACATCTCTCTTTCATTTCAAGTAATCTCTTTTATGTCATTCCTTTTATGATCCATGTTCTTATGTTGGAATATGTTCTTTTATACTCCTCTTACTGCCCTTTTCATGTTCATATAATGAGAGACCCCCTCTTGCTCTCATTATTTCATTTAATGAAGTTTTAAGTGGCGCCGTTAGGCTGCCGAAATTTTTGTAACGGATTCTTTCTCCCTTCTCATTTTTCAAGATCTATTTTCATGTAAAGTATTTCAAGTTCCTTTTTATTATGTTGGGGTATGATCTATAAATTTATCATACTGATCTTTTATGATAATATGATGAGAGACCCCATTTGATCGCTTCAATTCATTATTTTTAAGTTTTAAGTGGCGTCGTTAGGCTGCCGAATTTATAAGTTGTTCTTCACCCTTCTCGTTTTGAAGTTCTACTTTCATGTCAATTCTTTCAAGTTCCTTTTTGTTATGTTGGGGCATTATCTCTATATCTATCATACTGAACTATTATGTTCACATGATAAGAGACCCTATTTGATCTTTTCAAATCATTTTTTTTGAAGTTTAAGTAACTCCGTTAGGCTGCCAAACTTTCATAAGAGAAATTTAATTTTTGTCTTCCTTCCATGTTTTTCATTTCAAATGGTATGTCCTTGAAATTTAATTACCATGATCATTTATCCTTCTTATTCTGTCCATCTACTATTTTATGGGTCATTTATGAATGTTTGACCCATTTTACCTCTCTTTTTAATGTCTTCTAAAACCTCGTAACATAGCCGTTATGCTACAGAATTTCTGTCTCAAAATGTCTCTCTCTTTTTCTAAAGTTATTTTATATTATTAAGTGAATACTCAAAGATCTTTCTTCTAAAGGGGTATTCACATATATACCAAAATGTTCTATTTTAAATCATGGTATTTACATACATGTGACCCACCTTCCTTTTCTGTGGGTTTTAAAGTGATGTAAAGATCATGTCTTTAAAGCAGTTTTTAAAACGTTATGATTATGAAATGAAACCCATTTATTTTATGCTATATGGGTTATTTATGAAATTTTTTATGATGATATATGTGGCTCACATGATAATAAAGGCCTTTAAGGGTGCGCCCTGATAGTGCTCCAATGCATTGGGTAATGATGTAACCACTAGAGATTACAATTTTCACGATACCTTAGTGAATAACCTTGGTAATTTTCAAATGAAACCTTGGGGATGGACCTTGGTGATATGTTCATGATTGTCTATGTTAAATGATGTAGCCACATCTTCAAGTTATGAAAAATATTATTTTTTATGATATGCCTCATAATTTCTTTCTCATTCCTTAATGTTCTTTTTATGTCCTTATTGAAGTATCTCAAGTTCACATGTAAAATGTTTCTCTTGTTTCCCTTATTGGGCCTTCTGCTCACCCTTTCTTTTGATGTATGTCCCCAGGTTAGGAGATGCAGTAATGAACCTAGGATGAACTTAAGGAGAAGCCTTTCAAGTGTTTAATAAGAATGTTTTTTTTGTTTGTTCTTTACATGTATTATGTTCCTTGTTTCCAAGACACTAAACCTTAAAGATCCTCAGTTCCGTGTAATGAAATGAAAGTTATGTTATAAAAAGACGGGATGCTATAGTTGGTATCAAAGTATGGTTTAGTTATTTGTGGAAATTAGGATATGAAAACTTTAGGAAGAAGCCTATAGAAATGTTTATATATAGGAAATCTTCTTGGTAGTTTGGTGAGTATTGAGTAAGGGGTTGCCAAGAAAATACATCCCTGTCTGGATACGAGCAGGTAGAGGTGGCTCTGGCATAGATGTACATAGTGGTAAAACCCAAAAACACCGCTTTGAGCTAGATTCAAACGGGAACTGGTACACGACAACGGGCCTTGCTGCACTCTTGGTTACGACACTCCCGGGGGATATGCTTTGGTAAATTCATATGCTTAGTATGAACCATTGTTAAAGGAACAAAGATTCACATAAGAATATATGATCATGGATAACCTAGATTGGAACCTAGGGGATCACAAGTTAGGGTATACTTTTCTTCTACAAGTTATCCTTATATGATTTAATCTCCTTTTCATGATTATTAGCTAAGTATTTAAGCCCCTAATTATAGTTTCTTTTCTTAGTTAATGGCGGGAAATGGAAGAACATGTCCCAACAACCAATGTGATAAGAAATGCTATGATTTCTGTATTAATACGACAGAGATGATTAGGGTATTAAAATATGATTATTATTTTGGAAAACGTTCACTATTTTGGGGACCCTATATGATCGAGGTAAATAGATTACTACGTTATTTTCATTGAGTAGTAAGGTTGAATTATATTTTGAAGAATCGATGAATTTATGGTGTACTTATAGTAATTTAGGTTACTTATAGAAATGATTAACCTATCTGGGGGTAAATATGTTTAGGTTAGTTACATTTGTTATAATATGTTAGGAGTGGTTGATGTTGTTTGGAGATGAATGATAAAGTTTACCTTGGAAGACTATGTTATCAAATACTTCTTGTATTTGGGTTTCAATCTTAAGTTTGGTTTATTTTAAGGATTTTTAAGGACAGTTATTTACAGAATGGTCTATGATGAACTCTGGGTAGTACCATGGAACTTTTAAGATTTAAAAGTAGTTTCCATTCCTATGGGATTATTTCTTTTTGAAGAGTTGTTTTACCTTACACTTTATATTTTTGGGATAATGTTTAAAGATAGATGAAATAGATGGTTAATATTTGGTGTATTATGTGATTTTCTAGAAGATGATTCTTGTGTTTTGATGAGACCAAGTGTTTTTGAATGCTCATCGTTTGGAGAAAAGATTATTTTTGGGTATAAACTTATTAAAGGATGAAACTATAAATGAAGGTAGGTATATTTTCTTATGTTTTTGTTCTATGTAGAAAATGAATTCCTCAAAATTCTGAAAAGAAACATAAAACAAAAATTTTGTTGGTTTACGTTTCCTACTAGGTAATCATAGACCATTTACACACATCATAAGTTTGGGATTTTCTTATAGTTAACTTTCTCCTAATCATGTTCTCTACCACTCTCCCTCAGAACTTGACCCTTTGTTTTCTCCTCCATGTCCATGTTTTCCTACATGGAATCCTAGTGTGGGTTAACTCGGGTGACCTTTTACTTCCCTTTCTTTCTTTTAATGTAATAGTTTTACTGACTCCTTTTCCGATGTGGGACTTTCAGTAAAATTTCAAAACCCAATTTTAAAAATTATGAGGACGCAATTTCTTAAGGGGGGAAGACTGTAACGACCCGAAAATTTGAATAAATCTTGTTTCCTAATTTTATGTGTTATTTTATTTTTATACTCCACAAAAATGTTTCATTTGATAACATGAGTATAATTAAAATGAGATTGTTGGGTTTTGACTGTTATTTGACCATTGGTCAATATGACCGCTGGAAACTAAATGTTTTGATTATTGTCTCTAAATACAAGAAATCTTGGTTAATTAATATAGAAAGAAGATTCGATGGCCTCACCCAGTAGTCTTGGACCGATCGAAGCACATCTAACAGAACTTGGGAAGGAGGTAGCACCACTGGGCTTTGCTCTGGACCAAACCCAAGCTGAACTTCATCATGTGAAGCTAGAACGGGATCGCCTTCGCGAGAAGTTCAAACTGATAGAAATTACTACACTTGCAATGTTGGTCGAGCCTCCCTCGGATTCTCTCACCTTAGCACACCATACACTTAGGTCATATGCTGGTGTGATAAGGGGCTATGTTAGGAGACCATAACTCCCTTGTGTAATCCTTTGTTTTAAATAAAAATAGGGATTTCTTCTTATGATGAAGTTTATGAATTTTCAAATGTCCGGATAAATATAGTATGAATATTATTGATGAAGTTTGGAGAAAGGATATTTTAAAAATGTTTATATAAACCTTAAATAAATTAAAATGTGTAATTATTTTCAAAAAATGGTCTTCTACAATTATGTTCAGTACGAAATTTTGAGTCTAATAAGATCAACTTGATTTTTGATGAATAGTAAATTATGAATAGTGATTTTATGCTTAGGATTTGTAATGTGACCAAATGGATTATTAATTTCACTCAAAGAAAGTTTTAATATAATTTAGACACCTAGATTAAGTAATGAGATTCAATAAAATGGGTAAATAACAGTTTCATAAATTATTATTCAAGTATTAGTTTTTTCGGGTGAATAGTGTTTTTTAATTAAAAATTAAATTAAAAATATTTAAAAAAATATTTTTATAAAATGGATTTCATTTTTGAACTCAGAGCATCGATATTATGTTAAGGTAATTTTTGGGGATTTTTCTGAAAAATATGAATTTTTAGTGAATAGTAAAAATACAGTTTTAGGGTTTTGGTATGTTTAATGACATCATAGCTGTGTCATGATGATGTCATGGAATATTTTAAGGGTTGGCCGGACAAGGGTGATGAATTATTGTTTTGGGGCCCCATGTGGCCTAACTCCATGGTAAATGCCAAGGGAGAGCACATGGGTTTGAGAAAAGCACATGTGAGGTGTCCCTTGGCCATTAATGCCTTGTCCCCTCACTTTCCCTATAAATACCAAGCCCTCCTCTCATCAATTCGACTCCCCACTCTTCCCCAACGATGTTCTGGTCTCATTACCTCCCTAGGAGTCCTCCCAAGGTGTAACACCCCAAGCTTCTACGGTACGTTTCCCTTCGAATAATGCGATAGCGTGTGTTGTACGCAACCTCGAGTTCTAACACACACCACAACTAATTAAACTAGCCGTTGTGAATAGTAATACCTAATTTTTGAAATCATATATATTCAATATTTTAAAATGGACTTCATTTTTAGATTCGGAATATCAAAATTAGCCTAGGGTGAAATTTTAGTACATTTCGGATAACTTTCATATTTTGATGAATAGTGAAAATTACTAAATTTTAATTAAAAACAACTTTTTTAATCAAAATAATTAATAGTGATAAATTATGAATTTGAGTGGTTTTAAAGTATATTTATAATATATTTTTACCATTTAATATAATGTTGGTCATTGGACATAATTTTACAATTAAACCGAACATAAACAAGTGTCAATCTTTTGATAGTTATTATCTCTTAAAAAACACGCTTTTTGTTTTGACAGCGGGAATTAATTTTAAATTAATTTCTGCCACTTCTGTGTTTTGAATTTAGGAAAATGGATTCCATATTTGGAATCAGGATGTTAAAATTGTGTAAATAGGTAACTTTTATTTTTAGACATTTTGAATAGTTACTGTGGTAAATATTTTATTTACCATGGTTAAAGGGTAAATCCGGTAAATAAGGGTTAAAAAAATAATATTATAATAATAAACAATTACCCTAAAACGTGTCTTCACCCTATTGGTTGATACATGGTCGACCATGAGCATCTTTGGGTCTATTTTGGGACCCCATGGATCCACTTGTAAGTGATAATGACACTTTATTTTAATTTAGTTAAAATGAATACAAAAATGACACAAGCATATATCTTTTAGAACAATAATTTTTACATAGGGTTATATATGTTGGCTTTTAGATTATAAATATTCATTAGAAAGCTAAAAAGATTTCCTACATAATGATATTTTATTTATAATTTTTAGACATTAAATAATTTATTTTATTTATGACACAATGATGATGCAGTAATTACTATAATAGTGAAAAATTAAAATAATTGATATTATAAATACCCAAATAAATATAATATTAAACTTTTAATGAATTAAAATAATTTTCTAGGATAATATGATATATTAGGATTGATTTAATTGACTTTGTTCGAAGTAATAAATCTGTTATGAGTTTCACAAAAATCAACTATTGAATAGTGTCAAAATTGACATAAAAGAGTTCTTAAAACAAATATTATATTATTAATTGATATTAAATTCCTAAAAATCTAAGGTTCGGCCAAGAGACTTATATTATTATAGGTTAATTATTAATGAACCACTTGGGGGTCTCTTGGATGTATATAGTAAGTTTATTAACCATATTATATAAAAATACAAAGAGACATTGTAAAAGTGAAACTAATTAACTTAGAGTTAATACTTAAAGATAAGGTTAATATAAGTACCCAAACCTGTCTAAATTCTATTTGATGAGTTGTTTTCGACCTATCCCCACCTAATCCTTTGAATAGACAACTTTGGAGCCTTTGGAAACCGAATATGAATTTATTATAAATTAATATTTCTCTCTTTTCCAAAGGTGCCCCTCACCCCTCTTATAAAAGGGCACTCCTCCTTCTCTTTTCCTCACACCTCTCAAGCCACTTGGCTCGTCCAAACTCTGCCCAACTAAGCTCCCCACATCCCTCTCCTCATCCTTGAAGCTTCCCCTTAGGCAGAAAGCATTTCAAGAAGTCCTTTGGTTCCAACCAAAGTGAGTTACCTAGATTAAAGGTAACGATTTCTCTTAAATTATTTTCATTTATTTTGCTTCTCCAACCCCCAAACTCTTTTTATTTCCTTTCTTTTGTAACAACACCAGTATCCTCAATATACTAGGATGTTGTTATAAGAAGGATTCAAACTACACATACACACAACTCCATCTAATGGATGATGAACATAATGTTTCTGTGGATGGCAAACTAACGCATCACGAAACGATGATTGTTCAAATACATCTTACCGCCTCTCATGGTGGCCATTATTATGGAACTATAATTAAATATGATATTAATTATATATATTTTATATATAAGCTTCTGTAATTCCATTTTATTTCATACCATTATCCGTTTCATGTTGTATATACATATGATAATTTCATTTGAGGAAGTGCGGACTACCGCCCCCTTAAAATGATATGACTCGTTCATACCACACATGGAACGTATAAAGGATGGTTTAATGAACTTAAGTAACATATATAAAATATTATATTATACTGGAATAGTAATATACCTATGTATCATTTGGATTTGATTCTTTTAAAATGAAAATTAAATGGAAGTAGCGTTCGTGCGTACGTACGGACTACCGTCTCCACGAAGGCGATAAGATTCATTCTCCATCATATCCATTCAAGTATTATTCTCATTTTAGGGTTAAAAATAATGTTAATATCATTCTGATTATGAATAAGATATAATATATCCATTACAAACATGTCTTACGTAACCAAACATTTAAGAAGAACGAATCGATTATCACCCGAAACGACGATAATACTAAGATATTATTAATAAAACAATGTTAAAAGATCATATATGATATCATATTAATGTATATGATTCTTGTATAATTTAATAACAATTATTTCACCATTATACAGGAGGTTAACCTACCCCAACAAAGGAAATGTACAAGGTAAGGGTTATTTCACAATCTCTTCATTATCCGAGGTTGTTTATACGTAATAATCTACTGGGATATCTTTATCATCCACATCCATGTTTCTCAAAAATGTATTTCAAAACATTTTTACTATTTACAAGAATATGGGTTAAAGTCATTTATACCCTTGTTTGACTTTTTATAAGAGGAATTTTTCCGCCGTTATAAAATCGTCAAAGCTTTCCTTACAAGCTTACAAGAATATTTTCAAGAAAATGTTTTATTTTATATGGCTCTTAAATGATTTCAAAAATAGAAAGAGATATTTCTATAAAAAGTGTTTTGATTTCATCTCTGTCAACATCCTTTAATGGATTTTACGCTTATTTGAAGTTGATTTATTATAATACAAAACTTCTATATTGTATTGAAGGTTTTGTGATATGTTTGACTGTGGATGTGCTATTTTATACCATTCATAGTTTATGGTGAAACTATTGACATTTCGTATGCTAGTTTTAATCCGAATGTTTATGTTATATTTCAAACTTTTCTTCAGATGAATGTGCTAAACAAGTATGTTCCGGGTTGGGGACCGGTAAAAGTAAGCCCTCCAGGTTGGGGACTGGTTAAAGTAAGCCCTCCAGGTTAGGGACTGGTAAAAGTAAGCCCTCCGGTTTGGTCTCCGGTTATTAGAGGTACTCCGGGTTGGTGTTCGGTTATTAGAGGCACTCCGGGTTGGTGTCCGGTTATTAGAGGCACTCCGGGTTGGGTTCCGGTTAGAAGTAACCCCTAGGTCTTGGGATGAGGCCTAGACAAAGAAATTAACGTTTAGCATTATGCATTCCAACATTATGAAAGTGGTTATTGATATTGCATGTGATTATTCGATTAGTAGAATATCCATGTGAACAAGTAAATGGCATTATTTCATTTTACTTTTGCCATACTATGTTGAAGTTCAATTTTAAAAGGCTTTTGTTTTAGTAATTCATTGCCTTAAATGTTTATGCTTATTTTGAATGTTCCGCTATATTGTTATCCTTACTTGGCATTTGAGCTCACCCCTTTTTTATGTTTTATTTTTCCCAGGTAGTGAAGAAGTAAATTATGATTGACTTTCAGGGATATTATGGGTTTATAGTGTGGACGTTGGAAACATTATGTTGTTGTAGTAGTTTTTCATTTTATGATGTAATGTAAAACTTATGAATATATCTAGTGTTTCCAAGGCTACTAAACTAATCGGTCTTTCGGGATTTGATCTTTCTTGTGATCATGCAAATGTTATGTAATAATGCACCGACTCTGGGTAGCTGGGGTCGGGGCGTTACAGTTGGTATCAGAGAAAGTTTAGTACAAACCTTGGAAGCTAGATTTAGATAAACTCTGATTAGAGCACGTAGACCTAAGATGAACTTTGAGGATTAGTATAGAAGAATTTCCTAGAATTTTGGTATTGTAGAGATTTTGTGAGTTTTCCGAGCAATACATCCCTGTCTGGATACGAGCAGGTAGAGGCGGCTCTGGCACAGATGTACCTAGGGGTAAAACCCGAAAACACCGCTTTGAGCTAGACTCAAACGGGAACTGGTGCACGACAACGGGCCTTGCTGCACTCTTGGTTACGACACTCCCGGGGGATATGCTTAGGATAACTCTCACTTTCTTTACAAATCATTATGAAGGGTTTATGAGTATATTCTTCCTCAAAGAAAACATATTTATGATTATGGATTATATCCATAGATAGTTCAATTTATGTTTAGTGTTTTATAAGTATGGGATTATGTATTTTGATTCATAAACTGATCTAGTTTATCACATTGTTTAGAAATGGAGCCTAGTGGAAGAAATGGAAACCGTATCAATGCATGCACTCCATGTAGGGATTTCCCTCCTGCTCAAGATAATTATAGTGGGGCTGGTGATGCAACTGGTGCTGATCAGCTAATCACCATACTGGGACAACTTACTCAGGTTATGAATAATAACCTTACCCGTATGGAGCACCCTGATCCGCAGCGTGGAGGATCAATGTTAGATCGATTCATGAGACAACAACCACCAACGTTCAATGGGAATACAAATCCCTTAGTATCTGAGCAATGGATATTTTCCCTAGAGAAAATATTTCAGGCTTTGGGGAGTAGTGAAAGGGAAAAAGTTACCATGGCAGTTTACCGCCTCACTGGAGATGCTGATCAATGGTGGTCATTGATTCAAAACATGAAGGAAGATGATGAAGTATCAAACATGGAATGGAGGGAGTTCAAAGATCTGTTTTTAGAAAAATACTTTCCTCGCGACCATCGAGCAGATATGGAAAGGCAATTTCTGAGTCTGAGACAAAAGGAGGATGATAATGTCACAAAGTATGAGGCTAACTTTACAAGGTTAGCGAGGTATGCTGGAGATTATATTCGCAACCCAAGAAGTAAGATTGATCGTTTCTTTGATGGGTTAAAACCATTTCTCCGTCGAGCATTATTCTCACAATCCTTTTCGTCGTACGAAGACATTGTCTCATGTGCTATCAAGACCGAAAAAGAATTCTCTAAGTCTTATGACTTTAAAGCGAAGCAAGAGAAGAAGAGACCTGCTGATCAATCTGGGAATGGAAATAAGGGGAAGAAGGGAAAGGTTGAATATCCATCTTGTGGTAAATGCGGGAAAAAACATCCTGGTACTTGCTTGAAGGGAATGGGAGTCTGTTACAAGTGTGGTGAAAAAGGCCACCAAGCTCATGATTGCAAGGGGAAGAAGGAAGCTACCAACGTTCAGTGCTACAATTGCAGGGAGATGGGGCATTATGCAAATGAATGTCCTAAGCGTCAGGAGAACTTACCTCAGAAAAGGCCAAGGGATCAAGGCCAGGCTTATGCTATCACTACTGCTGAGGTAGAAGCTCCGAAAGACGTGGTGGCAGGTAATTTAATGGTTTCCTCAAGTTTATCAAATGCATTATTTGATTCTGGATCATCGCATTGTTTCATATCTTCCCAGTTTGCTAAGAAAATTAGATATTTCCAATTTGATTTAATAAGGGAGTTGTCAGTTAAAACTCCTAAGGGAAGTATCGTTGCAACAAAGTTTTGTGAATCAGTCCCCATTAGAGCACATAAATTTTCTTTATCTGCTGATTTCATCATCATACCTATGATTGAGTTTGATATAATCCTCGGTATGGACTGGCTTTCGGACTATGATGCGAAGATTTATTGTAAGAAGAAAGAGGTTACGATTCTTGATGATAATGATAAGGAACACCTTATTTTTAGAGCAGAATCGTCACCACCTAATTCTTATTTAGATCCACCCCCAATAGCTCAACTAAATTCAATTATTGGGGAGGAAGAGAATGAAATAACTGCGGGTGAGGAAAGGAATGTTCAAATAAAGGATGTACCTGTTGTGAAAGAGTTTGTAGATGTATTTCCGGAAGATTTACCTGGACATCCTCCAGAACGAGAAGTTGAGTTTTCTATTGATTTGATTCCTGGATCAAGGCCTATATCGAAGACCCCTTATATAATGGCCACTGTAGAGCTAGTCGAACTAAAGAAACAACTAGAGGAATTGAGTAATAAGGGATTTATTCGCCCTAGTGTTTCTCCATGGGGAGCCCCTGTTCTTTTTGTTAAAAAGAAAGATGGATCTATGAGGTTATGTATCGATTACAGGGAGATCAATGCTATAACGATAAAGAACAAGTATCCCCTACCTCGTATTGATGATTTATTTGACCAACTGCATGGAGCTCAATACGTTTCAAAGATTGAACTTCGATCTGGATACCATCAGTTGTGTGTGAAGAAGGAAGACATTCTGAAGACAGCATTTCGAACCAGGTACGGGCATTACGAGTTTACTGTAATGCCGTTTGGATTGACTAATCCACCCTCTGTATTCATGGATCTGATGAATAGAGTTTTCAAGGAGTATCTCGATGAATTTGTGGTGGTATTTATTGATGATATCTTGGTATACTCCAAAACCTACGAAGATCATGAAAATCACTTGCGCATTATCTTGAAGACTCTGAGGAGGCAGGAATTATATGGAATGTTTAGCAAGTGTGAATTCTGGCTTCAGGAGATTTCTTTTCTTGGCCATATTGTCTCTAAAGATGGAATCTCTGTTGATCCTTCTAAGACCAAAGCAATCCAAGAATGGCCAGCACCTACGAGTATAACTGAGGTACGTAGTTTTATTGGCGTGGCAGGTTATTATCGACGTTTCGTCCAGAATTTTTCCCGATTGGCTAACCCATTAACGAGGCTCACACGTAAAGGGGTTAAGTTTGTATGGACAAAAGAGTGTGAAGAATGTTTTGAAGAATTGAAGAAAAGATTAGTCAATGCTCCTATATTGACTCTACCATCGGGGAATGATGGGTTCGTTATTTATAGTGATGCATCAAAGAAAGGACTTGGTTGTGTCCTTATGTAGAATGATAGAGTTATTGCCTATGCATCACGACAGTTGAAAATTCATGAACAAAACTATCCTACTCATGATCTTGATTTAGCAGCTGTGATCTTTGCTTTGAAGATATGGAGGCACTACCTCTATGGTGAAAAATGTGAGATTTATACTGATCACAAGAGTTTGAAGTATATTTTCTCACAAAAAGAACTCAACATGAGGCAAAGGAGATGGCTTGAATTACTCAAGGATTATGATTGCACGATACACTACCACCCGGGGAAAGCAAACAAAGTAGCAGATGCTTTGAGCAGAAAAGACCATGGAGTTCTGAACATGATGAGAATTGAAAGGGATCCAATTTTCATGGATCTAGAGAAGATGGACATGGGAATAACCAGGGAAGGTGAAACATCAATGCTTTTTCAAATGGTTGCCAAACCATCTTTACTAGAAAGGATTAAGAGTTCCCAGACCGATGATGAAGAATTTCAGAAGAAGATTAAAGCTGTGAATGATGGGAGATTGAGAGACTTTGTGTATGAAGATGGACTTTTGAAATTCGGGAAGAGACTTTGTGTTCCCAATATACCTGATCTAAAAAGGGAATTGCTGGATGATGCTCATAGTTCCAATTTCTCTATACACCCTGGGAGCACCAAAATGTATAGAGATTTGAAGGAACATTTTTGGTGGGACAACATGAAGAGGGAGATTGCTGATTTTGTGTCAAGATGTATGGTTTGTCAACAAGTGAAAGCTGGAAGGCAACAGCCTGGAGGAGTCATGCAACCTCTTCCCATACCGGAGTGGAAATGGGACAATATTACGATGGACTTTTTCATGGGGCTACCAAAGACTCCTAGAAAGAACGATGCAATATGGGTTATTGTTGATCGTCTTACCAAGTCAGCACATTTTCTTGCTATAAGAGAAGATCTACCCCTGGAACGTCTAGCAAGACTATATATTAATGAAGTTGTGAGACTTCATGGAGTACCCTTATCAATTGTTTCTGATCGTGATCCCCGTTTTACTTCAAGATTTTGGAAAAGTCTTCAGAAATCCCTGGATACTGAACTTCATTTGAGCACTTCTTACCACCCTCAGACAGACGGACAATCAGAACGGACTATTAAGACCTTAGAAGACATGTTGAGATCTTGCTCACTTGATTTTCAGGGTATGTGGGATCAATATTTACCACTGGTAGAATTTTCCTATAACAATAGCTTCCATTCAAGTATTCAGATGGCACCATATGAAGCATTATATGGAAAGAGATTTCGTACACCAACCTGTTGGGATGACGTTGGTGAAAGAAAACTTGTAGGCCCAGAACTGGTGGAGGAAACGGTGGAAAAGGTGAAAGTAATCCAAAATCACATCAAAGCAGCTCAAAGTAGGCAGAAGAGCTATGCCGATAATCGAAGGAAGGATTTGGAATTTCAAGTCGGTGATCATGTTTTCCTGAAGGTATCTCCGTGGAAGGGAGTCATACATTTTGGTAAGAAAGGCAAATTGAGTCCCAGGTACATCGGACCTTTTGAAATTCTAGAACGAATTGGGGCTGTAGCTTACCGATTGGCAATGCCGCCAAGTCTCTCCAAAGTTCACGATGTGTTCCACGTATCTCTGTTGAGAAAATACATTCCTGACCCAACGCATGTACTCACCTATGAGGAATTAGAACTGGAACCCGATCTTTCCTATTGTGAAGAGCCCGTCAGGATTCTTGATACAAGAGAACAAGTACTGAGAAACCGGACGACGCGTCTGGTAAAAGTTTTGTGGAGAAATCATAAGATGGAAGAGGCAACGTGGGAACCCGAGGAACTTATGATGAAGAACCACCCGAGTCTTTTTATGCAGTAATACCCTAGAAATTGCGAGGACGCAATTATTTGAAGGATGGGAGAATGTAACACCCCAAGCTTCTACGGTACGTTTCCCTTCGAATAATGCGATAGCGTGTGTTGTACGCAACCTCGAGTTCTAACACACACCACAACTAATTAAACTAGTCGTTGTGAATAGTAATACCTACTTTTTGAAATCATATATATTCAATATTTTAAAATGGACTTCATTTTTAGATTCGGAATATCAAAATTAGCCAAGGGTGAAATTTTAGTACATTTCGGATAACTTTCATATTTTGATGAATAGTGAAAATTACTAAATTTTAATTAAAAACAACTTTTTTAATCAAAATAATTAATAGTGATAAATTATTAATTTGAGTGGTTTTAAAGTATATTTATAATATATTTTTACCATTTAATATAATGTTGGTCATTGGACATAATTTTACAATTAAACCGAACATAAACAAGTGTCAATCTTTTGATAGTTATTATCTCTTAAAAAACACGCTTTTTGTTTTGACAGCGGGAATTAATTTTAAATTAATTTCTGCCACTTCTGTCTTTTGAATTTAGGAAAATGGATTCCATATTTGGAATCAGGATGTTAAAATTGTGTAAATAGGTAACTTTTATTTTTAGACATTTTGAATAGTTACTGTGGTAAATATTTTATTTACCATGGTTAAAGGGTAAATCCAGTAAATAAGGGTTAAAAAAATAATATTATAATAATAAAAAATTACCCTAAAACGTGTCTTAACCCTATTGGTTGATACATGGTCGACCATGGGCATCTTTGGGTCTATTTTGGGACCCCATGGATCCACTTGTAAGTGATAATGACACTTTATTTTAATTTAGTTAAAATGAATACAAAAATGACACAAGCATATATCTTTTAGAACAACAATTTTTACATAGGGTTATATATGTTGGATTTTAGATTATAAATATTCATTAGAAAGATAAAAAGATTTCCTACATAATGATATTTTATTTATAATTTTTAGACATTAAATAATTTATTTTATTTATGACACAATGATGATGCAGTAATTACTATAATAGTGAAAAATTAAAATAATTGATATTATAAATACCCAAATAAATATAATATTAAACTTTTAATGAATTAAACCAATTTTCTAGGATAATATGATATATTAGGATTGATTTAATTGAATTTTTTCGAAGTAATCAATCTGTTATGAGTTTCACAAAAATCAACTATTGAATAGTGTCAAAATTGACATAAAAGAGTTCTTAAAACAAATATTATATTATTAATTGATATTAAATTCATAAAAATCTAAGGTTCGGCCAAGAGACTTATATTATTATAGGTTAATTATTAATGAACCACTTGGGGGTCGCTTGGATGTATATAGTAAGTTTATTAACCATATTATATAAAAATACAAAGAGACATTGTAAAAGTGAAACTAATTAACTTAGAGTTAATACTTAAAGATAAGGTTAATATAAGTACCCAAACCTGTCTAAATTCTATTGGATGAGTTGTTTTCGACCTATCCCCACCTCATCCTTTGAATAGCCAACTTTGGAGCCTTTGGAAACCGAATATGAATTTATTATAAATTAATATTTCTAGCTTTTCCAAAGGTGCCCCTCACCCCTCTTATAAAAGGGCACTCCTCCTTCTCTTTTCCTCACACCTCTCAAGCCACTTGGCTCGTCCAAACTCTGCCCAACTAAGCTCCCCACATCCCTCTCCTCCTCCTCGAAGCTTCCCCTTAGGCAGAAAGCATTTCAATAAGTCCTTTGGTTCCAACCAAAGTGAGTTACCTAGATTAAAGGTAACGATTTCTCTTAATTTATTTTCATTTATTTTGCTTCTCCAACCCCCAAACTCTTTTTATTTCCTTTATTTTGTAACAACACCAGTATCCTCAATATACTATGATGTTGTTATAAGAAGGATTCAAACTACACATACACACAACTCCATATAATGGATGATGAACATAATGTTTCTGTGGATGGCAAACTAACGCCTCACGAAACGATGATTGTTCAAATACATCTTACCGCCTCTCATGGTGGCCATTATGATGGCACTATAATTAAATATGATATTAATTATATATATTTTATATATAAGCTTCTGTAATTCCATTTTATTTCATACCATTATCCGTTTCATGTTGTATATACATACGATAATTTCATTTGAGGAAGTGCGGACTACCGCCCCCTTAAAATGATATGACTCGTTCATACCACACATGGAACGTATAAAGGATGGGTTAATGAACTTAAGTAACATATATAAAATATTATATTATACTGGAATAGTAATATACCTATGTATCATTTGGATTTGATTCTTTTAAAATGAAAATTAAATGGAAGTAGCGTTCGTGCGTACGTACGGACTACCGTCTCCACGAACGCGATAAGATTCATTCTCCATCATATCCATTCAAGTATTATTCTCATTTTAGGGTTAAAAATAATGTTAATATCATTCAGATTATGAATAAGATATAATCTATCCATTACAAACATGTCTTACGTAACCAAACATTTAAGAAGAACGAATCGATTATCACCCGAAACGACGATAATACTAAGATATTATTAATAAAACAATGTTAAAAGATCATATATGATATCATATTAATGTATATGATTCTTGTATAATTTAATAACAATTATTTCACCATTATACAGGAGGTTAACCTACCCCAACAAAGGAAAAGTACATGGTAAGGGTTATTTCACAATCTCTTCATTATCCGAGGTTGTTTATACGTAATAATCTACTGGGATCTCTTTATCATCCACATCCATGTTTCTCAAAAATGTATTTCAAAACATTTTTACTATTTACAAGAATATGGGTTAAAGTCATTTATACCCTTGTTTGACTTTTTATAAGAGGAATTTTTCCGCCGTTATAAAATCGTCAAAGCTTTCCTTACAAGCTTACAAGAATATTTTCAAGAAAATGTTTTATTTTATATGGCTCTTAAATGATTTCAAAAATAGAAAGAGATATTTCTCTAAAAAGTGTTTTGATTTCATCTATGTCAACATCCTTTAATGGATTTTACGCTTATTTGAAGTTTATTTATTATAATACAAAACTTCTATATTGTATTGAAGGTTTTGTGATATGTTTGACTGTGGATGTGCTATTTTATACCATTCATAGTTTATGGTGAAACTATTGACATTTCGTATGCTAGTTTTAATCCGAATGTTTATGTTATATTTCAAACTTTTCTTCAGATGAATGTGCTAAACAAGTATGTTCCGGGTTGGGGACCGGTAAATGTAAGCCCTCCGGGTTGGGGACTGGTTAAAGTAAGCCCTCCAGGTTAGGGACTGGTAAAAGTAGGCCCTCCGGTTTGGTCTCCGGTTATTAGAGGTACTCCGGGTTGGTGTCCGGTTATTAGAGGCACTCCGGGTTGGTGTCCGGTTATTAGAGGCACTCCGGGTTGGGTTCCGGTTAGAATTAACCCCTAGGTCTTGGGATGAGGCCTAGACAAAGAAATTAACGTTTAGCATTATGCATTCCAACATTATGAAAGTGGTTATTGATATTGCATGTGATTATTCGATTAGTAGAATATCCATGTGAACAAGTAAATGGCATTATTTCATTTTACTTTTGCCATACTATGTTGAAGTTCAATTTTAAAAGGCTTTTGTTTTAGTAATTCATTGCCTTAAATGTTTATGCTTATTTTGAATGTTCCGCTATATTGTTATCCTTACTGGGCATTTGAGCTCACCCCTTTTTTATGTTTTATTTTTCCCAGGTAGTGAAGAAGTAAATTATGATTGACTTGCAGGGATATTATGGGTTTATAGTGTGGACGTTGGAAACATTATGTTGTTGTAGTAGTTTTTCATTTTATGATGTAATGTAAAACTTATGAATATATCTAGTGTTTCCAAGGCTACTAAACTAATCGGTCTTTCGGGATTTGATCTTTCTTGTGATCATGCCAATGTTACGAAGTAATGCACCGACTCTGGGTAGCTGGGGTCGGGGCGTTACACAAGGTGCCCCCAAGCCCTCAAGGTCCCAACCTTTGAGGTTTAAGAGTTACATTTTAAGGTAAGGGATCCGACCTCTCTCTTTCATTTCAAGTAATCTCTTTTATGTCATTCCTTTTATTCTCCATGTTCTTATGTTGGAGGATGTTCTTTTATACTCCTCTTACTTCCCTTTTCACGTTCATATAATGAGAGACCCCCTCTTGCTCTCATTATTTCGTTTTATGAAGTTTTAAGTGGCGCCGTTAGGTTGCCGAAATTTTTGTAACAGATTCTTTCTCCCTTCTCATTTTTCAAGATCTATTTTCATGTAAAGTATTTCAAGTTACTTTTTATTATGTTGGGGTATGATCTCTAAATTTATCATACTGATATTTTATGATCATATGATGAGATACCCCATTTTATCGCTTCAATTCAGTATTTTGAAGTTTTAAGTGGCGTCGTTAGGCTGCCGAATTTTTATGTTGTTCTTCACACTTCTCGTTTGGAAGTTCTACTTTCATGTCAATTCTTTCAAGTTCATTTTTGTTATGTTGGGGAATTATCTCTATATCTATCATACTGAACTCTTATTTTCACATGATAAGAGACCCTATTTGATCTTTTCAAATCATTTTTGTTGAAGTTTAAGTAACGCTGTTAGGCTACCGAACTTTCATAAGAGAAATCTAATTTTTCTCTTCCTTCCATGTTTTTCATTTCAAATGGTATGTCCTTGAAATTTAATTACCATGATCATGTATCCTTCTTATTCTGTCCATCTACTATTTTATGGGTCATTTATGAATGTTTGACCCATTTTACCTCTCTTTTTAATGTCTTCTAAAACCTCGTAACATAGCTGTTATGCTACAGAATTTCCGTCTCAAAATGTCTCTCTCTTTTTCTAAAGTTCTTTTATATTAGTAAGTGAATACTCAAAGCTCTTTCTTCTAAAGGGGTATTCACATATATACCAAAATGTTCTATTTTAAATCCTGGTATTTACATACATGAGACCCACCTTCCTTTTCTGTGGGTTTTAAAGTGATGTAAAGATCATGTCTTTAAGCAGTTTTTAAAATGTTATGATTATGAAATGAAACCCATTTATTTTATGCTATATGGGTTATTTATGAAATGTTTGATGATGATATATGTGGATCACATGATAATAAAGGAAAATTTAAGGGTGCGCCCTGATAGCGCTCCAATGCATTGGGTAATGATGTAACCACTAGAGATTACAATTTTCACGATACCTTGGTGAATAACCTTGGTAATTTTTAAATGACACCTTGGGGATGGACCTTGGTGATATGTTCATGATTGTCTATGTTAAATGATGTAGCCACATCTTCAAGTTATGAAAAATATTATTTTTTATGATATGCCTCATAATTTCTTTCTCATTCCTTAATGTTCTTTTTATGTCCTTATTGAAGTATCTCAAGTTCACATGTAAAATGTTTCTCTTGTTTCCCTTATTGGGCCTTCTGCTCACCCTTTCTTTTGATATATGTCCCCAGGTTATGAGATGCAGTAATGAACCTAGGATTAACTTAAGGAGAAGCCTTTCAAGTGTTTAATAAGAATGTTTTTTTTTTGTTTGTTCTTTTCATGTATTATGTTCCTTGTTTCCAAGACACTAAACCTTAAAGATCCTCAGTTCCGTGTAATGAAATGAAAGTTATGTTATAAAAATACGGGATTCTATATAAAGGATATATTTAATAATATTATATATGATACCATAATGGAATTAAAATACTATTATGTATCATTATGTTTTAATTCCATTAAATATGAAATAGAAATGGAAGTAGCGTTCATGCGTACGTACGACTTACCGTCTCCATGAACGATACATTTCATTTCTTATCTCAAAATGTTATGTAATACTATGAGTACATATATATAATGGATATATATGTAATATATTAAATCAAAATTATGGATATCATTCTGGAATTATAACATATATATATATATATATATCTCATTTTGTTTTAATTCCATTAATATGACAAAAAATGAAAGTAGCGTTCATGCGTACGTATGGCCTACCGTCTCCATGAATGGTGCTTTTCGTTTTTTATCTCCAAATGATATGGAATAGTATGAAATTAATATTTACTGGATATATATGATATTTTAATCATTAATACTATTCTGGAAATTATTTACTTATAACTACACGGGCAATCTTTTTTCAAACAAGTTCATTTTTGACTCATGTACCAAACATCAGAAAAAACGTCTGATATGAACTAACACTATTAAACAATTATTATAACATTATAATATGTGATATTAACGGAATAATAATCTCTAAATTAGGTACTTAGGCAATTATTAATTGACCAAAGTTTATTATTCAGGAATATTAAGAAACGAACAAGACAAGTTGGACTTGAGGTAAGGGATCCTACACATCTCTTTCTTTTTAAGTACACTCTTTTATTCCTTTTAAGCTCATCTTTCTTATGATTTGTATGTTCTTTTATATTAATCTTAATGTAATTTTTATGTTCATGAGATGAGAGACCCTATTCTCTCTCATCAATCCATTTTGGAAGTTTTGAGTGGCGTCGTTAGGCTGCCGAATTTTCGTAAGAGATCTAACCTCTCTCTTTCTTTTTAAGTACTCTCCTTTATGTCACTTCTTTTAAGGTCGTATTTTTTATGTTGGTGGATGTTATTTTATATTCCTCTTTCTATAAACTTTAAGTTAATATTATGAGATACCCTATTTGGTCTCATCAATCCATTTTTGTAAGTTTTATGTGGCGCCGTTAGGCTGCCGAGTTTTCGTAAGGGATTTTTCGTCTCACTTTTATTCCCGTGAGATTTATGATACATATGCCACAATTTCCTTTGAGTGGTGTATTTACTGCCCATTATTATACTCTTTGTGTAATATAATTTCTTTTATGAGTATTTGCATCAATGATTTATTGTTCTTCTTTCATGGGGTGTATGTTTCGAAAGATACCCAAGTCGGTAAAGGAACCTTTCACCCTCCCCTTTTTAAAAGACTTCTTTTGTTGGGTCTTTTAATTTACATAATTTTATGTTCGGATATGTTCTCATATATCCTTATTGATGTAAATTTTATGTCCAAGTGATGAGATACCCTTTTTTATCTCTCATCAACTCATTTTGATGTGACACCGTTAGGCTGTCGAGGGAACTTCTTAACCCGATTTCGATTTCTTTGGGTTCAACATGTAGTTATTGAATATGTCATCCTTTGAATATGTGTGAATGACCTTTGATTATTTTACACTTAATATCCACTTATATTTGTTGTATTCATTTGTCACACATAATTATGTAATTGATTTATCCTTAAACCAAGGATACCGTCTTTGTAAGGGACTTCGTCTCAATCTCCTTTCATTGAGGAATATTCTATTTTATTCACAACCTTCTTTTATATGGTGTATAAACCCCTTTGACTTTTATGTTTATTCAAAAGGAATCTTTTTTATACGAAGTGTTTATTAAACAACAAAAGGTAATGTTTTTGTCGTACGTATGCGACGACAACGACTTCTCTGCCGTCGTGACCATTATTTGAGTTCCGGCTTCCTCTACAAGTCATACCTTCTTTTTAAAAGAAAAATAAATACCATGTTTTACTTTTCTTTTATTTTGGTATTGAAAATGGTTTTCATAATGTTTTTATATCAATGTGTTGTATTGATATCTTGTGATTGAAAGGTGGAAATGTTATGTTTCCTTTATGCATGTTTTATGTGATAAGATTATGTTGAGGTTCTTGGGCATTATTATGAAGACGGGTGGTTCCGTGATAAACTAAGGGAGGGTGAGCCCGATATAGATCTCAAATGCATTGGGTAATGCAAAGGGGTTAAACGTTAAGGTTTCTCCGAAGAGATTTAGGGAATATACTGTGATGGGTATTCCAAACGTAACCAAGAGGGTTACTCCCTACCTAAGAATGTTATGAATGCCTCAAGTTACCTTTATGTCTTATGATTTCTATGATTTATTCATGATTTGATGGGGTATGTTAAAGTGCCTATGTTTATGGGTAAATTATGATTTCATTCTTATGTATATATGAACTCATGTTTCCTTTCCATATTTTTATAACCCTTACTGAGCTTTTTATGCTCATCCTATATTTTTGAAATGTTTTTCACAGGTCAAGGGAAAGGTACATGATGTGATGATAGTTTCAAGGATGTGTCAAGAAAGAATCCATGTTTTATTTTCAATATGTTTCCTTTGATGGGAAGAATGAATACTATCTTTTATGTAACCACTTTGTTTAAATGTGGAATGTAATGCAAGTTTCATGATCTAATTCTCTAAAACTCTAAACCTGAAAAGATCCTCAATGTGTAATCTTGTAATAACTCAAGATAATGTAAGGTTTAAGGATGGGGCCTTATAGTTGGTATCAACAGTCGGTTTAGATAACTTTAGAGGTTAGGGTATTCTTTAAGCATAAGTGACATTACCATAATGGTTAGGATTTCAGAAAGAGTCCAAGTTTTAGATAAAGTGAATGAGTAAGTATTTCTTAGTGTTTATCTTACTCATTAGTACATGATGGTTTTTTTGATATACTCACACTGACCTTTTTGGTTTTAGTAAATGGCTGGATCTAGCAGGCACCAAAGTGACAATTGGTTTGAAGGAAACTGTGGTGGTTCTCTGATTAAGAGACTGGATGAAATGGGGTATTCAATGAGGAAACTCGTGGTTCTTCTAAACCAACTATCAAGGAGTCATGATCAACCACTTGAACCTTGGTATGTTCTATAATGCATCATGTACTACAATCTATGTGGAAGTTCAGGTAATAATTATAAAGGTAACCATTAGGGTTTATATGATCCTTACTTTTGAGGTAATTATGGGTTATTATATGATACGCTGGAAAATGAAAGGCATGAGATAAACTTGATGTTAAAATATGTTATGATCATTTTTCATGATTTTATCTCTTTTTGGGGAATGATTTAAGAATTATATAGTTTTGGAAAAAGGACAACACACAGACCGTGTGACAACTCGTCGCGTCGGACAATGTTGTGGGAATTGAACCCACAACCAAAGTGCAACTGGTATTTATCGCCTACCACTGTACTACGTGAAGTCCCTGGTTAGTTTGACTGATTCCTTTTAGTTAGATGATTTTATGAATTAAGAGTAATTTGATTTTGGGTTATTTATGAAAATGATTAACCTATCATGGAGGATATGTGATTAGGTTAATTACTTTTCAATAAGAGACTTTAGGAGCAACAGATGTTGTTTGGAGATAAATGTTACGATTTAACTTGGAAGACTATGTGACTAAATCCTTCAAATATTTGGGTTTCAATCTTAGATTGGTTTACTTTGAAGAATTTTATGGACAAATTGGTTATCGAATGGTCCTCATTGAACTTTGGGTTTTGTTGGACAAATTTTGAGATTAAGAATAGATTTTCTTTTCATAAAGGGTTATCCTTTTTTGGATTATCTGACCTTGTACTAACCTTTCTGGTTTTGGTTTTGGTTAAAGCCTAAAGTCATGGGATGTATATAGTTCTCTTTTTTGGATTATTTGGTTCTCTAGAAGTTGATTATAGTACTCTTAATGCGAACAAGTCTCCATAAATACTCGTCTTTTGGAAAAAAAATATGATTTTGATTAAGGAATCTAGTAAAAGTTGGAAGTCAACATGACAAGTAAGTATGTTTCCTTATGTTTTATTTAAGCTCAAAAATAAATTCCTCAATAAAAAGTAACTTAAATCAAAAATGTTGTCTATTAACTTTTCCTACTGGGGAACCCAACACCGTTTAACCCATCACAAGTTTGGTATTTTCTTATTGTTAACTTTCTCCTAAACATGTTTTCTATCACTCTCCATCAGAACATGAACCTATGTTTTCTCCTCCATGTCCATATTTTTCTACATGGAATCCTAGTATGGGATAACTCGGGTGACCTTTGTACTTATATTTCTTTATTTTAAAGTGATTGTTTTACTGACTCTTGTTCCGATGTGGGACTTTCAAAGATGTTTCCAAGTTCAATTTTAAAAAATTGTGAGGACGCAATTCCCAAAAGGGGGGAAGGATGTAACACCCCAGGTAAATAAAGAATATGAAATTTTCATATTTATCCATATTTGTGAATAAAATATTAAAATGACTTTAAAGGGGACGCTATGCTCGATGTCGTACCCAACACGCAACAACGAGTTTCTTGGGAATCTTACGTTGCACTCTAATAATAAAATAATATTATTTTAAATGGTAGTTAACATGTAGCTGTTGTATTGGCGGGAGTGGATATAAATAACTAAAATATTATTATATATGTTCTTAAATGTTTTTACATTTATCCAATAAAAGATAAAGGCTTAAAATACGGAAAGAATTCAATTTTAGGAGTATATGCCCTAGTTTTCACTAAAGGTTCACTTATCACCTTTTGATGGCGAACCGTCATTAAATATAGTTTTGTTCACTCTTATACATTCTATTGGACCAAATAAAACTCTTCTTAAGAATTGGGACATCAAAATTTACTTTGTGTAAATTTTTGGTATCTTTCTGATAAAGTTCATTTTTTTAATGAATAGTGTAAAATGTTGTATTTTAATTCAAAACCTCTTTTTAATCTAGTTTCTTTGTATGATTATATTATCTTTTGAATTGGATTTAAAGTGAAATTAGAATAAATCTTTACCATTAAATCCAATAGTGGTCATTGGAATTAATTTCACTTTGAAATCAGACTTAAACTAGTGTCAATCTTTTGATACTTATTGTTTCATAAAAACACGCTATTTGCTCTGACAGCGGGAATTAATTATTAAATTAATTAATGTGACTTATATGTTTTGAATTTTGTAAAATAGACTTCATTTTTGAATTCTGAATATCAAATATAGCTTAGGGTGAATTTTTGGGATTTTTCTGAAAAACATCAATTTTTGATGAATAGTGAAACCACAAAGTGGTACTTATAAAAACTGATTTTTCCGTTTAAATGAAATTTTGCCATCTTTGTGTTTTGAATTTCAAAAATCCGACATACATGGTTGTCATTAAGATGTAAAATTTGGTTCAATGGGATAAAAATAATTTTTTGGTGAATAGTAACTTATTAAGTTTTTAATCGCGATTAGAGGTAATTAGTGTAGTTTAAGGTAAAAACAATGTTTTAATAATATGAAATGAACATGAAACATGTCCTAACCTCATTGTATGTGTCATGGACGACCAATACAACCCATGGGTCAACTTGGGGACCCCATGAAGCCACTTTGGTTGGAAAATGACATTAATATCTTTTTATTTAAAGTAAAGTAAAAATGAGACAAACATGAAATGTTTTACTAAAACAATTTTTACATGGGGTTATACAAGTCATATTTTTGACTATAAATAATCATTGTAAATCTAAAAATATTTCCTACATCATAGTAGTTTTTTATAATTAAATAAATTAAATTATTTATGACATCATGATGATGCAACGATGACCTCATTATTTAACGATTTAAATAAAATGGAAAGATAATGTAATATCTAAGACCTAAACATTTCCAAAACCTATTGGATAAGTGGATTTCGAACCCTTATCACCTTATCCTTGAAATACATCAATGTGGGACCTTTAAAATCTGAAACTCTTCTGAAAATAAAGTAACATTTTGTAACTTTACATGAGTGCCCCTCCTCTCCTCTTATAAAAGGCCCCCACCTCTACCTCCTTACCCACACTCCCAAAGCCTTTGGCTCGGAAAACCTCTGCCCATTTTGTCTCTACACTTCCCTCTATTACTCCTTGAAGCCTCACTTTGGGAATAATTCTTCCCAAGGAAGCCTTTGAGCTCAAACCAAAGGGAGTTACCCGATTTTAAGATAATGTCTTCACTTGTGTCCTTTTGTTTTATTTTGCTTCTCCAACTCCATAAACTCTTTTTATTCATTTATTTTGTAAAAAATAAAGTATCTTCAATATACTAGGATGTTGTTATAACAATTATTCGAGCTACACTTACACACACCTACATCTAATGGTTAAAGAACATATTGTTTCCCTGGATGGTGAATTTCTGCCTCCTGAAACGATGATTGTTCAACATTCTTCTAACACCTTCAAAGGTGGACATTAATATGCCACTATATTTATATATGATATATAATATGTTTATGTTTTACTTAATCTTCTGTATTTTTCATTTTGGGCATACCTTTATGGTTTCTATTATGGGTAAACACGATATCTTTATTTAAGGAAGTGCGGAATACCGCCCCCTCAAAGTGATTTGATTCGATAATACCATATGTGGTACATATAAAGGATATATTTAATAATATTATATATGATACCATAATGGAATTAAAATACTATTATGTATCATTATATTTTAATTCCATTAAATATGAAATAGAAATGGAAGTAGCGTTCATGCGTACGTACAGCTTACCGTCTCCATGAACGGTACATTTCATTTCTTATCTCAAAATGTTGTGTAATACTATAAGTACATATATATAATGGATATATATGTAATATATTACATCAAAATTATGGATATCATTATGGAATTATAACATATATATATATATCTCTCATTTTGTTTTAATTCCATTAATATGACAAAAAAATGAAAGTAGTGTTCATGCGTACGTACGGCATACCGTCTCCATGAACGGTGCTTTTCATTTTTTATCTCCAAATGATATGGAATAGTATGAAATGAATATTTACTGGATATATATGATATTTTAATCATTAATACTATTCTTTAAATTATTTACTTGTAACTACATGGGCAATCTTTTTTCAAACAAGTTCATTTTTGACTCATGTACCAAACATCAGCAAAAACGTCTGATATGAACTAACATTATTAAACAATTATTATAACATTATAAAATGTGATATGAAATGAATAATAATATCTAAATTAGGTACTTAGGAAATTATTAATTGACCAAAGTTTATTATTCAGGAATATAAAGAAACGAACAAGACAAGTTGGACTTCAGGTAAGGGATCTTACACCTCTCTTTCTTTTTAAGTACACTATTTTATTCCTTTTAAGCTCATCTTTCTTATGATTGGGATGTTATTTTATATTACTCTTACTGTAATTTTTATGTTCATGTGATGAGAGACCCTATTCTCTCTCATCATTCCATTTTGGAAGTTTTGAGTGGCGCCGTTAGGCTGCCGAATTTTCATAAGAGATCTAACCTCTCTCTTTCTTTTTAAGTACTCTCCTTTATGTCACTTATTTTAAGCTCCTATTTGTTATGTTTGGGGATGTTATTTTATATTACTCTTTATATAAACTTTAAGTTAATATGATGAGATACCCTATTTGGTCTCATCAATTCATTTTTGTAAGTTTTATGTGGCACCGTTAGGCTGCCGAGTTTTCGTAAGGGATTTTTCATCTCACTTTTATTCCCGTGAGATTTATGCTAAATTTGCCACAATTTCCATTGAGTGGTGTATGTACTACCCATTATTCTACTCTTTGTGTAATATACTTTCGTTTATGAGTATTTACATCAATGATTTATTGTCCTTCTTTCATGGGGTGTATGTTTCGAAAGATACCAAAGTCAGTAAGGGAACCTTTCACCCTCCTCTTTTTAAAAGACTTCTTTTGTTGGGTCTTTTAATTTACATAATGTTATGTTGGGATATGTTCTCATATATCCTTATTGATGTAAATTTTATTTCCAAGTGATGAGATGCCCTTTTTTTATCTCTCATCAACTCATTTTTATGTGACGCCGTTAGGCTGTCAAGGGAACTTCTTAACCCAATTTCGATTTCTTTGGGTTCAACATGTAGTTATTGAATATGTCATCCTTTGAATATGTGTGAATGAACTTTGATTATTTTACACTTAATATCCACTTAAATTTGGTGTATTCATTTGTCACACATAATTATGTAATTGATTTATCCTTAAACCAAGGATACCGTCTTTGTAATGGACTTCGTCTCAATCTTCTTTCATTGAGTCATATTCTGTTTTATACACAACCTTATTTTATGTGGTGTATAAACCCCTTTGACTTTTACGTTTATTCAAAAGGAATATTTTTCATACGAAGTGTTTATTAAACGACAAAAGGGAATGTTTTTGTCGTACGTATGTGGCGACAACAACTTCTCCGCCGTCGTGACCATTATTTGAGTTTCGGCTTCCTCTACAAGCCATACCTTCTTTTTAAAAGAAAAATAAATACCATGTTTTACTTTTCTTTTATTTTGGTATTGAAAATGGTTTTCATAATGTTTTTATATCAATGTGTTGTATTGATATCTTGTGATTGAAAGGTGGAAATGTTATGTTTCCTTTTTGTATGTTTTATGTGATACGATTATGTTGAGGTTCTTGGGAATTATTATGAAGACGGGTGGTTCCATGATAAAATAAGGGTGGGTGTGCCCTATATAGCTCTCCAATGCATTGGGTAACGCGAAGGGGTTAAACGTTAAGGTTTCTCCGAAAAAATTTAGGGAATATACTGTGATGGGTATTCCAAACATAACCAAGAGGGTTACTCCCCACGTAAGAATGTTATGAATGCCTCAAGTTACCTTTATGTCTTATGATTTATATGATTTATTCATGATTTGACGGGGTATGTTAAAGTGCCTATGTTTATGGGTAAAGTATGATTTCATTCTTATGTATATATGAACTCATGTTTCCTTTCCATATTTCTATAACCCTTACTGAGCTTTTTATGCTCATCCCAAGTTTTTGAAATGTTTTTCACAGGTCAAGGGAAAGGTACATGATGTGATGATAGTTTAAAGGATGAGTCAAGAAAGAATCCATGTTTTATTTTTAATATGTTTCCATTGATGGGAAGAATGAATACTGTCTTTTATGTAACCACTTTGTTTAAATGTGGAATGTAATGCAAGTTTCATGATCTAATTCTCTAAAACTCTAAACCTAAAAAGATCCTCAATGTGTAATCTTGTAATAACTCAAGATGAAGTAAGGTTTAAGGCTGGGGCATTATACATAGAATAATAATTACTTAATCATATAAAACCACCCCTCCTCAAGTATTAATACCAGCCCTCACCACCCCATTTTTAATAAAAAAAATCAAGAATCTACAAAAATATCTACCAAGAAATATCCTCTTAACTCTCCCCAAGTCCAAGTGATACTATTTTTACCTAAGTTGAATTTCCATGGTCATTAAGGGATCCTTCATGGATGTGATTTTCAAGAACTAAATTTCTCAAATCAACTATCTTATTTTGTTTTATCCTTTTAATTTCTCCTAACCTACTTTATCCATTAATTAATTATAACTAAAAAAATCACATATATAATTTTTTTTTTGTTTCTAATGGATTATATCATATACATTACATTTATAATATTCTCTTATTAAAAGAAACACAATTTTTTCAATATAATGGTGGTTTACCATCTCTATGAATAATGATTTTTCATTTTACATTACTAGATTCATCTATGGTAATAAAATTATTATTCTAGTTAAAAGAGATTTTAATAGATATTTTTTATCCTATTTCATGATATGTAACTAACATATAAGTATAATATTTAATAAAATAAAACTAGTTTGTGAATATCGGGATAAAACTGCCAAAATAAACTACACATTTATCAATAGCATTTTATCAAATGAATCAACCTCATACAAGAAAAAAATGATATATGATACCATGAATAATTTTTTAATTTAATTAATATTATTTCATTCCACTTATATAATTTTAATCCCATTTTATAGGAACATACATAATTATACACAAATGAACTGGTCATGAAACCCAGAAACGAAAGCACTCAAAACCATGAAGACAATGAAATTTTATTAATCAATGGGTCTTTTTATGTTATAAACTCATCACATAACGTATTATAAATATGAATATTGGTCAATAGTGAGTTAATAAATCTCTTTAAAACATTATTATGGTAGTTTGATCACATTTTAAGGAATTTTAAACTCAGGTAAGGGACTTCATCTCAATAGCCTTTCATTAAGACATATTATGATGTTATACACCCAGATTCTTTACTGAGGTGTATATACATCCCCTTTGACATATAATATGGTGAATATATTTATAATCATTCTATTTAATGTTTTTTAAATTTTATTCCTTTATATGTTTTATGATTCTAATAATTCCAATAGGTATGGGAAACATTGATTTAAATATCTCTTTTTAAATGTATAAAGATTTAATTTTAATATATTTTCCTCCATGTAAATATTTTTTAAATTATTTTATATTTTAATTATAAATAATATAAACTAATAGTAATGGTATTTTTAGTTATCTTTTAAATTTCATTCATAGTTTTTCAAAAGGAATATTTTATGTGTTTTATACATAACATTTTGAAAAAATAAAAAAAAGGAATGTTCTATTTTTAAACATAAACTAAGAGAATAAATTTTCCTCCATAGTGAATAATATTTAATTTTTCCCTTACTCTAAATGATTTAATGTTTTCTTAAATGAAATTTTTCCTTTCATATTTTTGGGTGTTTTGGAACTGAATATGGGTTTTCAATGAAAGTAGTGTTTTGGTATTTAAAATGGGTTTTTAAAAGAAAAGTGTATTTTTATTTTAATGTGTTTTTCATAAAATATTATAATGGTTTTTAAAATTTTTCCATGATGAAATTGTTTTATTCATTAAATGGTACTTGAGAATTATATGTGAAATGGGTGATCCAAATACGAATTATTCGAGTTGAGCTCCATTATAGCTCATGGGTGATCCCGGTACAACTTATACGAACAGTTAAACCCCATTATAGCTCATGAAAAATAGGTGAGCCTGGATTATCTTTTATGATGTGTTGTGCCACATTATAGATCACGAGGCAGACTAATATTATTTATATGAAATGGTTATTCTCATTATAGATCTCCAATGCATTGGGTAATAATAATATTATAACTTCATCATATAGTCATTCTAATTGAAGGGTTTGAAAAGGGTTTTATGTAAATTATGCTATAATCCACCTAAAAGACTTTTAAATTTATTTAAATTGATTTTAAAATCTTTATTTAAGAAATATTATTTTGTTTGTTTCTTGTGAAAATGTTTTTTTTTTCATTTTTTTTAAAAATAACATTAAATGGGTTTTCATTTTTTTTACTTGTCTAATGGATTCCTTTATTCTAAACCCCTTATTGAGATTTTTGTTCTCAAACAATTTTTCCAAATATTTTTCACATGTTTTATGGAAGATTGAGGAAAATGATAATATCAAAGAGAAAATTATGATGATTTTTTAAAAAGAGAAACCATGTTTTATTTCAATAAGTTTTTCTTTATGATAAAATAGATATTGGGTATATGTGTACAATTATAATGAATGAGTTTACTTAGTAATAGTATGTATTAATTATATAAAAAACTAAATCATAATATCATTATACATGAATTATAGCTCAAAAATTGTAGAATAATAAAATTTTAAGGTCAGGTCCTCATCTTATATTTTTAGTCTTTAAGATAAAAAATATGTAACAAATATTGAGGTAAAATAATTTCATTTACCACTACATGAAACTAAATTTTGACAATGGTTCATGGAGGGGAAATATGAGGAGGAAATTTTCTTTTAATATTCCATGAGACTAATAGATAGAGCCACAACATGGATTGTGGAAAATAGTTGTGTATACCATATAAAAAAAAAATTATTATGTTACAAAGATAAATTATTTCAAAATGTATTTATAGATTTGGTAATGATGATTAGATGATAATACTTTACTATAGTAATATGAGGATATGTGGAAAATATCGAATCAACATGGATGTTTTTCTTGTTGAAAGTCTCAGTCACAATCTACTAAGTGTGAGTAAATAATATGACTCAGTAGAAGTTATAAAGTTCAATAACAAGTCTTTAAGTATCCTATGTAATTATGGATCAATGGTTTTTCAAGAAAATCACATTGATAAAAGTTTTTAACTCATTGGTGATGAACATTTTTATTAGATCAAAAAGAAGAATAAAACCAATTTTGAAAAAAAAACATTTATATTTGAGCCACAAATCATTTGACAACATGGAAAAGTATGAAGGTGATCAATACATCTCTAATATCTCACATAATCACACTCACATGTGTGATACTTACTAAAAGAGGTAATTTTGTTCAAATGAACTATAATAAAATGAGGTGTAAATCAACTTTGTTTCTTGATTTGGTGAATATGGTTTTGTGTAGGGAAATCACACAAAAACTCATGTATTAGAAAATTTATTATATATTATTAATTAATTATTATAGTGGGATGTAATATATTGTAACACATAGAGATTTTGTGATTATTTAAATAAATTTGATCATTTTTAAATTTTCTATCACACATAACACTGAGTTAACTTTTCAATACACACAACACTGAGTTTAGCTTATGTTACACACAACAATGAGTTTAAATGAAATGTTAAATACTAATAAATTATTTTTTTAATATGATTGTTATACCCTAGCAGTTATAATGGTAGGTATTAATAAGATTAACTAAATTATTAAAATATATGTTGAATTCCTCGGTGACAAATTAATTATAAATGTAAATAAAAACCATTTGAAAAAAAATAAAATCATTTTCGGGAAAACTATTTTTATGAACATAATAACAATTTATATAAATAAATTTAATGAATCTAATTTATTTAATGATTTCAATAAAATTTATATATTATGTATTTAATAAAATAATTTAACTCTCATCTTATGTGTTTTTTATAAAAAAGATATGAATAAATTCATTTTTTCTCTTAAAAACATTACTTTTATAAAATAAGTTTTGTTATATTTTTCAAATTTAATTTAAAACTATTTTCTACAATTTTAGAAAGTTTAATTTAAAATATTAAATTAATTTTTGAAACCATCATGTCAAAATTATCTTATGGTGAATTTTTCATAATTTTCTGAGTCGATAAATTTTTTATGAATAATGAAATATCCTAGTTTTTATTATGAGTTTTCATTTATTTAAAACTATTTAAAAACATTAAAATTTGTTTAATATGGTTTTAATGGAAACATTTATTTCATTAATATATCTATTAATGCAATTTTTGTTAATTTAATCAATATTATGTTGAATTATTATATACAAACTCTTTAAACATTTGAACATTTTCTCTTTGGAAAACTGCTTTCTCATCATGACTGTAAAATTAATTTTAAATCCAATTATTTCGCATATAGAAATGTTAATTTGAAAAATAGATTCAATATTTGATAAATTAATAATTTTTATCATCTAAAAAGTTCAAATTAACTTTTTACCATAATGAAGAATGAAAATAGTAAACATTATTTTCCATTGTTTGGGTAAAATGGGTTTACCCGAGGGTTAAACTAAAATTATAAGGGTAAAAAATTATAAAAACATATAAAACATAAATTTTATTTCCATATTTTTACCACATATATTTTAGGATAGATAGTTTTATATTTTTTAGCTTTATGGGATGTGGAAAATGTGGGCACACCTTTTTCTTTTGAAAAATTAGAAGTGAGCCACTCACCTGACTTATAAAAGGCCACACCCTCTCCAATCCTGATCATAGTTCCAAATAACATTTTTTCAAGCAATACATGAAAAAAATAAAAAATGCCTTCCATAATATTAACCTAAAAGCCTTATTTTGGTCTAAAATCCAACATAAGAATACTTTTGGTGAAAACCAAATAAAGTTGTGTGGGGATGTGGTAACATCCCAAACCGAGCATTTTATTTTATTTATTCCTAAAAATAATTAAATTAATATTAAATAAAGATTAAATAATATCATAAACATCATAAATATACTCATGTTTTGTTAAATTATTGTAATGATATTTATAAATCTACATTTTCATCAAAAGAATTTCAGAATCCACATTCATGTGTACGATGGACTACAACCATGTGAACCAATGTTATTAGTTTTCCATCACTATATATCACAGATAGATATAATGATATATTTAATATTTATATATGATATTAATGATATTATTATAACTTTTTAATTATAATTTAACATTTATCGTCTTTCTTCCTAACCCATTGGAAAACAATAATGTCACTCATGTATATGGTGGACTACCTCTTTGTGAACTGATGTGATCTGTTTTTCATTTCTATTTTACTTCAATAGTAATAAGATTATATTAAATGAATAAATATTATATTTATAATATAATTATACCTATTTAATTACGAAATCATAAATACATCTTTAATTTTCATTTTGTTTGGGATATGATAATGTCATTCATGTTTATAGCGGACAACCACCTTGCAAAGTAGTGTGATTAATTTTGAATTTCCTCTTTATATGAATGGTAATAAATATAGTTTTAAATAAACATATGTGATATATATGAAACAAAAATTATTTTGGAAAAATAATATTCCATTTTCCCTTCTTTATTTCATTTAATTAAGATAATAGAAACAACATTCACATGTATGCACGGCTTCCTGTATCCGCGAATGGGGTATTTCATTTTCTATCTGAAAATTTTATGGATTATGATAAATAAATATATAAAAAATATATAATATATTTATATAATTTTTAAAATTCTAGATATTATTAAACCATGATTAATTTAATAGCACAAAAAAGTAACAAATTAAAACATACTTGAAGAACAAAACAGTTATTACCTAAAACATGATTTTAACAAGGAATTTTTTATAGAAGGGTAATAAAATGATATATGTAAATCATATTTAGTAGGATAAATATAATTTTGGTTATATAAAATTTAAATAATAAACTTATATTTATTATAAATTATGTTCAAGTGTGTATGAAGGAAGTTGATATTTAATGTAAGGGATTTCTGTCTCACTTTATACTTCAGTGAGACACATACCATATTTACACATACTTGTTTTATATGGTGTATATAATACCGATGAATTTATTTTATAATTCTTAAAAAATAAATTAATTGGATTTACATATCCATTTTTTGATATCACTACCATGGGGTTTAAGGTTAAAAAGTTAACAAATCGGTAAGAGATTTTTTTCTCCATTTTCCTCCTTTGAAACATATATTACAGTATACACATATATTATTTTATGAGGTGTATATACAGACACATTGACATGTAATATAAGTAATTTATATATTATCAAGATATTTTACGTTTTATTTAATGATATTCATTTATTTTTTCTTATGATTCAAAGTTACCAAGTGGTAAAGGTTTTACATTACAATATTACAATTTATCGGGATTGATTATGTTTACTCATCCAATGATGAAATATTATGAAATATCACTCAAGAAACTCTTAAATTATATTTCTCTATGATTTATTATTATTAATACATGTTTCCCATGGTTACATTTATTTATGCGTTCAATATTTAAAAAAAATCTTTTTAAGAAACATTGTATTTATTTATCTCTTTAATAAAAAAACCCATTTTCATCCAAAACCATGTTATCTAATAATTCTTAAAAATGTTTTTTAACATTCATAAAATTATTTATTAAATTAATTTTTACCTATTTTTAACTTAGTATAAAACATTGAAATTAAACATCATGTTTCTTTCAAAAAAAATATCAATATGTGTTTTAATGAAAATAGGAATTGGATATTTGTTTTAATGTGTATGATATGAAAAGAATTTACTACCATCATAGCCATTATATTCATTCAGATTTGTTTTATAATTATTAATTTTTATTATCAAAAGAAAACTGTTTTCCGAAAATTTTATGTTTTAAAAATATTTTTTCAAAGGAGAAGGGATGTTTTTTTTCTTGAAATGTTTTAAATTATTTTTCTAGATTCTTTTTTAAGTTCTCATGGATATTTTCAAAGAAAAGTATTTTAAAATTGTTTTATGTTTTAAAAAATGTATTTAAAATTAGAAATGATATTTTTTTATAGAATTGTTTTAAATTATTTTTTAATATTACTTTATATGTTTTCATAATTATTTTCAAATAAAATTATTTTCAAAATAATTTATGTTTTAAAATGTATTTTTGAATCAGAAATTATATTTTTCTCAAGAAATATATTAAATAATTTTTAAAGATTCCTTTATAAGTTTCAATGTTTATATAAAAAAATTATATTAAAAATGATTTATGAATTCATTGTTTAAATAGTAATTTCCAATGAAAATTTATTTTCCTCAAGAAATGTTCCAAGTGTCTTCTGAAAATCACTTTCCTTCTAAGATGAAATTAATTCATATTACTTATTTTATACTGAGGATATGATCCATGGATAAAAATATTATTCTTTCTCTAAAATGTTTATATTTATAATGTAATGATTTTTATAAAACCCATTTCATTTCGATGTGTTGTACCATAAGGAAATACTTTTGAAAACTCCTTATTTTAGTAGGTTATGATATAACGAAATGATTATTAAAACCATATCTCCTTCATAGGTTATGATATGATGAAATGTTTATAAAACCCATTTCATTTAATTTTTTATGATACAATGGATGTTTTGTGTTCTTATTTCACACATAAGTATGATTTTCATTATGTGAATGGTGGGACCTATATCTCCCTCCATGGCATTGGGTAAATATTTTTATATCATGAGATGAATATGAATGGAATGGGGAGTGAACAAAGTTCAGTAAGGGACTTTGTCCTTTATGATGGTTTTGGGAGTGAACCTTGACTATTATCATGGATTGGGGAGTAAAACCATTCCACTTTTATATCCTTATTAGTGATACTTAACTACTATAAAAATAATTTCCTATACTTATTTGTATTCCAAAATACCATATATTATGTCATTTTTATGCTCTCATGGACCATGTTCTTAAATTTCACTATGATACATGTCATATTAGATGACAATAGTTATTACATTACTCAATTTTTTTTATCTTTGATAATTTGGGTATAGTTCTCATATGTTATAATCATGTTCTCATACCCTTATGCTCGCATTATTTTTACATATTTTTCCTTGTTTACCCTTAATGAGAATCTGATATCACCATTTATTATTTATCCTTTCCCTAGGTTATGAAAAATGGTTTTAATTAGGTTGTGTATATAAAGATATGTAAATTAAAATATCATTGTTGGAAACATTAAATATCTTTCACTATATAAGAATATTGTGTACCTAGTCTCCTGAGGCACTAAACCATTTCAATCATCAGGCTTGTGTCTATGAAATGTAATGAATATTCATCTATGATATATAATATCTATTTATGAAAAGTCTTGGTCACTTCATATATGATAATTATTATCCACACATATGTAGAGTTCAAATTAACTACCCAACATCGGTAGCTAGAAAAGAAGACGGATTGTGTGAGAATTTCAATATTCTGGACTGAATAATATATCGAATTTAGAAATAATATTTTCGAATAATATCATGAAAAACATAGGATATGGAATCATATTTTAGTAGTGATTAATCCAAATTAAAATAAATTTAGTGATAAGAGTAATCATATTATAAAAAATTTATTTCATAGTGAATATACTAAAAAATATTTGAGATATATATTCGAATAAGGATATCAATAAATCATTAAAAATATTTAATAGTTTCATTCAATGTATAAATAAAGATAATACCTTATATGATATGTGTTATGGGAATCACCTAACATTAAAGCAATTTCAAGTTCTTGGAAGTAAACATTTTATTCTTAATAAACAGAATAACAAAATAGATGAGGCTCATGGGGAATAAGGTATATTTTTTGTCTATTTATCAAAAATAAATTCATATAAAGGCCACTATAAAACCATAAGATAAAATTATTTCTTCCTAATGTGGAAAAACTGTATAGAATCAGTAGGTTTTGCAAACTAATGGGATGAATTCATTATATTTTAATGGTAAAATCAGGGAGGAATGTTATTCAATGTTGGGAGATCCTGGGGAGATCACATGGTTGTAGAAGACTCCAAAAATGACACTTAAACTGAATAAAACATATTTTTATTGGAAAATGGCTATAAAACTAGTAGATGATAAATCAGTGATGAAAATATATCAAGTGATTGTAAAACTCTTATTCAAAATCAAAGAATTAATATAATAAATAAATCCTCACTTGTAATTTCAAGTGGTGACTAAATTATTTGAATTGGATTCAAAATATTTTAATTATGTAAAATCAATTCATGAATATCTTGACCAAAACTAAAATAACAAAAAAGTGGGATATTGTTCAATGAATTGACAAAAATAACATCATCCGAAGAAAAAATGTTATTTGAAAATTAAAATAATAAAGAAAACATGGTTTCATGGAATAAATAATTTATAGTATTTAATTTATATCCCAAAATTAGAGGTTTAGATATTGATGATAAATTTCAATCTGCAACCTCGATAGAGGGTATATGAATGTTCATGGATATTTTTGTGAAAATAGGATTCAATGTCCATCAAATGAATGTAAAATCAGATTTTCTCAAGGTATAACATGAGTAAGAACTATATATTGAATAAAAATATAGAATTATTATGGTTTAATATGAAAATAATGTGTTCAGTTAAAGAATAATTTATAAAAAAACAAAAATAACAACTAGGAGTGTGGTTCTCTTTACATTATCAATATCTAAAAAAGATAATATTTTAAAGAGGATGACTTGATCAAAAAAATGTGATACTGGAAAATTAATAATGGATTTTGGTTCTCACTTATGTGGAAGATATATTTTTAGAGGCTCCTATGAAGCATATGGATATTGGTTTTAATAACTTTTTTATATGAGTTAAATATGTCCATGATTGTAGCATTTATATTTCTCCTTAGATTAGAGGTGATCTAGGGAAAGGATTATACATTTATTATCAAACTAAATATACTATGTAAGTGTGGTAAAGGATATTAATGTATGATTTTAATACACTAATTATACCTATAGATACTTCAATGTAGACAAAAAATGGTAAGGATGGAAAAGTGGTCGATGTGATGGATCATAAGAAAATAATTGAGATGTTTCTATACCTTGCAACCATATGACAATATACGTTGTTTTCCACATGATATTATACTCTCTACCAATGTGATCCCAATGAAAGTAATGTTCTAGAAAATAAATCGACTATTTTCTATGATGTATATAGTATACTAGAAGATATTTCATAACAACATACCAAATCAATATTAAGTTTTCTATACTTATATAAGTTATTTTGGTCCATCCATCGATATGAATTTAATGTCAATAGGTTCTTATTATATTGGTAGTTATTCTAGGTCAAGGCTCAGTAATAAGTTTCACTTCTTTTCCATGATCATTGTGGATGATGAATATATAGATACCAGTCATGAAAGTACTCGGTTGGTTTTGATGAAGCCACAATTGGAGGATATATGCGTCAAATTGAAATATCAAATTTATATCATGGGTATAAACTCAAGTACCAATAATTAAAGAAAAAATCAATTCCATCAGTCAAGGAAAATTAATTTTAAAATAATTTATAAATTTATCAAGGATGAGGTTGATTAAGGTATATTTAAGTCAACGTTTGGGGTAAATCCAAAAGATTATATATTGAATAAATAACTCCCTGTGAGGATATTGAATGGTATCATTTTGATATTTTAGTCCAATAAACTATATCTATATAGATTATGTATAAAATGGATTCCTACACACCCATGGTATTTTTTATGAATAATAGGAATTATTTCTGTCATAATTATACATTTGGAGATCTAAACCTCATTTATGAAATTTATATGAACTGATCTCTTAGTTCAGTGATAAATGAAGAGGATCCCCACAAAATTAAGGTAGATAAGCATTAAGTTTATGTGGGTTAAGAGAATTAGTCTTTTTGAAAAAGGGGGTTCAATTTTACATTGATTTTTAACATTGAGGGGGTGTCAAAATTATTTATCATGGGGAGTAGGTTTTGTAAGTGTAAATAATATTTCCAAAATAATAAGGATATGAATTCAGGAATATCTTCTCTTATGATTATTTACCACATAGATATTTGATCATATGGGCATTGAGTTGGTTATTATTTATTCAATTATAATCTCATAAAAAGTAAAGAGGTTTATATTAAGGTTCATTTATTATATATGGTTTTTTGTGGTTTTTCATGAAGGGATGTAGTTTAACATTTTAGAAGGTGTTGTTAAGAACACCAAATAGGGAGATTATTAGAAAAAATCACACTGATCAATATTTGGGTTGTGATTATTGATAAGTATTTTTATGGGTTTTATAATAATTACTAAAAGATATAAATGACTCTTTATAAAGCTATTATTAGACGAGAAGAACTCAGTTTGTAGGATACAAACCATACTATATCCAACTAATTGATTTGTGGTGGATGTTTACAAAAAATGGAAAAATTTGACTTCTTATGAATACTCATGAAAACATCAATTTGATCACCAAAGGAATATTAAATCCCACAATGTTTCTATGAATATTTGTTTTCTATAATAATATCGGGTCATTCTTTCTATGGTGATGCTATTTTGCCTTATTGAATTTGAATATAAGAAATGATGTTCTTATTTTCCAGGTGATTGTGTCAAAAGCATAAATTCAATGTTTTTGTGGTTGTAAAGGTTGATTTTTATTGATCATAAATTAATAAGTGGTCCACAATGAATTATACATACACAAATAAATAGTTTCAATCAACTAGTTATCCATTGCATAGAAGAAAAAGACCAAGACAGAGTTATGATGAGTATCGAGGAACATTGAGAAAATTATGTTGAGATTGATGGGATTTAACAAGAAGATATTTAGGATTATCTTTGAACTATCCCTATCCTAATGAAGTGGTATCCTATCACATGGTTGTTATTTTTTTCGAGACACACCACATCAGGTTGAAGGTTTCCACAAAATGGTAAGGGTGTCTTTTAGTTAAAACTATAATTAAAAAATTAATGATATAACATGTCTTTCTAAGGGTTGACTCGACTTAATTGAAATTTGAATAATGTATTAAGATTTTTGGTACAGTTGGAATTATTAAAGTTATGAATGAAAATGGAAATTAATCTTAACCATTATATTAAATATTTGATTTTTTTTATATTACAAAAACTGTTTATATAACTTTTTTAAAGAGTAGAATGAATACTGTAAAAATAAAAGTGAAAATCTATGATTTCTTACTTCTTGGAAAAAATATAGGAGTGGAATTATCTATAATTTACTTTAAATAATAAGTTTAATAAGAGATATATGAGGTATTATCACTTAATGAATAACATGTTTCTTCAACCAAGTTAATGTGCAGAATATTGATAAACTGTTATCTGAGTAACCATACTTCTCTATTTAATAGAATATTACAAAAAACACATAGAGAAGCAGTTAATTCCATAATAAAACAAGATAAATGAGGTTATATGTTATAAAGGTTATAAATTGGATAGGTTTATGTAACCACATATAATTTTTAATAAAATTTGTGTACATACGGATTCAAGTGTATTAGAACATTTCTTTTTAATTATCCTTTAATTAGACGAGTTAGGGTTGACCCAGTAAATCATTTTAGTATCATTATTCTAAAAATATTGTTCTATATCAATTGTGAGGAATAGAGAGGTGTCTCTACTAACAAAGTGGGAATATTTTTATCATGTATTTAGTGGTTGAATTTTCAAGACCCCGATTAACCCCCTGGTATTCACCCTTGGTTGGTAGTAATTAACATAATAATCTATATATGTAATTATAACTGAAAAACACCTAAAATAATTGAACAACAAAGAATCATGAATATGTCCATAAATATAAAACATTTTAAAAAAATTAAATATCCATAGTGTTATATGAGGAATAAGAATACTAACATGGTCTACCAAAGGTTGATTAAATAAAAAATAATATATTTCAATAACAATAAACACTAGGTGATGAAAATCTACTTGATAAAACCTCTAAATAAAATGACATCCCATAGGTGTACCCATAGTACTTCACCACCATCGATCTACACACCATTTGTGGGGACCTTTCCCCATCATGTATTAAATACCATAAAGTCTTAATGTGTCCAAGAGGGACTGTGAAGGTTGTGAGTATTTATGTAATGCCCCTACCTCATACAATTCATTGTGGTCGACACTAGTAGTGTTATGTGACCGAATGCCATCTGGTATTCTATAGGCTATCAAATATAAGTGAGGGTATATTTTTATCCTAGTGAGATTATACACTCAAACTAGGGAAAAGACTAGAAAAATAACCAAACCAAATTCATAATAATGAGGACAATTCACATAATAAATAGAATAATTATGCTATAACAACTATTCCATGTGGAAGCATTCACTCATACATCCTAACACATCGCACACCATAATGATCTCATATAAAAATAATGATATTAATAAAATATAAGGGAGATACCCTACTATCCCCATGTATTGGTTCATCTTAGTCTATAAATACAAATGAGATTCTTTATCCCAATAATGAAATATTGTGAAAAATGATATTTTTTTGGATACATAAGTGTTATAGCTTAAAAAGAAGGGGGTGAGTAAAACATAGTAGGAAAAAAATATTACAATCCTAAACATAACTAGTATAATAAAGTATACACCATTAATATTCATAGAATATAAATATATATTAAAACAATATAATATAAATATAATTGATCTGAGGAATATATGGTGACACCATAAATAGACCACACTTACTTCCATTGATGGCAGATGTATCTGATCAAGTTATATAACATTAAATGGATTCATACCATGAAAAAAATTATATATATAAACATAATTTTATTTGATAACTAAAGGGGAAATTCAACACAACCATATTTTTGAGTATATATAATTTTCATATGGTGGTGGAGGTGTACACCATGTGTACCACATTTTATATAATTTTTAAAGTTACCTAACATGGAATCATAATACATATCAAGGTGAATAGTTCCACACTAGTAAATATCCTCATAAGGGTTAGAGAACACCTCTTAATATCATGTATATAATATCAGGAAGAATATTCTACACCTCATAATATCTTTTTCAGGGGAATAAAACCCATTTCAAAATATCTCAAAATCATTTTGGGGGGAATAAAACACACCTTGTAAAATTTTATTAATGGGAGAATAAACCACCTTATAACATCTCACATATCATATTTGAGGTGTTAGGGTGATTAGTTATAACCTAAAAATATTTTGTAAATAGGAATAGATTCTCCCTCACAATGTCTCACATATCAATAATCAAGGGCGAGAATCAACAAGATAATATCTTATCAAAAGGAATAGTTTTCCATTCCAATATCTCATATATCAATCATTAGGGGATATCCTTTAACCAATAATATATCATCATGGTAAATAGTTCCCAAATAATAAAATCTGATATATCAAATATAACATTGTGGGGGAAAGACATTATAACGACCCATACTTTACAAACATGGTTATTACTTCAAAATTTAAGTACACTTATTACAAAATATACCAAAACCATGAAAGGAACATATAGGTATAGTGTCTTTAGAAACTCGGAAACATAAACAACTGGTTCATAAATCATCTACATTTTCTCCCATTTATTTCATCATATCTAGAGTCCCTTTTGGCATATCCTAATTAATAACCTTCTTCCTAACCTGGGGAAAGAAAAAATACAAAAGGGTGAGCACAAATGATCAGTAAGGGTAAACAAAAGAAATATCAATTACATCATATTCATAAGAACATAACATTTTGGAAATCTTAACCTGCAAAAGAGATCATAATTTCATAATCATGGGATAAATCATAGTAGTGAAATGTAATCCCAATAATAATAACATAAAACCTGAAAATTTGTGGAATACACACATAATCATAAAGAATTATTTCTTAGTAGTCAAGACTCATTGCCAAGACTATCTTAACGGACAAAGTCCATTTCTGAACCGAGTTCACTCCTCGTTTCAGTCCTTTTTCACTGAACTGGATTAACCTGCCGTTCCAGCCATGTCTATCTCATGAGATATAAATCTTTACCCAATTCATTGGAGGGAGATATAGATCCCACCCATCTTATAATGATACCATTCTTGTGTGTGCCACAAAATCAAAAATCAAACATCATTGCATAACCCATATAATAAAAATGGGATTCTTAAACATCGTGATATCATAAAACAATTCATGTAAGATAAAGGAATTCATAAAAATAATTTCATCACAACATAATCAAATAAATGTAATAATAGGGATAGAAACATAACCCTATATTATCTTAGATGGAAAATAATTTTTATAAAACACTTGAACTCCATTCTTGAGGAAAATATGCTTTCTACGTCAAAATTTTTTTTCCTTTCTTAACGTGTCATACAATTTTAAATTAAAATAATTCGATTAAAAATAAACCTGAAAACTTTTAAAGGAATCTTCATGGAAATAATGTTTTAAAATTCCATTCATTCCATATAAGTTAAAAAAAATCTTCTCATACTGATGTTGGAAAAGTCAAAAAGTACGTCATACGAAAACGACAAAAGATTCTTTCCATATATTTTACTAAAAACTCACCGAAGGGTAAAATTGGATTTAAAAAATTGTAGGAGGATATAAATAATATTAAATATTGAGGAAACATGGATTTGGATGATAAATATTCCCCAGTAAATTCTGAAGTATAAACAATCTCGGATAAAAATTGAGATTGCGAGATTCTTCCTTACCATAGGTCCGAATTGCTTGGTAAGTGTCTGAACCTCCTGTATAATGATTTAAATAATGTTATTGACTTATCCCAGAATCATAATTATTTTTATGATATCATATATGGTTATATTATTTGCTTCTTATTAGTAATATTTCATTACTACTTGTTATTCGGGTGTTTATTACTTTTTGTTCATATGCGTGTTTTGTCGAATAAATTCTTATTCTTATTTTTAGGTTATAGATACCTCATTTCCAGAATGGTATTATTGTAATATATATCATATTAATTCATTCAATTAATTTATATAATCATTATGCAATGAAGATCATGTAGAACGAGTCGCATCAGATCGTGGAGACGGTATTCCGTACGTACGCACGAGCGATGATATCATTCCCATGATCGTGGAATTGTATTGGATTGTATGTATACTATTTAAGAATAAATATCACTTTAAAATAATCATATATAGTTATTATTTACACCATTATACCCATCCAAGTAAGGTGGTGGTGGAAAATAGATTACACCACGGCGTGGAGACGGTATTGCGTACGTACGCACACGCAGTGATTTCATTTTCTGTAGGATGGATAGATGGTGAAATAGGGTTGTTTCATAATTATAATAACATATCAGTATATTATTGATACTGATGTTATTACTTCATAATAAAACTACTAAAGAAGAAGAAGTAGAAGAAGAAATAAAGTTGAAAGAATCGGTAATGGACATTACCTCTTCTTTGAAACGCCTCTTTGAGACCTCCTTTTAAGGCACTAAAATTGGTGTTTGAAGAATACCAGGACCTCTAGGATGTTTCTAGGGAAGTGTAGAGGAGAAATTGGTTGGGTTTGGACGATCTTGAAGGCTCAAAGTTGTGTGAGAAGGAGAGGAAGGAGGTTCCCTTTTATAGGGGAGGAGAGGGGCACCTTAGGAAAAACTAAAAATATTATTTTATTATAAAGTCATATTCGGTTTTTAATAGCTCCAAGTTGATTTATTTATAAGCTAAGGTGGGTATGGGTCTAAATAATCTCATCCAATAGAATTTATACAAGTTTAGGTTTCAATTTTAACCTTATCATTTAGATTTAACTTTAAGTTAGATAATTTAACTTTTACCGTGTCTTCTTGTTTTCTTACACTATAAGGTTAATAAACATACTATAACAAGCCAAACGAACCCCAAGTTGTTTATTATAAATATATATAACCGTATCTACTTAATTTGGCCAAACCTTAGATTTTTAGGAATAAAATAAAAATTAATAATATAATATTTGTTTTAAAAACTATTTTATGTCAATTTTGAAAGTATTTGGTAATTGATTTTTGTGAAAATTATAAACGAAAGATTAGTTCAAAAAAATTTAATTAAATCAATACTAACATGTCATATTAACATATAAATTTTTTTTAATTCATAAAATGTCTCAAATTACATTTATTTGGGTATTTATAACATCTATTATGTCAATATTTCATTAATAATATAATTACTGCATCATCATTGTGTCATTCACAAATTAGATTATTTAACGTCTAAAAATTAAAAATAAAATACCATTATGTAGGAAATATTTTTAGCTTTATAATTAATATTTTTAGTCGAATTTATCTTATGTATAACCCTATATTAAAAATTATTTAGTTATTAAACATTGATTTTAACTATTTTAACCCTTCTTTAAATAAATTAATAATAAATGTCCTAATCTAATCCAAGTGGTCCTAAAGGGTCATATTTTATTCCTAAGTTTGTTTTTGGTCGAATTACACTTATCCAATAGAATTAGGACATGTGTTAGGGTAATAATAATAACATTTTTACCCTTAATTACCCTATTTAGTTTTAACCGTGTTAAAAAAAGTAAAAAGTTACCATTCACCAAAAATTATTTTCATCTCATTGAATGAAATTTTAGTCCTTGATATTAACTGTGTCTCTCGGATTTTCGAAATTCCACTCACAGAAGCGGTAATATTAATTTTTATGTAAATTTGCAAATTCTCTTAGGATGTGGGTAAAAGGCGGTGAAAATTTCAAAAAACTCTAAAATTATTATAAAATGACTCCAATGAATTACTTTGAATGTATAAAGGTATTATTTATCAATTTTGACCGAAAATAAATTTAAATAAAATAAATAATTATTTAAATAAAAAGTCAGTTTTTAAATAGTAACCCAGTGTTTTTACTATTCATCCAAAATTTAAATTTTTCAGAAAGATACCAAAATTTCACCCTAGGATAATTTCGATATTTCGAATCCAAAAATGAAGTCCATTTTGAAAGATGAAATTTACAAAATTCCAAAAAGTGGGTATTACTATTCATAACGGCTAGTTTTAATAATATTTTAATAGTATATCGTTGTTTAGTGAAACTCGGTATTGCGTACGACGCAAGCTATCGAGGAAGGTCGTGATTACGTGTAAAAAAAGCTAAGCTAGTGTTGTGTGTAGTGAAAGATTCATTTTATGATTTATATAACATAAAAAAAATATTTGTCATAAAAGTCTCAAGTGTTACATTCTACCCCCCTTAAAATGAATTTCTCCCTCAAAATTTGTCAATTTGTAACAAACAGATGAGGATACCTCTCCCTCATCATATCCTCAAGCTCCCATGTAGCTTCTTCTAATTATTGGTTCCTCCATAAAACTTTCACCAAGCGAGTGGTCTTGTTCCGTAGGACTTTTTCTCTATGATCCAAAATCTCTATCGGTTGTTCTTCATAAGAAAGATCTTGCTCCAGCGGTACAACTCTTGAGCTGAGTACATGTGAAGGATCTGGTATGTAATTTATCAGGAGAGATACATGGAACACATCATAAACTTGGGAGAGATTCGGTGGAAGCGCCAATTGGTAAGCTACCTTCCCAACATGATCCAGTATTTCAAAAGGACCGATATATCTAGGGCTCACCTTTCCCTTCTTTCCAAATCTCATTACTCTCTTCCAAGGAGATATTCGTAAGAAGACTTTATCACCCACTTCAAACTCTAGGTCTTTTCATCAGTTGTCAGCATAACTTGTTTGTCAACTCTGAGCAGCTCTAATGTGTTGTTGAATAGATCTGACCTTTTCTACCATCTCGTCAACAACATCAGGTCATAATAGCTTTCTTTCCCCAACTTCATCCTAGCAAGTTGGAGTCCTGCATTTCATTCCATAGAGAGCTTCATAAGGATCCATCTGAATACTGGAGCGAAAGATATTATTATAAGAAAATTCCACCAAAGGTAGGTGTTGATCCCAACCACCTTTGAAATCCATAGAGCAAGCTCTCAACATATCTTCTAAGGTTTGAATTGTCCTCTCAGAATGACCGTCTGTCTAAGGATGATAAGCACAACTGAAACTCAACTATGTATCCAGAGTATGCTGAAGACTTCGCCAGAACTTCAAGGTAAATCTCAGATCCCGATCAGATATAATGGAAAGTGGTACTCCATTCAATCTTACCACTTCCTTTACATATATCCTGGAAAGCTGATCTAGAGAGAAATCTTCTCTAATAGCAATGAAGTGTGAATATTTTGTAAGACGACTAACTATGACCCAGGTCGCATTATTGCCTTTGGATTTTTTAGGAAGTCTGGTGACAAAGTCCATAGTGATGTTTTCCCATTTCCATTCGGGTATGGGTAATGGTTGTAACATCCCCTTAGACTTCCGTCTCTCAGCTTTAACTTGCTGACAAACCAAGCATCGACAGACATATTCAGCAACATCTCGTTTCATGCCATCCCACCAGAAGTACTCTTTCAGGTCCCTATACATCTTCGTTCTTCCAGGATGAATAGAGAATGAATAACTATGAGCCTCATCCAACAGCTCCTTCTTTAATTCTGGGATGGGAGGAACACAAACCCGATTCCTAAACTTTATTATCCCATCATAATCAAGGTTGAATTCAGGAAAATTTCTCACCTTCTTTTGTAACTCTACATCTTCTTTCTGTGCCTCTTTAATCTTCACATGTATAGATGGTTGAACATTCATTTGAGAAAGATACAATTTTTCCCCTTCCATTATAATTCCAAGATCTATCCTTTTTAAATCCATAAATATTGGATCTTTTTGTGATCCTCATCATAGTTAATCTAGAATGGTCTTGTCGACTTAATTCATATTCCACCTTGTTTGCTTTCCCAGGGTGGTAATGAATTGAGCAGTCATAATCCTTAATCATCTCCAACCATCTTCTTTGGAGCATATTCAGCTCCTTTTGTGTGAAAATATACTTTAAACTTTTATGATCAGTATAAATATCACACCTTTCTCCATAAATATAATGCCTCTAAATAATTAATGCAAATATTACCGCAGCTAACTCCAAATCATGAGTTGGGTAATTTTGCTCATGGATTTTCAACTATCGTGAGGCATAAGCTATCACCATATAATTTTGCATAAGAACACACCCCATCCCCTTCTTGGATGCATCATTGTAGATCAAAAACCGTTATCCACTACAAGGAAGTGTGATTACAGGTGCACTGGATAACCTTCTTTTAAACTCCTTGAAATTATCTTCACATTCCTCCATCCACACGAACATAACTCCTTTTCGAGTCAACCTGGTGAGTGGATTAGATAATCATGAAAAATATTTCACAAAACATCGATAATATCCATCCAAACCAAGAAATTTTTGGATCTCGGTTACTGTTGTTGGTATCAACCATCTTTTGATAACCTCTGTTTTTGCTGGATCCACAGACATCCCCTCTTTTGAGATTATGTGACCCAAAAATGCAACTTTTTGAAGCCAAAATTCACACTTGGTTAATTTGGCATAAAGATTCTCCTTTCTCAGGGTCTTCAATATAATTCTCAAGTGATCTTCATGTTCTTCCTTTCTCATTGAATAGACAAGAATATCGTCTATAAATACTACCACAAAATGATCAAGATAGTCTCTAAATACTCTATTCATCAGATCCATGAAGATAGCAGGGGAATTAGTAAGACCAAATGGTATCACTATAAATTCATAGTGTCCATACCTTGTACGGAAATCCATGTTTAGTATACCCTCACTTTTGACCCTTAATTTATGATACCCTGAATGAAGATCAATCTTGGAAAAGTATTGAGCTCTAAGTAGTTGGTCAAATAAGTCATCAATGCGTAGGAGAGGATATTTGTTCTTGATAGTGATCTTGTTATGTTCTCAATAATCAATGCAGAGTCTCATTGATCCATCTTTCTTCTTAAAAAAAAGAATTAGTGCTCCCTAAGGAGACGCACTAGGGCGTATGAATCCCTTATTAAGATTCTCTTGGAGTTGCTTCTTTAATTCCTACAAATAAATTGGGGCAATTCTATAAGGTTTCTTTGAAATAGGCAAATCACCCGGTACGAATTCTATTGAAAACTCAAATTCACGATTTGGTGGAAGACCCGTCAATTCCTCCGGAAAGACATCATTAAACTCCCGTAAAATGGGAATATTCTTAATCATGAGTTTCTCACCAACCATTTGAGATAAATAACCTTCATTTAGTGTAATCGAGACCCATAGTATTGAAGAAATTTCCACTGGAAGGTTATGTTCATCATTGCATCGATAGACGATCATAGATTGATCTGGAATATGAAATGTGACTTCCCTTCTTTGGAAATTGATATGAGCTCCATATAGAGAAAGCCAATCCATGCCAAGAATCACATCAAATTCCACTATAGTAAGGATCACATGATTTTCAGGAAGCACTTTCCCACAAACATCAATTGGAGAAGAATTATAAACTTTTGATGCGATTGTTGTGCCATTAGGGGTTGTCACAGCTAAGTCAACATCTAATTTTTGAGCTAATACGGCGATACCCTTATAAAATTCTTCTGAAATAAAACAGTGGGTGGATCCAAAATCAAATAAAACATTTGCTACTTTAGAGTGGATGGTAAGTGTACCTTTCACCACTTCGTTATTGTACTCCACATTACTGATAGAAATTTCATGTGACTTTCCATTTTCTTTATCCTTAATAGTTCGTTGACGTTGATCATCATCAAAAACCCTTGGATTAGGGCATTGATTAGCATAATGCCTCATTTCCTTGCACTTGTATCATTAAAGTGTAGGAGGTGCGCTCGGTGTAGCCTTTTCCTTGTTTGCATCACTAGACATATTCTTCCCATCATTATGGCATTAAAATGCTCGATGACCTTCCTTTACACATTTGAAACATTTACTTGTCCCTTTAAGACAACTCTCTCTATGTTTCTTTCCACACTTTGAGCATAAGGGAAAACTCATCTTTTTTTCAGTGTGCTCTTTAAATTTTCCTTTGAATTCCATTTTCCTCTTCTTATAAAACCCATATGACTTATGGGTTACTCCAATCTTCATCTCAACATTGAGAGCACATCAAACGATTTCCTCGTAACTATTGAAGTCCCTTATGGCTAACTCCCTTCGAAGACTTTGTTTTAAGCCACTAAATAATCGATCGATCTTACTCTCAGGTTGGATAATAATACCAGAAGTGTACCTTGAATGTCTTGTAAAATTTTCTTCATATGTACCAACAGATTCATCATCATTTTGCTTCAGTTCAAGAAACTCCTTCCCCATCTTTGTTCGAAGAATACGAGGGAAGTACTTATTGAAAAATAAGTTCTTGAACTCATCCCATTCCATGGACTCAATTTCATCTATTTGCCTCGTATTCTTGATAAGATTCCACCATTGATCAGCATATCCTTCCAAACGATACACTACTAAGATGACTTTATCATGTTCATAACATTGAAGAACTGAAAATATATTTTCAGTTGTACTAATCCATTGTTCAGCAACTAATGGATCAGTAGACCCGCTGAATGAAGGTGGACACTGCCTTGTGAAGGATTCAACAGAATGTTGCTCCTTCTTTTGCTTTTTTGGAAGTCCTTCATGATTCATAGCTTCAGAAAGTTGTGTGAGAATGGCTACAAGATTTTTCATTCCAGCTCCCATAACGTTTGGTTGCTCAGGGGGACGATCATTGCATTGCTCGTCACATTCCACATTAACACGATTCCTTCAGGTTCCAGGCATTGACTAAAACCAAGAAGAATAGTGTGAGAAACACTAATTATAATATTAAAAACACATAATCAAGAATAAAATTTCACACTTAAGGTATTATCATAGGTTTTTCATGGCCATTTTTAAAACACTAAGATCATGTTCTATTCTTAGACTTATCCTTAGGGTTCTTAGTAAGGCTTTCACATCCTAGTTTCTAAAGGTTTACTATACCTTTCCACTAATACCAACTATAATGCCCCATAATTTACATACATGGTTATTACTTCAAAATTGAAGTACACGTATTACAACATATACCAAAACCATGAAAGGACCGTATAGGTATAGTTTCTTTAGAAACTGGGAAACATAAACAACTGGTTCATGAAGCATCTACATTGTCTCCCATTTATTTCATCATATCTAGAGTCACTTTTTGGAATATCTTACTTAATAACCTTATTCCTGACCTGGGGAAAGAATACATACAACAGGTTGAGCTCAAATTCTCAGTAAGGGTAAACAAAAGAAATATCAATTACATCATATTCATTATAACATAACATTTTGGAAATCTTAACCTGCAAAAGAGATCATAATTTCATAATAATGGGATAAATAATAGTAGTGAAATGTAATCCCAATAATCATAGAATAAAATATGAAACTTTGTGGCATACACACATAATCATAGAGAATCATTTTTTAGTAGTCAAGACTCATTTCCAAGACTATCTTAGCGGACAAAGTCCATTTCTGAACCGAGTTCACTCCTCATTTCAGTCCTATTTCACTGAACTGGATTAACCTGTCGTTCCATCCATATCTATCTCATTAGATATAAATCTTTACCCAATAAATTTGAGGGAGATATAGGTCCCACCCATATCATAATGATACCATTCTTATGTGTGCCACAAAATCAAAAATCATTAATCATTGCATAACCCATGTAATAAAAATGGGATTCTTAAACATCGTGACATCATAAAAAAATTCATATGAGATAATGGAATTCATAAAAATAATTCCATCACAACATAATCAAATCAATGTAATAATAGGGATAGAAACAGAACCCTATATTATCTTATATGGAGAATAATTTTGATAAAACACTTGAACTCCATAGGAAAATATCCTTTCTACTTCAAATTTTTTTTTCCTTTCTTAACATGTCATACAGTTTTAAACTAAAAGAAGTTGATTAAAAATAAACCAAAAAACTTGTAAACTAATCTTCTTGGAAATAATGTTTTAAAAATCCATTCATGCCGTATAAGTTAAAAAAACATTCTTCTCGTACTTATGTTGGAAAAGTCAAAAAGTACCTTGTATGAAAAATGAAAAAAGATTCCTTTCAAATGTTTTACTAAAAACTCACCGAAAGGTGAAATTGGATTTAAAAAATTGTAGGAGGATATAAATAATATTACATATTAAGGAAACATGGATGTGGATGATAAATAATCCCCAGTAAATTCTGAAGTATAAACAATCTCGGATAAAAATTGAGATTGGGAGATTGTTCCTTACCATAGGTCCGATTTGCTTCATAAGTGTCTGAACCTCCTGTATAATGATTTAAATAATGTTATTGAATTATTCCAGAATCATACTTATTTTTATGATATCATATATGGTTATATGCTTGGTTTTTTATTAGTAATATTTCATTACTACTCGTTATTCGGGTGTTTATTACTTTTTGTTCTTATGCGTGTTTTATCGAATAAATTCTTATTCATTTATTTAGGTTATAGATACCACATTTCCAGAATATTTTTAGTGTAATATATATCATATTCATTCATTAAATTCATTTATATAATCATTATGCAATGAAGATCATGTAGAATGAGTCGCATCACATCGTGGAGACGGTATTCCGTACGTACGCATGAGCGATGATATCATTCCCATGATCGTGGAATTGTATTGGAGTGTATGTATACTATTTCAGAATCAATATCACTTTACAATAATCATATATAGTTATTCTTTACACCATTATACCCATCCAAGTAAGGTGGTTGTGGAAAATAGATTACACCACGACGTGGAGACGGTATTCCGTACGTACGCACGCGCGATGATTTTGTTTTCTGTAGGATGGATAGATGGTGAAATAGGGTTGTTTCATACTTATAATAACATATCAGTATATGATTGATACTTATGTTATTACTTAATAATGAAACAACTAAAGAATAATAAGTGGAAGAATAAATAAAGTTGAAAGAATCAGTAACAGACATTACCTCTTCTTTGAAGCGCCTCTTTGAGACCTCCTTTTAGGGCACTAAAATTGGTCTTTGAAGAAGACCAGTACCTCTAGGATGTTTCTAGGGAAGTGGAGAGGACAAATTGGCAGGATTTTTCCGATATTGAAGGCTCAAAGTGGTGTGAGGAGGAGAGGAAGGAGGTTCCCTTTTATAAGGGAGGAGAGGGGCACCTTAGGAAAAACTAAAAATATTATTTTATTATAAAGTCATATTCAGTTTTTAATAGCTCTAAATTGATTTATTACGAAGCTAAGGTGGGGATGGGTCTCAATCCTCTCATCTAATAGAATTTAGACAAGTTTAGGTATCTATTTTAACCTTATTATTTAGATTTAACTTTAAGTTAGATAATTTAACTTTTACAGTGTCTTCTTATTTTCTTACACTATAAGGTTAATAAACATACTATAACAAGCCAAACGAACCCCAAGTTATTTATTATTAATATATATAACCGTATCTAAGTCATTTGGCTGAACCTTAGATTTTTAGGAATAAAATAAAAATTAATAATATAATATTTGTTTTAAAAACAATTTTATGTTAATTTTAAAACTATTTGGTAATTGATTTTTGTGAAAATCATAACAGAATTATTAGTTCGAAAAAAGTTAATTAAATCAATACTAACATGTCATATTAACATATAAAATTATTTTAATTCATAAAATGTCTCAAATTACATTTATTTGGGTATTTATAACATCAATTATGTCAATATTTCATTAATAAGATAATTACTGCATCGTCATTGTTTCATAAATAAATTAAATTATCTAATGTCTAAAAATTACAAATAAAATACCATTATATGTAAATAGTTTTATCTTTCTAATTAATATTTATAGTTTAATTTATCTTATGTATAACCTTATATTGAAAATTATTTAGTTATTAAACTTTTATTTTAACTATTTTAACCCTTCTTTAAATAAATAAATAACAAATATCCTAATCTAATACAAGTCGGCCTAAATGGTCATATTTTATTCCGAATGTTGTTTTTTGGTCTAATTACACTTATCCAATATAATTAGGACATGTTTTAGAGTAATAACAATAACATTTTTACCCTTAATTACCCTATTTACTTTTAACTGTGGTAAAAAAGTAAAAAGTTACTATTCACCAAAAATTATTTTCATCACATTGAACCACATTTTAGTCCTTTATATTAACCGTGTCTCTCGTATTTTCATAATTCCACTCACAGAAGAGGTAAAATTAAGTTTTATGTAAATTTGCAAATTCTCCTAGTAGGTGGGTAAAAGACGGTGAAAAGTTCAAAAAAATCTAAAATTATTATAAAATGACTCCATTGAATTACTTTGAACTTATAAAGGTATTATGTATCAATTTTTACCTAAAATAAATTTAAATAAAATAAATAATTATTTAAATAAAAATTCGGTTTTTAAATAGTAACCCAGTGTTTTCACTATTCATCTAAAATTGAATGTTTTCAGAAAAATACCAAAATTTCACCCTAGGATAATTTCGATATTACGAATCCAAAAATAAAGTCCATTTTGAAATATGAAATTTATAAAATTCCAAAAAAGTGGGTATTACTATTCATAACGGCTAGTTTTAATAATATTTTAATAGCATATCATTGTTTAGTGAAACTCGGTATTGCGTACGACGCAAGCTATCGAGGAAGGTCATGATTGCGTGTAAAGCAAGCCAAGATAGTGTTGCGTGTAGTGAAAGATTCATTTGATGATTTATATAACATAAAAACAAAATATTTCTCATAAAAGTCTCGGGTGTTACAGGCATCCCTCTGAGGAATCATACATATTCCTCACATGGGTTAGCTAGATTCCTAGAATCATTACAATTCTCCTAGGATGACATCTCAAGTACACATCCAATCCTAATTGGAACATTAATATGAGGCTATCACTATAAAATAATCCATACTCTAACCCTTTACAAGGTCAGTAATAGGTTGGGAAGAAATCTAGGGTATCATTGATCATATCACAACCTAAAAATTGTATATGGGATTTAATTTAACCTTTCAAAAAATAGTGGACAATCCCATCACTCATAGGGTGAATGATTCTTTAATAATGAGGTTATCATGTTATGGTACCCGTGTCCTTATAATAAAATCCACCAAATAATCACTATATAGAGAAGAATAATTACCATCTCAATTCAAAAATAATACCTAGGTCTACCGTCTCACATACAACCTATACTAAATCCTACCAAGGGTGTACCCATATAGTTGATAACCTATTAGTGTGGTAAAAATAATTTAAACACACTCTAATTAACTCAACCAGTGATTAAAAGATATCTTATGTTTTTATTAAGGCCTTCATGGGCCAAACAGTCCATGTCCCACACTCCCCTTCGCATGGAGGGATATAAGGGATCTTATACCAAGATCCACCATGTTTATACACTTAAATTAGACCCTAATAGGATTCATATATCACGTGGTATATATTTATGATGAATCCTTTATCCATCAAAGGTTCAAGTACCAATTTTGTTTCATGGTTCGATCATATCCCATTACACTTTTGATGTACTCAAGGATATTAAAGGGAAATAATTAATTTCAAAATTATTTTCTAATCGCACATAAGAGGAGAGACTTTATAAAATAATATAAAAAATTAAAATTAATTTACAATGGTAGATATTAAAGGGAAATCATATCTCATTTCTTGACATATTACATTTCAATTAAGCTCAAATGCACTTTTTAATGCTCACCTAAGTGAAAACATCTATCATCTATTAACATGGAACCCGAAATATAATAGTCCTTGAACTAAATGAATTATAAAAATAATTGACTAATAAAAACATTATTCGAATTTTAATTCAAGAAGAAAATTCAATCCATAATCAATAATCAATCATCACATTATTTACCTAGGTCTAATACTTTGAAAAGGGATTCTCCATACCCATATAATCCTTCCATATTATAAATTTTAAAAAATATTTATGTATTATTTCAAATAATCCATCTATTTTTACAAAAATGATTGATAAATATAAATAAATCGAGGTAGATTCAAAACACTTTGAATCCATAATAAATGTAGTGGTATTATCCTTCTGGTATCTTATTTAGCTAAGAAAATAAAGATCCCCATCATTCAGGTCGATTATACCATGCTTTGATAGAATCATCACTGAAAACCCTTTCCCAAAACCAATAAATTAGCTACATGGGATAAAGAAAGAATCATGTAGTATTTAGCTGATGAAATATCCTAGATCAAATGACACATGAATCCATTAACAAATGAGGGATATATCACTTCGTTTTAGAGTGGAAAAAGATATCAATTTTGTGGAGTTCCTTATATTCAAGATGTGAAACAACCTATTTTTTCCTTTAATATATATTTTAATGTTTACATAACATTTTGAAAAATTCTATAAAAACTAATTATTTAATATTTTTTGATAATTAATGGTCCCAACTAAATTATAATATATTTATCTCCCCCAATGAGTCTATAGGTAACATATATTATATCTTATGTATGGGGTTTTACAAAAAAAAGATTGATTTTACCCATTTATGTGTATTATTTTGATCGTTCATTTTTTTATAAAACTTTTATACAATATTTTACACCATACGTAATATATTTAATTCAAATGTATCATATTTATAAAATTTAATCTATTTAACTTTAGAAAAATACAATATATAATATATTCTCCTTGGAAAATTTTCAAATGTTTGATGAATATAAATACTAAATATAATTAAATTCATATATGAAACATTTTAATGAGATTTATTTTTTCTTTTTTATTATATTTTGAATATAAAATATTTCTAATATGTATAATATTTTGATTATAAAAATATCCTATACATAATAAAATATTCATATATATGATATTTTTATTTCAGAGAGAATATATTTTCATACATATGATACTTTCCAAAGAATATTTTGCTTATTTAACATAATTTCAATACATATCATTTTTATCTTAGCTAATTTAACATAGGTAATATATTTTAAATTTTTCAGTAATTTTTTTAAATGTTGTTATAATTTTTTATAACTTAGAGATACATACAATTTATAACAAGGGGAAGTATTTTAAAGACAACACGAACCAAAAAATACCAAAAATAATTCCAAAATCTTTCTAATCAGATACAATATTACTAAGGATTATATGAAACCATAGTCTCTATAAAATATCCTAAAAAACCTCTAAAAAAGGAAACTCAAAGAGAATAATTCTACAAAGATTCCATCACTCTAAACATCTCCACTAAGACACAATTTCATTTTTACAAAATTATACTTGTACATCTACCCTTTTCCAAATACTCATCTGAGCACCTAAGGCATCCCCTATAACTCTTAATATTTCTAAAAAATATCTTTATGGTCTTAATTCTATCATTATTTCAATATGAGTACCAATTCTAACAACATCACATCTCTAGGATCAAAAATTAAAAATTCAACTTCAACCTTATTTTTCTAACCAGTAATAGTGTGGGTGGTTACAACATAACTTCAAAAAAATTATAATATTTAAGAATAATCCCTATGGATATTATAACAACCATTCATGTTACTATATCCCAACGCATGACCCAATTAAATATTTCCCACCAGTCATGGTCATACTAATACCATATCCAAACAAACTCAACTATATAAAATCCTACTCTCCAATACATCAAAGCATCGATCAGTTCCAAAAACTCGACAATGATTACCCACATTAGTTGTTATTTTCACATTCCAAATATTTTCAATGAAATCATAACCATAAGATAATTTCATGGTTATATATAAGACCTTTTAATATCCAATGTGTAACATCCCACAGTTTGTAAATGATATTTTTTTCTTAAAATGGATTTGTGTTATATAATATTATATATTATTATAGACATAAAAAATAGAAACCAAAAAAATTATTTAATTATTGAAAATAATTACATTATTCAATTAATAAACCCTTTAAAATTCCAATTATTACAAGGGGACAAACAATAAAAAAACATAATGGGAAAATATGGATCACCTCAATCTGTTAGAATCAAACCTCCCTCATGAAAAATAAATAAAAGAAAAAATTGTTTTTAAAACAATTAAAATCTTATAAAATTAAAATACATAGGTTTTTGGGGAATTATAGTTAATATTGAGTGAAATAATGAAGTGGTATTTATAAGAAATAATGTGACTATTTAAACAGTAACCTGGCCATTGGGGATTCTGACCTATTCATTAAGAATAGTAACCTAACCTTTGGAACAGTAATATTACCTCAAAAAAATAAAGTGAGACATATATAATATATATTATTATTAATAAAATTAAATATAAATATTATAAATCCATAAAATAAATATCATTATTAAGTAACTCAACGAAAATATATGAACATTTTTAATAAATTGTATTTTAAATTATTTCATAAAAACTATAAATTTTAGATTAATAATTTAAAATTACCTATGTTAAAATTTACTTATATAAAATGAATATAATTTTTTAAATCAACATGTTTAAATTTGTTCAAGTATTATTTTTTGGAAATTTTCTGATATACTTCAATTTTCTGTTTAATCATAAATATACAATTTCACACGTAACTGATGCATTTTTAATTAAGTCATTCATGATGTAATAAAAAACTAATAACTTATCGAAAATTTGGTTCATGATTTACTTAAAATATTATAAATAATTCATTAAAATAAAATAAAAATAATTTCCAAACCTAAAAATCATTTTCCAAAACCTAAAGTGAAAATTGATCCCTTAAAATAACAACTTTTCTTTTTTCTCACTTTCCTTTTTAATAAAATAATCAATTAGAATTATAATCAGGATTATAATATTAAAAAATTATACAATATTTATATAATATTTATATTTTAAAATCTTCATTATTTGAAGTTTTACATTTCACATATCATTATATTTAATATTTTTTTCTAAAAATACCTCTCTCCTAAAGAATTAATAATGCCTCTCACTCCCCTTGAAAAACAAACTCCTTCCTAACCTTCAAAATAAAAATATATACCCATAATCTCCCTCTAAATTCCTTTATAATACGAATTGATGTTATGGAGTGAAAAAAACTCCAATCATAAAGGGATTTATTATGTCGTACAAGAGAAGTTACAGTAATGAAATATTAAGTTGCTATCATGTCTTCTCACTTTTTATTCAACTCTTTATTTTTTATAAATTATAAAATCGTATAAAATTAATTAGGTAGTATGTTAAAATTATATTAATGATGTTAAACTTCTGTATATATCATAATTATGCAATATATAAATTTCAAACATCCTTTTCTTGATCTTTCGACAATGCCCCATCAATAGTCGGTAAATCGCCTTTGAAGAAATTTCCAATCCTCTCTTTATCACCAAACCTATGGTTGGTTACAATAAGTTATTTATTATATATAAATGTATTAATATATTTATTTTAATATATTTTAATTACTTATAGTTATATAAAAATTTCATTAAACAAAAATAGAAATATTGAAACAAAACATGAAAATTTAATGAAAACATGATATTGAAAAAAATAACATTTAAAACATATTTCTATAAATTAGAATCTAATAATTTTATTTCTTAAATATAAGAAAATTAAAATAATTAACTTCTACAATTTTTTTAATAATCTTATGTTTATTGTTTAGGAGGTAGAAATGTGATGAAATAAAGAAAGATACAAGGTAAGGGGATCCTCGAACCCAACTCCTTTTCTGTTGGATACACCTATTTCATGTAATTTTCTATTTGTATATCATATAATGTTCCTAAAATGTCATTTCACTATTATCACCTTTTATTTTCAATAATGTACAGTTTTCAACCAAATTTATAAGACCAATGTAATGCTTTCCCACATGACATTTCTTTCCCAAATAGATATTTTACTTCTCTTGAGTTGTTTATTCTTCACTCAAGAATGATGATAATTATGAAAAATATATTTTCACTATTTAGTTTAGGAGACCAAATTTTATTCATGAAATCATGATTTATGAAAAAAAATGAAACCATTCTATTGCATGGGGTTTTTCATGACTATGATTATTATACATTCTATGTGGAATGCATGTTTATGTAAATATTATGATGTGATTAGTGGGACCAGAATTTTATATCCCTCCAATGAAATGGCTAATGTGATGTATCTCATTAGATAATTTGTGTTATACACAAACATGATGGTATTTTTTTCACTATGATGATGTTTTGGTTATGAACATATGTTGTGCATGAACATGATTCCATATTTTTTCACAACATTGTGTGGTATTTGAGCACTATAACATGATGTTTCATTTTTATGAATTGAAACATTAATGGATTTTATCAAATTCTATCGTCAATATTATGAGGATTATAATATTCTTATGATGTAATGGTGATGATTATTCTCACCCATGTTATATATTTTTTTGTCCCTTATTCCTCATCTTTATGGGATTTAAGATAAGCCCTTTCTTTGATGTATATCCTTAGGTGACTACATATACTAAAGAGAACATGAAGGATATAGAATAAGGATGTAAATAATTTTTTAGGATTTTTATTTAATAGTGATATATGATCCTAATTTCCCCAATATACTTAACCTTTTGATCCATAAATGTATAACTATTATTTTTTATCTTTAAAATGGTGTAACATTAATGTAAGAAAAATAATGGCCAATATAGTTTCTATATAAGTTATGGTTTAGTTAATTTTGGAATTAAGATTATAAAATGTTATTGGAAATCGTAAATATATGTCTATGTATAGATAAATTCCCAAAGTTTTCGTAATGTATAAGAATTAGTGGTTTCTGAGTGATGAAATCTCTTTCTGGATACTACAAGTGGATATGGATTTGGAAAATATGTACCTAGGGTAACAACCCTGAAAACAGTGTATTGATCTGGAATCGATTGGGAACTAATGTATTACAATTGACCTTTCTTAACTCTTGGTTTGAAACTACCAAGGGATGTTCTTTGGTTAATCAAAAACTATAATAAATTAATTTTCAAGGATATAGAGCAAAAAAAATTATTCTTTTTAATTTTAGATAAGTATTAAAGTAAATGACCCTTGATGTATCATTTAAGGAAAATTATAAGACCAGGGATCCCATATGATATGAATATCTAGTTGATTATGAAAAATAATCGATTATTTATCCATAATTTTTTGACATATGTTAAAACCTTTTATATTTTAGAAAATATTTGGATCCTAGAGAAAGGAGGACAACATCCCATGTGAGTGACAATACAATCTTTAGTGTCTCCAATTGTTGTGGAATAGTGGGTAAACTCAATATAGAATATCTCTTCTATTCTATACTATTTTTAGAAGGTTGTTTTTATTGTTTACATATATTGTATGGATAAATAGTCCGATCAATGGGGGGAACTGATAAATAATATTTAGATGACTGGTGAAATGGATGAAATTGAGTGTGATATCATTAAGAAGTAATTTATTAATAAGTATTTCCCTCTAACACATTGAACTGAGTTAGAGAGAGATTACTTGTATATTAATAAAAATGAATCTTAATATTTAATGGATTATGAGGAAAATTTTACAATTCTTGAATGATATGACTCTGGTTTTATTATCAATAATAATAGAAAAATTGATAGATTGGTTTAAAACCACATTGTAGAAAGTATTTAAATATCAGAGACTTTTGGAGTTATGAAGAAGTGATTTGATTTTCACTCAAAGTAGAGACATATTTTGGAGAATTGTCACACTATTATGGAGATAAAAAAAGAAATATAATGTTTCTATTTGGTAGATCAAATGAAAAAGGTGGAATAAAGTCCCAACCACCAACATGTCAAAAACTGTTGGAAGACGAATCATGGGAAATTACTCAATAGTACATGTAAATACTAAAAGTTATTTATAGAGGGCCACCAAGATCATTAATATCAAATATATATGAAGAAGACTTCCAACATGATATAGGAGAGGCAGGAACCACCCATTTTTCAATGCTTCAAGTGTAGGAATCAAGGGAATTATGAAAGACAATGTACTAAACCACATGTCCTTGAGAGTAATTAGTGTTAGAAACCACTAAAGAAAAGGATACAGGGGAACTTATTACATCACCAATTATGAGGTGGAACATGAAAATTAAGTTGTATAATGTACACATAAAATTTATTGAATAATGCAAAGAGTTTTATATGATTCTGGTTAAATGCATTCCTTTATATCCTACATGTTTTCTAGAACTACTCACATGAATCAAAAATTTCTTTATGTAGATATATCTGTAAAAAATGAGAGTTGCGATCGTTTCAACCAAATTAATGAAATATTATCTATTTTAATTATATGGTAATCTTATTCCATCAAATATTAGGATTCTTACCATGTGGAATTTGATGCCATACTAGGAATTTATTGGCTCTAATTATATAGAGAACATTTCAACTATTTGGAAAAGGAAATCTCTATTATTATTCAAAAACAACCCATGATCCTCTATAAATAAAAGTAAGATAATGAATATTTATTGGAAAATACCTTTATGGTGTGGGTGATGATACCCTATGAAGTAGTATACCATTATCAAATGGTTGAGTATAAGTAATTTTTCAAACTAGAGGAAATGACTATATTGAGGGAGTACACTGATTTATTTCTCAAAGAGTTACGTAGAAATATACTAGATGATAAGGTATAGTTATAAATAGAGCTCATACCCAAAGCCACTCTTATCTCAAAATTTCCCTATAGGATTTCCATGATTTAACTGAAGGGGTTAAATAAGTTGTTGCAAGAGAATTTAGTCAAAGGGTTTATGCATCCAAGATCATTACCTTAGGGTGCGCTAATTTTATTTTTAAAGAAAAAGTATATATCAATAAAGCTATGAATTGATTACAAATATATTAAAAAGAAAAAAATTAAGAGAAATATTCCCCCACCAAGGATTTATGACTTGTTTGATGAACTATGAGGATCTCAGTACTCTTACAAGGTGGATCAATATTCTGGATATCTTCAGCTGAATATGAAGAAGGATGATATTCATATGTGCAAGGTGATTTTATATTAGATCTTTCTATACTTACAAATTACCCTAAAATCATCCTGTATTTTATGAATACATTCTTTAGAGACAATGTCAAAAAAAATTTGTTAGTGATTATCGATGATTTTATCATTTAATACTAGATAAAGTAGGAACATAAAATACATATGAGGCTTCTGATGTTCATATTTTTGAAGGATAATATAAATAATATATTTAGAATGTGTGAATTTTTTATGCCAAAATTCATTTTATTAGGGAACCTGATTATAAGTGAGGCATTTTTTATGACCCTTCAACAAAGAAAGTAGTTGAGGAATGGACCAAACCTGCTTGTTTCATGAAACTACATAGTTTTTGTGGCTAATATGGGTACTAAATATTTTTTTCAAAAACATTATCATGAAAGTATATTCCAATAAATAATTAAACAAAAAAAGTTTTAAAGAATGTAAAGATATAAGAATATGAGTAAATCTTTAAAAAGATCAAAACGATGAAAATAATTATGCATGTACTCACACTAAAAAAAGTGGAGAATGTTTTCTTAAATATGTGATTATTCGAATAGAGTATTGGGTTCTTTATTCCAGAAAAATGAAAAAGTGATATACTATGCCTCACTATAGTTGAAGATCCATCAATAAAAATTCCCGACACATGATATGGAGTTAGTATATGCAATAATTTTCATATGAATTTGGTATAAATACCTCTATGGATATAAGTATTACATATTTACCAATCATATGTGTCTAAAATATATATTCACACATTATGAGATCAATATATGCCAAATAATATGTATATAGATAATCAAGTTATATTATTTCACTACTCACTATCATCTAGGAATGGCGAAAAAGGTTGTTGATGCTCTTAGAAAAACAAAACCTACAACTTTATCCAATATTTGGATTCAAAAAGAACCTATCTGCATGGATATTAAAAGGATGTATCTAGAACTCATAACATCAATGAATAAATCCAACCTTTCCCAAATGATATCCCAACAATCTATCCAAAAGAAGAACAAGGAGGAATAAAGGGGTGATCAAGAGCTACAAAAGAAAGTGAAAGTAGTTAAGTAAATATATATGAGTTCCACATTGATGATGGCAGTGTGATTAGGTATGGAACAAGGTTTTCATGTCTTAATCACATGAGATAAATAATGATCTATTGGATAATGTACATAGATCACCATTCTCTATCCATCCCAGAAGTACCAACCTGATTATGTGATCTTAGAGAGAGCATCTGGTTGGATAACATGAATAAAGAGATTGTAGAGTGTATCTCATAGTTCGTAATATGTCATTAAGTTAATGAAAAGTGATATAAGTTCAAAGGTATGATGAAACTATTTACTATACCCATGTGGAAATGGGATAATGTATCTATATACTTTGTCACTGTTCTCCCTAATATATCCAATGTAAATAATGTGATGTGGGTAGTAGTGTAATGAATCACTAATAATTCCAACTTCATCTCTATTTAAGAATGTTTCCCAGTATAAAAAATTTCTAAAATTTACCATAGGGAAGTGATGAGGCTACATGGGGTTCAAAAATAGATCATCTCAGATCATGATCCAAGGTTAACATTTAAATTTTGGAGAAGTATTAAACATTATTTAAATACTAAATTGAATTTAATTATGACCTATCACCCCCAAACACATTTCTAATACCAATGTACTATTCAACTACTCAAGGACATGAATATATCATTGTAAATGGAATTTAAATTGCATGTGATCATCATCCCACATTATTTGAGTTCACATACAATAAACTATTCTACTCAAGTATTCAAATGGCTCCATATAAAACTATTTATAGGAATCAATATAGATCAAAAAAATTGTAGGATGAAGTTGGAGGGGGAAACTACTTGGATCAGATCTTGTACAAGAGATGATAGAGAAGGTTCATGCCCCCAAAAAAATATAAAATTTTCTTAGATATAGAAACTAATCTACACTAACTATCATTAAAGGGACTTAGATATTAATGTTTGAGGCATTATTTTCTTTAATATACCACCATGTAATAGATTCATGTGGTTTATAAATAAGGGGAATATTATCCCTAGGTACATTTTCCCTATCATATCCTTGATCGCATAGGATTAGTGTTCTTCCAACTTTCACTTACACCAAATATGGTGAAATTTCATGAAAGTT